>CM073124.1:19089009-19689009 GCA_037039145.1 Fundulus diaphanus
ACCACCAGAACGGGCAGAGCAAGCGGCTGGAACTCACGAGGAAACAGGCAGAACTGCAGCATGCAGAGTAATGTGGTGGGTGGAGGGAGACTAAGCTGATTGGATGATGACTGGTGGCTGATAGGAAAAGTCCTAAACAAAACAGACAAAAACCTAAATCATGACAATTTCCTCTAAATACTGCAAGCAATGAAAAAAGAAAAAGAAGAGTGTAATAACTGTTTTGTACTTTTAAAAACCCAATGGTCTACTGGGGTAAACTCTAATTGCAGTGAACAATAGCTGCTTTAAAGATTTTACTGCCTATACAACACAAGCTATTATTTAAAAATTCATATAGTCTAGAGAAGTTTGTGTTCAGAGACTTTTCTAATACCCATTGTGAATAGTCCTGATCTGCAAGCCTTCAGGCAATGCTGCATTTCAAACACATCCAGCTGTGTCATGATCTGTGGGTTTATTCTGGGGTTTCGTCTGTTTTCTGGATTGAAGTTGTGTTTCTTTCTTAGTCTACATGTAGTATCTACGTTTTTGTTATTCACAGTTTGATTTTATGAGTATTTACTGGTAGGTTCTATTTGATTTTGATCTGTCTTCCTTATTTGTTCGTTCTTGTGTGTAATTAGTTGTTTAATCTTCACTCATCCCGACTGATTTATTTTCTTCATGGCCTCTTGTGTCTCTTTAGCTGTTATTCTTTAATATAAATTGTGAATCACAGAAATCCATGCATAAATTTAAATGGTCGATAGTTCAATGGTCAAAAGATTTAAAGATGAACACAAACTGTGCACTATGGCCATGTATGACCAGAATGGTACTGTTGTAAGCTGCTTTTCAACTGAACAATTAGAGTATATGTCTTACTGTGAAAAGTAATTTTTCAACACAATGAAAATTACATCCCCAGTGTATAGAAGCCCATTTCCGCCACTCTGATGAAAAAGGAAAATTCTATCTCATAATTATGAGATAGCTAAGTCATAATTATGACATAAAAGTTATTTTTTTCATTGGAGTGGTAGAAATAGGCTACCATACCAGTAAAACAAGTTGTGCAATTACTATTAGAACTCAATACAATGATGCAACATGATAAAAATCTATAATTGGCACAACTTTTGAATTAATTGCTAATGAGAGTTTTAAAATACTACTTTTCCAGCTTCCAGGAGAAACTAGCTGTGCTACAGCACTAACATTAACTTGCATGTCAACAGGACAGATCTGGGTTAATTTCCTCCACAGTCATTACCCACTGGTTGTCATTTTGTCTAAACCTACTTTCATTTGGCACTTGTAAACCAATTATTTTATTTTAGTTCTCTAAGGAGTTCAGTTTTTTTTAAAGATTATGGGTGAAAATAGTGCTTAAAATTAACAAATCTCATATTGAATTGATTTTCTAAAGATTTTATAGGATTGTTTTGGGATCCTTTTTGGGCCAGTCAACATTATAAATGATCAGCGCTTATGACTCAAAGCAAAATAAATATAAGCTACCTCCAACCTTTAGATATTAACGATAAAAAATACATAATAGAAGTATAGAATAGCAATATCCTTTATTGTTTCTCAGCGTGAAAATATGGGTGTACCAGCAGCAAAATGATATGCAACATAGAAGCAAGCAAAGGGTAAATAAAAGGGGCAATAATAATAATTATAAGAAGAACAGACTGTACAAAATGGGACAACATTGAAACTGTAGAATATATATATATTAGGGCTGGGCAAGTTAACGCGTTAATTTCGCGTTAATTCATTAGACTATTAACGGCGATATTTATTTTATCGCGCATTAACGCATGTTGCTCACATGCTTTCAGTCAGTGTCAGCACTCACGGCAGCACTCTGCTGCTCCCCCTCCCCTCTCGTACATGGCTCAGCGGCGCCAGCCAATCAACACGCAGGCTAAGCCTGGCCCGCCCACTCAGCTCTCACACAAACTCAACACACAAACAGCTGAAAGAGACCGCAGCAGCGGAAAAACATGAACAGGGGAAGTAGCACCGTTTGGCTTTATTTTAATACCGTAAATGAAATCAAGCTGTATGTTTTGTAAAAAGCCGGTTAATTTCAGTGGAAACACAACAAATTTATCTAAGCACGTGAAAAAACATGAGCAAGAAAACGTCGAGCCACAGAAACGGAGAGAGGAGACGAAACTTCTGTCATTGCCCCGACAGACCCACTGACTGACGTCTCTGACTGAGGAGTTTCAATCCTCCAGGGAACATCCAGGTAGATCAGTGGTCATCTTCAGCAGCAGTTCATGTTAACTTTCAAAGTAGATATTATCTATCATATGTTACTGGAGCCCACACAGAAAATGTAATTAAGACCTTGAAAGAACCCAGTACATATATTAAAAATTGTTATTTAAGATAAGATAACATTAGCTAATCCTTTTTTTATCCCACGACGGGGAAATTTATAGGATTAAAGCAACAGGCAGGTGCACACAACACAGACAAAATTACATAAGGATTGAAAGATATAAGAGGTGGATTAGCGAAAAAACACTGAACATAACATTATTGTTATTATTATTATTATTTAATTGTAATAATAAAATAATAACCACAAAACCCAAAAGGTCAACAGTTTCATGATACATCAAGCTTAGGGACTGGCTAATATACAGTGCAGTGCTTTTTGTTCTCTTATGAAGAAAAGATCAACTAGTGCACTAAATTCAATAGATGGGTTGAAAATATCCAGTATAAAATACAGAGATTCCCAGGGCATGAAGTATACAGTTAAGTTGACTTTTTGTGGTGTGTGTGTGTGTGTGTGTGTGTGTGTGTGTGTGTGTGTGTGTGTGTGTGTGTGTGTGTGTGTGTGTGTGTGTGTGTGTGTGTGTGTGTGTGTGTGTGTGTGTGTGTGTGTGTGTGTGTGGTGGCGGCAGGTGTAGAGGGAGGGCCCAAAAAGACTGCGTTGTCCCGGGCCCTAGCTAAGCTGTCAGCTGGCCTGGTTGTAACCACTGCCAAGTTAAACTTTCTTATCACCGGAGCACCTTGAGCTTAACATACCACTTAAATGCCAAACACACTGTAGACATCACCAAACAATTCAATGACTCAGAGAAGCTAACCAATGTAATGGTGAAGTGGATAGCTACTGTAGACCTTTTTTGTGCTTCACACTTTGGTATTGAACATAAAATGGTAATTCTGCTCCCTGCTGTTACCTCAGAAATTGCCTGTTTTTGGTAGATTTTTTCCCCATAAAGAGAATTTCCTGTCAGTGGCAATAAGCTTTAATTTATTATTATTGCTATTTTTTGTTTTACATGTTTAAGTTGAGCTTTACACTAAATATGTATTACTGATAAGTGCTACAAATGTTACAACACTTTTGTTCATATGGCAGCAGAACATTAAAATAAAAGTGCTCTTTACACTACTTTTGAATTCATTCTTGGAGTTTGCGCATACAATGCGATTAATCATGATTAATCGGGCAAATTATGCGATTAATCGCGATTAAAGATTTTAATCGTTGCTCAGCCCTAATATATATATATATATATATATATATATATATATATATATATATATATATATATATATATATATATACTGTATAAATATATATATATATATATATATACTGTATATATTCTACAGTTTCAATACACACAATTTACAATATGTGGATGTATTATTGTGCATACAAAAAAACAAACCATTTACAACAAATGAAAACAACTGTAAATGACAGCAACGATGATAAACGATTATCAAGTTTGTTGGGAGCAGTGATTGATAGGTACACTGTTTTAGTTGGCTACATGTAGATGGACCCTATTCTTACTTGAAAACTCAGTTTAAAAAAACAAAACTACCAATGTATGAAATGGCCAAGAGGTTAAATGACCAGAATCCAAACAGGCTTAACTTCTCTGTGAAAAGTAGAAATTTGGATTTAGCTTTGAATTTTGTTTTGTTTTGTTTGTTTGTTTGTTTTTTTGTGCCCTTTAACAGTGACACTAAGGAAACCATTCAGGCTAGAACAGCATTATTGTCTGGGCTCATTCAAAATGAACTGCGTTATGCTGTACTTTCGGTTCCAAAATATTAAACTTTTTTTTTTAAACTTTGCAATTATATCCCTCTGGGCTAAAGGAAAAAAAAACATCAGACTTATGAAGATACAGCTAAAAAGTTGACATATGGAACTTGTAGACATGAAAAGGAACAGCAATATATTGTACCACAAAGTCAAATATTTTGAGGGGAGGGGGTGGGGGTTGCTTATTTCAGCAAGTTGATGCAAAGCATTTATTACAGTTGCATCACTCTGTTGAAGGAGCCCAGGAGCTAAATGGCTCTGTCTGCAGTCCAGAGCCTGTAACCCTACGGAGTAAAAAAAAGCAACCAATTCACATTCAAAGTGAAAACAGCAGATTTGCCCATTTTCACAACAGAGTAAGATACAAGATCATGATAAAACAATGCTGCTTGCATCACTTTACAAATAGATGTTTTTGATTAAACAAACCTAATGTGTTTTGGTCTTCTTTTTCAATGAAACACAGTTTGAGTGCTTTTTTTTATTATTATGCTCCTTTATGTACATTTGTATAAATTGTACTGTGCTGACACAAGCAGGAGTCATGTACCTTCAGAATATGTTTACTGTAATTACAGTAATTTAGCTCAAGGGCAATGCCAACTAAAATATACAGTGCCTTGCAAACATATTTATACCCTTTTAGCTTTTTCACATTTTGTCGCATTACAAAGCCAGATATTCCCATCTCAATAAAAATGTATTCTCTCCCATACCAACAGTCCCCGTCCAATATTTTGTTAGGCTTAAAATGTGTAGCATTTTAATGAATATCATGCATATGATTGAAAACTCAGTAACTTTATATAGTAAAATAGTACATCACATTTAATCAGAATCATGTTATGTTCACGATGCTGCAGTCTCACCAGTCAGTTTTTCCTGACAGATATTTTATCCCGACCTGTCTGCAGGGCATCTTCAACACGCTGCTATAACACAGATTAACTAATTTAAGAAAAGTGCTACAATTTCCTGATGAGACTGCAAATGAAACTCTCATGTTTCTCGACACTGCTGGACCTAAGTGGAAACAAACGCTTGGGAACTGCATGGCGAAACAAAATTAAGTTTTAATTGACAACATAGCACTTAGAGATTACTGACACCGAGCTGGGAGCAAACAGAAGGTAATTGACGGAGGGTGGCAAAAACCACAAGGCCCGTGGATGGTGACACAACGGAGGAGCCAGCAATATGGGGGAGAAACAGGTGGTTTAAATAGAGGAGGAGAAAACAGAAAGCAGGAGGGCAGGTGAAAGTAATCAGCTAGATGAGACAGGTGAAAGACATGAAGAACTGGAAGGGCAGACAGAGGGAATCAGAAACAAGGAAAGAATCGGAGACACGGGCGAGACAGTGGCGCCACCAGGGGGTGGCCAGGGGTGGTCTTGCTCCCCCCCCTGTGCCATTTCCTGGCACCCCCACTGGCCAGTGTAAATTGTAGGCAGCCGCTCTTCCTGAGCTTCTATCGCGCTTTTATTTGTATCTGCCAGTATCTACTTTCCCCTAGTAACTGTTTTGTTTTCCAATAAATGATTAAATGTACACCTTATTCTAAATATAATTACACAACAAAAAGGAATTGTTGTTCAACTCAAAATGCTAACTGTACTGTTATTGGTCTATGCACATTAGATCATTAGGAACATTAAAAATCCAAATAAAAACATTAAAAACCAAAAGATATTAGTAGGCGTTTACTTAAGTCTTTCTGATAGTTTTCTACAGGCAGCTTTACTACAACAGTAGAATAAAATCCTGAAATTATGGCTTTTAGTTTCAGTGCCACCCCAATAGTTTAAGTGGCTCCATCCGGCCACCCCTATGAAACATTTCTGGAGGCGCCACTGGGGCGAGAAGAATCAAAATAGGAATCCATAAACAGTGCAAAAAGGAACTAAAGAAAGCCCAATCCAAAAATAACAAATTTCCACCACAAACACCTAAGGATCATGACAGAAAGCTTTTTATCATAAGTTTCTAAAGATTTATAATACTCAACACATAGAGCCACAATCTTCAATTAGATCATGTCCTTCTTGTGCTGAAAATATTTTGATGCAGAGCAATATTCTTTTTTAGGCTAATTTTAGGCAAATGTTAACAAGTTCTGTCTCTGTTTTGATATGACTTGTTGATAACTTGGTTCATTGCGAATTTCAACGTTGTTGTGCAATTATACACTGTTTAAAGTTATTTAATGTTTCATAAATAACTCTCTGTCTGTTAAGTATTGTCTGGTGATAATCAGCTCTTAAGCTGATATCAAGACAATGGTTGAAAGGGATGAATTTGAGCACTAGCGATCTTTTAACAGCAAACCCTGCACACACATAGAATAAAGGAGTGACAACTTCTTTTCAAGTTCAAGAATTTAATAACAGAAATAAAATGAACATCCAGAGAACATCACTATGTAATGCTGTTTATCCGAATTAACACAATATTTCGATTAACAAATCCTCTCTACTAGGCTAGTGAAACTTAACTAAACTACTAAGCAAAATGAAGATAAAAAGGAACTAAGCTAAGGAACTATTTACATGCACAACAAACAAAAGACAAAACAAAAGTGGTTGATCATAATCAGAATAATTCAGTGAATCTTGTTCACTGCAGATCTGATTCAAAAGCATGGAATGGAGTTAAATTAGCTTGACTAATTCAGAAGATTTGACATGTGTTTCAACCCATTCACAATGCAAAGCCCAAGTTAACCAGAACATTATTTTCAGTAAATAACATTCTAAAGACTGATTTGCTCAGTAAAATCATTTAAACCTTATGGCAGATATTATTAATGCGATTCTCCCTCCGGGCGCTAGGGGTCGCTGTAGCAATCGATCGCTAAATCGGTTAAAGTCTAAAGTTATCAAAATTGCCTTTAAACCGACATTAATATTAAATATTAATGCGGGAATGAGGCTCATAGCTCTATCGGCCGACGGCGGAGCAGAAAAGACAAGCGTCATGCTTTAAGGCAAGTTCCTTTGAATGTCCGGAAATCGGGAGCTAACAGAAGCTATAGCATTTTGGCTAGGGGACATTCGGCGCTAAGAAATAAAAGCTTCGGTTCTATTTTAGTCACAATGAGTGGGCCGGATAACGTAAACATTAATGTACCATCAATGTATGAAACCCTTGTGGAGATAACCTTTGTTATAACAATACAAACACACTCTGTCAAGATCTCATCACTGAGGTCTGGTTTGATCACCTATGCCACACACCTGTTTAACTCCGCCCTGTTTTTCATTACAGCTCACCTGTTCCACCTGCTTAGAACAGTATATATTCACTTTCCAAACCAGACAGCATTGCCAGATTATTTTCAAGCCTTAGGTGCGATATTTTCCAGCGTTTATACTTTGTCTGATTTCCTGATCCCGACCAGTTCCGTCTATCGACCACTGAGCCTGCCTGTCCTCTTACATTCTGTCTGCTTGATTGTGTACCGTACCTTGGACCTGTGACCCGACCACGTCTTGGATTATCCTCTGGCACCTCTTCGGATTTCTGACAAACCGGCTCTGACCTTGGACCGCATCCCCGACACCGATTCCGGATTATCCTTTTTTGTTCATCCTGCTACTGTTTCCCTCCACGTCTCCGACCATCCGACGACTGCCGACGCACCAGCGTCCGGGACACCCAGGGTGGCCATTCGCCTTCAGCTCCCTCACACCATGAAGATTCACCCAACGTTTCATGTGTCCCGGGTCAAGCCTGTTCACACCTCAAGATTCGTGCCCACCTCCAGACCCCCTCCACCCACCCGACTGATCGACGGTGACCCTGTGTACACTGTAAGGCGCATCCTTAGGTCCAGGAGGAGGGGCAGAGGCGTCCAGTACTTGGTGGACTGGGAGGGATACGGACCAGAGGAACGTTCCTGGATCCCATCCAGGTTCATCCTGGACAAGACTGTGATCAGGGATTTCCATAAGGAACATCCCGAACAGCCCAAGGGGGCGTCTGGAATCCGCCCTTAAGGGGGGGGTTCTGTCAAGATCTCATCACTGAGGT
This sequence comes from Fundulus diaphanus, assembly GCA_037039145.1. Lineage (NCBI taxonomy): Eukaryota > Metazoa > Chordata > Actinopteri > Cyprinodontiformes > Fundulidae > Fundulus > Fundulus diaphanus. The sequence continues at coordinate 19,097,117 of CM073124.1, forward strand.
CTGGTTTGATCACCTATGCCACACACCTGTTTAACTCCGCCCTGTTTTTCATTACAGCTCACCTGTTCCACCTGCTTAGAACAGTATATATTCACTTTCCAAACCAGACAGCATTGCCAGATTATTTTCAAGCCTTAGGTGCGATATTTTCCAGCGTTTATACTTTGTCTGATTTCCTGATCCCGACCAGTTCCGTCTATCGACCACTGAGCCTGCCTGTCCTCTTACATTCTGTCTGCTTGATTGTGTACCGTACCTTGGACCTGTGACCCGACCACGTCTTGGATTATCCTCTGGCACCTCTTCGGATTTCTGACAAACCGGCTCTGACCTTGGACCGCATCCCCGACACCGATTCCGGATTATCCTTTTTTGTTCATCCTGCTACTGTTTCCCTCCACGTCTCCGACCATCCGACGACTGCCGACGCACCAGCGTCCGGGACACCCAGGGCGGCCACCGCCGCGCAGCGTAAACAGCCAGCCGGCTGGGATTTTACATCGGACTCCGGAGCAAGTCTGGACATTGAGCTGAGGTTAGTGACCGTCACGTTTCTGAACAATCATCTCCTGATAGACGTGGTCACTAACCTACTGTCTCTGTCCTTAGTTTTCCTGCCGCTGACGTTGGCGTTGACTGCCCCGTTTCAGTTAAATAAACTGTTTATCGGAACTTACTGTTTGTCTGGTTTGAACACTGATTCCATCTAGTTCCGATCCTAACACACTCGACATTGACATGGTACCGAATGCTAGCAATGAGCTATTTTGTTTTAAAGCAACCATGTGTACCGCATCACACATCATTTCCCAATAAACCTTTTAACTTCTCCCTCTGGTTTCTCTGCCCAAACCTGTTGGCACCTCATGTGAGTCCAGTCCACTTTGGTCATCCGAGGAAGGCAGTAAAAGCAGGAAAGTTGTTGGTTTGTTCTTGGCGGGCTAGTGGCTTAGCAGCTCTGTAGCCTGGCAACATGTGGTCAGGATTGGAGGCCTGATGTCTTGCAGACAGCCCCGACCAGGTCACGGTTTCAGCAGGTTCTCCTCAGCATTCGAAAGCGGGCCCTTTGTTGACTTTTCAGCTCCGTCTGGGTTCGCTTCCTCTGATTTGCCCTGTTATCCCCGGGCGAAGAGGAATCTCTCAGGTGCTGGTTCCTGTCTTTTGGGCCCGTGAGCCCTCATGGTTCAGGGGAAGGAGAGCGGGTGGCTCGGTACCCCCCCCCCCTCTCTCTCTCTCCTCGGGACCCCAGGAGAGAAGTGGTGTTCATCTGCGGGTCTGGTCAGAAGTGTGGGAGCTGCAGAGAAGGGTGATCAGACATGCTCTGACCTTTTATCTGTGAGGCGTTGGTTCACAGGAGCATCCTGCTGAGATAAAGGCCGTCCTTGCCTGGAAAATCTTCCGCTCACAAACCAATTTTAATCCTTCCCCATGTTACAGTTAACACAATTTAGCCATGGTGTGATGGCACTACAAACGTGGATCCAGTGAGTTGTGTGCAGGCAAAATTTGCAGAATGGGGTTTTCTGCTTCATGAGAAACACAGTGTTTAGTTTAAAATTAAATGTGTCTTTAATGTGCCAATTCAAAAAATTAAGTCAATGAATGTCATGTTAAAGCACGCAAGACAAATTTGTAGTCCTAAGACTGAAAGGCTGGTTATAAGCTCCCTCTGTCACCGAGCTGTCTGTATGTGTAACAGACAAAACAGGCTTATGGTCTGGATGGAAAACCCCAGTTTGATTGATAAAACGCTGCATAGTAACCATATCACATTTTTACGAGTCGGGCTAAAAGAGATCGGCTGTGATTTTTAAAAATGTTTTATTGTTTAACTAGGATGCTGCTTATGTATTCACAGACTGTAGATCAACATAATTTATAAAGAGTTGAGTTTTGTCTGCATCCCCTGATGCCAATCAGGGCATTGATCCAATTCTTGGGATCTGAGTGTGACATCCCTTCTTCAGTGTGTTTAATTGGGATTTTATGTGATAGACCAATACACAGATGTTGCACAGAATTTGCGAATGAGAAGGAAAATTATTCATCCATCCAGTAATCAATAGAGGCCAGATACACAGGTCACCAGTCTGTCACAGAAGCAAACAACTGTGCACACACAATTACAGGGAGCTCAATTAACCTAACATGCAGGTCTCTGGACTGTGGAAGGAAGCTTGCGTACAAGAAGAGGGCATGCAAAATTCATGCAAAAATCTATGCTAGGATTCAAAGGCATGACCCTATTCCTGCAAAAAAAAAAAGAGAAAAAGATAAGATAAGCAAAATGTTGCATGCATTTAATTAAGCATTCTGTACACTGATACTCTTAGATAAAATCAAGTGTGGCCAATTACCTTCTGATTTTAGCTAATTAAGAAATAGAGTTGACATGTGTGGACTCTATGACGTGTTACAGAATGTGTATGTACTTTTGCTCTAACGAAACTTGTCAAAGGTGTATTATGTGTTGAATTGGATGCTCTATTTGGCATTGTAGTGGATAGGAAAATAAGTTTGAAGAATATGCCGGGACAGTCAATAGATCATTGCTCGGATTTCTAAAACTCATTAAACCAAAATGAGCTTTTTGTTTTTTTGTTGTTTTTTTGGTGAAGGAACACTAACAATAAAATAGTTTATTGTACTTTATAATAAATATGCATGAAAGTGCTTTTTTTCTGCAGTTTTATTGTTCATTTGGGAGGAAAACAAAACCTCACAGTCTCATTATATCAGTTTACTGTGGATAATATAAGTCAGGGCTCCTTCAGTGCTTTTTCAGCTCTTTAAAACTACTCCGACCCTGTGTAAAAGTAAAGTGCAGGTGGATGATAAAAGGATGGCTGTGCTTCCCTGTTTTGCCCCCTCTGCTGAGCTTCAAAAACTGAATTTCGCTGCAATAGCAGCTGCTTACCTTCGCACTCTGGCACATTGAATGTAAATGACTTTGGCCCCCGTGCTGCTTTAACACTAAGCCTATAAATAAACTCCGGAGTTCTTTCCGAGCACTTCCTCTCATACAGAGGCCATGGCGAATCAACATCCTTGCTCCTGTGACGAATAAAATCTGCTGACAAGATTTCTCGGGAGGTCAACTGGAAACACCCTCAATTATGAAACAGGAGGGGAAAAAAAACAGCAAAGGTAGTTGCAATGATGCAGAGCGAGGGGTGTTCGATGTCATTGGTTACATTTGATATTTTGGAGTGTCGTTATTGTGGCTGCATTGTGGGAGTGAAGCAGCATTGAGTTTGTCATAATGAGACAGAGCCAGACGGTAATCGGAGGCACATAAGGTCAGAGCCAGGGGGGCGAAGGGCGGACAGCTGAATCTCCCATTCTTCACCAAAGTCAGACTGCTGCCACATCCCACCATCTGCACCTCCCTGTTATACTGTCAACACACCCTCACTTTACAACGCACCTACAGCAAAGAGGGAAAGAAGGGAAGAGTGGGCCTTAAAATAGCAGGACCAACCAGGGTGGCATTCATATAAATTCTGGAACAAGCAGATGCAAATACTGGGTGAAAAAAAGTGAAACCAATAGAATGATCTAACTCTCAATTCTGTGATAAATATTCCTCAACCTTTTTCACACTCTTATACAGTAAAATGCTAAAGTATTCACACCCCTTTTTAAAACTTGGTTTACTGTCGTTTGAACACTACAAAATTCAGGGTGCTTTGGCTGGGATTTTATTTGGTTACCAACAGACAAGAAAAAGATAAATAGTTTGAGAAATTTTTAGAAATTAAGGTCTGAAAAATGTAGTTTGCATTTTTTTGTTCCCTCCCTGTAAATCTGGTACCTCTGAATAAAATCTAAAAGAACCATCTGCCTTCAGAGGACACTTTGTTAAGAACCAAAGTCCATCTGGGGGGAACAGACCTGTTCTGTGAAACCTTTAGAGGCTTTTTTTTTAGAGAACAAACAGCATCATGAAGAGCAGGGAACCCAGCAGATGGGTCAGAGATAAAGTTGTTGAGGAGTTTACTGTAGAGTTAGGTTGTAAAACAATATCTCAAGCTTTGAACATCTCATGGGGTGTCCATGAGATGTTCAATTCCACCGTTCAATTATGGATTGAACAGTGGAATGACCTTGTCCTCTTGTCCAAGATGGTGGCACCTGCAGTAGAAACACTGGCTCTCTGCTACTGAACTTACCACCAAGCTGTAGTCTCCAACACCCGACTCACCCTAAAAATGGGATAAAGAACTGTACATTGCATTGACTGTCACTTTTGCACCAATGCTGCCATAACTCCTAAGGATGTTTAATATATTTTTTCTTTACATGTTTGTTTTTATCTTTCTAAGAGATGCAGAACAGAGTTTTATTGCACTTTTTAAAATAATGATCTGTTAATTCTGAACAGACCATCCCCATGAAACATGGTGTTGGCAGCATCATCCTGTGGGGATCTTTAACTTTAGCAGGAAGACGAGTAGAGCTAAATACAGGGGAATCCGACAGGAAAACCTGTTAGAGGTGACAAAATGTTAAAGGCTGGGGTGAAGATTTACCCTCCAGCAGGACAACAACCCTAAACCAGGAGCCAGGGCTAAAGGTTTAGATCAAAACATATTGCTGCATTAGAATGGCCCAGTTAAGCCCTGTCATACATTTAATTGAGAATCTATGGCAATAGGTAAACACTGATGTGCAAAGAAAATCTCCATCCAATGTGATTAATCTTTTTAATTAAAAAAAGGAACAAATTACTGCCTTTAGACATACAAAACTGGTAAAAACATTCCCTTAAACACAGTTGTATTTGCAGCAAATGTGTGGTTCCACAGAGTGTTGATTCAGGAGGGGGCATATTCAAAAGCCTTTTTAAAGATTTATTTTCCTTCCACTTCAGAATCATATGGGATTCTGTGTTGGTCTTTTATATAAAGTCCCCAAAAAGAAACTCAAAATGAGAAAAAGCTAGGAGCACTGAATACTTTTGTAAGGTAAGGTGTTTTTATTTTTTTATTTTGTCTCTCTATGATCACATCAGTCATTCTTTTCCGACTTGTGTTATAACATACAATATTAGTCCACCATTTTAGATCAATTTGGGTTCAAATGATGCAGAATATGCACTGATGATTCTAAACTTTGGTTTCTTGTACACAGAATAACCTGAACCACAACCAAGCATTGAGTTGGATAGAGCAGAATAAAAGAGACGTGGCAGAAAACAAGCCAGGTGTGTATGTTGAGAAAGACGGTGCCAAAAATCTAAAGGATTCAATCAAAGCTAAACTTTACTGAAGGTTCTATTTCTTAAGAATGACTTTGTATGAGCTTTATGGTTCAAAATAAGGACACATTTCCATTTGAGACCTTCACAACTCTATCCACTCAGAAGAAAGGAGTCCATTTCATGGCTGTTTAGCCATTGTGGCCCTTAATAAGGTCAACACCTCTACTGAAAGTGAAATTGACGGCATTGTGAGTCTCTGTCTTTGTGTCACGCCACGCAACAACATCTGGACTCCACTTCTGTTGCCCAATTTCCAGTCTTATTCAGCGAGACAAAGGAGGGCAGGCATCTGACCATTCCAAAGTCACTCTCCATCACGCTGAACTCCTGCAGCCTGACATGAGCACAATGACGAGGAGGGAGGAAGCAACTGCTGAGAGGAACGAGTCCGGTCAGAGTTTTAGGAGGGGCCAGAGAGTGAAACAGCTCTTACTCCCCCAGGGGAGCTGTTCATGTCCACCGCTCGCAGAGGAGAAGCCCTCTCCAGGCAGACAAACATGCCGCAGGGGCAGATTGTGGAGAAGTGGGTGTGAAACAGCAGTGGCTGGTTAAATAAATCAACACAGAATTAGAGGTTTAATGCAAAACAGTGGGACCGTGACAAAGCCGAGTGCTGAGAGCGGACAACGTGTTAGCACATTGACTCTCTCCATTAGCATCAACAGCAGCAGTGATAAAACAGAGAAAATGATTCTACTGTAGCTGTGCTAGGTGTTGCTGCTAATTAAGAATACGTAATAATATGAGCTCTTCAAGTACCATGTTGAATTATGTAACACTACTTCTACCATAAGTGGATTTTCTGGCAAAAAGGGAAAACTGTAGTACGAAATAGAAATGAACAGACAAAATCAGAAGCCAAGCAGAGAAATCATTACTGCCATTTTTCATCCTGCTTAGAATCAAAACAGCTTATTATATTTAGAAAGATGGGTAAGAATTTCTCATATGAAACCCCTTAAATGTCCCTTACCTAAAAATAAACTTTATTAGCCTTCATCAAGGTTCTGGCAGGATATTTGACCACCGTTCTTATTAGAAAGAGTAGTGTTCATTCAAACTGGCTGGTTTCCTGGCATGAATCAAGCCTGTAAACTTCAATAATTTTTCACAAGCTACACTGAATGTTTTTTATACTTGAAATCTGGGAACAAAAAAATCAATATTCGTTGAAGTGGTCAAGTAATTATCTGCCCAATTAGTCAGAAAGTGGCTCTTGTTTCACTTTCAGTTCAAGCTTTCAGCATGTGGAGGTGAGGCATTAGATTAAGTAATGCTATTATTCAGTCACATCAGTAGTTTAACTGTGGCGTGAATGCATGGAAGGCCTATACATGCAGTGTGAGAGTTACGGCAGACAGGCATAGCTAGTGATAAAACTGTGGATGCTATAGTGTCAAATTTGCAAAGCATTATTTGCTGTTGCCTTCTCAATTTTTTTTTTCAATTCAATTTTATTTATATAGCGCCATATCACAACACATGCCATCTGAAGGCACTTACAAAGTCAAATTCAATCAAATCATCCAGACAGATTGGTCAAAAGGTTTCCTATGTAAGGAAACCCAGCAGATTGCATCAAGTCTTGACAAGCAGCATTCACTCCTCCTGAAAGAGCGTAGAGCCACAGGGACAGTCGTCTACATTGTTGATGGCTTTGCAGCAATCTCTCATAGTGAGCATGCATGAAGTGACAGTGAAGAGGAAAATTCCCCTTTAACAGGGAGGAACACTTCCATCAGATACAGGTCAGTATGAACGGTCATCTGCCTCGACCGACTGGGGGTTAGAGAAGACAGAACAGAGACACAAAACCACAGTAGCACACATTGATCCACATGTTTATTATATGGTAACAGCAGATGATCTGCGCCCCTGGATGGTGTCACAGCTAACAGAACGCCAGACTAGGTGTACCTACTATGAAGAGAAAATGACAGAAAACTAAAAGTTAAAAGTCGAAATAACAACAAACAGTGCAAATTGGAGAACAGCAGGAGAACTCAGCTATGAGAAAAATAGACCCTGATGTCCTCCAGCAGCCTAAGCCTATAGCAGTATAATGTTGGTGAAGATTATCAGTCATCCAGGTCATGATCAATCCAAAAAAGGTTAAAAAATAAAACAACTGGACTTCTCTTCTGAAGCTGAAGATGTTTTGCTTCCCATCCAGGGAAGCAAAACTACAGAGAAAGCTCAGGATAACCAAATAACCAAAGCCTCTCTAACTATAAACTTTATCAAAAAGGAAAGCTTAAGCTTAGTCTTAAAAGTAGACAGGGTGTCTGCCTCACAGACCCAAACTGGGAGTTGGATCCACAGGAAAGGAGCCTGATAACTAAAGGATCTGCCTCCCATTCTACTTTTAGAGACTCTAGGAACCACCAGCAGACCTGCAGTCTGAGAGCGAAGTGCTCTGTTAGGAACATACGGGGTAATCAGAGCTCTGATATATGATGGAGCTTGATTATTAAGGGCTTTATATGTGAGAATTTTAAATTCTATTCTTGATTTAACAGGAAGCCAATGAAGGGAAGCTATAATTGGAGAAATATGATCCCTCTTGTTGATTTTCATCAGAACTCTTGCTGCAGCATTTTGGATCAGCTGAAGACTTTGAACTGCATTTTGTGGACTTCCTGATAGTAAAGAATTACAATAGTCCAGCCTTGAAATAACAAATGCATGGACTAGTTTTTCAGTGTCACTCCTGGACCAAATATTTCTAATTTTGGCAACATTCTGTAGGTGAAAAAAGGAAACCCTGGAAACCTGTCTCTTATAACATTGAAACGAAAAGCAAATATGCAGCAATACAGTGGGGATATTTGAATTAGTAAGCAGTAAATATAGGAAACATTGTGCCTTTAGTGGCACCAAAGGAATAAGCAAACCGTTCAGGTGTTCCAGCTTGCAAATATAACGCACCGAATATGTCAATCTGTGTGATGTCATCATCCCAGCATCAAAATTTGCTAATTTTAACAAGTTTACATTTTTTTGAAATCCTGCAGTGTAAATGTATAGGCCCACTTCCCAGCTATTTATTATTATTATTATTATTATTGTTGTTGTTTTTGTTATTTGTTGTTGTTATTATTACCCAGCTGGGTCTTATTTGACAGTGAAGGTTTCTCAATGGATAAAATTAAGTCACACACATCTGAACAGTATCTTTAAATAATGTGCTTTAAAGTCTTTGGGAGTAACAACAATTCTTCCTTATTTGTTACGTTTTGTGTACCGTTTTGGCTACCTCGTTCACATGATTCCTCTGTGTTTCGCCGACGCTGTCGGAGCGCTGTTGCTGTGTCTGTCTCTTTAAAGCGCTCAGTCCTGGAGGTTGGGGGGGATTTGTTGCGGGTAGCTGGGAGTGCGCTGCTCCCCTCGGAGCGTGTTCGCCCAACCTGCAGCTGGCCAGAGCGGAGCGCACACAGAAGAGGGGGGGTGGACCTGTCTCTCTTACGACCGAGCTGGCGGCCATAGATAAGTCGCATTGTTATTTTTTTTTTCTGTGAAGCAGCGGCGGAGGAGCATCCTTAGAAGAAAGTCGGTGCTCGTGTGTGGCCATGCGGGAGCGGAGAAGTGATGCTGCTGAGTTTAGTCATTAGGTGCCTCCTCCGGGGCGATGCTGCCGCCGCAGCCGCTGCTGCTGCTGACCCCCCAGCTGATTTAGCCATCTGTGAGTGACATCAAAGTTTTTCGGGCTTATTTTTACGCGCTTGAGATATTCAAACTAAGTCTTTGTCCCAAACAAAAAAAAATGTTTCCGTTTCTTTTGTAAAAAAAAAAAAAAAAAAAAAAAACCCGCGCCCGCTTAAATGTCCGGACATTTGGTTTAAATGAGCAGAAGAGTGAGAGTCTGAAGATCCCAAGGATCTGGATAAGAAGAGTGTGGAGATGAACTTTGGAAATTTCCTGCTGGTGATTATTTCCGCCGTGACCATTGCTTCAGGTAAATATTTATAAAGAAACACGCTCTTCTCTCTCTGTCTGTCTCCCACGCAGGCACACTCACACAGTAAAGAGTCACAGCCCATATGGCGTGACGCACCTCATAGTACAGGCTGGGTGACACGTCTTATCGTGTTTGCTGTCTCCAGATGGATGTAAATGTTGTGTTTAGCTGCGTTTTCGCGACGCGCTCCCCTGACAGCCGCGGGAGCTGAGGGCATCCTCCCCACTCAAACGGATCAGAGAAAAGAGAAAATGTCACACTCGCATTCATTTGTATAATGCTGAAATGCAACGGGTGAATGCCAAGTCAATTCACATTTTCTGCACCTAAGCTGCCCTTGCCGAAAAAAAAAAGTAACACAATCTAACTCTCCCTCAGTGAAGATGTGCGCAAATTGTTTGTGGCACTGACCAAACAACCCCCCCCCCTCAATTCCCCTGACAGTGTACGGAAACACACTATTAAAATGCATTTTTAAGCTTATTTTTGGTTGCCTCTCACAAGGAGATTAAACGTTTTAACCATTGCTTTAATAAGAGCTTTAAAATCCAAGCCTTAATCCAAATGTAAAATAAAATAAGCACTGGAATGTTTTTTGTTGGTTTTTTTTTTATATGTATACATAATCTCAAATTATGCAGGATATTGTGTTTCCCTTTCCACAGAGCAAGTATTTAAACCAATTTAGTGAGAATCCAAGATAGCCAGTTGCTGGTTATTTTTATTATCCTTACATACCAAAATCCAAGTCAACACATTCCTACATTTTTTAAGCCATTACAAAGAGATGTCGGAGAAGGCGACGGAGTGACTGGAGTTTTCAATGGCTGTATGTTGTACTGCCCCTTCCAAGCTGTTGCTGCACACTGCTGAACAGTTGCTGCACACTGCTGAACAGTTGCTGCACACTGCTGGCCTTTCCCTCTGCTGAACAGAGGGAAAGGCCATTAGACTTTCCCTCTGTTTAACAGGGGGACAGGTTCAGGTTGCTTGGATGTATTTTCGGTTGTGAAAGGGGATGGGTTAAGATGCAGAAGTGAATTTCTCCATTGTGAGATCAATAAAGTTCAATAATAATAATAATAATTATTATTATTATTAACAAATGCCACCTATCAGACGTATAAAGGTAACAGTGTTTTAAAAATGACTGCCACGCCGTTGAGCAGCAACTGATACTAGCTTGTCATGTTTGTCATAGCAGAATGGTCCAAAACTATAATAATCTTTGAAATAAGCAGTAGAAACAAGCCAATTTCTCCCTGACTTTAGATGGTAACCAGCAATAGGAAAGTCTTTCAGTGGACAACTGATGTATAACTTTGTTTTATGGGGTCTTTTTTGCACTGCAGTGTTTTCTTCTCTTGGTCTTATTAAAAAACCACCACTTCAATGATCTGTTGATTCATCACCCTTTGCTAAAGAGATGGTCGGCAACTGGCATCCACATCACATCAATTGTGTGTAGGCACACAGGCTTGTCTATTTTATCCAGGTTTTACAAAGTTACAGTTTCAGGATTGACACATTTTTGAACATACCGCTCCTGTTCCCTTTAATGTCTTAAAGCCCTTTCAATGGGATGGTAGAGAGAATGCAGGACCTGTGTTTTCTCTGGCCATACAAAGTACAGATTAAGGCAACACCGCCCCTCTTCCATCAGTTGCTGAAAGAATGCTAGCAAACTTTTCGCTTGCCTAAAAGAAAGACAAATTCAGCTTTTTAAATATTTCTCTAGTCGGGAAACATAACACCATAAACCAAGCAAACTGGCCCCTTACCTCTGTCAGGGTAACGTTGTTTTAAAGAGGCTGAAAGCAGGCTCTACCAGAGCAGATAGCCCAGCTAATCCAACAGCAAATATCAACTTGTTGCACTTATGTAACTCAATACAGAACATAACAGCGCAGCATGCAACTGACTACTAAATTTAGCAGTTGTTTTTTCTTTATTTTTAGATAAGTCTGTGTATGTCAATCAAAATGACAATAAGCAAAGTATAGATTTTTAACTGTAATAATCAAAGTGGTTCTTCTACATATAAAGAAACAAAAACAAAAGAAAAAAGGTTTAAAAAAAATCAAGATTGGCGCCGCTTAACCACACAGGCAGGTTATAATAATCAATTTTCATCTCTTCTAGTCCAGATTTTCTTAAATTTTCCCTACTGTGGTTTTAGTGACAAAGAGATTTTTTATGCCTCTTTCTACTGTGTTTAAATGGCTAATTCCTAATTCCCTGAAGACAATAGAATGGACGGAATTTTTAAGCTATATAGTTTGGGAAAATTTTGCTTTTTTAATCATTTGGACAATCTGTCTCTCAGGAATCAGAAGACTGGTAAAAAAATGCTTTATTGTGTCTCTACAGCCCTTTTCTTTTTCTTCCCATTGATCAATTCCAGTCCAGATTCATAAAGAAACTTGAAACAGCCTGTAAGTTTAATGCTGATTGAAAGTTACAAAGCGGATGCCAGCTCTAAAGTCTTTATTCGTTAACAGCTAGCCAATCATGGACTTTTCAAAGGGCTTACGAATGATTCGTCTCTTGACCTTCTCTTCATTTTTGAATTGAGTTCCAAAATTGCTGCCAGACAAACACTTTAAAAGTGCTCCAACACTTTTGTCAACACAACCAGACAGTGACCCAAGAACTGTTTATTATCTTTCTTCAAAAAGGGCTTTAAAAACATAGGTTTGGGCGTCAGTATAGAAACACAGAAAGGAGTGATCTGCTGTTTTTTCCAGTCTATCTTTCAGGGCCAAACAGAAACTAAAAACTGCAATGATATTTTTATGAGAAATAACTGTGCTGTTTTTTTTAGTCATTTTCTTCTTCCCATTCTCTATGTTTGAACCAGTGGTTTATTGCCTAAGGGGCTGTAGTGAAAACTCTCCCTCTCTGAGTGGAATTCGGTTGAGCTAAAAATAGCACCAATAGATTGTCTGCGTTGTCCAAGCGGTTCCTCTACATGGATCCAGAGAGTTATGTCAAGCCCCTAAAGCAAGAATGATAATGCTTTAACAGACAAACTTTATTTTAAGGAGAAATGTCATGGGATTTTAATATTGCAAGATCTCCTTGCAGCTCCGGTAAGCAGAAATCTGGAAATATACAATCATCAGCCATTTTATTAGGCACATAAGTTAAATTTCCTGTTATCTCAAACTGTGACTCAACCAGTCACATGACATGACTGCAACTCATTTAGTCATCTAGGTGTAGGAAAGACTACTTTCTGCAGAATAATGCAGGGTTATCGGTCTCAGAGTGGCAGGTTGGAGCTTTTCAGAGTAGATCCACTGAGATTCTAATGTAAAAAAACGGTTATTTGTATTAACAGACAATGGTCCGAAAAGAGTAAATATCCACTAAAGGCAATTGTGTGAACAAAACTACCTTGTTAATATCAGAGCGGAATGAGCAGACTGGTTGGAGAAGATAGAAAGGGAACAGTAGCCCAAATGGCAACTCTTTACAACCGAGGTATGCAGAACACCATCCCTGTAAACAAAACACCTGGAGGAACTGAGCATCATTTAAATGCCCGTGCCAACCTGAGTGTTGTTGCTGACCATGTACTTTTATTCATGGTGACTACCCATCTTCTGATTGCTGCTTCCAGCAGGATAGTGCAGCGTTTCACAAAGTTAAGATTATCTCAAACTACACTACCAGTCAAAAGTTTGGACTCACTTTTGTCACTCAGCGGCTTTTCCTTATTTTCATGACTTTCTACATTGCAGGTAGACAATGAAGACATCAAAACTATGACTCAAAAGCATATAGAATTATTTAGACCACGGTCTAGGTGAGTACTCGATTGTGATTGGCTGCAGGGTGTCCAATTTAAAAGTTTTGGTTGTTCTAAATTGTTGTGCTGGCTCAAACGCTAGCTGGTAACAGCAAGACAAATTACCTTGGCAACACGTCACAGCGAGAGATATTAAATTGTAGGATTTCAACAGTGAAAAAAACATAGAAATATTAGTAATAGAAAGCGAAATTTCGTTCTGTATCCACTCTGTGTATACAAAATGACAATAAAGAAAGTCTAAGTCTAAGTCTAAGTCTAATTGATTTTATATGTATTTATTTCCTACATGACCATCATATAAGCGGGATGATGCGCTTCGAGGTGTCCATTATTAGAAATGAATATACAAACGCCCTCTGCTTTGCGTCGGATGGTTCATGCCTCCACACCATCCATCAATTTCTGATGAAGGACACCTTGTCGGGCAACTGTGAAATAACTTTTTTCAAAATCAGCCCCCCCCCCCCTCCCTCTGTTTTTATTGCTGACCTCTGGCCTTCTCTTAATGAGCTTCATGAGGTTAGTCACCTGAAATGGTTTTTCAACTGTATTGAAGGAGTTACCAGGGGTGGTGATAAAAATAAAGACAAACCATTGAATGAGAAGGGGAGTCCAAACTTTTGACTGGTAGTGTATCTTCTCGAAATCATGTGGCCGCCACGGTCCCCAAAAGAGCAGATCTGGTATGTGTTTGAGCAAATGTCAGACGCTATCATGTCAATATGGACAAAAATCTCCAATCTAGACAATCTAGACATTGTTAAATCCATGTCACAAAGGATTAGGTTAATCCTGAAATGGAGTCCCAACACGGTCAAAGCAAGGTGTACCTAACAAAGTGTCCGGTGAGTGTACAGCCAAGCAGGTTTATATAAGTGTATCACCGTTGTCCTTCTCTCTCAGAGATAAACATGTGTCCTCTCTTAACATTAAAGGCAATTTTAACATCCTTGCCTTCTGCCTACATCCATTAATCTGGAGTGGCAATCTCCTCTCCTCTTCACCTCTGTTATTGTGCTCGTTCCCATCCGTAATGTGTGTAATTTGCACAGAGCACTTGAAAAGAAGAGGATTCAAACCAGCTTCAAGTCCTCTGCTGGAAAGCTGATGAGACGGTGGCAGATATTACCCGGTATAACAAGACGGGCTTTGTTTATGTTGGTGTTCTGTCAATCAGCTCCTCTGCGAGAGACCCGAGATGTTCCCCAGCAGTTTTGTCTATGTTTTCCCCAACCGCTTAGTGATTGTGAGGAAAACAACAAAGATTTATTGGTTGCAAATCAACACAGCAGCTCAGCTTTTTCAGAAACACACACAAAGCAATTCTCAGTTAACAGACCGGGGGAGAAAAAAAAAGGTCTGATTGAAATTAAATCTATCTTGAGCTGTGTTCACATGCAGCTGCTGTGGAACTAATCAAAGCTGGTGTTTCGTGTCCTTACTCCCCCTGTGGGGATTCCTCAGCGAAGCTTTGCTAAACCTCCTGTTTCGTGAAACCACTGCAGACAATCGCCCGCAGTTGTCCGACGTGCCTCATCCTTATGTCATGTTGCCGGACGGTGACGTCGTCCCACTTCTGGTACAGTGGCCGGTGATTTCATTTAGAGATCAGATGATGGACGAGGAGGACGGTTGCGTTTAACAACGGTGGTTTCATGCCAGAATAAATCAAACGTCGCTTTCTCCCCCTTTTAATATTAAGTTTGCTGGCTCACGTTAATGCCCTTTCTCTCTCCCTCCCCGCAGAAATTACATGGCAATCTCACAAGAAGTGTTTTGATGTTTTTTTTTTTTGGCCTTTTCAAATATTTAAATGAGCTGAAATTAAAAAAGGACGCGGAGAAATCTCAGCAGACAGCCACCAGCCCCACAGGCCGGCTGCCAGCCTTCTGCTCCTCGCTTCACTTGTGTGTAAAGTTGGACTTTGAGTTTCCTGTGAGTTGCTGTTGTTGTTGTTGCTGTTTCTTCTCTCAGATAAGAGTCTGTGAGCTCAGACAGGTCTAGGTTCTTGTTTCTGTTTTACCCTGATTCTGGCAGTCGCTGAAAGGCACAGAGATCTGAACCAAAAAGCGTCTCTTCTTGAGGCCCTCATGTTTTCACGCGTTAGCGTGACGGAATACGCTTCGACCGCCTCGGGAGGAGACGGGGCTAATATTTGTAAATACTAATTGATGAAAGGCACCCACAGTCCCTCGTTATGTAATGCTCCAGCCATGAGCCAGAAAAGGCCTTAATCAACAGGGTCTTGAAGACGTGATCTCGATCTCCCTTACAGCTCTTAGCCTACTTATGCAGTGTTCAACGAGGCAGACACGAAGAGACGCCGCCAGCAAACACGTGGGCGTGTGTCAGAGTTTGCAATTAAGACCGATGCGATAACTTGTCTATCAGTGCGTAGAGTTACGCTAATGGGCTTTTATTCAGCTGAGCTGCCGCTTTTTCCCTGAAATTCTTTTCATTTCCTGAATAAATACGGGAAATCTTACAGATCAGATTCAATTGAAACTGACTGGGCATTTAATCATCATGAGCAAGCATATCTATAGTATGACGTTCACATGGTACGTTAGACTTGAGAAGAGACACGGTGTCGTAGTGTTTATACAAAGATTGAAGCAGTGGAAAGTGCTTTCTGCCGGTTGACCAGCAGCACAAGGAAACAGGCGGAGGAGGTGATGCTGCCTACCTTCCAAAAAGCCGGCGTAGACCTCAGTCACCCTGACGCTTTCTCTGGAAGTTCAATAAAAGGACTTAAAGTGTAGGAGCGGCATGATGACACATTTTGGAATAAATCACAAACCCTCCGGGGTCAATGTTCATCAGATTCATGCCAATCATTTGACTTGTGCGGAGAAGACCATCACGCCAGCAAAAAGTAAAAGATGGAGGGATAATTTGGAGTGATGAACTGACAGTTAATTGAAGTATTGGGTTTTGTTGTGTTCTTTGTGAATTAAATCCCATTGTGCCCGGGCTTTAAATGAGTAACCAACACCAGCCACCGTCTGGGAGGAAGAATAAAAGGACAGCTGTACGGATAAACTAATGGGTGAACTTTAAAGGGGGCCTATCATAATTTTTAATGCCTTCCTTTTCACACTGAAATGCAACTACAATGCTTTGGTCTGAATGCCTCTTTAATTTACCCCCACATTCCCTCTTTTTGCCCCTGTTCTGTGGTTTGTCTGAGAGCACACAGCTTGAAAAATTGGACCCAAACAGAGTATAAAAATAAATATTCAGCACCTGTACAGACTAAATTTTAATTTTCTGCACTCCTAGAGACTCCAAGTACAAAAGAAGATGTATTTAAGGGCTAAAAATTTGGATTTTTCCTAATACATTAATGGATAAATGTAATGGATGGATGGATGGTCTCTCTTTTCTTTTCTCTATTTCCTTTTTCAATACTAGTCTAGGTTTGTAAACCTCTTAAATCAGATTTTAAACTTTTTATTATTATTTTTTGGGCAGAGTGCTGTAAATTGGTCGCAAAACATGCTGATCACGATTCTGAATTTGATACCTGAATTGCCTTTTCCTATTTATTCCTTAATCATAGGAATATTTGGCCCATCTTTGATGATGCCTTATTAAAAATCTTAAACACTTAGATTAGTCAAACCTTCTAGCTAGCAGAGTAAAGTTTTCATATTAGGCATTATGCTTCATATTTTTTTATTTGTCAGGTGAATGATTTTACATATATTTTTTAAAGTTGCTGTTATTAGTCAGAAAAACTGTTGCTGTGCAGTTAATGTTTGTTCATGTTTAAACATATACATATAGCTACGAATAAAATAATTAAAAACAGATCAAACAAAAAAACCTGAATTCTTATACTTGTCTGGAATGAGAAAGGCTGTTAGGTTTAGCGTAATTGTATTTGAGAAGCACCCTTCACTCCAACATGTTTGCTTTCTTTCTGGATAACCTTGAGAGTGTGGGCACATTCTCATTCATCAAACTCTCTTGGTTTATTCGGCAGCTCAAGGTTGGCTGCCATTCACTCTTATGGCTCATCAGGACTCTGTTTCGCCCCTGGATGTTATAGTGTTTAAAAGCTCTTCATGGACTCGTCCTCGCTGACAGAACACCACAGAATGAAGTGCTTTTTTTTTTTTTTTTTGTCTGCAGGAGTTTAACAAGGACTTCTGCACTTGAGAGTGTGATGCAAGGCTTCGGTTTAATGGATGTCTTTTAACAGTGAAGTTGTGAGTTTACTTGCAGTCAATCTCACGCTAAATTCTTTAAACGTAGTTTTATTTTTCCGTCAAGAAGCTATAGTGAGAGACAATCCAAACAAATATAAATGTAGCATTTTGAGATCAGTGACATCGTGAATGAGCGCAAAGGGCAAATAACATCATATACTGTATGTTAGAGTCATGAAGCCTAAAGGTATTGAAATATTAAACCAGAATAAATCGTAGTCAGCCTCGTCGTTGCTTTCTAAAGCAGAGAAGTAAGTTTGAAATACATTTCTGACAATAGAAAGCCACCTCTCTTTTAAAAACAGAGAGGGGTTTATCATACAGTTACAAAAGAAAGTATGGTGGAGTGGCCAACCAGAAGCCAAATCTCCCTAAAAATAGAATTTTCCCTGAAAGCACCTTAGACATTGTCAAACCAGGCAGAACTAAATTATTTTGCCTGGTATAGTTAAAATATGGCTTTTTAGCTTGAAATCCAAGCCGTAATGTCCTTTAAAAAAAAAATCAGGAAGTGCTGGTCACGTGGTCAACACTATTCCGCCTTTGAAGCGTGGTGGTGGCAGCATCATGCTGTCAGGATGTTTTTCTGCGGCAGAAACTTGGTGGCCAGTCTACATAGAGGGTGAGGTGACAGCAGCCCAATAAAGGTAGGTGCTTCAAGAAAACCTGTTTTAAAGTAGAATCCCAGTGTTTTGAGGTACAGTTTAGCTCCCAAGCGGTCTTTTCCCACTGTGGCGAATTCTGAGCACGTTGAGCTCACTACAGGGCACTTTTAAATCCTAACAAAAGCTACTGGTTTGTTAGGTCTCCAAACTATAGCTCTCAGAAAACATTTCTCCTGCCGCGATAAATCTCCATTTAACCAATGAACTCAAAATCAAGCTGGAGGCTTTGCTACCAGTTCTTGTGTGTAGGGTGAAGAATGGGTTCGGCACTCCCGACTGGATTTCCTCACCCTTTGGCAACCTGCGGCTGCCTTCTTGGCTGCCTTGTGCTACCCTGTTCTCCCCCACATTGTTTCACATTTCTCAATTTCATTCACGCAAACAAATATGAAAGAAAGAATGCTAAAAGCCCGACAACAATTGAAAAGCGACGGTTGTAAAAATGATATTACATGCACTTTAAGTGGCACTTTTGGACTCATGTTTCGTCGATGCCCTTCCCTGCCTGTTCATCCCTTGTAGATTTAAAAGAATCATTTCACAGCAGACTGCACCGATTCGTTGTTTTAACACAAAGTCAAACTCCAAATTCCTGTTTGCCCTCGGATATCTCTGAGGCCCCCCCCCCCCCCCCCCCCCCCCAATAACGGCTCTAATGGGCCGTGCTCATGATCCAACTAAACACACGCCTTCACAGAGATCTCCATCGGCGCCTGTGACATTTATTTTTACCCGTGACACTTGCAGGGTTGACGGAGTTTCTTTTTAAGCTGAAAGGTGCTTTCAAGTGCAGCACCACAATCATCCTGTCATGAACCAAATATTACTGTGAAAATATTCCCTCACACAAAGAAAATGTGCTTCTGCCGAGCCCAAAGTGGCGTGGACTTCTCACTGATTGCACACTCGTCACAGGAGCAGGTTGTTGCTTGTCACTTTTGGTCAACTGAAGCTGTTTGTAATTCCTTATTTTTTGCTCTGTTGTCTTTACAGTGTGCCCCGTTGTGCCTCTACTAATAACAGCCGTATTCCTAGCAAATGTTTATTGACTCATTAATGATCAAAGAGTGAGAAAAAAGTTTTTTCCTCATAATTCCGACTGTTTTTGCATTTTTCAGAGGCGTCGAAGCAGCTTCTGATTCTTTCACAGGCAGCTATTGTCTCTTTTGAATCGTGGGAGATAATTAATGCACAAAAATTAGTCGTGCTAATTTATCTGCTCTTCAAGATGACTAAAATCAACAAGGACTTCACAGTATTCGTCCACACACACACACAACGTCGCAAAACAAAACTTCAACCACAGCAACTAGATATGTGGATATCTAAAACATTAAAATAACCCGTGTGTGATGATGGATGGCATCGTTAATAATGACTTTTGGTGTTTGGAGTGATGAAGTGACATGTGTAATTATTCTCTGCTCCCTAGTCTCTTACTTAATCCAGCCATCCATTGTCTATAATCACTTATCCTGGTAGAGTCACAGAGTGGAATCATTGGATTTAATGATAAATCCACTGAGAATGATCTATCAGACCAAAAAAACACCTCCCTTCAATCTCATTGTTTAGTTCTCGACCCCAAACCGGCTCTAGGTCAAACAGAGCTCTTGTACCGCATTTGTACAAACCATTTTACGGCAATACAAACACCAGTTTTTTTCCTTTTTTCTAGTTCAGTAGAGTCAATGGTTATAAAGAGCTAAACCCTCATGTATAATTTAATTTAATTTAATTCCTAAACATCTACAGCAAATAGAACAACAGAGAGGAACAGGGTTTCAGGGTGTTTTTTAGCCTATTTGCCAAGATGTCAGGATTACCCATACAGAAAAGACTCAACATTGTCTACAGTCAAGTTTCAATATGTGTCAATTCTGAGTGTGTTAATAACTCTGATATTAGCCATGTATTTAATTAACTATTAAGGGAGTGTTATTTCAGTGATTGTAAATTTGTCCAACAGGAGTTTCAGCAGGACAGCAAACATGCGTATGCTGCTTTAACACTATGTATGGAGAATGTGCTATATATGAAATGTACTTAACTTTATCATTTGTTTCTAAATATATATGTCTCAAGACATGTGACTACAGTCTGTAAAAAACTCATATCCTGCTCCTTCTAATAAAGTTTCAGTGCAAAGCAGTTTTCTGAAGTGCTAGGCTAATGTTGCTGTGTTTGTAAGGCTAATGTTGCTGTGTTTGTAAGGTTCCAGTTATCTGTGTGTGGATAAAACCTAGAGAGCTCCGCTAAATTCTTAACGTAGTTCTTTGCTTTTAACATCGGCAGAGTTAACTAGTGTTTGTGTAGCTTTACTGGACATTGTGGGACGTGTGAGCACAGACCAATGTAGGTCATAAGAAACAGACTGAAAGGGAGTTCTATCACTCTCTCATTGGCTGTGAAAGGCAAGAGGTGAAAAACACGTTTTGTTAGATAAGGAAAATAATGTATACAGCCTGTGAAAGGTCTTTGTAAGCCTTGCAACTAAAAATTGGCAGTGATTTTTTTTCTCTTAAACTCCTCACCACAATCTGGCAGTCCAAATCAGTAGTGGTTGTAGCTGACAAAATTGCAAATTGAATTTTGTGTAGTGTGTAGTATTGCGTTATTAAAATGTTTAAAATAGATACATTTATGTTTGAACACTCAAGGTCATGGTGTCTCCTTACTGATATATTGTATACGTCTGCGTGTCCATCCATCCATCCATTTTCTGACCCGCTTAATCCCTCATGGGGTCGCAGGGGTTGCTGATGCCTATCTCCAGCGTTCACTGGGCGAGCGTCTGCATGTTTTCTGGAAAAATTGTTTCTTTTGTTGTTAGTATTACACCGTTAACCACTGTGACTATTTTCTTGAAGTGCATGCATACCAGGCATTTTTCTGTCTTTGCTGGTAAAATGTCTGATGGGCTAGAACACCTCCCTCAACAGATGTGCACAATAACATATAAGAAATAGGGAAAATTAACATTTCAATGTTTGCAGTTTGACTTATTTTACTTCAAGAGATGCGTCTGTTTACTTCACCACATCAAATATCATTTGTATCTGCAAGGAATATGAAATTCCTTTGAGTTGCAGCACACAAAGTTTTGCATGACTTTGTAGAATGTTTGTGGAAGAAAATGACCTCTCAGACTTGGCATAAAGATATAAAATTTAAAACTGAGCCCTCGGGAGTGTCCCTGAGCGCCCCTGTCATTGACTCTGACACGGCAGCCAAACTGTGCTCGTCTCATGATTCATTGTGACCCAAAAACCGTTTTTTCCCCAAATGTGTAGCAAGTACATTTCTCCGAGTGTGTCACAATCGCTGTGAAATGACTCTTTGTATTAGCTGAATGTGACCCATTTGCTCCAGTTACATTTGGAAGGTCTAGAAAAGCTGTATGAATATTTCATTCCCGTCCTCTTCCTGTGTGCTCTGTCTGCAGCGGCCTAGCAAACAGAGCTCCATTGATTAAACATTCTAAAAATTGGAGTGACATTCATGTAATGCATGGAGGAAGAGATTTTTGTGTGTTTGTGCGCACTTTTGCATCTTATGTTTTAAACTGACTCGGTGACACACAAATTTGCGTGTCAGATGCTAAATGAGTAGTTGGAATGATGTTTAAATGGACTGGGAGACTTGCAGATAAGGCAGACTATTTCTCGTGTTTCTTCCTTTTTGCATTTTGAATATCAGCTTACAACCCGGCTATAATCCACCCCGACCTTTTTCCTGTCTAAAAATTGCAGATTGCTGAACATACAGAATGTAGTTTTGCCTTTTTATGCCCTCTTATCAATAGCTGAAATATTTTGCTTCTACATGTTATGTAAATAAATTAAAGCACTCGTCACCTCTTCTCTTTTGTGCTGAAGAAACGTGTCCCCACAGCGTGATGCTGCAACCAACATGTATTACAACTGGGATAGTGTGTCCAGGGTTATGTTAATTCTTAGTTACATTCACCTTTTTACCAATTAGGTGACTTCTAAATGTAATTGTTCACCAAGGATTCACTTTAGTTACATTTGGAAAGTCTAGAAAACCAAAAGGAATATTTAATTCTGTCCCATTTATGTGCGCTGTATCTGCTGCAGTCTATAATAATAATCATCTTTATTGTCATTGCAACATACATTCCAATGACATTTGTTCTCTGCATTTAACCCATCCCCTTGGAGAGCAGTGGGCTGCTATTACGCGGCACCCGGGGAGCAATCTGGGGTTAAGGGTCTCGCTAAGGGACCCAGAGTGGCATTCTGTGGGAGTTGAACCCAGAACCTCCAGCACGAGCGCAATGACCTAACCACTAGGCCATTAGGTTTGAAATGTTATATTTTTGTTTGTTAGAAACAGAAAAATGTGTTAGAGGGAAAATTCTGGTTATATGATTGTGTGGTTTGATTACATTCAATTCAATTCAATTTTATTTATATAACGCCAATTCATGAAACATGTCATCTCAAGGCACTTTACAAAGTTAAGTTCAATCATATTATACAGATTGGGTCAGATTATACAGATTGGTCAAAAATGTTCCTATATAAGAAAACCAGTTGATTGCATCAAAGTCCCGACAAGCAGCATTCACTCCTGGAGAAGCGTAGAGCCACAGGGAGAGTCGTCTGCATTGTACATGGCTTTGCTGCAATCCCTCATACTGAGCAAGCATGAAGCGACAGTGGAAAGAAAAAACACCCGTTAGCGGGAAGGAAAAACCTCTAGCAGAACCGGGCTCAGTATGAACGGTCATCTGCCTCGACCGACTGGGGGTTACGGAAGACAGAGCAGAGACACAACAAGACAGACAAAAAGCACAGAAGCACACATTGATCTAGTAATCTGTTCTACATTAGATGGTAATAGTCGGTGGTCTGTCCTCCCTGGATGAATTCACAGTCAACAGAACGTCAGACCAGGTGTACCTACTATGAAGAAAAAAGAGAGAGAACAAAAACTTAAAAGCTGAAATGACAACAGTCATTTTAATGTAATGCAATGCAAAACTGGAGAACAGTAGACTGGAGAACAGTAGAAATCAGTAGAGTGAGAAAAGTAGGCCCTGATGTCCTCCAGTAGCCTAAGCCTATAGAAGCAAAACTATAAAGGTAGCTCAGAGTAACATGAGCCACTCTAGTTATAAGCTTTGTCAAAAAGGAAAGTTTTAAGATTAGTCTTAAAAGTAGACAGGGTGTCTGCCTCACGGACCAAAACTGGGAGTTGGTTCCACAGGAGAGGAGCCTGATAGCTAAAGGATCTGCCTCCCATTCTACTTTTAGAGACTCTAGGAACCACCAGCAGACCTGCAGTCTGAGAGCGAGGTATTCTGTTAGGAACATACGGGGTAATCAGAGCTCTGATATATGATGGAGCTTGATTATTAAGGGCTTTATAGGTGAGAAGAAGAATTTTTAAATCTATTCTTGATTTAACAGGAAGCCAATGAAGGGAAGCTAAAATTGGAGAAATATGATCCCGCTTGTTGATTTTCATCAGAACTCTTGCTGCAGCATTTTGGATCAGCTGAAGGCTTTGAACTGCATTTTGTGGACTTCCTGATAGTAAAGAATTACAATAGTCCAGCCTTGAAGTAACAAATGCATGGACTAGTTTTTCAGCATCACTCCTGGACAGAATGTTTCTAATTTTGGCGATATTCCGGAGGTGAAAAAAGGAAACTCTGGAAACCTGTATAATATGGGATTTAAATGACATGTCTTGGTCAAAAATAACACCAAGGTTTTTTACTTTATTACCAGAGGCCAAGTTAATGTCATCCAGATTAAGTGATTGGTTAAGAAGTTTATTTTTTGAGGACTCTGGCCCAAAGATTACAACTTCGGTCTTGTCAGAATTTAGATGCAGGAAATTTAAAGTCATCCAGCTTTTGATGTCATCAAGACATGACTGCAGTCGAAGTAATTGATTGGATTCATCAGGATTTATGGATAAATATAGCTGAGTGTCATCAGCATAACAGTGGAAATTAATCCCATGCTGTCTGATAATTTTGCCGATCGGAAGCATATATATAGTAAAGAGAATTGGTCCAAGGACTGAACCCTGTGGTACTCCACAGGTGACCCTAGAGTTTGAGGAAGATTTATTATTAACATGAACAAACTGGAATCTGTCCGACAGATAAGATTTAAACTAGCCCAATGCTTTCCCGTTAATCCCTACAGTATGTTCAAGTCTTTGTAGGAGAATATTGTGATCAACTGTATCAAATGCAGCACTAAGATCTAACAGGACAAGTACATACACAAGTCCATTATCTGAGGCCATGAGAATATCATTAGTGACCTTCACCAGAGCCGTTTCAGTGCAGTACATAAAGCTTTATCTGAAATCTTTCCATTGCAGCATTAACGTGCTGTAGTGTTAGAGCAGTATGTTTAGATTAATCGTCCTGCTGGACTACAAACCTGTGCCTAAAGGCTAAGGTATACCAGCACGTCGGGTTGTTGCGCAGGACTGTGTGGACTGCGCATGAGTCCATAGAAGTGCTGTAGACAACATAACCAGTGGAAGTGCAGTAAACAAGAGAAGAAACAGTTGACGTCACACACCCAAAATGGCTGTGTGACGTATTGTAAGAATAATACGTTGGTGTGTTTATGGCAGCTGAAGAGAAAAAAAAGAAGGGTTAGAGATGTAGAAGTACCATTGCATACAGAAAGATGTGAATATGGGGAATACAGCCTGTCTGTAAAGCCCATAAAAGGTTTAAAAAAAACACTCTGCTCTACTAAAAAAAGAGTTGAATGTTATAGCCAACATAATGAAGGCTGTTATTTTAGACTTGATTTACACTGCAAGTGATGGAAACAGAAGTCAAAATCCTTGTTTGTACCTAGCCAATAAACTTATATCTGAAAGTATGCCAGTAATATGTGATAAGATGCTTTTTTTTGTCACTATACATACAAAAAATTTCGTAAATCAGATGGAGGGTTAGCCTGATCTGCTGCGGCTGAGCACGCCGCCACTAATGGGGAGAACATGCAAACTCCTCACAGAAAGGCCCTAGCCGAGCCTAGGACTCAAACCCGGGACCTTCTTGCTGTGAGCCCGATATGATGCTGATTTCAGTCACAGAATAAGCAACAACAACATAGCATTTAATAAAGTTGAGCTGGGGTCTGTGCCCCGTTTCAAAAACTCGGAGGACCTTGTGCCACGACAGTGCATGTGGCACAAGGGTGAGGATGGCGCAATTGTGGCACTTTTGGCTAACGCCCCGTTCAATGCGCCTAGTATAAACCTAGCTTTAATCTCGTGTGTTTGCAGTCTGTAATCTAATGGTTTTTATCACAGATTTCCCTGTAGACCACCCATCTTCACATCAACCCTAAACAGCTGCTTTGTCCCCGCTGAAGCAAAGTTTTCCCGTAGCATGATGCTTCCACCACCCTATTTCCCCTTGAGTGATGTGGAGTGTAGCTTTCTCATTGCTCTTTTCACTAAAGGGGTGACTTCTGAAATCAACTCCCTGCAACGGATTGTATTTATGGTTATCGGAAAAAAGGAGGTCAAATATGAATGAATGTTTGTCTCACTTTTCAGGTTTTTATTTGGGGATGTGTTTTGTTTCTGCTTTGTGTTGGTCTATCGCATCAAACACCCCTAAAGACATCAAATTTAATGTGAAACAGTTCAAGAGGTGCAAATACTTTAGCAAGCTGCTGTATGTGAAAGTTCAGTAATGCAACACGTCATTGCATGTACGGTATAAATGCTGACGTTGTCATCTTTTTAAATAGATAAAAATAATTTAAAAATGTTTTGCCAACAAATCATGTCTTCTCTGTCTCTGCTGATCAAAAAAAGTGTCCCCACACCACGATGCTGCCACTACTATATTTCACCACCGGGAAAGTGTGTTCAGAGAAATGTTCAGTGTCCTCCAACGCGAGAACCTTTTAATAAATATGTGACTTCTGAGGCTCATTGGTTGCGGTGGATTTTATTTAAGGACACTGGTCTTCGTATTAGTCTAATGTGACCAGTTTGCTCTGGTTACATTTGGAAGGTCTAGAACAGCTGTATGAATATTTCATCCCGTCCCGTTCCAGTGTGCTCTGTCTGCAGCAGTCTAGCACGCAGAGCTTCATGGATTAAACATCGTAAAATTGTAGCGACATGAATGTAGTGCATGGAATAAAGAGTTGTTTTTTTTGTGTGTGCGTGTGTCAGTGTGTGTGTGAGTTTGGAAAACTTTGAACCTAACCCTTCAAAGGACTGAGGTGACATTGTATAATTTAGTCAGTCAGGCACTGAATGTGTTGCTGGAAATATGTTAATAAGATCCATATAAGGGAGGGATGGACAGGAGAAGTTGTATATATGACTGCTCCAAGAAAATGCTTCCTTGATTGCATAAAGCGTCATCCTTTTATAATCTGTATAAAGACATGAAAACTGAATGCTAAATGCAATTATCAGTGGATGGCATCTAAATGATATAGACGTGCTCTTCTTAAACAGTGTCTGTGATAAAATCCACAGACACTAAAGAGGATAAAGGTGGGATTTGAAATCCTTAACGTGTGTTGAAAACACCATTGAGTTGAAGGGACTCTGTTCTGGTGAAATACTATATGATGTGTTTTATGTACCCAACACGGCGGCGTCACATGATCTATGCAGAAATCACATGATGATATCTTAGAGGATAATCTCTCCGGCTTCAGATTTAGGCTTGTCTGCTTCTGTTTAACACGGTGTGTTTTTACACCAGGATGCCCTGAAGGCGCTATGGCACATTTTAATGGCTCGATTAGTATTCACCCACGGCCCGCACTGCTGTTTCAAGCTGTCCTGCTTTGTGACCCAGGAGTGTCAGCTGCGAGCACTTAGATCGCTCTTTAGATGTTTACCTCAGGTTTCTGCCTTGGTGGTGGCTGCCGGTCCGCCTGGATCAAATCGGCCCTTCAAAAAGGCTTAAATCCGCTTAAAGCAAAAGTGCACGTTTATCCCGATGCCTCCAGTTTAAGTATAATTTAATGGCAGCATGTGTGTCATTAGGTTACTCCCCACTGCTCCTCTGCGATGATAATGGGGATTTTCATGCAGTCTGGATCATGCACTGACTTTAATGCCACAGACAGAGCGGCTTAATAAATCACTGATACAGTGACCATTTTGTTTCCTTTTTTTTGTCCGAAAAGAAAAAGTGAGAAAGAGTGAGCGGCCATCTGCTCCTCAGAAGCGACCTAAAAGCAACGGCGTTCTGAATTATTCATTTTTCCTGACTGTAACACAGTGTCGGAGACATTTGGTCGTGCTCTGAGAGCTTACCTCAGGTCTCGTAGCAGTGCGCCTTTCGCTCAGAGCCAAGCAAAAATAGTAATGGTTCTCCGGGGAGTTGAATACAGGACTTAAACTATTTCCCTCTGCCTCTTTTGCTTCTTTTTGGGCCCTTTTCCCATTAAATACAAAGAATTCCCAGCTTTACAGCTTCACACCAGCTATCATCTCCACATCGGCTGCAGTTGAGACACACAGTTTGGCCGTAACCAAATCACATTAGCGATTGCATGATCAGTGCAGGTTGTCTTTAATAAAATAGTGAATGGCTGTGGATAGTGTGCATAATATGCCTTTCTGTGTGCTCATATATGAGTAGTAAGTAGAAGTTAAATAGGGCCTTGCAAATGTTTTCATACCCTTGTTCTCAGGTTACAGCCACAAACATCAACCTATTTCATCAGATTTTCTGTGATAGATGATGGTGTCTGCGGGTTACATTAACCAATGGATGGGCATGTTTTTATCCTTTATACAGTTCATTACAAGTTCAACACAAATTAGGAGAAACAGATTTTGGGTCCAGACAAAACATGAAGAGCAGTCCAGATGTTGGACGGCAGTTAATAGACAAACTCCTTTGCCATGACACAGTAAATCCAGAGGCCCTTTGACTAGATAATGTATGTCTTAAGTAAGGAGTGAAGTCTGACCCTCTCTGCAGAGTGTGGTCCTGTGGGAAAACATCTTGAGCCCCATGCCATTCATCTCTTTGTCAATGCCAATCATCAGTGCTGTCTCCTGCGTGATGACAAGAACCGGTTGCAGGAGGCATGATGTACGAGTGTATGATCTGAACTGTTGGCAAAAGGGCCGGGGTTTCATAGTAGCTTTAGGAATCCTCGCATGTTCTGGCTTAGATTTCTGATTTTGTGCACAGATCTGTACCTTGTGACACGGCTTGGTCGGAAACAAAACCCTCTTATGTTCAACTACTGTGTCATCAGAGTGTTTTCCTTGTGTGTCCTCACATCAGCAGCTTGAAGGTCGTCAATTCATTGTACGCCACAGGATCTACATAAAGTGCATAATTGTGTGGCGGAAATGTGCATTTCTGAACAGAAAGTCATGTCAGTGTCACAGGTTTTAGACTGGCCTTATCTGCTTTGATTTAAACCGTCTCAATAGGAGTTCTGCTTGTAAGTTTCCTGCTGTTGTCCTGCTAGAAGATGAACCTCGACCCCCAACCTCGAGTTTGACATTCCTGCTCTAACGGGTTTACTTCCAGGATTGCCATGCTTTTACCTCCATGCATCTTCCCATCTGCTCAGCTTCCCTGAACCTGCTTTAGAAAGCCTCCCCATAGCATTATTCAGCCACCACCATGTTTCACCATAAGGAATGTTGTGTTAAGGAGGATGTACAGTTTAGTTTTCCCATCACATAATCTATTTACTAATCGTATGATGTCTCAAGGCAATTTGTTGCAATATATTTTATGTGGGCATATCAGAGTATAAGAAGCTGAATAAAAATAATTATATCACTTTTCTGATTTTAACCTTTAGAAAATGTTATACATTGTTCTGTTTTTATAGATCACATACAATAAGTGAAAAGGCACATTGAACTTTGTGCTGATAATGTGTCCTTCCAGCACATCACAGCATGCCTAAAGTAGGAAGTCCATATCTTTTGATATCATTTTTCAATGCGATGCATTGTCACATCTGGATAGATCACATCTACCCTCACCTCGTCTTTCAGGGTCCCGAGCACGATTTGAAGACAGTGCTCCTCGAATAGTGGAGGACCCCTCAGATTTGATCGTCTCCAAGGGGGAGCCTGCCACCCTCAACTGCAAGGCGGAGGGCCGACCCACTCCCAGCATAGAGTGGTACAAAGATGGGGAGCGCGTGGAGACTGACAGGGATGACCCCCGGTCCCACCGCATGCTCCTGCCCAGCGGGTCCCTCTTCTTCCTGCGCATCGTTCACGGACGCAGGAGCAAACCGGACGAGGGCATCTACACCTGTGTGGCCCGCAACCTGCTGGGAGAGGCCATCAGCCGGAACGCATCGCTGGAAGTCGCTGGTAAGGCTGGGTTATTGATTACTTTAAAGTTAAAACTATGTTTCACTGGAAGTCTAATGGTCATAAGATTTGGCAGCTAATTATTCTGCATATGGGGATATGTTTACTGTATAGTGCATTCACTAAGGCCTGTCCAGGGTGTACCCCGCCTCTTGCCCAATAACCATGAGATAGGCACAAGCACCCCCCGCGACCTTTCATGGATAAGTGGGTATAGATCATGAATGCCTGGACTCACTAAGAAATACCGGTCTCTGAATTTGAGCCTATGGTAAAGGATACATTGGCTCTTTGTTGATAAAGCAACGTCATAAAGATTTTTTAAATCATAATATATATTGGTTTGCAGATGCACCTCTTGTATTTTACCTGCTTTCGCATTCATCCATTTTATTTCAGCTTACTTGTGACTGTATCAAAGGGATCGCATTTAACAAAAATTAGCGGACGTTCAGCTTAAGTGAAGTTGATTAACAAGTTCGTCTTTTCAATCTGCCTTTTCTGCCAGTCACAACAGGGATATTAAATGCTTTATTAAATCAGTTTGTTTGTCATTTCCAGCATTTAAATAAATGCTAGTAATGACAAACAAACAGAGCCTTTAATTATGTTGTGTTGTATATTAAACTTCAGACTGTTATTAGCTTTCATCATTAACTTGTATGAACACAATAACTGACTGAAACATAATTCACTATTCTCGTAATCTTCTCAATTAAATTAAATGTTGTGTTTTTCCAAAATTGAAAACAAGATAATTGTTTTATTTTTTTATTCTTAACCACATAGTTGTATATAAAGTGCAATAAAAGCTTGGACAAAACATGGATGTTTTGATGCTGTGAAGAGCCAGGGAATAAGAAGCGGGGGGCGGGCGATTCCCAAATATGATTTAATTAAACCCAAACCAGCGATGTAGTTGTGTCTTCTTTTATCAAATCTGTTTGCTGACTTATAATCATCTAAATATTTTTAGAAAGCATGGCTATTTGGATAAAATGTAATTTCCAAATGAACAAATTCTGGTATGTTTTTAAACACTTCAGCTGGCCCTTTAATGAAAAATGTACAAAGATTTGAAATGGATGCAGTAAAACATAAAAAAACACACAAACAGGACTTTCCATGATGCTGTTTGATTATGGCTTTTCCATATTTTTCAGATTATTTGAATCTGAAGGTGGTAAATGAATTGCATGAGGACCTTGCAGATGCATGTGAAAATATTAGAGTTGAAGTAATAATTTTGTGGCTGATTTTCCATCTCCGGCTTTTGCAAAGCTGTAACCTACTGCTGCTGATTTTAAAAGCCTGTTCAAATTTTCCTTTAAAATCTCTGATCGGCAGCATTCAAAATATTTTATCTGGCCTTCATGCTCTTACCAGTCATTAAACATATGCAGTCATTTGTAACAGAAGCAGAAGCAAATCACACCTTGCATGTTGCCATGAAGCAGGCTTTTACTTTTTTTAAAACAAAGAGAATAATTTTGAAGGTAGCATTTAAGATGTATTTAAAATCTTATATTAGCCATTAGCATGTTAGCATTACTACCTGCAAACAGAACACCTTTCGTATACTCCCAAGAGCATTTTGATATTTGCTTAACCCTGAGAATTCATTTCCAAATCCAGTGTATTTCATGAAGAAAGTTAAGTCTCAAAATGAGATATATTCAGCATATACGTTATCCGCTAGTGTTTAAAACTAGCAATCGACAACCCTGAATAGTATATATATATATATATATATATATATATATATATATATATATATATATATATATATATATATATATATATATATATATATACACAACAAACACTATGTACAATATGTTGATAGCAGTCAGCGCTGGTTGAACTAATATTGTCAGGTTGAGGGTTTGAGCTGGATTTGTGAAGCAAAAAGATAAACGAGCTTAACAGTAAGCTCCCTGTGGCTGAGTTTATACACACTGAATGCAAGTTGTAAAAAAGAAATGTAAAAAAAGATATTGCTGAATGGTTGATCATTGGTTCTGCATTAGATTCTCTGTTTAGTGTAACCTTGAATAACAATACCATGGTATAGAGGTACTGTACTGTACTTACACAAAGATTTATAGCTGAAATAAATATTCTTGCTTTAAAGCTAAAGTTGGTAATCCTATTCAGAAACCATTTTTTTATACTGGGTGAAATGGTCGTTCCATTCTGAAAATATATTCAGAAAAAGGAACTAAAAAAAGGATTTCTGTGAGAGCTGCAGACCTGTACAAACTCTGACCAATCCATGCCACCGAATGGCAGGGATTGCCATTCGGTGGCAGGGATTGGCCAGATTTTTGGTCCTGTCCTCGCCCCACTCTGTCCCTCAAAGTTCCAGGGGTATCACTTTATCTGTCGGTTGTCCCACATGCCAATCATTCTGACGCGCTCACGTGACGCCAATGTGCGTGCTCATTTCCTGCTGGTTTCCACTTGCTGGCTGCGCTTGCGCACCTTTAGTGTTTATGTATCCGGTTAGCTACTGTGTTAACTGTTCATTGTAGTTCTTTGAACGAGGAGCAGAACCAAGCTGTGAAACTCAGCCAAATGGAAGAAACTTGGGTTACTTGCTGAATGAAGGGAATACTGCTTTGTTCTGATCTGTGTGCTCCTTAGCTGCTGTAGTTATCTTTCCTAGTATGAATGTTTACTTCAGTCAGTGTTTAGCCCGACATCTGTGCTTATGTTTATCACAGCACATATGCTTATGCTTGACTTTTGAGTTAATTGAATGGAAACAGGACTTCACTGTGTTGCCAAATCTGACAGCCCAAACACAACGTAAAACCTGTTTAACTAAAAAACATGCAGCCCAAATCTCAACCTCTCTTGAACTCATGTTAAAAGCATAGAAGTATTACACACATAATAAAGAGCACACCATTAGCGCACAACTGCACTGAAGTAGAGAAAAAAGGTCACACATACAGGCTCCCCACTAAATGTGTGTAAATCAGGCAACCAAATAGCCTACACACCGACAAGATCAGTCTCACGTTGTCAGGCTGTTATAGCAAACTCAAAATGTTTTACCAATAGCCTTCCAACATCAGTTGTAAATCTGCCTTAATATAAAATTGCTCTTACTATGAAACATTTTGAAGTTGGTCAGTAGATCTTAGCTCATTTGGGGCATTTACAGTGCCCATTGACCACCAATACCACTTCATAGTGACGCTTTATTAACCAGAGACTATTAATCATTGATTATATCAGGTTCGACAGATTCCACACATTTTAAACAAAATGAGTGCAAGGAGACGTAATTTTATCTAAATGTGGAAGTTTTTTTTATTTTTCTGCCACGCAATAACAGCTATTTTGATATGATTTTCCTTTTAATTCTTTCTAGAAACTCACCAAATGTTGTGAAAAGCAGCCCAAATCTTAACAACCCACCCAAAGCTATTTTTCCTGCCCAACGTGTTCAAAAGAAGCCCAACTGGCAACCCCTTTTTTTTTAGATTTGGGGATTTTATTGAGATTTATTAATTTTTTGCAGCTCTGTAGGAGTGACTGCGGGGACCCCGCGGGGACTGTCCGTGGATGTTTTATCCTCCGTAGTTGGGTGTCAATTTCTTTTGACAAATTCATTTCTCACACTTTCTTCTCAAACAGGCACCTACAGCGCACCTGTCAATGCGCTGCACAGAAGGGCTCGCTGCGCTTCCTTGCCTGCTTGGAGCAGCTCACTGGATCGGTACATTTAAAACAGTTTGATGGGAAGACTTCTTCTCGCCGAGCAGATTACTGGGTGACCTCGGTCGTAAAAACAAGAGCTTTGCGCGCCTGGACTTATGTCCGCAAGTATGCGGAAGTGATTTACTTGGCTGCACTCGTTTGTTCAAAAACGTGATCAGCTCTTTGCTAGCGCTCATTTCAAATTGACGGCTTGTGCGAGCTGAGACCCCCCGTATTGTTCGGTTCGTTTGGTACATTCAGGGTTTAATTGTTTACGGTAAATTATGTGATTCTGTCCATGTTTTCTGCATCTCAGAAATTATGGGTCCCAGCAACTAGCTACTTTATCGATACCTTATAGTTTACAGCCAGTCCGACCATATGGGAGAAAAGTTATTTAGCTCTGAAGCACCAGCTGTACTGAGTTGTAGGAGCATAAGGTAGGCTGATGCACACCTGAGTGAGGGTGGATGGCAGTGTTGTAGTCAAGTCACTATGCCTCGAGTCCGAGTCCAGGTTCGAGTCACCAGTGTTCAAGTCCGAGTCAAGTCCAAGTCATTAAAAAAAAAATCCGAGTCGAGTCCGAGTCAAGTCCACTGCTCATCCGAGTCAAGTCCGAGTCGAGTCACTATTGATCCAAGTTCGTTGTAGGAACATGCCGTGACGTGTGATGTATGACATGAAGCAGTAACATTCCATTGCACTAATAACTCTTTCGCTGTAGTTACCCTTGGTTTTACTCGGTAAAACGACTGCTTTTTCCAAGTCTAAGACGTCTCCTAACCATGGTTTTTAAACATTGTTGTTATGGAACGTGCAACAGCGACTCGAGGTACGCTGACAGGCCGCATATGAAGGATGTTAAAGCCGCAAGCGGCGTCGATCGGCCCTCGCAGCCAAGCGCACTCCGGCCTATTGGCCACTGCCGCGGTGCCGGCCGGCGGGCGGGGTTCGCACACCGCAGCGGTTCCGGCCGGCCGGAGGGGTTCGCGCACCGCCGGCCGCCCGCCACCGCAGATGCTGTCACGCATTTTCCTCGCCCGTCCACCGGGCGATTCCCACAAACGCGTTCGACGGCGTTCCCTCATGACTCACAACAAATCTGGTGCAGATGCAGCGAGGAGATACAGCCGTTGGATAATGATAATGCATTTGGCCACCGGACCGGACTAAATTGTTCGGCGGGCCGGACAATTTATACCGATTCCTGGACGGTGACTACAAACAGAAAAAACGGCCGCTGACGCCGTGAACGCCGAGCAGGAGAAAAACAACGACTTACCTTTCTATCAACTCGGCCCGTTTTCCAGGCCCTCGACACTCAATCCATCGTCTGAGCTGAACGTTGGTGTGTTGTTCCACAGTTCTACCAGTAAACCGGGCGCCTGGGACATCCTCTTGTGAAAGTTTAACAGCGGAAAAGTCGGTCATACCGTTGTATCTGTTGCATGTGTAATGGCTGGTTGCTACGTGCGCTCTCACACTGTTTGCCCTACCTTAGCGGCAAGGGGCGTTGCTCATGAGATGGTGACGTCACGTGCGCGGTACGCCATTTAGATATTAAAATCATACACCAAATAATATTTTAATGACATATTAAAATTATAGCCTAATGATATAAAAAAAGTCGAGTCTTTTTCTCAATTTCCGAGTTAGAATGATCTGAATGTAGGAGTCCGAGTCCAAGATCGAGTCATCAGTGGTCAAGTCCAAGTCAAGTCACGAGTCACTATATTTAGCTAATGACTCGGACTCGAGTTCGAGTCTCGGACTCGAGTACTACAACACTGGTGGATGGTCTATGTGCGGCGTTTAAAAGCCTTCAGGGGGGATTTTATCTCCCTGGGCGCGGCCCAATTTACCTGGGCGAGCCGCCCAAGTAGAAAACACTGTATACTTCAACACTTCAACGCATCTAAACAAGCCAGAGAAACGGTTACAGATCAGCGCTGAGGCTACTCTCTTGACTGTTATCGATACGAGAAAAAGCAAGGAAGAGCGAGCAAAGAATGCTGTTGCATGAGTCTTTATTGAAGCCAAGCACTGCCTGCAAGGGTGTGCACTCCTCCCACTGTCGTCAGTAGAAACTGGTCACCACTTGGGTATTATCTGATAGAGTGTGTGAAAGCATGGTATCCAAGACTGTCCAAGTGCTGACCCGTCCCTATATCAATCCCTTTGTCCATATCTATGCATGTCACACCTGTAACGTACACAATGTCTATGAATCTTCTGCTATTTTCCCAATCACTGCTTTCAACAGCTCTAACAACCTGTAGCTTCATGTGAAAGGTAACAAATGGTGCTCCTGGCTAACCAGCTGTAGTGTTGAAACAGGATTACCCTAGCCTTATTACCATTGGTCTTCTTTCATGCAGCTGACTGGCAATGTGCAACGCCTGGTGAAAGAGGGCAGTGGGATATTAAATGCTTCACACAGCTGGATAATTTATGGCCAACCCAGTACTTTCTCTAGTATCCCAGTAAAGAATTTTAAACTGTCTGAAGTGTATGACAGAAAAACACAGCGGTTTTGAAACCATAACATTTTCAAAACTGTTTGTTCCATGAGACCAGGAACCGGCCTATACTTAAATTTCAGAGGAGGAAAAGAGGCTTGACGGCACGGTAAACTGAAAGTAGTGATTATCTGAGCCGAGCTAACCAGTTCAAATCTTCAACACATTATCTACTTTAATTCAGGAACTACGGAGATTTTGAGGATTAAAACAGTAAATAAGCCATCACTAATCAGTTATTTTAGGTCGGTTGTCCTGAACGATGCTCTCCCGGTCTGACAACCAGGAGAGCATCACATCTCCAGAGTCCAAATGCTATCATGAAGCTCATGTATCCTAGCGTCTGTTTTTACCATCGTGTCTGGTGCTGAGCAGCGTGGTGTGGGAGGGTGAGATTTCTCTTATGTTGGCGAAGGAGCAGGGGCACGTGCCATTGTCTTTCCTTCCCGCTAATTGTGCCAGTGTTTCTCAACCCTGGGCTGAACTGCAGTGCTCCTTGGCATCAGGAGGATTAGTCAGTGAGTCGATTAGGGGAAGGAGCAAAACAGATTAGCAGGGTCGAATTGTCCTCGTTAAAAACACAAAACAGCAATTTGAGCCCGTTCCTATCTTCCACCATGCTGAGGTTTTACTTACCGAAAAGCGAATGTGTGTGTGTGTGTGTGTGTGTGTGTGTGTGTGTGTGTCTGTCACTGGCTGACCTCATCAGCAGCTGTGTCCTAAAATAAAGACGCTCTGCAGATATAATGCATATCAAGAGCCACAAGGCTGTGCAGCTCTGGGAGCAGATATGATGGCGGATACTGTCATATTGCCTCTTTTGAATTGTTGGTGATGAAATTTTGCTTCTTTTTTTTTTTTTTTCCTGCTGCATGTTACAGCACACTGATATGGAAGTAGGGATGATTCACCTGCAGCCTCGCAGTGACTAACAACATTAATAAGTGCCTGTTTTGTTCTAATCTCTGTGCCTGCAGCCATCTGGGGCATATGCTAAGAGAGCACGGTGGTGGTCCCGCCGTCCTCTTCTCCTCAGTGTGAGGTTGTGCTGACTGTGGGGTGAATACTGACCCAATTAGCCGAGGCAAGGAGGCTGGTTAGGGGAATGGGGGTATGCGGTGTTAATGACGGGCCGGTTTTTAAGCTGGGGCTCTTGCAGAAACGCGCGAGGCGAGGGTCTGAGAACCAACAGGTGGGAGAAGGAAGAGCTTTAAACTCCCGCTGAGCAGTAATTAATACCGACGCATCTGTTCGGCTGTTCCAGCTCAGAGGAGGGATCAGGAGATGCTAACCTGCTTTTAACAACATGAGTAATTCATTCTTGTCTGTGAATGGTGCATAATGTATGAGGCTGCATGACTAAGACTTTTACACTGCCTCACACTTGCAGGCTCTGTGATTCTTTTCTTCTAATTACCGCAGAAACGGGACTTATTCCGCTGAACTGCAGGGTGTTGTTTGTAATTGCAGATAGCAGAGACTTCACGTTGGGAAGATTTCTCTGTGTTTTCCTTTAAGTTTCTGAGCATACTTTTCAAATGCAACGGCAGACGGAAATGATATTCCGGCGCACCACAGGGTAACAAAAACATTGTTGTTTATCTTGTCATTGCTTTGTCTGTTGAAGGTAATAAATCGGAGGTCTTTCACAGTTGGATAACAGATGTGAAGAAGTGTTTAGCTTCACCCGAAGTGAAATGAGGCTGGTTTTCCTGGATACGGTTCTTTGCAAAGGTTCTCATGAATTTCTGTGGATTTTGTTGAGATTTTATGTGAGAGGCCGACACAAAGAAGTACACAGCTCGGTAGCGGAAGGAAAATGATACATGACTTTTAAATATTTTGACAAATAGATATCTGGAAACTGTGGTATGGATATGTATCCATGAACCCTTTACTCTAAATAAAATCCAGGGAAATGAGTTACCCTGAGAAATCACCTAAGGCCTCACAGATTTGTTAGAGATCAGATGAGGAGTCTGAAGTGCCATTAGATTGTAAAATGAAGCTCCAAACTTTGAATATCTCATGTAGCCCACTGTCCATGATCCATTATCCAAAAATGGAAAGAATATTGGACAACTGCAGGCCTACCGACACTTGGCTGTTGCCCTAAAACGACAGGAAAGCACCTGTGGGCCCACGGTCACTCTGGAGGAGCTGCACAGGAGATCCACAACTCAGATGGGAGAATTTGTTGACAACTATTTGTCATCACTCCATAAATCTGGTCTCTGTGGAATAGTGGCAACATCATTTAAATGCAGAAAGAAAGCCAAAATAATATCCTGCAGTGTGCAGTTTTCCACAAGCCATGTCGGGGAGACGACGACAATGTGGAAGAAAAAGCTTTGGTCAGATGATAACTTTTTTTTGTTTTTTTTGCCTTACATGGAAGCTGTTTCTAGTGAGGGGAAAGCTACCACCTTGATCACAATGTTTGTACTGTGAAAAATTGTTGTAGGAGCATCATGCTGTGAGGGTGCCTCAGCAGGGACAGTGCATTCGGTCAGGGTTGATGGGAAGATCGATGTAGCTAAATGCATGACAGAACTGCGAAAATATTTGTTAGAGGCTGCAAAAGACTGGAGGCAGGGGAGGAGGTTCACCCTCCACCAGGACAACTTCCCTAAACACGAGTTACAATGGTTTATTAGAATGGCCTAGTCAAAGTCCAGACCTAAATTCAATTGAAAAACTGTAGCCACACATGCTGTTCACAGAAAATCTTTGTCCAGTCTGACTAAATTTAACCTATTTTCTCAATGAAAATATCAGTCCTTAGATGCACAAGATGATAGGCTTTATTCTGGAGGGGTGAGTGTGGCCTCATCTTTACATCTTTATCAGACTGCTGGCCCAAAGTGGTCTGCCATCAGATTCCAAAACACAGAGGGAGATTGATTTTGAGACAGTGCAGCATTGCCAGTGGCTTTCAGGGGCACACATGAAATCCCTCATTCTGAGCATGCATGAAGCGACAGTGGAAAGGAAATCTCCCCTTTAACAGGGAGGAAAACCTCCAGCAGAACCAGGCTCAGTGTGAACGGTCATCTACCTCAACAGACTGGGAGACTGTTAGGGATTGCACAAACACTGTCATTACCTGTCGGTCGGATGCTGTGGGTGAGAGGAGTTTGGCCTGGCGCTCAGCACTGCATGAGGGATAAGAAGAGGAGGCAGAGGCGGGGGCTTGTGCTCACTGCAGATCAGGTCTGGGCAGAATTCCCAAATAAATAGCCTTCAGATTTCAAACACTATTGAGGCGAACTGATGACACAGAAGGTCATTTTCATTTTCACATATTGGTTAATGAAAACAAAATTTGCCTCAAACAGAAAGGCCTCTTTTCTCATACAGGATGGTTGCTTGAGCACCACCAGGGATCAACGTGTGCATGTGCCTGGTTGCAAGTCACTGCATACCTAGTTTGTGTAGGTAGCATTTATAACCTAAATATAGTTTAATATATTGGAAATTACTAAACAACAGCTAATGTGGCATTTGTAGCAGCCTTCCTTATTTGTGGTTGGTTACTTCACAAAACTTTAGAAATTCCAAAACGTCACGTTGATTCTTTGAAATAATATAACGCAAAAGGAGGAATAGGATATTATCACCTCACTTCAAATGGCTGCTCTCCATGTAAAAAAATCCCCTGCAGTGAGTTAGGTACTTTCCCCACCCAGCATCATTTTAAGTGCCTGAAACTGAGGAAATGGCGGGTGTTTGCTCTTTGTGCATTAAATTTTTAAATTGCGGAGGTTTCATAAATTTAAAACAACCCCTAGAGTTTTCAAAAGAGAGTTTCATTTTCATTACATCATCACAATGTAGAGTTTGCAGGATGAGGGGTAACTTGTGGGTGGTGACGGGAAGCACTTATGTGCTTTGGGCTTCACAGAAAACATTCAAATGGGAGAGCTTTGTGGTTCAAGTTGGAGAAAAACTCTGCTCCTCATTATTTTTTAGATATGTCACCCTCCTCACACATTGTATGGAGACATGACTTATTTTGTAGATTAACCTTACTTTATGGAATGTGTGGCTCTCTCCCTCCTTTTAAGTCAGTTCTATTTTAACATCACTGTGTCCGTAAATATTGAAAATATGCATTTAAAAACGAGCCACATTTGGCAGTCTGAATGTCTACCGTTTCCACCCGCGATGTGAAAATGGCCCAAATTGATGGATGAAGACATTTTTAACTACTTCGCTTTGTTACTCCCCATGTTAGCCTAATTTTTCATGAATGAAGTTACATTTTTATAGGTCAGTTAGGATTATCTACATTATTTCTCTTTGCTAAATGTCATTATAAGGAGACAGTAACCCCATATTTCCTTTGTTTGTGGTAAATTTTAACTGTAGGACTTTAATCAAATGTTTTATACATCCTTCCACAAGCGTCTGTTTGCAGAAATTTTGGTTTGAGGTGAGCTCAAACGTTTTGCACCAAAACCCGTTAATCTCTGGGACACAGCACCCATATCTTTCTCAAACAGTTGGATGGTTGGATTTCCCTGTGGTGTTTAGGCTTACGTGCAATTATTTAAAAGATTCCCGTCACCTTCAGTCATCTGAAACTTCTATCCCACGATGAACCAGACTCGTGGAGGTCCACAATTTTCTTCCTTATATCTTTGCTGAATTATTTAACTTTTTGTCACAGAACGCAGCAGCATGTTTGAAGTGTTGGCTAAAAATACATCCACAGGCAAGCCCCCATTTGTCCTAAATGCTGTGAATGAACCCAGTAAATGCTTCAAAGAGCCATAGCATTATTGTCTGGGCTTTTCTATATTTTGTAGGGCAAGGTGATCTTAGAATATGTTAACTTCTGTCCTTGCAAAAAGAATATTACAGTAAGTATTAAAATGCTTAAGGCATGAAAAGTGGAGCAGATTCAAGATATAATGGTACATCAGTGGCATTGTTCTCCATTAACAACAAAGCAGCATCTTCTGCTCATGTTTTATAAAAGTAAATACTACAGATATATTTTTATTTTGTATGAATAACATTATTTAAGAATGCCCATTAAACATTTTTTTTTTTTTGCACAAATCCACCAGCTGTCTCAAATAAATAATCTCTGCTTTTCTCTGTCAATCCATCAGCTCGCCCTTGTTTTTCTGAATAAATTATCCCCAAAAGAAGCTTTCCAAAAGGTGAAGTAAAACATTTTTAATATGTCCGCGCTGATGTGAAAAGTCTAGGACGAACACGGTTTGCCTGAATGTATCTGTGAGTTTTTTTTCATGCATTCCTTGGAAATGCATTATTTCAGCCACCTGTAATCTTCTTTTCTGAAGGTTGTTCTGAGCTTCTGGGAAACAAATGATGTTTGAACACAAGCTTTCATACCTTTATTGGATAAATCTTATCACAAAGATCACAATAATTTAATGCTTTGAGATTAGAACGAACAATCTGGGAAGCTTACATGTCCATTGCTTAATTTGTTTCCTTTTGTTCTCGGAGTTGGACATGAAGTGTATTTGAAAAGCCGATATACTGAGGACAGGTCTTTCAGCTCCCTGAAAGCACAGCTGGCATGATTTTTATTTTCTATATTGTTTGTGTTGCAGTTTAGAATAGGGTGGAAATTGAGCTTGTTTTGACATTTTCCATTTGGGTTTCTGCTATGTCTAGACTCTCCTTTAGGACTTGTTCTTATAAGAACGAAAAGAACAAAAGCAGACTATTTGCCAGTAATTTCAGCTATTGATATTGAAAGAATTTAGTTGGACACATTTGTTCCTTTACTTCAAGTGCTTGGATAGACTTTTTTTGTTCAGTACAAATTTACATCAAACTTAAGTAATGCTTAGAATGCTTCAAGGCATTTTCCATACCCATAAGCTCTGGTTTTTGCTGCCTTTCTTTTTCCAAAGCAGAGTATATGCTTTAGTAAGGTGGTCTTACATTGCTCAGAAATGCCAGCAGCAGTCATTATTCTATCTGTTGTTTTTTTGTCCTTGCATTTCACTGGAAGCTGCCAGTCACTGGCTGAGTCGCCTGACTGTCGTGGAAGCAGAATAATGAGGCAGTGGGAGCGGACTAAAAGTCCATTTCTATCGTTTTCCTGGGTTTCTCTGACTGGGGAGGAGAGGGGGAGAGAAAAACAGTAGTGGTGCCTGTTTCAGAATAAAGAATGTGAATATCCCCGTCCGTGTCAGAAGGCAGACGGTCACATGGTGTAGAAGGATAAAAATAAAGTAGGGCAAATGAAAAATAAAAGTTGCTTAAAAGGCTTTAGAGCCAGATGTTCCTCTTACTCCTGATGAGGGATTATGAAGGAGGCGAAGTTCTGTGTAGAGGATTTTCTGTCTTTTTCTGCTTTGTGTTCTCCTCGCTGAGGAGGATCTGCAATTTCATATCCTCCTTGTTGGATGTGAGTCACCAGGTACAAACTCAGAAAAAAAAAATACTCCTGTGGTTTATATGACACCAATCAATGTTTATCCATACTGGACTGTTCTGTCGGTTTATAATGAAAACACGATCCCGGCTTTAAAACTGAGGTACTTTTGACAGGGACTGTCTCATGAAGGCTGCCTTTCCCCCAGAGTGGTTTCACATTCCCCATCAGTGCAATCAGACAATGGGTGGATTAAAACAATCCCTGTCCTCTGCGGACAGCGCCTCCATTACCTATTACAGTGCAGCATCACAACAATGGGATTAGACCAACCTTCTAACTGGTTTACTCATAAAATAAAAAGAACAAGAGCAACAAACCGGCCGTGTCATTTTAGAATCAAAACGTGCCGTACTGCTGACGTTTCGTTCCTGCACCGGCCTCTTATGATACATGTATAAATTATACACAAATAATTCAACAAATAAATAATTCATGTCCCTATTTGTAATCTAGCTATTCTGAGCTAAATACAGCTCTTTTGTTAAAGGCGCACAGTGCAAGTTTTAAAGTTAAATATTATTTATTTTCTTTCCCATACGTGCCCTTAAAATTGCCCAACGTGTAAATGTGATATCCTTTATTGACCACAGATTTGGGCTGAATCCTCTGTGAGAGCTGCACGCTCTCGTTCACCCGGCTACTTTGTTGAGTCTAATCGATGCATTAGCAAGAGAAAACGGGCAGACTTCAGTGTTTATAGCTTTTAAATAGAAATAAAAGACAAAATTTACATCCCTCCTCTAAACAAAAGACCTGTGCAGTCGTTGTGGCAGCTGCTTTCCCTCTTTTCCCATGCATGTGCACAACAGTGGTGTCATTTCAACTTGTCGCCAGAGGGGGCAGACCTCTGCAAAAATCCTAGAATTTACGCTGTACTTCTTTAAATGTGTCATGTTTTTTTATTATCAGAGGTCAAGTCTTCTGCAAAAATATTTGTTCTTCAGGTGGCTTGGTTATTGCATCACCAAAAAAATTTATAAATAAATAAAATACCAAGTGAATTACTTCCTGGACATAAACAATCCCAACCCATCGCTCCTCATCCACCTTCTAATAATTCTAGGGGGGTGGGGTGGAAAAAAGCCTACCCTATTTTAAATATAGTTTTTTCTTCAGGTCATTCAAAAAATTGTTTAATCATGTTCCAAAATGATTTAAGTGTGTTCTCAATTAAAAAAAATGGATTCAAAGTGTCATTATTTGTTCATAAAGAAGTAGCCAGACTAGAGAAATCCTGTGAAATACTAAATACACTTAATGACTCAATAGCATATAGAACTACTTTTAGTATCAATAACTCTAAGTTTTTATTTTTTTATGACTTCTTCTTACAACAATATTAAGGATTCTTTAGGCTAACCCCTTGAAATAAAACTGCTTTTGTTCAATAAACGTTTGTGATAATTTAACTTAATCAGATGGACATCTGAGCTTTGACTAAGCCATTGCAACACCTTGATTCTTTTCTTTTGAAGCCATTCTGCTGTGGAGTTGCTGCTGTGCTCTTGTTTCATGTTCTATTG
This sequence comes from Fundulus diaphanus, assembly GCA_037039145.1. NCBI lineage: Eukaryota > Metazoa > Chordata > Actinopteri > Cyprinodontiformes > Fundulidae > Fundulus > Fundulus diaphanus. Next base: position 19,140,563 of record CM073124.1, read on the forward strand.
AGCATCCAGGTGGGACAGAACCCTTATGTTGAGGAATTCATGGTTTGTTTAATGGCTACAAGATTCCCAGGTCCTTCAAAACACCTCCACCCTGTGCTTGACCTCTGCTATTCACTATAAGTGCTTGAATGCTGCATTTTGGTTTTACAACTTTGTGTTACGGCTGCACATTTCTTCTTTGGTCTCATCTTTCCAGAAGACATTGTGCCAGCCTTGTGGTTTATTCTGATGCAACCTTGCAAGCCTATGTTGTGCTACCTTATTCTTTTTAGATAGACGATGCTTTCCCCTGGCAATCCTCCCATGCTATTTTTCTAATTCTACAACGAAATGAACATTTAATATAAAAATAGAGGCTTGTAGAGTTTGAGATTAAAGCTTATGGGAATTTTGCATCTTATCCGTTGATTGTTTGACATCCACTTCTGGGAAGACTGTCAGTTGTCTTGAATTTTTATTCATTTTTATTTTTTTTACCTAAATCTTTCTCATTGTAGAATGATGGACTTCAAATAGTTTGGAAACACCATTTTGGATATTCCCAGACTGAATAAAAGCAACAAAAGGTGATGTGTTTCCTTTTTGACAGTGTCGAACCTAAACCATTGCAGACCAACTGCAGCAGACAGTAGAATCTATTGAGTTTTAGTCCACTGGAGATTGGAACCTAGCAAAGACCAGATTGCGTTTACCATGTCCTGACACGTAAAACCTTAGCATTTAAACAATGAATTTTACCTGCAGTCTATGTACAATGGATAATAAGAGGAAGAAGAGTGAGAATGGAGACTGAGTTACACTGATGTTGGTGTGTAACAACCTGACTTGCATGCAGCATACGCAGTGGACAACCAGATCCTGCCCACAAAGTAGTTCGAGTTTTTAGAGGTTACAGCAGCTTCATTCCTGACTTGGTTTGAATTCCTGACAGGAAGCCTCAGTTGGTGAAACAGATTTATGGTAGGTCATAAAGAGCCTTGGTCCTAAAAAAACATGTTTAAATGTGCACTAAATCAGAGTTTATTCTTCATTCACCCAAAACTGTTTACATTGCACACTCACTATCAAACTATGCATTGCATTAAAGGTCTTTGATTTTCTTCACCTTGCTAATTGCTTTAATCACCTTTTACGAAACTAAAAGCAAAAATTCATGCGTTTGTTCTGAGAGCTGATAATTTGTTATAAATCAGGCAAACTAATGTGCGCTGACATTACCTTAATCACTAATCAGCTTTGCTCTGTATCGTTCATTGTTTTGAAACGCCAGCAGATGGCCTTTCTGCTGTGCTAAACGAAATATAACGGCAATAGATATCACTTAGAAATGCGGCGATGAATGTTCTGAGGGAGATTAAATCTTCTAATCTGTATATCCCTGAAATATTAAAGTCATGACAATGAATGGGGGCTCCCAGAATAGCACCCACAGAAATAAGGACGAAAGTCATTTAGATCTGCTTTGCCATTGTTTAAGCTCACAGGAAGTGCCTTTGGGGAGTGTGAGGATTTGTCTGCACAGAGCCGGGGTTAAACCTCAGTTGCCCTGAGGTAACTGTGCTGTGTGTCTGAGCCCAGCGTAAATGGAGAGGAGCAAGAGGAGATTACTCCGCAAACCCAGTCGCATTATGTCTGTGAAGATACTGCGGACAGTAGCCCCCCGGGATGGGGGGCTTATTTTCTCTCTGTTTCTGTGGAGAAGGATCGATTCGGTGGTGGAGTCATGATCACACACAAACATGCCAGAGAAGCTCTGTTCGGGGTGGCAGGATTTAAAGCAGCAGCAGGAGAGGATCACATTAACTTCAACGTGGCTTCAAAGATATTTTAAGGCCCATTTTGTCAGAAATAAACTCTGTTGCCTGGCATGTGTTTCACAGCTCCCATGTCCCAGTTTCAGAGGGCTAGAGCCCAGAGACTTGGGAATCAAATGCTGAGGGGGTGTGAGTGCTGCATATGGGAATGCATCGTTACGTCACCTGGTTTTTATAGGTTCACTGCCTTTGAAACGTATTTATAACCTTAGAAGTTTTCCAGAGTTTGTCATGTGATGTCATCTACAAACATCATTGTGGGTTAATATGGTTTAATTTGATATATCAACACCAAGAACTGCATGAATGTAAAGCAGAAAGGAAAATCAAACACGGTTTTAAACAACTTCTACAAATAAAAAATGGCCCTGCACATGCACTCCGCTTTGCTCCTATTAAAGGAGCTCATGTCACCATTCCCAATTTACAAACCAGACGGGTCAGGGAGAAACCCCATGGTAACTCTGGGGGAGCTGCAGAGATTAACGGCTCAGGTAGGAGAGTCTATCAACAATTATGACCTCTGTGAAGTAGTTACTCTGGGCATGTGAGACAAAAACTGAACTTTTTGGCCTAAACACAGAACTATATTTGTAGTAAAAAACTAACACAGTCCATCCCATTTAAAAACACCATCCTCTCTGTGAAACATGGTGCTGGCTGCATCACGCCGTAGAGATGATTTTCTGCTGCAGGGTCAGGGAAGCTGGTCAGAGTTAATGATACTGATGGAGCTAAGAGAGGGCACCCATGTAGTAAAGCCTGTTACCGGTGCAAAGATTTGTCTTCCAGCAAGCCGACTATTAACCATTCAGCCAGATTTAAAATTGGATGGTTTAGTTCTGAATAAATTCATGTGTTAGAATGGCCCAGTCAAAGTAAAAACCTCAGTCTCGAGAAATGCAAAGCTGGTACAAACATACATGAAAGCCTTGTAGCTGTAACTGCAGCAGAATGTGCTTCTGCAAAGCACCGAGTCAGGGGGTGAATGTAGATGCACGTCACATTTTCAGATTATTTTTATGTAATATTTAAAAAATATGCATGCTTTACCTTCCTCTGCATATTATAAAGTAATTTGTATTAGCCTGCCATATAAAATCCCACTTAAATATGTAGAGGTTTGTAGTTGTAACAAGATAAAATGTGCAGAATACAAATTGATGTCTAGAAATAACTTTATAAGTTAAAATTAGCCTCTTTGCTCTGCAGAACATTTGTAACAGGGGTGACATAGAAATTGTGCCTTCACTAGTTAAATATATTCAGTCCTGTGAGGTGAGGATAAGTTTTGGGTCTACTTCTCTGTGGCAGATGTTTTTACATGACAACCCCTCAAATTGAACCACGGGCACATAATCACCTGCCCTTAGACATGTCATTTAACTATGAGCGTTTAGTTAACATCACTGTAGGTTAATGAGAAATGTAATCATGTCAGACAGGTTACAAATTTTCATTTTGTTGAGGCATTTTGGTTTTGTTTATCAAATGTCACAGATTTTAAAATAAAAAGGCGGGGGGGAATCCAGTTTTCCCTCTGAATAAAGAAGCCAGACTTCTAATGCTTTCAGTAAAGTTCAGTTAAATTATGGTGTGACAGAAAGAGGCGAGAAGGTGAGGTAAATACATTAACTGATCGTCATTTTAGAACCCTCTAAAAACTGCTGCGTTACCCGGTTTTGGAATATTTATTGCTGATTACCGAAAACATCCTCAGAGGCTGACCCTTTCTGACTACATGCAAAAAAACCTGCAGCTCCTTTCCAGTTATGGAAGGATGTTGTAATGTCCAGATACATTTCTTTACTGATGTTAATATAATTTACCTTTTAAACAAAAAACAATAATTAGAATAAAACTCTAATCCCATATACAGTATTTAAGAACAGTTTTACAGTTGAGTTTATTTAATCAGAGAATGTGACATTGACAATGTTGTCAGATTTTATTTTAGAGTCAGCTTTTAAAAAATATATATTTTTAGATTTTTAACCTTAAAATTTTGCCTTTTACAGAATGCTTTGGCTATCAATGTGTTTCAGGATCAAACCTTATTATGTTAAGAGGTTTTTATTAAATCAAAGTTTCTTTTTAAATATTTTACATTACGAAACATTGTCCATGGGTATGTGACTGTGGATGTTTTTAAAGAAACACCTTGCAGCCACAGGCTTCATTCTAATATTTAGATTTTTTCCCATTTCTACCCTCTTACCCAGATTAAAAAACAGCCATTATGATGCAACCTTACAGGTCCCTTCACTCCGTAATAACAGGAATGTGTTCATATAGTGCAGTTTTAATATGGTGACTATAGATGGAGTTAAGATTCATGTGTTTATATGGCATATAGAGGAGTTTTTTTTTACCTTAACCTTTCTGTTTTTTTTACAAAACCAACGTTAAAAGCGACAGAACACAGTAACTACAATAATTATTTGTGTACATATTTGCTACAAGGTCAAAATCAATAAACAGAGTCCATGAGATATTCAAATGAATCCAAACGTTACTTTGGATACAAGAGCTTATAAGGATGTCGATGTTAGAAGTGTTTTATTTATGATAATAAACTCACAAACTTTTTTCTGTAGCCTGGGAGCCTAAATATTACACCCAAAACAAAACAAAACACCAAAAAAAAACTTGCCGCAATATTAGTTCTCACATTAGGAACTGAAAATTAGAATTAGAGTCATTTTATCTGCAAATGGAAATTAACATTCACACATCATAGATATGAATAAAGACACGTTTGATCAGTTTCTCTGGCTGAGATAAGAGAATAAATTAATTAATTTTCTCTAAACCACATAGAGTGTCACAGACTTTTTTTTGCCAGCAACAGACTTTTGGCATCATTTTGTCTGGATAATGGACTATTGTCCTTTACACAATTAAGGAATTTGACTTTGGTTACGGCTTCTCTAATTTGTCCATAGGTGTGAGTGTGTGCGTGAATGGTTGTTTGTCCTGTCTGTCTCTGTGTTGCCCTGCAACAGACTGGCGACCTGTCCAGGGTGTACCCCGCCTCTCGCCCGGTGAATGCTGGAGATAGGCACCAGCAACCCCCGCGACCCCATGAGGGATTAAGCGGGTCAGAAAATGGATGGATGGATGGATGGATTTTGGTTACAGCTCTTAAAGGGAAACTGTTCCTGCTGCGCAGTAAAGTATTCCTCAATCAGCTTTTGGTCGTATCACAACAAAATGAAGCAAGTCATTTACAAAGTGGTAGGCTCAGTAAAATCCCAGAGTACTGTCAGGGTACATTGGGCCATACAGTGTGCAGTGTTTGCCAACTTTCTGCAGTCAATAGCCCCATTTACACTACCCTTGTTAAACCGATCCATGCCGAGCTCGGTCCGAGCTTGGATCAGTTAACCAAGCCGAGCTTGGTTCTGACGACTGTTTACTCATCACGGTATCTCGGTTCCTTGGTTTCCTCGCCTCCTAGTGACAATCTGCGGTACTACTGCTCTCTGGGATTGAAGGAGGAAATCAAGCAAATAAAAATGGCGGCGCCCGTAACATTCAGGAAGTTATGTTTGGTTATATTTCGTTGTTTGCGGAGAGTCAGGCGAAGACGGCAACTTTTGGTGAATTTACTTGACAGAGTCGGCTTTTGGGAAGTGGATAAGACAAACGAACGTCTAATAAGGATTTACAGATGCAGGAAACAATGACAGACGCTGAGGTTCATCACACTGCTAAGCAGAATCATCACTGGAAATCGTGTGTCACGGTAGGGAAGCTAGTATTTTTATGAATGTCTGAAATGTCAGCTGGCTGTAAGGAGATGACGCGGTCTGCTCATGCGCTCTTTGTTATCTGAGAACCGGGCTACTGAAAAACCAGGCCGAGCTCACCCCTGGAACTGGTCTGCATTTAGCCCGGTCCGGTTGTATCTGGCTCGGTTCAGTTCAGTTTGCGTTCCATTTACACTCGATATTTATCTCGGTTACCGAGCTCGGACTGGTCTCGGCACGGTTAAAAAGGGGCAGTCTAAACGGGGTAAAAAGCTGCAGAGCTTCCAACTTCATTTGGCCTTCAGATTAGCTGAAGAACAGTTTGTAGAAAGCTTAATGGGATAGGTCTCCGTGGCCATGGAGCTACATCCAAGTCCAATTTCTTCCAGTGCAATGCACAGCGCCGGATGCAAAGCATCATGTAAAGCCTGCTGCTATTGGATTCCAGAGCAGTGAGGACTTGTTCTCCAGTGTGAATAGCTATGCCTCTCTGTCTTGCAGTCCAGTTGATGAGTCTGTGTTTTGCAATTACCAAGGGAACTGCACTTGACTTTCTGCATTTTTTTTCTTCAGTGTATGGCTTGGTGCAGAGAGGAATATTGTGTTGGTTTGTTTTTCACGAGTTAGGCTGATACCTTCAGTTCCAGAGGAAAAGAGCTCTGCTGCAGAATAAAAACATCTCGGACAATTTCCTACTCCTGTTTATGTGGGAACAGTGTAAGGATGGCCGCTTCCTGTTCCAACATCACTGCACACCAGTGCACAACCCAGACATGGATGAGTAAGTTTGCTGTGGAGGAGCTTGACTGGTCTGCACACAGTTCTGACCTCAAGTCCATAAAAGACCTTTGGGATGACTGTGATTTCGACAACATCATTCATCCTCAAAAATGCTGTCGTAAAAGAATGGTAAAATATTCCCATGGCCCCCTCTGAAACCCTCTGGACAGCCTTTTCAGAAGAGTTGAAGCTGCAGCAGCAGCAGCACAGTGTGTTGCAGCTCCATATTAAAGCCTGGCTATTAAGCATGGGGTATGGTTAGTTCAGTTGTTTGAGTCACAGTAAGCATCGCAATGCTAATGTTGAAAAGATGGACTCTTTAAGGTTAAATGGAATAAGAGAAAACCACACTTGAGTCTCAGATTCAATATGAAGCTAAAATGAAGCTAAAACAAAGAGCTCATGTGTTTAAGTATCACTTTCATTTCTAAAGTTAGAAATTTAAATGAACTAGAGATGTGCAAAGCTGTGGTAAAATCTGCATGTCACTGGTAAAAAAAAAAAAAAAAAAATCCGTCCTCCCTGCAATAATTAATGTTGAAAAGATGAAAGGGCAAGTTTCCTTTGCCAATGTCACATTAGAGGGTTGGGAAGCAATGTTATCATTTTATTCATTCATTAATTTTCCATACCCATTCATGTGTCACTGGGTTTTACCGAAAGCAAAATTAAAGAGTTTGCCTAAAAAGGCACTGAATAATTTGCATATGACAGGATATCAAATGGAGTCTTTTCTTTCCAAAGGTTAAACTTAGAGCTCATTGCCTCATTTGAGCAGCAGCTAAATAGCAGGAAGTTACCTTTTTAATTTGAATGTGTTTCCACCTGTGCTGGAAAAAATCTATTTTACAAACACTTAACGTCTGCCATCCAGAACCAGTTGGTAGAACTGTTTTAGAGTTGAATAATTGGGAAGTCTGACTCCGCACAAGGCAGGTTTAGAGCTGCTGGGGTGCAAGCCTGACGCATCAAACACTTTGATCAACTGATGGAAAGGGCTGTAAAGGGATCAGCTTTTAGTGTTTTGACACAGATTACACACTGGTTGAAAAGCAGGAGCTCTTTTATCTTTGTATCAGTGCAAGATTGCTAAATTATTAATGAATGTGTAAAAGGAAACTGCATTGATTGATTTAGCCTGAAATAATACACTTTGTTTGAAAAAAAAAGAACCCCGCTGTGGTCCACCAGAACGGCCCGACCCACTGTCTGCGACTGTGTCTGTTTGAAAATGTACGCCTGTCAGCGTCTAAAGCACGAGTTTCCATTTGCATCTGAGGTCTCTTGAGAAGGCTCGGTTCACAGTTCATGCGGAGGCTTTCATCTGTCAGTCACAGGAAAAGATTAGAGGATATCAGGGGTCGCCGTGTCAAACCACTCATCCTGTCCTCATCCACAGGGTGGTTCAAACTTCAGGAAGATCGGTTTTCTCGTTCACTGCTGACTCGAGTCGGAGCTGTTCTGCAGATTTATAGGAGAGCGACTTAAATCAGACTCAATCCTTCCTCGGGTGCAGGGCCAATCTCTGCTCCCTCACACACCAGCAAAGTTATAAATGCTCTATTACTACTTCATGTTGAATTGAGGAATGTGTGTGTGTGTGTGTTGGGGGGGGGGGTGCTGGGTTGTTAGCCAAGAAGCTATTTGTTCCTGGGCTGCTTATCATTATTTTCGTCTTTTTCTTCTTCGTTTGGCTTTTCCCCTTCAGGGATTGCCACAGCGAGTCATCTTTATTTGTCACTGCAACTTTTGTATGTTCCTATGAAATTCGTCCTCTGTAATCAACCCATCGCATATAGGGAGCAGTGGGGGACCGCTGTGTGGTGCCCTGGGAGCATTTTGGGGCTAAAGCTCTTGCTCAGGGACCCAGAGTGGGAGTTTGTTGGATTTAAACCTGGGAACGTGCAGCCTCTCCAGGACCCAAGCTCTTACCCTGCTCTAACACTAGCCCACCTATTCTACAAGCCCCGGTCCCCGCTGCTGTAAGCCTCTTCCGTGCTCCTAGGCAACTTCCTCACATGTGCAGTAATCAGTCTGTTATTGCATGTGCGAAAGATCTTAGTCCGCACCCAAGTCCTCGCCAAAACTGATGTATGAAGTGACAGTTTCAGCCAGCTCATTCAGGTCGGGGGCTGAATATCTAAATACGCTCCAATTTCTAGCAGTTCAAATCAAAGACTGAGCAATCTTTAATTCTTGTTTATAGGTTGGAATGAGATGAAACAGACAGCGATCTGAAATTCCCAAAGTGGGCCTGGTGACAGCGTGATATGCATCATCTAAAGTAACAATAGTCCAGGGCATTTTTTTATCCCTGGTGGAAGACTTAACGAGGGCATGGGACTAAGAAAGCATGGATGTTGAAGGGGATTTGAGCAGTCATGCACGTACGATAATTAACTTTCTCAGTCCTAAATTAGACTATTGATCAACGCTGAAAAAGAAAAAAAACAAAAGGTAACAACTACTTCCAGGAGACCCACAACCGTGCTTTGATGAAGCTGGTCATGTGTTAGCGCTGGTGGTCGCCAGGCAGGTTCCCAGTCTGTGTTTTAAATGCATCAGGCGGACAGAGCCATTCAAGCTAATGAAGTTTGTGTGTTGTTGTCGTTTCAGTCCTGAGGGATGATTTCCGGCAGGCCCCTAGTGACGTGGTGGTGGCTGCTGGAGAGCCCGCGGTGTTGGAGTGCGTGCCTCCACGGGGTCATCCCGAGCCCTCCGTGTTCTGGAAACGCAACAACGTCCGGGTCAGCACCAAAGATGACCGCATTTCAGTGAGTATAAAGGCATAAATACTGACTTAAGCTCTCTTTCATTAATAATATGGCCATTCACGTGTTTTTTATGTTAAAAAGAATCTATGCCACTTGCGTGTGTTTTAAGCTGTTTTGTGTGATGATTATGCTATAAGGTGCCCACAAAAAATATGCTTAGTTTTCAAAAAAATGTGAAATTCATCTAAATGACAGCTAAAACAAATATTGTTCCTGTAATCTTTAGAATAAAGACATTTAGAATAGTGAATACATTGTTCTAATATTTTAACTACCAAGTCAGGCTATTTTGAGTTGATACACGTGATATTTGCCAGCATCAATTTACGTAGTGCCTTGAAAACGATTATACACCCATTGAACATCCGCACATTTTATCACATTACATTTACAGCTGCGCTCTGAAAGTCTTAAAGGGTTGTTGCAGCACTTAGTGAGCAAACTAAATCATGAAGGCAAAGAAGTAAACCTAGGAGAGCATTAGTTGGAGAAGCTGCCAAGAGGCCCATGGCAGCTGTGAAGGAGCAATTTTATTCATAAAGCATTTTGAACGTCACGTATTCTTTTCCCTCGACTTAACAGTAATGCACTACCTTGATGATGTGTCAAATAAAGATTCCCTTGAAATACATTTAATTTTGTTGTTTTAACGTAGATACATGTGGAAAGGTTCCAGGGATATGGACATTTTTGTAAGGCACTTACATAATTATTAGCAAATAAAAAGCAGTAATGGGCACAGCCGGGAGCTTTTTTTGGTAAGTTTTCTATTTCTCTTATTCATAATTAGAATGTTTCATTGAAAATGTTGATTTGATATTTACATTTAGGCAAGCTTGGTGTTGGATTTGCACTAATTGCCGTGGTGATGCATGAAAAAGCAGTGAACTAGACCTATGACCCTTGCATCTTTGGCTTTTGCATGCAATTGTATGACTAATGATTAAAAATGTTTTAATCATTTACGGTGTCTGATTTCAACTGCATTTGCTACAACAGAACAGAAAGGAGACATTTTTAATACTCTTGATTCATCTGCCCAAAAAGTAGCTGAACTCACTTCAAACCAAAACAACTGCCATTTACAATGAAAGCCCTTTGTATTATTTCTCTTCCTTTGAGACTCGTATATGGTCTGACATTCAAAGTCAAGGAGGAATGTGTTATACAAGAGGGAGAGACACTCATTTAGACTGACAATACTTTCAAAAGACTATAATTCAGAGCAGACATGTTGGATGCTCTGGACTGGAAAATGTCTGGATCCTTGGTGTCCCTGTCGTCCTGTCTCTTCATGTGTGAAACCGGGAGATGGGTGCAAGATTGTTGAAAGTCGACTTTAGAAATATAGGCGACGGCTGTCTTAGAATGGAGAAACTGTTTACTTCAAAACAATCCCGTTTGTACCCAAAATCTGCTTTAAAATTAGCTATACATAAAAGTATCATAACATACACAGAGTTTGCTGCATCCCTTACAATATCAGTGCAAGGATTCATGTTTTGCTTTAATATAAAATATTCATAATTTATTCCTGGAAGCCTATCCATTTATGGATTTTTGCCATCAAAGGTCGGAATGATATGTCAATGATATGTGAAATGTCAGGGGACACAGAAGTGAGCTATTGTTCCTTGCTGCTGTTTTCCTTTAGATGCGAGGGGGCAAGCTGATGATCTCCCCCACCAGGAAGAGTGATGCTGGCATGTACGTCTGTGTGGGGACCAACATGGTGGGAGAGAGAGACAGCGATCCTGCCGAGCTGGTCGTTTACGGTAAAGCTCCACACGCTCACGGAGGCGGGGAAAATTTTTTTTTCCTCCCTTATGGGCTTCGTCTGTGTTTTTGACACACATAAACGTTTCAGATCATCAAACAAATTTCAATATTGGACAAATGTAACCAGAACAAATATATGATGATTTAATTTCTACGGGGAAATCAGCTTTTCAAAGCTCTCTATCCCCTGTGTGAAAAGTAAATTCCCTCTAAAACTAAACAACTGTCTAAAAGACCCATTGGGAATTACTGACAACTCTTGATAGCTGTTGCCAGTAATTCCCAATGGGTCTTTTAGATTTATTATGGAGAAAATTTGACCTCCTGTTCTTTGCTGAATTGTTTTAATTGAGCCTCCTTGAAAACGTTTTTGATTGTGAACCATCTGTCTATGGTCACACCAGAGCATTTAATTTAAAAGTCCAGGTCTTGACTAGGCAACGCCGAAATCTTGTAATATTTTAACCATGTGGAGTATGGTTTGGATTACTGACCTGCTGCATAACCCAAGTACACTAAAGTTTAAAACTTCTAGCAGACTACTGTCATCAATTACCCTTAAAACACCAGACAGCCAAGGTGGCTCATGTATGCCACTAAGGCCTGTTCAAGCATATCTACACTTACCGAGGAAATGATTGGAAGGAGTTTCCACAACCAATGAGTTAAAGCTGTGGTGAATTATGCCTAATTTCGCAAGTTTGCATTCTAAATACCTTAATGTATATCTATTATATGTTCTAATTTCAAATTAACAATTCCTTCCTCATTTCAGAATCTGCTTGAGAGGAAAACACACACACACACACACACACACACATATATATATATATGTAATATTACATTGCTCGTGCTATCATGACATTAATCTTCTAAAGCAAGTGTGACAAAAAAGCTAAAACTGAAAAGTGCTGAGGGAGCACATTTTTATGTTCTTACTGCGTTGTAAGTTATTCAGTCCATTGAGGGATATCATGTGGACATACATTATGCCTCCTCTGCACCTGCAGAACGTCCGGTGTTGGTACGGAGGCCGGTAAATCAGGTGGTCATGGAGGAAGAAACAGTGGACTTCCTATGTGAGGTCCACGGGGATCCTGCTCCCACCTTGCGATGGCGGCGAGAGGAAGGGGAACTTCCTCGTGGAAGGTGAGACTGATGGAGATAAGCACAGACCGGTAACAGGCTGTAAACCGTTTTGGTATTTCTTTCTGTAATATCAATATAGTGTATGTATAGATGTAGAATGAGGCTATCGTTTTGGATCTTGTTTCTTAAATGATGTTTGTTTGCACAAAATGCTTTAAAACAAGAGAAAAAAGTTAAAGTTGAAAGTCCGCACAAACTTTAAGTTCTTTTTGATACCTATTCTCTGTGTCAGCATTGTCTCAATACATTTCTGACATCTGCATCTGAGTTTTCATGCATTTTGAAGATTTCTTATGATAAACACTTTCAAAAATATTGACGGAATCTTGGTGCAGCACTTGTTGAAAATGTAAAATGAAATGAAAATGAAATGAAAAGCTATTGTTGGTAATCCTGTTCAGAAACACTTTTTGTTATACTGGATGAAATCGTCCTTCCATCCTGACAGTAGTCAATGCATTATGTATTCAGAAAAAGAATGTTAAAAAAGGGGATGTCTGCGAGAGATCTCTGACAAATCCCTGCCATTCACACTGAAGGGCAGTGATTGGTCAGAGTTTTGTTCCTGCTCTCACTCTCCTCTGTCCCTCATGTCCCGGGGGTATCTCCTTATCTATTGATTGTCCCACATGCCAATCATTCACGCCAGTGTGCGTGCACGTTCCTTGTTAGTTTCCACTTGCTGGCTGCGTACTCCTAGTGTTTATGTATCTAGTTAGCTTCGTTGTTAGCCATTCATTGTAGCTCCGCTGCTCTCACCGTATACTTTGAACATGGCTGAGAGTTGCAAGAATCAAACCATGTATAAGTTTATGAGAAGAAGAAGAAGAAGAAGAAGAAGAAGAAGAAGAAGACTTTTTTTTTTGACTTTTAACAAAACTTTAATTACAAAAGGCCAAACAATTAAACAATTGAGTTAAAACCAAGTGTCATTTACATAAAATTCTTAAATAAGAAGCTTGTTAAATTGAAGTTCTTTTCTTTCAGACACTTCACAAAAAATCTTGTTAAAACCCCACAACTGCATAAAATCCTCCATGTTCTGCGTGGCTCTGTGGAAGTGAAGAAGAAGAAGAAGAAGAAGAAGAAGAAGAAGAAGAAGAAGAAGAAGAAGAAGAAGAAGAAGAAGAAGGCCTCGGTAGAAAAAAATAAGACTATAATAGATTTGGGAGATTTTTTCACGTGATCCCCTAAGGAGTGGAAGAGCAAGTTAAGACAGTCTTGCGCAATTTTCCAAAAAGGGACTTGGGGAAACTTCCAGAACATTGGCAGACTCTACCTTTAATGCTTCTTTAGTTCTGTATGAGCATATATTATTGAGTATTATTTTCACCCTGGTTGTGTTTATTCTATTTTAGCTCCTATTTTATTCAGTATTTGACTCTGCTTGCTGTGTGAGGGGTGATTTGGTGTCACAGTGACATACCCCATGAATCAGTCCAATGACAATTTGGTCTAGGGAGTTAAAGGCAAGGTACAGGCCAACACATGTCACTCAAGAGCAAATCTCTATTTGTTTAGCCCAAGTAGGAGGTACATAAAGCATGATAAAAAAAACAGGTATAAAAAAACTGCTTGCATTGGGATATATTGGGGACACGTCATCTGTAGTGAACCTCATGGTCTTTGGGTGTTTTAAGTTGCCGATAGCCAAGTGATGCCCAACCAAAGTAATGAAGGCTAGGTGTGTGTGTCTTAGCTAATTGGTTTGAGTTAAGAGTTTGTTGATCATACAATATTTTCAGTTGGAATTGTTGGTGACCACAGGGTACAGATTGATTTAGCTGCAGAAGCTTGAAGGTTATGAGTAAGTTTAATTTACAGCATAATTTCAAGCAGGGTTGTGCAGGAGCAATAGGGTGTAGGTAGAGTTCTTCCAAAGTTTAAAATCTAAAAGGAATGTCCTGGTAGAAGATGGATATTTACTCGCAGTATGGCGGGACATCCAATGTATAGATTGTCCTCAAGAAGATGGAAATCTAACAGCTCTGGTTCAAGGTACAGTATGTAGGATGAATCTAACCTAGCCTCCAAGCTGAATTCTGGCGGTATTTGTGCGTTCACAAACACACGAGAAGCCATCTTGTACAGCTCCAGCTTCGACCGTTTGTCACCGACCCAAAAACAGTTCGAGCCAATCACATTGCAGTATTGTGGTTTAAGGCGGGATATACTACTGGGACAAAAGCAAGAGTGGTTGAGTCCACAGCCAAACCAACATAAACATGACAGTGCAGGAGGAGCGCGTAGCTGCTGCTATCACATCTGTTTTGTCAGAATCCATGATTTCTTCTTTGATAGTAGAATAGCAACAAGTGCCTTGACTAGCTTACCTTGTTGTAGTTTCTCATAGGGTCTTCTGCTTATGTTCTAATTTTATACCAACCTTTGGTATGCGGGCAATAGGTGTCGCTTCGCCCAATCAGCTTGAAGAGTTCTGCTGAATGTCCCTCCTTTTTAATCTGACTCTCGCCAGATAGATTTCGTCCCGCACAGCTCCACACGGCTCCACACGTCCATCTGGAATCGCTGCCATTGGGAGAGATTTCAACACCACATAAAATGGACGAGCCGGGTGGGATTTTCGTAGATGTGATGTATCAGAGAAGCGACTGTTTAGATTCAGACAGCAATGGCAGCTTGCAGCGAGGAAGCAAGCAGTAACATTGATGCTGCTATTTCATCAGTGTTGACCAACCTGTCGAATATTAATTATTTAAAAGAACACCAGAGGACGGCTTTGAAGGCGCTTGTTAGTGGAAGCGATGTTTTCGCATTTCTCCCGATCGGGTTTGAGCTTGATCTTCCAAATGGCTCCTCTGGCTCCACTTGTCCTTCATTAAAGATGACGGACAAGTGGTTCATCCAATCACATGCAATGATTTTTGATAAGGACCCTCCTTCTGAAATACATCTCCAATGGAGCAATCCCAGATGGATGCGTGGAGCTCTGCGGAACGAAATCCATCTGACGAGAGTCAAGTTACCTCCTTTCCCCAGACGGATTCCATGGGAGCAGGACCAGATTGGTAATGTGCAGAACTTAAAGTTTTACACATTATCAATCAGTCTGGCTCGCCAGGTTAGGATGAATCAAGGGTTGTCAAAAGGTTTCCAAATAAACTGTTAGGGTTGGAGGTTAGAGTTGGTATTCAAAAATCGATTGCTGAACTGTGCCGCTATATTCTATAATACATTTTATACAAAGAGTATCTTCATTTTGCATTTATTAGCCATTAAAATATATATTAGAAGACAAATTCTGATTATTTTAGATACCTTAACTCAGTCCAGTTGATTTTCTTGATTGATAACCCTTTCAGGAACTCTTACCAGAAGATTTCACCAAACAAAACAAATCAAGGCTTACAGATTGAGCGGGGGGGGGGGGGGGGGGGGGGGGATAGAATCTTATCGGGTTCAACCAGCAGATTGCTTTTTTTTCACTTTGTGCAGTAGGTTTTGTGCCAGCCCTGTTGGCCTTTTCTATATCTCCGACTTTCTTCGTTCACAGGTTTGAAATCCGCAACGGCAACAACCTGCGTTTGTTCCGCGTGAAAGAGCAGGATGAAGGGACGTATACCTGCACATCTGAGAACAGTGTGGGCAAGACTGAGGCTTCTGCCATGCTGCAGGTCCATGGTGAGAAATGCATCATGCATATTGAATAAGAGTGCACATAGGCAGCCACTTGGAAATGCATAAAGGAGCTCTCAATCCAGAGCATTTATTGCTTTTGAGGTCACATGACAGCTGTATTAATATAAATCTTCCTCCCACTTTTTTGTCCGATGATTGCTGTGGTTTTATACGTGAGCATCTGTGTCACTCCCTCCCTGTCCAGTGGTGGTGCCAGCAGCTTATGTTAAACCATATGGATTACACTGTTTGACAGATGTTTGATGGATGTGTGCTTTCACTCACTGCCAGAGAGCAGTCACAGTATTAATAAGACATGACTCCCCCTCTCTCTTCCTGTCTCTTTATCTCACTCCTCTCTCCACCTAACTCTCTGTGCCCTGTTTCTCCCCCCCACTCCTCGTGTGTCGTGGTTTGAATAGCCTGAGATGACTTCATCCGCTAATGCCTTTATCACGGCAAATGAAATCCAAACCCAGCAGTTTTCTATTCAGTTTTCTTTCTTGCTCTTTTTCTACACTTTTCCATCCTGCAGCATGCTTTTTATTTCGGGGCTCCGTGTTTCATCTGTTTAATTTGTTTTTTTCCATTTCTTTCCATCATTTTTCAAACCCTATCATCATTCCACTCGGCTCCTTCCACAAGATCTAATTCTCATCTAAAAAATACGTTTATGTCTCTTCGTAATTTAAGGGGAAACTTTTTTTTTATTTTCTATTTCCTAATGGTTTTTAAAAGCAACAATCAGTGCCTAATGGTGTAAATAAGTCCCTCCATTAGGTGCTGACACGTTGACAGCATTGCTGTTGCTGCAGTAAAGCATAAGGAAGCCTCAGACAGTCTAACACCAGATTAAGGACTCCTTCTACACACATCTGCCATGTCCAAGGCAGTGTGTCAAGATAATGTGACACCATGCAAATCCTGCCTTCAGTTTCAGCTAAAAGCAGTGCAAAAATATAGCTGTAAGTGTCTTAATCAGAACTCAACCCATGTCTCAGGCTTAAATTGTGATGAGCTTTACTTTGGTGTAGGTTTGCTTTAAACTGTGTTAGATAAGCATGTGGGCTTTAAGGTGTATGAAATATAAGCTCCCTTTTAAAATGGAATCAAAGCTTTTGGGTGACAGAATAAAATTAAACCTACTCACTAAAAGCACTTCTACTGTGCCTTCCAAAAGTAATTGTACTTTTGCAAGGCAAAACTTTTTTCAGATGTTGTCGTGTCACAGCCACAAACAGCCATGTCTCCTGTCTTTTGCAGCCTCTGACAGGTTTTCCTCCACCAGTGCATTGTATTTAACGCTCTCCCTGCTTCTTGGCTGCTTCTCTGAATTATGCTCTCCTTGCTCTCTCACCCTTCAGTTTATAGTGAATGTCTCGGTAGGTTTGCGCTTTTGATCCTACAATTTTCAGATGATAGACTGAATATTGATGTGTGAGATGTTCGATGCTTGGGTCATTTCTTCGTGACCTAATCTTACTTGAAACCTCTGCACATATTTATCCCTGAAATGTTTGCTGTGTTGCTTTTCACGATGCTTGTTGGCTCTCTCTCACAGTATTGTTCTCCATCAAAGCTCTGGGATGTTTACAGAACAGCTCTATTTATACAGAGAATGTATTCCACCCAGGTAGAATCTAATAACTAATAGGTTTACAGAAAATGGAGGGATAGACGGATGAATCTTTTTCATTCTGCGTCACAAATGTGACCGGCTACAGCATTACTAGCAACAAGTCTCCGGGCCGTTTTGAGTTATTTACAGATTCAGAAAAAGTGGACTCTAAGCTTTCCGACGAAACCTGTTGATTTGAATTACTTTGCATACCTTGCTGCAACAACTCCCACCCCTTTAACGCCAATCTTCCAGGTTTAGCAGCAATCAATCATACAAACGAAGAGATTTTGCATTTCTAGCTCAAAGACCAGAGTTTAAGGTCACTCTAATGTCCTGGTGAAAATGTTCCCACAGCTCAGCGCTGTACAGCGGCGGTTAGGTTATTGCGCAATCCGTTAACGTTAATTCTCGCTCTTCGGCTTTCTTCATCGTCTTCGGTTAACGGCAGCTGGAAACTATGAATATTCGCCAAAGTTATGCTGCTGCTTTGTCGGTTAGTTCCATTTCAGCTCTCCTGATACAAAATATGAAATGAGTCCCACATCTGCGTCCTGGTCACATGTGGAGCGCTGAGCAAGCCACAGTTTCGCTCTTGGAGACCCGTACAGGTCGGTCCATCTTCTTCACAAGTGATATAAACTCAGTTTCTCGTTCAAACAGAGTTAAGTAGCTGCATAAGTAGCCATCTGCTCTCTTGAAGCATGGAGCTTATTGGTCGAAACGATTAACAATAGCGTGCGCGCAGCCACACAAAGGCGACCTACTAATGAGCCGCAGCTTTCCACACCCCGACATGTAAATACAGCTCGGGGGATTTTTAGCTGAAAACTTTCTGTTTTTTAAACAGAAAGTTTACCATTTTAAAACCCTTGAAACGGTCATTTAAAGCATTGACTGGTTACTTCATGACTTAAACTAGCATGGTTTGAAATAAAACGGAAATCACTGTTTTCTGACAAATTGAAGGTTTTTCACTTTTTTCTCACTTTGTGCTCTGCCGACTTGTTCATAGTTTTGATGTGGCAGGTCACAAATTTGCAATTATTTGTGTTGTCTAGTTTGTGGATGTTTTTGATTGTAATATGGGAAATTGTAGAGAAGAAATGAGTTATGAAAACTTTTGCAGAGTACTGTAGGTTTTCCTACTCCCTCCATCATTGTTGTGATGAATTCATTGTTTTACTTTTCAAGTTGCAGCAGAGTTTGTTGTTTTGAGTCAGTTTTCCCTGACTGCAGTCGAGTCTTTTGCCTCGACTGCAGTCAGGGAAAATCCAGTGACACCTTCATGAACCCTTCATCGCTACAGCTGAAGAAGGAAGTGATTTAATCCCCATAGTCTGTCTCAAAACTAAACAGGGGGATTTCATGCTAGATAAAACACTGAAAACAACAAAGCATGTTGATGTAGAGAGAATCTTATTTATTTGAGAGAAACTACTTGTTTGCCAATCCACTTTATTCTTGATTGGTTGTAAGAACAAAATCACAGTGAGAACTCTTTAACTTAGCAAGGTGTGACTGCCAGGCCACGGCAAAACCAGGGACAAGTCACCCCGGGGTAATTTTGTGGTTTTTACAGATCCTGAAAGTGTGGAATCTAATCTTTCCCATGATTTCCAACTTGTGGAAATCTAGAAAGAATTCAATTCAATTCAATTCAATTTTATTTATATAGCGCCAAATCATGAAACATGTCATCTCAAGGCACTTTACAAAATCAAGTTCAATCATATTATACAGATTGGGTCAGATTATACAGATTGGTCAAAATGTCCTATATAAGGAAACCAGTTGATTGCATCAAAGTCCCGACAAGCAGCATTCACTCCTGGGGAACCGTAGAGCCACAGGGAGAGTCGTCTGCATTGTACATGGCTTTGCTGCAATCCCTCATACTGAGCAAGCATGAAGCGACAGTGGGAAGAAAAACCACCCATTAACGGGAAAAAAAAACCTCCGGCAGAACCGGGCTCAGTATGAACGGTCATCTGCCTCGACCGACTGGGGTTACAGAAGACAGAGCAGAGACACAACAAGAGAGACAAAAAAGCACAGAAGCACACATTGATCTAGTAA
Source organism: Fundulus diaphanus (assembly GCA_037039145.1). Lineage (NCBI taxonomy): Eukaryota > Metazoa > Chordata > Actinopteri > Cyprinodontiformes > Fundulidae > Fundulus > Fundulus diaphanus. The sequence goes on from CM073124.1 coordinate 19,159,947, forward strand.
TCTGTTCTACATTAGATGGTAATAGTCGGTGATCTGTCCTCCCTGGATGATTTCACAGTCAACAGAACGTCAGACCAGGTGTACCTACTATGAAGAAAAAAGAGAGAGAACAAAAAGTTAAAAGCTGAAATGACAACAGTCATTTCAATGTAATGCAATGCAAATCTGGAGAACAGTAGACTGGAGAACAGTAGAAATCAGTAGAGTGAGGAAAATAGGCCCTGATGTCCTCCAGTAGCCTAAGCCTATAGCAGCAAAACTATAAAGGTAGCTCAGAGTAACATGAGCCACTCTAGTTATAAGCTTTGTCAAAAAGGAAGGTTTTAAGATTAGTCTTAAAAGTAGACAGGGTGTCTGCTTCACGGACCAAAACTGGGAGTTGGTTCCACAGGAGAGGAGCCTGATAGCTAAAGGATCTGCCTCCCATTCTACTTTTAGAGACTCTAGGAACCACCAGCAGACCTGCAGTCTGAGAGCGAAGTGCTCTGTTAGGAACATACGGAGTAATCAGAGCTCTGATATATGATGGAGCTTGATTATTAAGGGCTTTATACGTTAGAAGAAGAATTTTAAATTCTATTCTTGATTTAACAGGAAGCCAATGAAGGGAAGCTAAAATTGGAGAAATATGATCCCTCTTGTTGATTTTCATCAGAACTCTTGCTGCAGCATTTTGGATCAGCTGAAGACTTTGAACTGCATTTTGTGGACTTCCTGATAGTAAAGAATTACAATAGTCCAGCCTTGAAGTAACAAATGCATGGACTAGTTTTTCAGCATCACTCCTGGACAGAATGTTTCTAATTTTGGCGATATTCCGGAGGTGAAAAAAGGAAACTCTGGAAACCTGTTTAATATGGGATTTAAATGACATGTCTTGGTCAAAAATAACACCAAGGTTTTTTACTTTATTACCAGAGGCCAAGTTAATGTCATCCAGATTAAGTGATTGGTTAAGAAGTTTATATTTTGAGGACTCTGGCCCAAAGATTATAACTTCGGTCTTGTCAGAATTTAGATGCAGGAAATTTAAAGTCATCCAGCTTTTGATGTCATCAAGACATGACTGCAGTCGAAGTAATTGATTGGATTCATCAGGATTTATGGATAAATATAGCTGAGTGTCATCAGCATAACAGTGGAAATTAATCCCATGCTGTCTGATAATTTTGCCGATCGGAAGCATATATATAGTAAAGAGAATTGGTCCAAGGACTGAACCCTGTGGTGAATTGAAGAAGATGTGGCCATTTGAATGTTGGTACTCTGCAAAGAAGAGTTTACAGCACTGCATTACAATATTTGTGTTACATCTGTGCATTGAATAGACAAACATCTTTCACATAAGCTTTAACGGTATCATGCACACGCACACACAAAAAACTAAGTAAAAAACTTAAACACATTTACAAAATTGGTAAATGTCACCTGTTTTAAGTTTTTTATCGCTGCATGTTTTGTTTATGTCTGCAATTTGCATCATGAATGCAACTTGGTCTGAAATAAACATGGTGGTCAAATTATATTCCTGCTCTTAAATTTTATTTTGCTTTTTAAATGAACTTTTGTTTCGTGGAAGGTCAACACAGATAACTTGTTACACGCAGACATAACAGACAGAATTATTCCACATTATCTTTATATATATATATATATATATATATATATATATATATATATATATATATATATGTGTGTGTGTGTGTGTCTGATTTATATATATAGAAATCACAATTTTCTCAGAAATTTTAAGTTTTTCTCTGTTCGCTGTTTGTGCTCTGCCGACTTGTTCCTGGTTTTCCCGTGGCACATCATCTATGCAACATATTCTCATCTTTTTTTGTTTTGTTTTTTTACACATATAAGTTAGTTTCTTTTATTGGCCAAAACAGGATGCATTTCTTTACGTTTTTATCCTTGCCGTTGTCACCCTGCATTGCCTCGGAGTGCAAAGGGTGCATGGACATTGCCAGAAGGACGAGATGCATAGATGCACAGAAGCTTTTTTAATACGTTTGCTCTCTGGAGCCAACTTTGTCCAGAGATGTTTGTCAAGAAAACATTGAACTGTAGTTTGAACACTAAAGTGTGTATTTAGTGTTTTCTTGTTAGATGGTGGGATGTGATTCTCTACCTGACCTGTGGGTAATGTCTGATCAGAAAATAAAAACATACAATTCTTTTGTCTTACCAAACCAAAATTTTAAATTTTCTGAAAGTGTTCATGTTACTGCTCAGTTGATAGATGCACCACAGAACTGAAAACTTGTAAAGGGATTATTTATAATTTACAGTACTTGCTCTTTTGCATCAGATTCCGTTTTAATTGCCAAGTTCCTTCAAACAACAAGGAATAGCTTGTTGACTGTACCTCTAAGATCTGAACAAAAAAATAGCTTCCAAGAAACCTTGTTTATTCACTTATTTATGACAAGCCAAGAGCAGTGTTGTGCACCAACAAGCTCATTTGAGGGCATTTTGGAGTAGAGTTAACTTTTATAGAGAACTTTGAGCTTAATTATGTTGCCTTTTACATGACAAACTTGCACAGCTCTCCCATGCAACAACTATCTGCCCTCTCTTTGGGCGCAAACCAGAACTGCTCCCAGAACATGGGAAGAACCTTGGTTCTCTTCTTTGAAATTCATTAAGAATTTGGTGCAACTAAAACTGGTGAGGAAAAAGATCAAGAGCAAAACAGAGTGAAAGCATATTAAAAAAGGTGAATATTGCCAAGCTGCAAACAGCATTCATACAGTAATTTATTGAGAGCAAAGTGGTACTGAAGTAAAATTCCTTGTTGTATGAACCAACTTGGTGATTTCTGGTTCTAATTGCCACTTGATGTCCTGAATGGAAATTGCTGATCTCTGTTTTGCTTAGCTTTCTTTCTCATTTCGAGGCCCCTACATTTTTACCAGAGTTTAAGCTGTTCTATGCTGGGTTTCTCGATTGAAGCACGTTGAAATGAAGCTACCGTTGTCATCTTCAAAAATTATTGGTGTTGCGGTTGTTGCCGTTCCAGTTTGCACTCTTCTTGTCCGACCATCCGGGAAACCCAGGCTGCCTCCGGGCAAATGTGACGTCATTTGAGGAATGTCCCATTGATTGTAGCTGACTCTGACGATACATGCAGAGACAAAATGTTTTCTAGATTTTACGATCTTTAGCTTGCTTTGTTAGTTATTAGCACTGCTATTGTGTGCAGGCATTCATTTGAGAATGCAGCTACTTACCTTTACTTTAAGATTTCCAAAATGCAACATGTCCCATGAGAGAATAAGGTTATAACCTGAAAGGGATAAAAATGAGCAACTTTTTGCTGCAATACATTCTGCCTTCCTTGTTATCTGTCGCAAGTCTTGCTCTGTCCACCTCTAGACTATGTTATTAGCCGACAAGACTCTAAAGTTGTAAAAAAATAGTTACCGTTTTATAACGTCACACTTGCATCTCTGTGCTTTCTTTCACCTCATATTAAATATCTCAGTGATACTGACTTTGGGTCCGATCTTCAAAGATTCTAAATGAGGACAGCTAAATTGCGTGGACAGAAAAAACTAAACTGTGCGAGGAATAAGTGGGCGTGTTGCTCCTAATCTTCATCACATTCCCAATGGATAAGAAGTGCAATACAGATTTGGTCCGGCCCATTTAAATGACTAAATTTGTGTGTGTTACTGGCTGTTTGGGAGCTGCTGTAAAAGAAAGAGGAAGGTCAAATCCTTCACTTAATCTCTCCAGACACCCAGAACACACAAAACCAATTTTAATGAATAGAGAACTTCTGCTATTTAACTTTTTGTTGGAGACAGTTTTAATTATTATCAAAAAATAAAGCAAAAAAAGGGTTGTTTTGTCGGAAGAAGTTCTGCAAAACAGAAGAAAAAACTTTGATTTTATTTCTAAGTTTAATACGAAAATATTACAGCTGACAAATCATATTATATCCCTGTTTATCATTATACTACTGGTTCGTGTATAAGTGATGGTGATCATGTCAAATGCAAAAGAGCTTCTCCAGCCCTCAATGACTAAAAACCTCCCTCCGGTCGTTGTAGGTAATAATGATAATAACAATTAAATAACAATTAAAAAAAGAAAATAACCCCACCTCCCCTGTGTACAAATCTGAAGATCAGCTTTCTACACGCTAATTAGTTTGCACATGTTTTAATACGTGCAAACTTTTGAAGGCCCTTTAAATCGTCTTCCTTCAGTTTGCATGACCTGGTATGGATTAATTAATGTTGTTCTGCCAAAATTGGCAGATTCCAGTCAACAGCACATTTCTCTCTTTATTCATTGTCCCTCTTTTTAATAGGACTGAAAAATCAGAGAAAGCAAGCTTGTGTTGTGTGTAACTCTAAAGGAACAATAAGCAAAATGTCATTATTTTTGATAGAAATAACTAAAAAATAGTGATGTAAAGAACTAAATGTATATTTTTAGATGGAACATAGTGTGATGTCATACACCATATCTTTGGGTTGTTCTCCAGTCTCTGGTTTGCAAAGCCTGGCCAGCCTTCATGACCTCAGAGCTTGTTCTCGATACTGCATCTGAGTAAAATATGAGAAATCTAATGCAGTTTATGACTAACTTCACATTTGTTGACTGACTTTAAAGCCTCTGAAGTAAGTAAACCAAATATTTTGAGCTTGATTAAGAAAATAAGTAAGATGTCTTATATGATGCAAATGACTCAGTTTTCTTGGTTCTGGTGCCAATGTTTCTGATCTTTTGTGTACATTCCTCATGCTTTGGGTTCCAAATCAGCTGTCACGTTTTGGTGCTTCATCTTAAGCAAATACACATTTTGTTCTTTTAGTTTGTTTTTTTGGGGGGGTGGGGGGTGTTGTTTATGTAAGTCCATTAAAAGCTAATGTTAGTTGATGCATTTTCCTCTGCCATTGCAGATGCGTAACTCTGTGAGTGTTTGTGCTCACATGCATCACGCGGAGATACTGTGGAGCAGATGGATCCAGGCTGGAGAGGCTCCACGTTTGTGGGAATTGTGAGCCAATCACTCCAGCTGGATGTAGAAGGCAGTGGTCAGTGTAAATCCTCGGAGGATGTGATGACGTGGATAACGCAGTGATCTGACCCGAGCTGGAAACTGCCAGCTATTTGAGAGCGTTCCTAAAATAACTCCTCAGAAATAAATGTCATCAGGATGGTTGTGGTTTTGTGTGCTGCACCATCTCTTGCCTGTTACAGGTTCTTGTTTTGTTTTGATTTCTCTTTGGTTGGGCTTGAGGCGATTTAACGATCAGAGAGGGATGAGAGAGTAGCGCTAGATCAAAAAGGCTCAGAAGAGTAAAGAGATTCTTCCATCCAGCTTGTTAGGAGCTAATGAGGGTTTTATCGATTAGCATCAGAGTAAACAGCGGTGGTGTGGGAGGGACTTGATACATTTGCTGCCATGTTTAATTCTTTACCTTTGCAGTACTTTTCTTGATTGTTGGATTTATCCAAATCGATTTATAGAGTTAACGCTCTGAGTAAAACCTAATACCATATCAAATCTAAACATTCATGACATTATGGCACTCAGAGGCACTTTGCAGGCTAACATCAGGGATGCAGGCGGCTAAAGGTAGCCAGTGGAGTTCAACAAACGTGTGCAAACAAACGTGAGGGTTGACCTGGACTCTTTTAGGCTAATTAAAGAGACGCACCGATGTGCTCTGGACCATCTGCAGACGTTTTAGGCTGAGGGCCCAGTTAGGATGATGCAGCAGTAGTCAAGGCAGAGGATGAGTTTTAAAGATGAGCATCCAGGAGGTTCAGGAGATTTCTATAGCAGATACTTGAACCACCTTTTGAGGCAAGGGAGCAGCAGCGCTACTCCAAGCTTGATGCCTATCATCCCACGGATGATAGGCATCAAGCGAGCCTATGGAGAGCCTATGGAGAGAGCTAATTTCAGCCAGTTGTATCTAGGATCTGGTCTTTTTCACTTATGATCTCTATCTCCTGGCCATGGGTAAGAGGAGATGGAGTGCTAAATCGAGTGCTCTGCCTTTTGGCTCGGTTTTCTGTTTACCACGATAGACTGGAGCAGACGAGGCCCCCGATCCATCTATCCATCTTGCAATCTTTCCTCCCATCACTCATGAACAAGACATCAAGATAATTGAACTTCTCAGCTTCAGGCACAGATTCACCTCTGACCTGGAGAGACAAGTCTACCTTTTTATGCCAATAAGCAACTATTTAATATTTACAATATTACTGTATCATTAGAAATTATTTAAAAAAATACACCGGTTGATGCTAATTCACCAGGATGGAATCAGGAAAAAAACGACATTTCCACCCTGAAGTAAGGCTCTTAATAAGTATTTCCTCTTTGCTTTCCTTCCAGTGCCTCCTCAGATTACTGCAAAGCCCAGAGACCAGATTGCTGCCCAAGGGAGGAGCATAACCTTCCAATGTGGCACCACGGGAAACCCTCCACCTGCCATATTCTGGCAGAAAGAGGGCAGCCAGGTAAGAGACTTGAAAAAAAGGTATTTGTGAGTGTAAAGTTTGAAGTTGATTTTTTTTTTTTTTTGCTTGGTGGTGGCTCTTGTTTGTACAGTTTTACAAGCTTTTTGGTGTTTGTCATATCAGTAAACAGAGTTTCACACCTCCTTTACAAAGGCGAGAATGACTCATCCCAAAATGAGCAGGTTTTTAATTATTATTATTATTATTATTATTTCATCTTGACGCCTTGTTTTCTGAGTTGCCCACACTCTTCTAAACACATTTTCAAGACACACAATGCTGCACACATTTTTTCACATTCTGTTTACTGGCAGAGACAACATGCTAAAAAATACAGCTTCCGGTGCAGTGGATGTAAAAAGTCTACAGCTCCCCGTCAACTGTGAAGAAAAGGGTTTGTAGTGTAAAAAAGCAAGACGGATATTAACCATTTCAGACGTGCTTGATCTAAACTGTGACATAACATCTTTATTTCAATTGAAACAAACAAACAGAACTGTTTTAGGGGGAAAAATACAGAAAAAATATGTAGTTGCATCAGTTTGCACACCTTCTCATACGTGAGGATGTGGCTGTGTTATAAGAATTAAATAGGAGTCAGTAAATATCTGCTGTAATTGAAAGTAGCTCTGATTAACCCCAAATATAGTTCATCTGTTCTAGTAAAGAGCAGATGTCCCCGGTCAGCAAAAGCCAGTCTGTGGAAAACTTCAACGGCTTCAGAGGGATCTCATTCTCAAAAGGTAGAAGTCAGAAGAAGAGTACAAAGTATTTTCCAAAGCATTAGATATACTATCAAATAAAACGAAGACGGGTATCATCAAATAGAGAACATATGTTACAACTGTGACTTTACCAAGAGCAGCTGGGCTGTCCAGAAATGATTAAAACACAGTAAGAAAACAGGTCACGGAGTCTACATGTAGTACATGGTGTACGCTCCCGAGTGGCCTATGGGGCCGGGTGGCCAGATGGAAGCATTTTCTAAGGAGGAACAATATCAAGCGTCTCTCAAATGTACGCTAGAAAATGTCATCGAAGGTGTGGTGCAATGACAGCCCAGCACACGACCATAGGGACAACCTTCTTAAACTGAACCTGGTGGTGGCGCCATCATGCTGTGGGCTCCTTTTTCTTCTGCTGGAATAGGGGTCTTAGTGAAGGGGGAGGAAATTTTTAACAATTAAAAAAAAAAGGAAATACTGTCAGTGTTGGTACAAAACCCCTGGCTTCTGCAGGAAAGCTGAAGATTAGGAGGAACTTGGTTTTTCCAGCATCACAACAACCCCCTGTGGGCAGGAAGATGATCCGGATGCAGTTGGAGCAATAAAGTAGGTGAATGAAGGAGGGCTTAGCAGGTGCTGAGATTGCTCCTTCAAGGCAAACTCTGCTCTCCTTTCACATTATCCCAACTATAAATACAGCACAGCTCGATTAACAGCGACCTGCTCTGACTCAAACAAGAGACATTTACAGAATTTATTTTTTTTGTCCCCAAACATGTTGATGAATACACGCGCCTGCTTACGCCTATGCTGTTTTCACTCTATTTGGAGGATTATCTGTAACCTTATAACGTCGGTCCATCTATTGAGATCTAAGCCTCTTAGAGGAATGAAATGCCTGACTGAATGGACGGATGCATCCCTTCCCTCTCATTCACATCCATGCCGGTTACAGAGAAAAAAAACGAATAGCAGAACTATAAAGCATCTGGTACTCTGCACCATCAACAAACAACACAGTGCATGCTGGTTTTATATTCATTTTGATTTAATTTGATTTAATAATGGGGTTTTACATGGAAATGCATGTAGACTGCTTAAGTAATGTCCACAACAGAGAGGAGAAGTTAATTGGGAGCTTCAAGCCCTATCTTCGACTTAATCTTTAAACTAGTCAGGCTTAGTGAAGGCCGATGGAAAAAGAAGCGACATTGATTCTTGCATGGATTTCTCCATGGTCAAGCCCCTGTTTTTGCCCTCAGCACCGACACACCACATAAAAAAAAAAACACAGGCACCCTTCTCTGACAACTTACCAGAAACAAAAACAAGTAAAACTGTATTGATCTGTTAGATGTTAGACATTAAAATCTAGAATTGCCCCTTTTTCACACAGAAGAAATTTTGTTAATCATAAACAGTGTTAAAAAAATCTCTAATCTGTGAAGAAAAATGCTGTTCAGGTGTGACTACTGCATAAACTGCTGTTGTCATGCTGGGCTCAATCTAATGTGCTCCTAATGCTAAAAAGGGAAAAGGCTTTTTTTGTTTGTTTTTAAAAGCAGGATCTCATAAATCTGGAAAATGTTCTGTTGATTTGTATTCTGCCCTCTTTACTGTAATATCCCTTAATAAAATCAAGCCCAGCTAATTACCTTCAGAAATCACCTAATTAAAGCACCTTGTCAGTAGAGTTAATTTGTGTGTAATACATTTTTTAATATAAATCCAGCTGTTCTAGATTTGTCAGACAACATTAGTGAACAAAAAGTAGCACGAAGACCAGGAAACATGGCAGACAGGTGGAGAGGTTTAAAACTGGGTTAGGTTATAAAACAACATCCCAAGCTTTAAACATCTCACAGAGCACTGTTCAATCAGTGATCTGAAGAGGAAATAATACGACACACTGCAAACCTGCCAAGACATGGCTGTCTGCCTAACCTCACAGGCCGGGAGGTGAGAGCATTGTTCTTTAAATGAGCCAGGAGCCCTGTTATAACACAGCAGGAGCTGCAGAGATCCACAGCTCAGGTGGGAGATTCTGTCAACAGAACAACTATTAGTTTTTCATTCCACAAATCTTGCCCTTATGGAAGAGAGAGCAGGAGGAGAGGCATGACAAGATTTCTTTAGAGCGTGTAAGAGACACATAAAAATATAGAAGAAGGTGCTTTGGTCAGATTAGTGCAAAACTGAACTTTGTTTTAGTCTTGCATTCAGATCGTAATGCGTGGCAGAAATCTAAGTTTGCTCATCTCCATCAAGCCTAACTATTAAACAGTGTGGTGGCAACATCAGGCTGTGAGGGTGATCTGGGTGAACAGGATAAGGGAAGCTAATCAGAGTCTAGGTAAACAACGTTAGCCTTGCCTGCAAGATTAATTCTCAAGGTATTTGTGCGTTCACAAACACACCCGCTTCAACCTTTTGTGACCGAACCAAAAACGGTTCGGGCCAATCACATTGAAGTATTATGGTTTAAGGCGGGACATACCCCTGTGACGAAAGCAAGAGCTGTGGAACCCACAGCTGAACCAACATAAGCATGGTGGTGCAGGAGGACGCACACGTAGCTGCTGCTTTTACATCTGTTTTGTCAGACTCAATGATTTCATCCTTGAAAGAAGAACAGCAAGAAGTGCCTTCACTAGCTTACCTTGTTGTGGTTTCTCATGACGCCTGCTGCCTATTGTTTGATTTGATACTGTAATTGGCTAAAACCAATCTTTGGTAGGCGGACACTAGGTGTCGCTTCGTCCAATCAGCTCGGAAAGTTCTGCTGATGTGCCTCCTTTCCCCTAACGGATTCGATAGGAGCAATCCCAAATTGATAATGTGCAGAACGGAGAGTGCTACACATTATCTGGCTGGCTGGGTCAGGGCAACACATGAAGAAAAAACATTAGAGGCTGCAGAACATAGTACTTGATAATAAACACTCTCCATCATGCCTCGTTGAGCTTGAGCTATTTTGCAAAGAACAATGGGGGAAAAATATCAGTGTCTGGATGTTCTCTACTGGTCTATCAAAACAAATCCCAATGAAATGCATTGAAGAAAATGGGCACAATGGGTATGAATACTTTTGCAAGACATTATTTTATTCAATCTTAGGACTCAGCATAAAAATGATTTCTTATTGTTCCTTCGGTTTTGTCATGAACAACACAAACAACAACAAACAATTGTTTTGTATTTAAAGATGTCTGTATTTAAATGGAGAAAATCTGCGTTTAAACGTGATTTTTCTAACTTGGCCTATACATCGATCTGTTCAGATGCTGCTGTTTCCTGGTCAGCCACCGTCGCAGTCTGGACGGTACTCTGTTTCCATGAGCGGAGAGCTGATCATCACGGACGTCCACCCCGAGGACTCAGGCTTTTATGTCTGCCAGGCCATCAGCGTGGCAGGAAGTGTGCTGACAAAGGCCCTGCTGGAGGTGGAAGGAGGTAAGTCTTTGATCTACAGGGTCATGTTTTGAGCCTGGCAGAGGTTTATTCTTCACCATCAGCTAATAAGGTAAACATATTAATTACTTAGTAGGTGCACAACAATGGGGCTCATTGAGGGAGAACACAGTTGGATAAGCAATGAATCCTAGACTTAATGTTTTTTAAGCAGCTTGTAAACAGTGGATTTATGCCTACTCCGGTCCTCTTTATGCAGCCTATTAAACTCCACCTGCTTAGCATATGAAGTATGTTCTCCCTGTGCATTTTACAGCCCGCAACTTTCTAATTACATGTTCTTAGTCCTCCAAATGTGTTTTTTGCTTTATTTTTCTGCTTTAATGTCTGTAAAGAACAGAGATAGCATCACTAAGCTATAGCGGTGGGATGAATGACTCGCCCCTTCCCCGATTTGTTCTGTTTTTGCTATTTTTCACACCTAAGTGTTTCTGGTCATCAAACTGATCTTACTGTTGGACTGAGATAACTTGAGTCTCCACGAAGGTCAGATGATGATTGCATTAATTAGGAGAAAAAAGCTATCCAAACCAACTTTGGGTCCCAGACCTGTTGAATTAAGAAATTTAAATCAATCCTTTCTGACAGCATGACATAGACTAAAAGGTATTTAAAAAGCAACACAACATGCACTGTTTAAAAGACATCCAAGAACAAGTGAGACAGTGTGGAAGGCTTCAGCATTTCAGAAATATAACCAAACAACATAGTGGTGGTGTAAGGCTCTGGGACTGCTTTGCAGTTTCATGATCTGGAGGCTTTGCCATGATTTATGGAAGCATGAATTCTGCTCTCAAGCAGAAATTCCTTTTTGACCTTGAGCTCCAGATAACCTGGGTTTTGTACAAGGAAAAAGCAATCCCAAGCACACAAGCAAGTCTGCCTCTTATTTTTAGGGGCCTATTTAAAGTCTGGCTTTAAAGCCAATTAAAAGGAGGTTTCTTGAACTTAATCAAGCTGTTCATGCTTCAAAACTCTCCAGTGTGGATTAAAGCAGTTTTCCAAAGAAAATGAGTGGAGCAGAATTCATTCACAGTGATGTGAAATAGTCATTACCAGTTAGGCAAAAGGTTTGAAGGCACTTGTTATCTCCAAAATTGGCACAATTAAATTATAGTCTTAGGGGGCAATTACTTTTTCGCTTTGGAAGCAGGTTAATTTGGAAATATTGTTTGCTTGACAAAACAAACAACTGTTTGAAAACCAAACTGAAAACAAGCAAAAGCAGCATGAATCTGTCAAGGGGCAAATACTTTGTTTCCGCAACGCCTCTCAACATCTTCTCCACTAAAACTGCCAGGTCCTTCGGGTCGTGTCCCACCGATCATCCGGCAGGGCCCGGCCAACCAGACCGTGTCTCGGGGGGCGATGGCACAGCTGCACTGCCGTTTAGTCGGAGGCACCTCAGTCAAGATCTCTTGGGAGAAAGACGGAGAGAAGCTGCAGGGAAATAAACCTCGAGTGACCTTGATGGAGAACGGCACGTTGCAAATTACAGATCTAAAGGTGTGTATGTATTTGTGTGTGCGTGCATGTGTGTGTGTCTGTGTGTATATGTGTGTCGGCGGCTTTTATTCAAAAGGGGTTGAAAAGGATGGTTTTTAAAAGTCAGTCGCTCCTCGACAGAAAGGAAAACGGAGCAAACTGGTGATAGAAACTACAAAAACTCTGAAGGATAATAGAGTGTCTCATCTCTGACCCCCTGTCACCTTCTCCCGCAGCCCACCTAGTGACAGAATTTTATCTCATTTCCATCAGAAACTCCATTTTCCTTTGCAAAATTAAGGTGAGGCAGGGTTTCAAAGACCAGCCTTTCCAAGGCGGTGCATTATCTCTCCAGCGCAATTATGTGCCCATGTGGTGTGTAATTGTAATGTTAATGAAGGCGCTTGTTTATAAATGCTAATGTGTTCTCCTTTGATGGAAGAAGAGTCAGAAGCCCCTTTTGTCTTGCAACCCCACCTGGAGGTCAGTGAGCGCACGCAGGACGGTGCAAAAGCGGCATTGGTTTCATTAATTGACTGGCGATAGCTGATTAATCATCTAAACTGGCTTTTAATTAGATCTCATGGCTGGACCTTTGCTTACTCACTTGCTCCCTCCACCCTGTTTCTCAGCAGTGGTGAGGAGCAAAACTAGGAGCATTAAGCGCTGGTCCAATGCACCACTGAGGCAGGGGAAATCTGCCATGCCAATGTGCTCAATGGAACAGAAGAGATGCATTAGTGTGGCGTCAAGGGTGGGAGAAGAAAAAAAAAAGGAGGGGAAATAGAGATGACGAGAGAGGACCTAAAAATATTCACCTTGCTCATGCCCCTGCAAGCCATCAATATTTTAGCAGTAGTGGGAGTCGTCTAAAAAAGTTCACCTGCTGCCGCACGCTGAGCTGTCTGTCAGCCAGAGGTCAGCGCTGCAGAGGGTGAGCTCATATGGTCCGATGGTGGTTCCAGCAGACTGGCTCCCAGCCAGTACACGCAGGACGCCACGAGCTCCAGTCAAGTGTGCAGATACATACAAGTCATAATGCAAACAGGCAGGTTGGTTAGGTGTTGGGCTCTAAAGACTTAGCAGGGATGGAGAAAGTGAAAGAATTGGGATTTCGTTTGTGATTTTTCAAGATGAGCATCAAAAAAAAAAAAAAAAGGCTGGTCACAAAGCACTCTGATTAAATGTTATGTTGTTGCGTTTTTAAAAAGGGCATTTTTTTCATGATATTTCTTAATATTGCTCTTTTTCTCCAAAAAAGGAGTGAAATTAAAACGCCTGTATATATTTTGTAGAACGCACCCAGTAGAGCTCCTGTGCTCCAAACGACATGTAATTCCTCCTTCTTCTCCTGTGCACACAACAGATGATCAATTATAAATCTCACTCAGCCTTACTGGGTGCAGACTAGGAATACATACCGCCCAAATTATGTGGACTTAGGAGAATCAAACAGGAGAACACTTTTGGCATCAATATTTTAAAAACAGCATATATTCCAAAGTTTGGACCAGACTGACCCAAGTTGTTTTGAGTCGATCACACTCGTATCATTCGCCACAAAAGACAAGAATTCATGTGGTCTCAAGTGAAATACATTATCTATTAGAGTGAAGGTCAACAAGCCAAAAACAGCCTAATGGTCGCATATGATTGTTTGTTTTGCCGTCTGTGAGGAATACTCACATGTGCAATGATAAAGTTTTTCATGCCAAGTTACAGCGGCTTGCAAACGTAGCCATACCCTTTCATCTGTATATCCTTTTTACACATTTTGTCAGATAAAAACCACAAAGCTCAATCTAGTATTTTATTGGGGATTCATGTCATAAACCAATGCAACTTAGTTCATAGCTGAGAAGTGAAAGGAGAGAATCATGGTGTCTCTGGAGGAGTTGCAGAGACCCACGGCTTAGGTGGGAGTATCGGTTAGCCGTGTATTCCACAAATCTGTTCTTTATGTAAAAGTGCAGCCATGGTCGTTAAATAGCTAGAAGACGTCCCTGCACGTCACTACGGACACGCCGTCCCCATTGTGACACGTGGTGCTGGCAGCATCTTGCTGCAGGAAGGCTTTTCTTCAGCAGGGGCAAGGAAGGTGATCAGAGTTGGTGGAGAGATGGCTGGTGCTAAATACACGGCAATCCTAAAAGAAAATCTGTTAACGTTGGCGGCGGATATGAGATAAAAAAAGATTATCATCTCTTAGAATAGCCTAAATAAAGTTCAGACTTTATTTGAATGCATGAATTGTGAAAACAAGCCAACAATGGTGTATACAATAGAAGTGGTGACTGTTTAAATATGGTAAACCTTATTTATATAAGACAAAGCTTGGTTTGTGATTTGAAAAAGTGATGAATGAATTTCAGTCTTGTTTATAGGAATTAGCAAAGTTTCACAAAGAAAAAATTATTTCTATGACAAACTAGACATCTTCCAATTATAGACAAGGAAAAAAAATAATCCAAAAGATTAAACTGGAGCAGTTTTTTTCTGAATAATACTTTTTTTGGAATGAAAAGTTTTTTAAAACTTTTACTAAAAGCCTTTTGTGCCAGACTTGTATAGAAATTTTGATTTTATTTCTTTCAATCAGTCTGACAAATACAGCTCCTGCCAGAAGCCTAGTAACACAAAAGGTCTGCATGAATCTTTTATCAATTTTGTGCTTTTAATGACTTATCACTGAACCATTCATTTACAGGGTTGCCTGATTATACAGCATATACCTGCAGAGATTTCTAAAAACAAGATTTTGAGTTTATACTGGATTTTATGTCCAGTTTTGACCAGTCTAGTTTTGACAAATTACAGGCTCAGATTTACACTTCCACAGATATCTTGAGGAATGTCCCTTTATAAATTGCAAAGAAACCACACACTTTTTAGGCATCAACGAGTTTTGTTGTCAGAAATACTAAAGTCCGTTTAAATAAGTTGTCTTCCTGCAAAGGACCAGGTTTTTAAGCACAGAGGACAATGTTTTAATACAGTTAAGGTCAGGTCCATTCCAGAAGCTTAATGAAGGCCTGCTTTATTTATTTACTCAATCTGATGTATCTGTGTTTATTCTGTTGGACCACCCAGTTGAGTCTTAACTTTTAACCAGCTAGCTGCTGATTTCATGTGAGGTACGATAAATTTGAGAAAGTCCTCCATATTTGTTATTCCATCCACCTTCGCAATAGACCAGTAGCGCTGGGCCAGACACAACAGCTCAGCATGATGCTTTCACCACCATGCTTTGAAAGTCTCATCTTGTCTCCTTAAAATATAGTTCTAGTTATTCGGACCAAACAGTGTACAATTTTACAGAGAAAGCATTTGGCTTGTCCATGCCATGTCCATGATAGCCTTCAATCCGGGAAATTCCTAAACATTTTCCTCTCTTCGAAGAGTAACAGCTTTATTCAGATGGTTCAAAATGATTTCAAAGACATGAAAAATGGTTGTCGAACCCTTGCGCTATGCTTCCTGAATAGTTTTCCAAAAATTCCATCTTCAAAATTATTAAAATTGTCCAATGCAAGGAAAACTCCATTTGGCCAAGAGGAGTATTTTAATACTCAGACAGAACAGTGCTGGAAACTTATTGACAACTACAATTACACAAAACAGTTATATGCTAGTATAAACAGCATGGGGATATCCAGCTGTCATACTTTTCACAAAGAGGATGGATTCTGTATCCCAGAAAGGACCGTATTTTGGTGTAAACTGTAAGAATCAACCCCACAACAAGCAAAGTATGTTGTGAAAATGCTAGCTGAAGCTGTTAAGAGAGTATCACCATCCACTGTAAAATGGGTTCTGTATCAACTTTGGCATGAAAAAAAAAAACACCCGGAAAGAACAAAGCCATTACTCTAAAATCAAATCAACGTAAAAGCCTAGAGTTCAGTTTACAAATACACGCAGGGACATAGATCTAATTTTTGAAGACATCTCCTGTGGTCCGATGAGACTAAAATTGAAGTATTTGACTATAATCATATTTACATTTGGATGAACAAATGGAAAGTTTACAAGCCTGAGAACATCATCTCTACTGTGAAATACGGGGATGGCAGCATGATGTCGTGTTTTGCTGCAAGAGGGAACGCTGCACTGCAATGACTGTAGGGAGAAGAAAAATCCTTGAATATTATTTAACATGCTTGCTCAGTATGAGGGATTGCAGCAAAGCCATGTACAATGCAGACGACTCTCCCTGTGGCTCTACGCTTCTCCAGGAGTGAATGCTGCTTGTCGGGACTTTGACGCAATCAACTGGTTTCCTTATATAGGACATTTTGACCAATCTGTATAATCTGACCTAATCTGTATAATATGATTGAACTTGATTTTGTAAAGTGTCTTGAGATGACATGTTTCATGAATTGGCGCTATATAAATAAAATTGAATTGAATTGAATTGAATATAAAAACTATTCCAGTCATTTTTACTGGTCTAAATCAGGAAAAGTTTTGCTGGATTTGATGCCTGACAACAGGAAAAATAGGTCATGTCTTCTTATTCAGTACACTAGCCTTATGTAAAATTAACATTGTACGAGTGTATAATCATTCCAGCCTGGAAAGAGATTGTTTCAAATTCCGGATTAAAAGTCTTAAATTAACATGACACTCATGCCCATAACGACTGCCTTTGACCCTTGGCTGGTACTGTCATATAAGTAAAACCCCTAAATGAAATCACCTTTCTGAAACTTGTTGGGGACTCTAATGAAATTCAACTGCTGTCTGACAGGACACCGACTCGGGGATGTACACGTGCGTTGCGTCCGCTCCCACGGGGGAATCGAGCTGGAGCGGCATGTTGACTGTCAGAGGTACTTATACCAAAACTCTCCACTCTCTTCACTCTCTGTTACACTTCACACCTTCTCTCTCTTACACTCCATCTGCGGTCTTCGTGAGAGCACCATCTGCTGCCTAAACACGACAGGATCTGCGCCAGTTTCTGCGAAACAGTCGATCCGAGCCTGATCGTGGTCAATCTCTTTGTGTCGCAGAGGATGGAACGTCTTCTGGATCCAGAGCCTCGGAGTTCATCCAGCTTCCAGGACCGCCACAGAAGCCTGTAGTGACCGAGGTGACCAAGAACACGGTGACTCTTACATGGCAGTCCAATCCACACGAAGGTGGAGATGCTGTCACCTCCTACGTTATCGAGGCCTTTAGGTAAGAGTTCTATAGCAGAAACAGAACTTTTAACACCGGAGTTCAAGACTGAATAGCCTACATTATTTATATGTTTCTTATCTGTTCGTGCTCTGAATTACTGTTGTTTTCATTTAATGGTACTTAGTTCAAATACCTCACCAACTTGCTTTGCCTAAAAAAGAATTTAAAAAAAACCTTGCTGCCAAATGGCAGTGAGTAAAACCTTGACAATTTCTTATATAGTTCAATAGGAGGTGTCAAAATGTATTAACAGTGAGAGTTGAACGCTATGTCTGGACTCTTCTTTTTATCCTCAGGTACAACATCATTTTACACGGCAAAGAAATGCCAGATTTAAACGGTGAATACCTAAGTTACAAAATAACCTGTTTCTGACTTTTTGCTTTCACTTTTTGAGTCTTTACAGCTGAAGGACTCGCTTTCTTGGCCGCAAAGATTGATGTGTTTGGGCAATTTACTCCTTTGATATGCTCAGACGTCCTTAGATTAAAGGTTTCCACACCTTTCAGCCTTAAGATCCGAAATAACAACAGCAGAGACTGAAGACGTTGAAGCACACAAACGTTGCTAACATGGCATTGACAGCACCACTGATTCATTAGATTCTTACATCATTCATTTGCAAGAAACCCTGATGTGATCTTTGAGAGGAGTTTTAATTTTGGTAGTCAGATCGACTCAGCGGTAAAGAGGAGGTTTTTCCACCTAAGATTCTCAAGTAAAGTAAAATCCTACATTCCATAAACAGACTTTGAAAAAGTAATTTGTGGTTTTGTTCATGCTTAAATTGCTGTGATGCTCTCTATGCTGGACCTGATAAGTTTCTCATTCAGCAGCTGCAAGCTGAACAAAATGCTGCTGCACGCCTTTCCGACAAGAACCGACCGCCGTGATCACATCACACCAGTGCTAACCTTTCTGCACTGGCTTCCTGTTCATTTCAGGATCCACTTTGAGATTGTATTGCTTGTTTTTAAGAGTCTTAATAGAATGGCACCATCATACAGCTATGTCTGAACTGTTGCAACAGTCTCCTCCATCCTGAGCTTTAAGGTCCACAAACCAGCTGTTGGTAAATACTTCCAGGTAGCGACTCAAAAGTGGAGCTCACTGAGCTTTTTCAGTGGTAACGCCTAACCCATGGAGTGTTATTTGTCTTAAGGCACAGCAAGGCAACTTTATTTGTATAGCACATTTCAGTAGCAAGACAATTGAAAGTGCTGTACATCTAAGGCTATTTCTATAACCTACTGTTATACTTTGGCTTTTAGTTCCAGTTAAACTGAATATTTTAGCTTTAAGTTTGCAAATTGTGGGCTTGTTTGGTGGTGCAGTTAGTAGCAAGAAGGTCTGAGGTTTGCCTCCCGGCTTGAGGTCTTTCTACATAAAGTTTGGATGTTCTCTGCATGTGTGGGTTCTCCCCGGGTAATCAGGCTTCTTCCAACACTCAAAAACCTTTCCTGTTGGGTCAATTGGTCTCTCTAAGTGCGTGCTTACCCCCAAATTCCACATCCTCCGTGACTGTTCCGTTCATACGTGCACGTCCGTCCGACAGAGCATCTACGTTGTTATTTTAATTAATTAAAACCATTCCAAATTCTCTGTGACTTCTCCGAACGGCACCGTCAGCAGACAAGCTCTCCGTCGTCAAAATACGGAACAGCTCTATTTTCTGCTCTGTTCCGGTCTGTCGGACTCCAGCCAGAGAGAAATATTCCACTATTTTCTACTGAAATTCCTAGAAAATAATGGTGAAGTGTCGATTGAAATGTCTATTAGCGTAAGATAAAACACAATTAAATTATTTTAAATACAAAAACATATACGTTTTTGGTGACCAGTGCACTCACCCATACTTGATGGAATTAAAAATATGCTGAGTCGGTGTATAATCAGCAACAGAGAACTTTTCGGACCCTGTTCAAAGGATTATTGAGAAGTTTGTTTGATTTCCGCGTCCTTTTTGTTCCCTTTTTTTATGCCGTGAACTCGTACCTCTCACACATGCTCACCTCCAGCTCCAAGGAACTCAGAGCGGGGCAAGACGGCCGCTTTTCACGGACTCACTGAGGCGGTCTCTGGGTTGCCCTGTAATAGACTGGCAACCTGCCCAGGGTGTTTGATTTGCTTTTATGACTGATTTAGCTTCAATGTCTTTCAGGAGATTGCAGTTTTTACTCATGTTATGTTTTGAGATTATTGGAATATTTTGTATGTTCTTCAGATTAGTTGCTGTATTTCCCAGTTTTGCTTTGTAATGTTTACATATGCTGTCTTTCCTAGCCATTTTCCCCTGTACTTCACCTCATGCTTCCCCACTGTATATTCAGTTAATTACACTCACCTATTCTGCAAACCAGAGGTCGCGGGCCATGTCTACATCCAATTGTCATGCAAATTTTGAGCAAACATTTAAAATGTCACAAAAAGAAAATGTGAATTAGGCGTGTTTCTCTCTATTGGTTTGGAGCAAATTAACCAGGCTACGGAAGGCGTAATTTCATCAGAGGTTGATGTTACGCATGGCTGTTGTAAAACGGAGGTAGAGGTTGCAAACTTGCATGGACCTCACATCTGAGAGAGGTTTTCAGGAATCGGTTGCTGTCGGATAGGTTGTAATTGTTCTGTCATGTCAATTAGTATTGGTGATGTTACTTGCTGTCCGAAGACGTTGAGAAAGAAATGCAATTCTTTACGGGTTATGGGAATTTCTGGGAGGACGCCGACAGCAGAAACAGCTGATCGGTCATTTGAGGTAACTGTGTGCTACCTGTGAACCTGTTGTGTTTCCATTTCCCGTTTCGCGCATTAACTATTTTTCACAAAAGCCAAAAACGACCTCAAGCGAGCATAAAAGCGCTTTTTGCAAAACTGAGAAAGTTATTTTGATTTTTGGCATTTACAGTTTTTTTGGATTGCTTAAGCACGATTGTCAAAACAGGGCCCGTGTTTTCAAAACACTACACACAATTAGCACAACCACACACCCAATTAGCAAAACACTACAGATCCTTTGCATAATTAAACACTCTTGTAAAAACTATACACATCTGTTTAAAAACCACACTTTGTTACCATATGAAACACACACGTTTCACATTACTATACTCTGTTTGCACAAGTTACACTCTGCTGTGATAAACCTAAAACACTTTTAGCACTTCTACTTCCCTATGATTAGAGTTGGCTACCATCAACAAAGTACAAATATAATGTAAATTCACCAAACACTACACAAGACCAATGTTGCAGACTGAAGAAACTAATTTATTTCTCAACACGCCCAAAATGTTGACATGGAGATTCATAATACTGTAACAAAATGTCACTTTACGTATTGTACTGTAAGTTTACTGTAAAAAACAAAACAAAACAAAAACTAGACATTGTCTCTTCGCCTAGCTGGATCTGGCCAGAGAATTTCATCAACAACGCAGGCAATGTTGTCATTAGCAAGACACCTTGGAAAGAAACGTCTTGAATGAAATGTTCTTATCACACTTGCCACTGTGTATCGGCTTAGATTTGGCTGTACTCGCAGTCCAGCCTCCCTCAGCGTCAGGCCGTGGTTGACAACGTGGTCAACCAGTGTTGCGCGGATCTCATTTGTCAGATTCAGTCCTCTTTGAGCACGTTCTTGTCTTCCTCTTCCTCTTCCTCTACCTCCAGCATGGCCTCCATCTCTTCCTCTTCCGTTGATTCCTCCTCTGTTGATTCCTCCTCTGTTGATTCCTCTTCCTCCCCTTCCTTCTCTTCCTCCTTGTCCTTCTCCTCCTCCTTGTCGTCCTCTTCCTTGTCCTTGTCCTCCTCCTTCTCCTCCACCTCGTCCTCCACCTCGTCTTTCCATTGTGCTTGAAGACCGATGAACTCACCTGCTGCTTTTTATAGTGCTTATACACCTGATTGGTGTGTCTACAATTAAGCAAACAAGTGTTTGCACACCTGATGACTGTGTTGAATCAATTGGTTGGAAGGTGCGGTAATTTGACAGTCAGTGCTTTGGTATTGCAAGGAAGTGACTTCATAATAGATTTTTGTGTGTAATGTATGTTAAGTGTGTTTAGTGTTTTGCAAATCACTGTGTGTAGAGTTTTGCAACAAGTGTGAGGTTGACAATGTGCTTATAGTTGTGCAAATATGGGCTGATGTTTTGCTTCTTGAGTGTAAGGTTTTGCTAATAGTGTACTACTTTTAACTTTAGTGTGTAAGCAATCCAAAAAAACTGTAAATCAACGTTTTCTAATGGGTTACTTCAAAATGCACTTTGGTGGAAACATGGCTATTGACTGAGCAGCTCTTTAAGCGCCTCACCCACTTCTTCAGTTGTTTCCTGTTGCTCCTGGTTCCTCCGGTGCTAATGGTCTCCACTTGTGGGTTTGTATTCTTTGCTGCCTTTGTTCTTTACAGTTGTAAGTTTTGGACTTAGTGTTTTATTAAAAGAAAAACCTTTCACGTGATTCTGCTAAATAAAAGAAATAAAATACAATAAGCCAATAGGGTGCAATAATTTAATCAGAAAGCCTGTGTATGCAACCAGAATGAGCTACTAGCTTAGAAATTTGTAAAGTCCTAGTACTTGACCAGGCCTCTTTAAAATCAGCTATTTAAGCTCGTTGGTCTTCAACCATGCTGAGCCGTCATTTTACTGCGAGGCATTGTGGGACGGTCTACTGGCTCTACAGTAGCTGCAGCAATTGTCGGCGTCTTGCTTCCTGATAGTTCTGCAGTACTGCTGGAAGATGGCACAGTCTTTATGTCTGCTGATTGGGCCCGGTGCAAAGTTCTTTTCAGGCTCAAAGAGGACTAAGTAATCACTATTAGGACAAACGCTTGGCGTATGTTGTTTTATTTGAAGACGAATATATGTTGTTGTTTTTTTTTTTTGTATGGTTAAAATACGTGACTAGTTCCCTTTAAAGTAAACATGATGAGAAGCTGTCTGGATTACTGGATATAAACTAAAATGTCTCTTTAGCATCAGTCAGAGGCTGCAGAAGCAGAAACCAACTGTACTGTTGCCAGCCAGCTTTTTCATCTACTTTGAAGGTGGAAATCATAAGGAAATCACTTATATTCTTCCAGATAGCTAAAACGCTGCCACATATGCAAAGTTTAAAAGAAGTGGTGGAGGCTTTTTCAGTCCTTATGCAACCCAGTGTTATTGGCCAGATCTTTGAGCATTTTGTTATTAGTAAACTGAGTCAACATAACAAGAACGACAAACATGTCACTTTTTTTAAATTCAAAGATTAAAAGTCTCTAAAATGGACTCGGGATTTCCGACATAATGAGCTCACCTTTCTCATCCGGGGCTGATTATAATACTTAACTCTTATTGCACCAGACCACATCATGCTTATGTCGGCAGTGCAGCGCCTCGTGAGCCAGGCTGTACTTGGGTAATCATTGTTGTGGCATTTAAAAAGTTATTAATAAAAACCCACTAAAAATGAAGATGTAACGAAGACACAAATAACTAACAGACAAGTTTAATCTAGTTACTACTGTTTTTACCTTTAACAATTAAAGCCAAATAAATGTCTGTTCAATCACTTCAACTTCTATGGCCCATTTTAAGACCCTCTTATAGTTAATTTACCAACCTCAATGGTTACCTGATGCAATTTTTACTCATCTCTAACTGCAACCCACTATTATTTGATTTATCTTTACATGTTTCTTTGAATGGTATATTTTTTAATAAACCTTTAAAACCTTAAAATAAACTACTTCTACTTGTCGTTTGGATAGATTAAGGCATTAATATCTAGGTTTGGGGGAAAAAATCACAGGTTTACGAATTTAAGAATTAAGAATGCCCTTGTAACATTATTTCTATATCTGCTAACAGGCGTAGGAATGGTTCAAGGTTTCTGGTACTTTTACGCAGATATTTAGGAGTACGTTTTGTTGTGCACCCAGACCTTTATGTTTCTAACAAAAGGTTTGTAAAACAATCAAACATAATTTTTTTTCTGTCGGGTCTGCATGTATTGTCAGGACTGTGTGCAGTGGTGTCAACAATGCAGTACAAATAATACAAATTAGAATGAGTTAACAGTTTGCTAGACTGAACATAAAAAAAACAATCAGAAACAAGTTAAACAGTCTTTTGTTTCTAGCTGCTTTTTCTTTCTTTTTTTGCAGTTTAAGATGATTTTGTGTATCTCTTCAAGGTAAAGCCTACACTTTTTCTTCCAGCCCAGATATCTCACTCTGACTTACTGCTCCTCGATAATGAAGTCTCCTTCATTTTGAGCCATTAGAGTTTGGAAAATGACTCATCTCAGCCTGAGGGAAAACAGTCCTGTTAAGTGATGTCGGGGAAAGAAAGCGTGACACTCGCTGCCCCATCGTTTAGCCATGGTGTCCCAAGGAAAGCCAAAGCAGCTCTAACAACCAACCAGGGGCCGCAGAAAGGCAGATACCAAATGAAGGAGCAGACAATTACCGCGGTGGTCAGACTGGCAGCTCTGTCCTGTCCTGGGGCAATGTAGGGAGGGTATGCATGCCAAGTCAGAGAGTTCACTCATTACAGGGGCAAGACAGGGAATACAGAGTACAGGCACACACACACACACACCCACACTAGCAAGCATGTACACATACATTTCTCCTGGTGTATAACACAAAAAAAGAACTTTAGTTAATGATGAATCTGTCGATTGCTCCATGCACAGAGAGCCTCCTTTCTAAAACCTTGTTTTCCTGGCTTGTTTTAAGGACTCTTCTCAAAACTCTTTTTCGCTTATACCTCTTAAACAGAACGTTTGTGGTCCCTCCAAGCAAAAATGCATCCTCGTTGGCAAGCTCTGTCAGGTTCTTGGTGTGAAGAAACTTTTGTCAAAGAATACATGCTTTTTGCAGATATTCAAGTTATTCTATGTCACGAGAGACCTTTGTTACAGCATCAATGTTACTTGACCAAAGTTGTCGTAAGGCACCTGAATAGAGGACTCAAAAGCAGAACCCAACACAGGGACTTGAAATAAGTAATTAATTAATACAGTCTAAGAGTCAGTACACAAAAAATCCTATGCAAGCAAGGTATCCAATATAGAGGCAAAGCCAAGTCCAAAAACACAAGCTGGGTCAATATCACAGGAGGACAGAACAGGATTAAGGCTGAACTGCTTGAGACAAGGAATAAAGATGAACTGGCAAGGGGAAACTGCACAGAGTGGGGTATAAATGCACAAACAAAGACAGTGAGACACAGGTAGATGAACTTTGGGTTTTGCAGAGGCTGATTAAAGGTGAGAATCTCAGGAAGCGAAGTTGTTTGAAATAAGAGAGAAAAACAGTGCACAGACTAAAACAGAAACCTCAAAAACAAAACAAAACCAGATACATGACCATAAAAACATAATTAGCAGAGCTAGACATGCCAGAAGTTATAGAGGTTGAAGCCACCATCTACTATAGCTAACTGTTTGCCTTCCACAGCTCTGCTTTTATAGAAACCCCCCGGCTATGTGACATCTGTTGGGTTGTACCAAGAGATCTGTTACTGATAACTTCACACCAGTGGTGATTCTAGACCAAATTTACCAGGGGTGCCAAGGTGGGGTCGGTGTTTTTTTCATGGGGGCACAGAGCAAAATAAAGACATAAAAAAACAGGGCAATATTTTGTCGTTTAATATATTGAATGAGCCAAAAAGCCACTTACAGCTCTTGAACTGCAGGTTGCCGATCTGAAGTTTGACACACTTATTTTTAAATCATTGCTAAAGTAAAACTGTAAAGGTAATAAGAAAGCACAAGGGACCCACCAGTGACAGTTTCTGTAGCAGCACAAATTGTCACAAGAAATTGATTTAGTACTATGTTTTCAGTACAGGGGCCAGGGCCAGTTCTACCGGGGCACTAGCCTTTGTTGTCCCCGGTCTTAAATAACTCCCTCATTGCCATCATCTTAATTTAGTAAATAATTACTAAGGTAATCGCAACTTATGACCTTAGTGCTCTTGGTGTACAATAATAACCTCCAAGTCCTAGAGCCTGTAAGCCTTTTATTCAAAAGACAAGAAATTGTTGGGTTTTCATAGGAACGGCAGACACTGCTGCCATTTAAAAGCCAATTTTAGACTTGCAGCTGGACACTTTAAATGGGGAAACTGCTCCTCTGGAGACCATTTGGTGAGAAGAAAATGCCCCTGTTGATATGGAGAGAGCAGAGCTGTGACCTGCTTGTTGTAATTACCTCACTATTTCCCTCTCCACAGAGTTGAGAAAAATGTGAAACAGTGCCACGCTGTTTGATAGTACCTGTCTTTTTTCCACAGCACCAAACTGCTGTTTCTTTGCCATACTCCTTCATGAGCCAACCTGCTGCAATACAGAAAGCAATAAAACTTTGTCTGCAAGCTGAGACCTGCTGTGGGCTTTTTAGATGAGAAGAATCTCAAAGATTCAAGAAGCCAGTGATGAACTCCTTTATTCATTTGTTCGCTCATTCAACAGAAGCCGCAAAAAGAATGTGTGGGAATTAGATATGTTTGCTCATTTTCTTGCTGAGAAATTATTAGGAAGTCTGTGCACTGAAAAGAAAAACACGTTATGGCATGCTGTTTGAGATTTTAAGGTGCTGATGTATTCTGTCTGTCAGTCAGGGCAAATTAACCATTATTTTAGCTTCCCCTCAGGCACATTTTAATTGAATGGACAAAGGGAAGACAACTTTGATAAAATAGACATCTATATAAATTAAAATTACTTTTAGATATAATTTATTGTTATTTGAATCTGGCTCAAAGACTTTTACGGTGGATAAATTTAGCTCATCGATACCAACTTTGAATGTCTTTCTTTAGGCTATATTTGAAAGAGACCTTTGTGCTAAAAATATTGAATATGGAAAATTTGAATTTGTTTGTGCTGAATAAATACAAGGACTGGCTGACCTTATATACCCCAATAAATATTTTCCTGGTCATATCAAATTAACTAAATAAGTGTGAAGATAATTAGAAAATTGTACATGTATTAATACTCCAACAAGCTTGCACAGAAATTTGACTTTTTCCCCTATATTACATATCCAAACACTGAATTATATCATATCTGAAAACTGAATCCTTAGAACTAAAATCATTTAATTACAGTTGAGAAATCTGCATTTAAGATATCAAGTGGAGTGTCAAGTTACATTCAGAGAATGACATTCTGGTCTCATTTTTAACCACACTATAAAGTCCCGTAGTTCACTGACCTGTCCAAAGCTCTCTATAGACTTTCAGATTATAGACTGAAGATTTCAGTAATTATCTTAACCTTCTCTGCCATTTTGCAGATTCCTTATCGATTTTATTTCTTTATATATTTTTGTATGTGTGGATTACTTTGGTTGTTAATATCTGTTTTGAATTTCATGTCAGTAACTCCATTGGAAACATATTTATTATGAATAAATTTTGACTATTCAGCACTTATTTTCTCCACTGCATATGCTGCAAAGTGTTCTCTTTTTAAACAAAAAAACAAACAATAAATTGTCCTTTTTTTAAATCTTTTAAATCAGACTTTCAATATTTGTGTAGGATGGGTTATTTTCCTACTGTTTCGCTTTGTTTTTTAAACACAATTTAAGCTTTCATTTTTCAATCTTTACTTGCTGATAAAAGATTCAAATTAAACCTTTTTTCTTCCACAACAAAGCTCATATCTGGTCTATCCTGAAACATTCATTTTGGAAAATGTTTCCTTTTACCTTTTAAAAAATGTTCATCCGTGTTTCTTTTGTTTTCTTGCACGATAGCAGAGAGTTTAATCAGTTTTTTCCTTTCTTGTGAAGTAAGTTCTTCGGCACCAAGTTGGACGAAAAGCACTGTATAATAAGCTTTGCTTTTTATTTTTATTTTTTATAGATTCTAAGCCTTTATTTAGTCTCAGAATTTCAAATGTTTCTTTCAAATGTATTTGGAAAATTTCTAATGCAAAATTCATTTGCTCCAGTAGAAAAAATAATCCCGTTAGACACATTTATAAAGAAAATCTTCACTCAAACTGATACACACCGTTGCCTTGACTTATTGCTTTGAGCTGTCTCTTCTTTGTGAGATTTGAGTGTTTTTTTTATCTCTGTTGGTGTGACTACCATGATTGAATTTTGCAGGATGTGAACTTCAGATCTCTCCTTCTGACGCTGGCTTTTTCAATTTAATCCGTCTACGCCATATCACTGATATAATCACTGAACTAAGCATTGTGCTCAAGCCCATGTCAATCAAGATAAAATTATAAGTTATGGAAGCTGAATAACCAGGATATTAGCTTGGGGGAAAAGTCTGTTTGATTATCAGTGAAGGGTTTTTTCAGGGTGGAAAACATCCTCCTGATTAAAATCGGGGAGATTCATATAAGCAGTCCGGTCACATTCTGGTTTACTCGTTTTCTTTGTCTCAGTTGCAGCTTGGGGACATTTTTACCTGTGATCACAATGAGCCGATGTTCTTTCAGATAAAAAAAAAAAAGTTAATAATTTTGTTTGCTTTTCTTTTTTTTTCTGTCTTGCAGCCAGTCAGTGGGCAGCACCTGGCAAACTGTAGCAGACCATGTCAAACATGAACGGCACACAGTTGTTGGACTTTTCCCGAACACGGTTTATCTCTTTATAGTCCGAGCAGTCAACTCTTACGGCCTCAGTGATCCCAGTCCAATCTCTGAGCCGGTCCGGACCCAGGGTGAGTTATGTACAGTTGTTCTCATGTGCCGCTGATACAATGCTGGGTAAATGTGTAAAATAATGATGGTATGGTAAATCATTTTAAACTCTTTTTCCACTTCTGTGGAGACATGTCCTGCACAACTCCAGTAATAACAAAACTGCATTAGTATAGTAACATAAGTATCTAACACTTTGGTGGAGCACCTTTTGAAGTAATTTCAGCATTTAGTTTTATTCGATACACACTTTCCATTAATCATAGTAGATTTGATGAAAGACAATTAAAGTCCACCTGTCCTAGTAGAATCTTATTATTATTTTCTGAATTGCATCATTCAGTTAAATGCTTAGTCTGCAGCAAGGCTATCAAAGAAGAGCTGATTGTACAAAGGTATCAGTCAGAAGAAGGGCACATAGAAATGCACTATATGTACAGTTAAGCACTAAATTATTCATACCCCTGGTCGATTTAGGTTTAAAGTTGTATGTTCATTTCACCAATTCATTGCGACTGCATTTAGACTTACAATTTTTAAGGGCATTATCATTGGAAATAATTAAAATTAGGGTGATGACAAGGCGGCCTTCCAACAGCAAGCATTGATCTCATCATAAAAAATAAATAATCATATATTAGTTGAAAAATGTAAAAAACAAGTCAGCAATTATAAGATGGCTTTGAATACAATAATGCAAATAAAAGCTTTCTCTTGACTATTGGGATGGCAAAAAAAAATTTTAATGCGGAAATATACAGGAAAATTATTATTATTACTATTATTATTATTAATATATATTTTCTTTTCAAAATGGTACCCCTTTAATATTGTCTTTTGGAAGATACTTGTCCAATTTCTCATCAGAAACAAACTCCTTAGTTGAACAAAAACAACCAGGGGTATGAATAATTTAGACCATAACTGTATATACACAAATCATGGTACAGTAAATGGCATTCATCAGTAAATGGAGAAAAAAAGAGACAACAATAACTCAATGTCTGTCTTAAAGGAGCTATAAGTGTAATGAATTATGAGGAGATGAACCCGGTATTCAGCCAGACACTAAAATAATGCTTGCGGGATTTATTGAGGAGAAGATGGGTCAGGAAGGCAGACAAAAAAACAATCCAAAATGGTGTACAGAGCAAACATCCAGGTGGCAACAAAAACTGGGACAGACTCAAAAAACAAAGGAACTGGTCAGGTAATCAGGATACACAAAAATGCTGAAGGGCTCTTACCAATGACAAGTGTGTGAGAAGTTCCAGCAACAAACAGAAAACTGAGGAGGGTTTAAATAGACAGATGGACAGGCGAAACCAAGTGACTTCTAATTAACTAGGAACGGGTGAGAGTGATCAAGGAAGGGGAAGTGACAGAGAGGCTGATGGGACAGAAACTAAGATGACCAACTACAGAGCAAAAATAGCCATAAAGAGAAAACCCAAGATAGAAAACAAGGCTAAGACTGAACAGAACACAAGCTTTAATCAAATCTAATAAAGAAGACCAGATAACTAAAACAGTTAAGTCTAAACATGAATCCAATACTAGAAACAGAAATAAACCCTAAGGCAGGAAAGTTAACTTAACCAAAACAACAACAACATCATGAACCAGAACAGAACATTACAATAAGTAAGATATTTACTGTACAATCAACCTAAAGCATTCTCATTTGTCGCCTGGGATGGAAGTAACATTCCCTGTTAACAATCGGTCCTCTACATCAACAATGTCTTAGTCCAGTTTTTCTCCTTTCAGACCTAGAGGTACGGTCTGGAACTACTTCAATTCAGAGTGTAGCCCATGTTTACGTCCTGTTCCTCAGCAATCTTATTAGAGTTCCCAGGGTTCCAAAAATAGAGCGCAGCATTTGGTACTTTATCTTGGCAAAAAAGCAGGAGCCTGCAAACATGGAAGCCAGTAAGAGAAGCGGAACAGAAATAGAACAGAATACCACATGATATACCTATCCTGTGGAAGTAAAAATCCAGAAGGGTTTCGCACCGCTTAAAAACGGCATATTGGATTGTTGTGATTGGCAAGCTGTTGTACCGATTTGAGCCACAAGGTGCCAGTATTACTTATAGCTCCTTTAAACTGATAAAAATACTAGAAGGAAATTGAAGAGGGAAGCTGTCAAGAGGCCAACAGAAACAATGAAAGCGCTGGGATTTCTGCGCTTGACAACAAAATCCTGTTTTCCCCCATATGTCTGGACTGATGGGCAGTGTTGCTATAGACAGAAGCGTTTCATTCCACATGAAATGTCCAGGTCTGGCAACAACCTCCAAAACCTTGCATGCTAAACGTGTTATGGTCTGATGGAACCAAATTTAAACTGTAGGACACAAATAATATGACAAAAGAACAACCTAGCACATCAGCTAAAGAACACGACCCCCAGAGTGAAACATGAGGTTGGAGACATAATGATCTAGGGTTACTTTTTTGTTCAGATCAAATCAGAAACAGTCCTAAAACAGTCCTAAACAGCAATCAGTTTTGAATCAAAAACTCCCCAGTGTATGATAGAAATCTGTGCAGGAGATGGGATTTTATTTTTCCGCATCACCCTCAAACATAAAGAAACAACAAAAGAAAAACTTCATGAGGGAAAAATTTTAATGTTGCAATAGTCTATCCAAACAGGGCTGCAAAGTCGTGGAACGCCAATAGACTCCTACCTGAGACCTAATCAGAAGGCGTTCCAATCAAGCGTTAGTTTAGGGGCGTGCACGTCTATGCAGGATATTGTGCCATTTTTAATTGTTTTCTAACAGATTTATTTATTTTTCAGTTGAATTGGGCAGGATGATTGCCACATTTGTATGTTGGACAGCTGTGAAATTATTTATGGATCTTTTAATTTCACATCTCAACGAAGCGACGTTTCCTGTAGCAGGAGAGTCTAGACTGTTGCGGATGCCTATTTGAAGTGAATCCTGTGCTTTTCACTCGTCCATCTTCTCAGTCTGCACTTCATTTAGAATATTTAAAGAGAAAAAAATAAGCACAGTGGATGTAGAGCAGAGATAATGCGCTGCGCTCTTTTAAGAAGTTGTTTTTCATGTGCAGTGTCATAACTAATTGCTTTCCCAGCATGATGCTTTACTGCCCTGAGCAATGTTGAATTTCAAGTTCATCCTTTTTTTTTTCTTTTTTTTTTGCTGAGTGGCTGCTGTTCAGCTGTGCTTTGCTTTGTTTTGTTTTTCTGGCTTGATTATATTTCTTTGTGGTGTCAGATGGGAGTCCAACAGAGCAGGGCGTGGACCACAGGCAGGTTCAGAGAGAGCTGGGGGAAGTTTCTGTCTACTTGCAGAAGCCCGTTGTTCTGTCTCCCACCAGCGCCAGGATTTCCTGGACTGTGAGTTCACTTCATGGCTGGAAATGTTTTTAGTTATCAAAGTGATGAAGACATGCTAATCCTCAATCATTAGCTTCAAACGCTTTTATGAAATGAAGAGAATCTTTGGAAACCCAAACACTGCAGGTACTTGACACGCGTGTTTGTTTCTTGCCAACTCTTTTCAGGTTGCCCGTCAGTCCCGGTACATCCAGGGTTACCGCCTATTTTACCGGATGATCAGTGGCTCCTGGCTGGTCCGCGATGTAGAAGCAACGTCCGACTACAGTGCAGTCTTAGCGGATCTTCAAAGCAAGAAGGAGTATGAAGTCAAGATACGCCCCTACTTCAATGAGTTGCAGGGCCATGACAGTCTCATGGTCCTGGTGCGGACCCCTGAGGAGGGTATGAGATTGTCATCAGAAAATAACTGTAATTATGTAATACTGAGGGTTTTTTTTGTATTAACAAAGCATTGAATTACATCAGTTATTTCTGGAAATATGTCGTAAAATTTACCACTATCTTGTGCGATAACTTCAGGCAAATATCTCCTCTGCTTTCTAGTGTTAAGTGGTCCTCCACAGGCTGTTTCAGTGGTCCAGCTCACCAACAGCTCTAGCATCAGCGTCTCCTGGGAGCCGCCGCCTCATAACGTTCAGACTAGCGCCATCCTGGAGTACAAGGTGAGGTAACGCCTGGCCTTTGCTTTGAAGACGTTTAAGCTGTTTCTTACCTTGCCTCTTTGAGTAGTTTCAAGAGTGTTCATGCCACTTCAATTTTCTATATTCTGCAATATTTCACCATAAAACTTCAATGTACTGTATATTATTTGGATGTTATATAATAGACCAACACCAAGTAGTAGATACATAGACAGCCAGAAAAACAGACACTTTATTGCCCCCTTGGGGAAGTTTGTGTTAAGCTATGTGTCCTAGATAAGCTGCCACTATAAAATACAGTAAGTACACATTAAATACACATATTGTACACTTACACCACAGTAAGTCCAGAAAATACACATACTGCTCAATAAAACACATGTTGCACCTAACCACATATATTCCAAACAACAAACAAACCAACAGATCAGACCAGAGCATCGACATGGCATACTCATACCTACCTTTTAATTTTTCATTTCAATTAAATTCAATTCAATTGTATTTATATAGCGCCAGTTCACAACACATTCACAACCATGTTTATTAATCTGATGGATGTATGGACAAATGAATATTTAAGTCTATTAAAGGGGACATTCAATTCAATTCAATTCAATTTTATTTATATAACGCCAATTCATGAAACATGTAATCTCAAGGCACTTTACAAAGTTAAGTTCAATCATATTACACAGATTGGGTCAGATTATACAGATTGGTCAAAAATGTTCCTATATAAGAAAACCAGTTGATTGCATCAAAGTCCCGACAAGCAGCATTCACTCCTGGAGAAGCGTAGAGCCACAGGGAGAGTCGTCTGCATTGTACATGGCTTTGCTGCAATCCCTCATACTGAGCAAGCATGAAGCGACAGTGGAAAGAAAAAACACCTGTTAGCGGGAAGGAAAAACCTCTATCAGAACCGGGCTCAGTATGAATGGTCATCTGTCTCGACCGACTGGGGGTTACAGAAGACAGAGCAGAGACACAACAAGACAGACAAAAAAGCACAGAAGCACACATTGATCTAGTAATCTGTTCTACATTAGATGGTAATAGTCGGTGGTCTGTCCTCCCTGGATGATTTCACAGTCAACAGAACGTCCAGACCAGGTGTACCTACTATGAAGAAAAAAGAGAGAGAACAAAAAGTTAAAAGCTGAAATGACAACAGTCATTTCAATGTAATGCAATGCAAATCTGGAGAACAGTAGACTGGAGAACAGTAAAAATCAGTAGAGTGAGAAAAATAGGCCCTGATGTCCTCCAGTAGCCTAAGCCTATAGCAGCATAACTATAAAGGTACCTCAGAGTAACATGAGCCACTCTAGTTATAAGCTTTGTCAAAAAGGAAGGTTTTAAGATTAGTCTTAAAAGTAGACAGGGTGTCTGCATTACGGACCAAAACTGGGAGTTGGTTCCACAGGAGAGGAGCCTGATAGCTAAAGGATCTGCCTCCCATTCTACTTTTAGAGACTCTAGGAACCACCAGCAGACCTGCAGTCTGAGAGCGAGGTATTCTGTTAGGAACATACGGGGTAATCAGAGCTCTGATATATGATGGAGCTTGATTATTAAGGGCTTTATACGTTAGAAGAAGAATTTTAAATTCTATTCTTGATTTAACAGGAAGCCAATGAAGGGAAGCTAAAATTGGAGAAATATGATCCCGCTTGTTGATTTTCATCAGAACTCTTGCTGCAGCATTTTGGATCATCTGAAGGCTTTGAACTGCATTTTGTGGACTTCCTGATAGTAAAGAATTACAATAGTCCAGCCTTGAAGTAACAAATGCATGGACTAGTTTTTCAGCATCACTCCTGGACAGAATGTTTCTAATTTTGGCGATATTCCGGAGGTGAAAAAAGGAAACTC
This sequence comes from Fundulus diaphanus, assembly GCA_037039145.1. Lineage (NCBI taxonomy): Eukaryota > Metazoa > Chordata > Actinopteri > Cyprinodontiformes > Fundulidae > Fundulus > Fundulus diaphanus. Next base: position 19,193,875 of record CM073124.1, read on the forward strand.
TGGAAACCTGTTTAATATGGGATTTAAATGACATGTCTTGGTCAAAAATAACACCAAGGTTTTTTTACTTTATTACCAGAGGCCAAGTTAATGCCACCCAGAGTAAGTGATTGGTTAAGAAGTTTATTTTTTGAGGACTCTGGCCCAAAGATTACAACTTCGGTCTTGTCAGAATTTAGATGCAGGAAATTTAAAGTCATCCAGCTTTTGATGTCATCAAGACATGACTGCAGTCGAAGTAATTGATTGGATTCATCAGGATTTATGGATAGATATAGCTGAGTGTCATCAGCATAACAGTGGAAATTAATCCCATGCTGTCTGATAATTTTGCCGATCGGAAGCATATATATAGTAAAGAGAATTGGTCCAAGGACTGAACCCTGTGGTACTCCACAGGTGACCCTAGAGTTTGAGGAAGATTTATTATTAACATGAACAAACTGGGATCTGTCCGACAGATAAGATTTAAACCAGCCTAATGCTTTCCCCTTAATCCCTACAGTATGCTCAAGTCTTTGTAGGAGAATATTGTGATCAACTGTATCAAATGCAGCACTAAGATCTAACAGGACAAGTACAGACACAAGTCCATTATCTGAGGCCATGAGAATATCATTAGTGACATAAGATGCAAATTCCACTTTTTCAGCCATTAAATACCTTTTGTTGTGTGCTTGGGGCCTCTTGAAGTACTAAAAGGGGAATTTAGTTTTCCAAAGTTCTGCATAGATATCTTTAGATTATTTTTGGGTCATATTTTTCAAGCCGTTTAGGTTTTTCTGTTTTCTGTTACGTTTTCTTCGCTTTTTCGTCACAGTTCTTTTTGCAGAATGTCTAAATAAGGTAATAGGCGTCCCACCATTTTTACGCCATGTATAGATGTCGCTTGATTTTGCAGTCCAAACTCAAGGATGCCGAAGCTGTCAGTGGACAAGTCTAAGTGTTCAGTTGTTGGCTGTATTAACCCACACAAGTCACTCCACTGGCCCCCATTATCAGATCCTTGTAGAAGTTCCTGGTTAAACAGTATTTTTCCTGGGAATTTTACCTGGACCAGTGGGGTAAACTGGTTGCGTGAAGCACTTCAAAATTCAATACTTCAGTAGTTTTTGACATAATGAAAAGGGATTTGTCCAGAGACTTCATCTGATCGAAGGATCAGGTCCTTCTGAGTATGGAAACGAACGACACAGCAATGCAGTAAGCTGCGGATATTTCAACAGACATAGATAGACATAGTGCTTGCTGTGTGCTCGCTTATAGTTTCATGAGAGCCGTAGGGCCTATTTCAGTAGCATTATGATATAAGCAGCATTGTTTTCGCTTGCTCTGGGTCAAGACTCTGGATGGAACGTGTATGGCTGAATGGAAACGCCTTCTGCCGACAATTTTTTATATATTTGGGGATAAAAAGTTTCTCTTGCACTAGCTAATAGTATGTCAGCCATTAAACTGCATAAAATGTCAGAGGGGGTGGAGTGGAACGCCGTGGGAGATGTTGGGGGGGTGCAGAGGCCCGCATCAAAACGGCGTGAAAAGGACACTCAGAAGCTGCTGGTAATGGGTCACAAGAGGGGTCTCTAGAGCTTCACTGACGAAGAATTCAGACCAACGTGTTGGAGTTCCACTTTATATAGACCCCAGCTGAAAGATTTGAATGTGAAAAAGACTCATTTAAAAGCATGAAATTTGCCCTTTACCTTTGCAAATGGTGACTCTATACCGTTTGCCAGATAGTGGAAATTGATATGTTGAATTGAGGATATGAGCGGGATCAGATTATACTCTCTATGCAACTCCGAGGACAGACTCCTCATAAATGGACTGCAGGGAGGAGTTATCAGTCCTCCCTATAACCCTCATTGCAGTCTGAAGCAGATGATTAAGTCTAGATTTTAGTTTAGATTTTAGACAGGTTACCATACCGTGCTGGTACGCCATACCTGATGGTGCTTTCCAGTACAGGTTGATAGCATAAAAACACGAGCTTCTAGTCAACCCCGAAGACCCTGAGTCTACATAAAAAATAGCCTCTGCTGTAGTGCCTAACTTTAAAGTGGAATTAAAAGGATATATAATTTACAAAACCTTACAAGTAAGGTTAAGATAATTCTGGGAAAACTGTTGACTTGACAACTCTTGTGTTTTACAAATTGGACCTTTCCAGAAAAGTCACAATAAGAAAGCCATTACTAAAAGCCTAAGGAGGTCCTGTTTAAATTTCGCCACATACCATTGAAGGGCCACAGAATACATAGGTAAGAAGTTGCCCTGGTCAGATTTGAAAAAAGGTTATTTTTTATGGTATGTCTCTACAGTGAAACATGGTGGCGACAGGTTTTTCAAAGTTGAAGGGCAGATGGATGGAGCTAAATAAAGAGTAAATCTGAAATAAACCTCTTAGAGGTTGCAAAAAACTCGAGGCTGGTGTGGAGCTTCCAGAGGAAGACCAGCCCTAAACAAGTAAATTAATGCTTTGGTTCAAGGGTTAGATCAGGAGACTCCAGTCCTCGAGGGCCTTTGTTTTGTACCTTTCAGAGTTGTCCCTGATGTGAGGCAACAGACACACATCTAAATGTTTCATAGCATTGGCCCTTGAGAGCTCGAGTTTGACATGGAGGGTTTGGATCAAAACATATTCTTGTTAGAATAACCAATTCAAAGTCCAGACCTAAGTGGCAACCTGTGGCAATGCTTAAAGACTGATGTTCATAGAACCTCTCCAGGAAATAGGAGCGAGTTTGAACTATTTCACAAAGATGAACGAGAAAAGGTTTCAGTCTCTAAATGTGCAACGCTGGGTGAACTCAAAAGACTCGCAGCTGTAATTGCAGCAAAAGGTGGTTCTGCAAAGGATTAGTTTATTTATCAAATCAAGGATTTAATTTATCATCTGACCATATCAGGGTCTCAAGTTCCCAAGTTCAACTGTCCATCCTCGGTTTGTGAGTGCCGCTCGCAGGTCAGACAATAATTAGCTATAATCAACAAAATGACAGCCACTCCAAGCTTTCAGCATGCTTGTCAGAGAGACCCTTCATCTGTGCAGACAGAGCGCCTGACTAGCGTATGATGAAATTAGGTGACGTTGCTACCTGGTATTAATATTTGTTTAGCTTTTACAGTACATAAACGTTATCGCAGAGGTGCATGTGTGCAGTATATCCATCCATCCATCCATCCATCCATTTTCCGACACACTTATCCCTTGTGGGGCCACCTGGGGTGCTGGTGCCTATCTCCAGCTGTCAATGGGCGAGAGGCGGGGCACACCCTGGAAAGGTCGTGTGCAGTATATATGCAACTTTATTTTGCACCGCTTAAATTACCAAGATTTTCAGAATGTCCACAAAATGTGTGCCAGCCTGGCATAGCTGGAGGTCACGTCACCTATACTACAGTATCAGATGTGTAAAGAGCCCATATAAGCCCATTATTTATGTGCTAATAGCTGCCATGGAACCCCAAGTTATCAGACTGTGACAAAACCAAACAAAATGGAACAAAATTATCTTTTTGCTCTTTGATATTTGTGTTTTTTTACACTTTTGTTACAGAGCTGTTGTTTAGATGGCTTTGGAAAACACTGATTCATAATTAACAATTAGTAATTACTCTGTTGCTGCTCATGCACTGGCAGTTCTTGTTTTGTCATCAGATTGTCCGCTATCAACTGACTGTTCCTGTCATGTGTTTGACGGGTGGAAAAGAGAGAAAAAACAAAGTCCTGATTATCTGTCTATTAGCATCAGCGCAACGCTGATTACTAATCACTGCTTTCCATCTGCAAATGCACGTAGAAACAAATGGAAGTCCGTTCGTTTTGATGTTTACCAGCAGAAGGCAGGGATCAGACCAAATCCCGTTAAGTTATTCCTTTCCAAAGAGCCATGTGTTGTATTTTGTTTTAAAGACTGAAATATAAAAAGCGGCAAATCCCAAATAGCTAGATTGGTATTGCAGCACAGATGTTCATTATAACCTTCAGCGACTTCATCACAGAACCTCACAAAAGGTTAATTAATGAAAGAGTCGTTCCCTGAATATTAATATAGATAGATATGCAGATTATAGCAGTGCTGGAAAGAATTATGATTCAGTGCTAGAGTCATGGGTGCTACCTTGCTGATGAAAAATTTCCACGACCAAATTAGGAATGATTATTTTACTAAAACAGGATAAAAAGCTTTTATATTTCTGGAGTCCCAATCGGATAAGAAATTATACAGTTTAACTTGGACCCAAAAGGAGCGGCTACAGTTTAAAACACTCTCATTTAGTAATAGATCTTCTGTTTTGATTCTAGATTCTTTAAGATATATTTTGCTATCAGTTTAAAGAGGTTGGTTAGTATATATATATATATATATATATATATATATATATATATATATATATATATATATATATATATATATATGTGTGTGTGTGTGTAAGAAAAGAAAACAGACACAGTCCCTTGCAAAAGTATACACACCCCTTGAAGTTTATTACACCTTTAGTCTCGTTAAAATCCCAATTTAAAAAAACAGCTGAGGTTTGCGGCCATATGTGATGGATCAACACAAAGTAGAGCATAACTGAAGTGAAAGAAAAACTATTTACAGTTTCCAAAGTTTTTTCAAGAAAAAAAAAAGGTTCTTGTTTGTATTTAGCTCCCCTGGGTCAATGCTTTATAGAACCAACTTTGACTGCAGTTAAGGCCACCTTTTGGGATATGTCTCCACCAGCCTTGCACATGTGGGAACAAACATTTTGCCCGTTCTCTTTTGCCACATGACTCAAGTTCAATCATCTTAAAACTGAGAGGGTCTGTGATTATATTTAATTAGATTAGATAAAGAATTTGACTAGAACCATCTATTGAGACTCTATCTGTAATTTTTTTTATCCAGATGGAAGGGGAATCTCCACCCCAGTCAAGTCTTTAGAGGCTTTCTATCAGGTTTTTCTTCCAGGATTATCTTTTATTTATCTCCATCCATATTCCCATCAGCTCTGACCATTTCTGTCCTTTCTCAAGAAAAGCGTCTCCACAGCATGTTGCTGCAACCGACATGTTTCACAGTGGGAAGGATGTGCTCAGGGAGCGGTGCAGTGTTAGTTTTCCTGCACATATAACATATTAAATGTGGGCCAAAAAGTTCAAATTTGGTCTTAGATGATCAGAACAACTTTTTCCACTAGTTAGCTGTTTCCCATCAAGGCTTGTGGGGAATCTCAAATGCCACTACTTTGAACAACAGCTCCTCAGGAGTCATAATGAGCCTTCTGACTGTTTCCTTGAATAATGCTATCATTGTCATAGTCTCTGTAGGGTTGCAGCCATTTCCTTGTAGTTGTGCCTTACCATTTTCAGAAGGTGGAGTAAACAGTGCTCAATGAAACATTTAAAGCTTGGGATATTGTTTTATAATCTAACCGCGCTTTAAACTTCTCCAAAACATCTTCCCTGACCTGTCTGCTGTGTTCTTAGGCCTTCATGATGCTGTTTTTTTCACTAATGTTTTAAAGTATGAGGTTCCAACATAACAATATGTGGCAAAAATCTAAAGTCTAAAACTTTGAAAGGTATAAAATATATTGAAATCTGTTTTATTTTCTGGTTAAATGATTTCAATGACAATTTGAAGTGTATACCAACAGGAAAGAGAAAGGAATAGGTGTAGGGAATTGTGGTAATGTTGTGATAACGATAAAAGTTATGATAAAAGACTATTTACAGCTTCTTGCAGTATTTTTCAGGTAAATGTTAGGCTGTGACTGCATGTCAATTATAGCCCAATAAGCACAAATACTGTCCACAAAAAAAAACATTTAAAAATGTAGCATATATTAAAACAAAATTCAAAATATGTTTCATCAGAACTCTAGTTGGATAAAGAAGTCTTTTTTTAATTACCAAACTGCACACAGTAACTGCAATTAATCATATTTTTTTAATGTATTGATATTTATTGAGGCTCTCAATAAACCAACAGTGGAGAAAATAGCAAAAATAATCCTGACAATATTGGCAGCTTTAGGGGGTTTCAGACACGACTAGTTGGAATTGATCGTTGTTCACAATAACAATAAAACGATACCATAAAGGCCCAGTCTAAATTTGGAATTTATTTTACATAAAACATACACATTTACAACATCAAAATATAAAATATCTTTAAAACATGTTTTCAAGATTGATCTCGAGATGCACTGATGTATTTAATCTCTGCTTTCATCCTAAACTCTTATCTCTCTATGAAAGCATGTAAAGCTCAGAATCAAAAGTAGCGCCGTTTTGTTCCAACCAGTAATAATCGGAGCGCCGTGTCTCATTTGAAGGATCAGACACTAACTTTGGCTCGTCTGTGTTTCTGATCAGGTCTGGTGTTTGTCCAGCGACGCGGAGAGTCAGATAAACCGAACCTTGGACGGGTCCGTTCTGTCCATCCTGCTGACGGCTCTGCTGCCTGACATCCAGTACACGGTGGCGGTGGCTGCTGTCACCAGTCTGGGTGTGGGCGCTCTGAGTCCGCCTGTCAGCCTGCTTCTCAGTGAGTCACTCAAACTGTTACAGCCGCCACACTTTGCAAAATATGGCAGGATGCACCCCCAGCGGGCTGAGTTTACTGAGGCTGAAATCTGTCCTCGAGGTGTTATGAATGGGTGAAAAACAAGGTGATGTGTGATAATCACTCTTCTTTGGGCTGTGAATATGTGAAAGATGTTAGTCAGGCATTCAAACTGAGAAAAAATATATTTTTACCCCTCCAAAACAGACGTTGCATGTTTATTTTTTTTTATTCTTATTTTGCAAACATAGTCTGCTGATAAAGAGATATCATCGTATTTGAGGGACAGCTCTGGGTGTTTGTTTCCAGCCATGGAAAATCTGACTAACAAAATCTGACTGATGTCTTCTGATGGACTGTAAAATAAATATAAGGACACATCCCTCTCTTGAACATGCCAATCAGTTCAAGATCAATTTTCCATGCAGTTATCATTCTGGTTGAATATATCAAGATATTTCCATTATGAGTATTCTGTGAGATTTACAGTGGATCTGGAAAAGGTTCACACCTCTGTTTATGATGTAAAACACAATAAATCATATAAAAACGTCTGTATTATTCAATACAAGAACTAAACACAGAAAGAAACTCTGTCAACTCTTGATTTGACAAAATGTACCCACTTTACCGTGCAAAGGTTCTCCAAATCCTTCAGATTAGGAGGACAGCTCTCTTCAGGCTTTATCACATTTAGTTTTGGACTCGGGCTAGATCATTTCACAACTTTAACTTTCCTCTCATTAAGTCCTCGTTTTTTTATTTGGATTCCTCATCTTGGGCTTTCTAGCAGACACTGGAAGACTTTGGTGCCAAACTGACCGACTTGCATTTGACAAACAAACAAAAAGTTCTAATCTAAAGAAAAGTTAAATCACTGGATGATGCAGGCATAATCATATTTTACTGAAGGGCTGGAGTTCATTTGAAGATCGTCTCCATTTTGTGTCAATAAAAAAAGGTTTTGGGATTGAAGAAGCTCCAGTTTGGTTTCTTCAAACCCGCAACACATTCACCATTCCAGTTTATATCTTGTCTTTTCAACAGTTTTGGATCTTCATCCAGCTTAATGATGTTACTGTCTTAAATCACTGATAACTGTCTTCCGTGTGCCATGGTGTGTCATTTTAATATTGTGAGTTTTCTTAATAATTACTCCTGACTGATGCCTTCATAGGATGAGATCATTTTGATCCTTTGAAAAGTGGCTTTAGCTAAAGGATGTGAATAAGCAAATGCCAGGGAAATCCTCCTACTAGGACAGCTGAACCTTATTTCAAATTGATCAGATCCACTGTAACAGATGGCAGGTTTAAACTAAAGAGGAATGAATGACGTAGTTGAATCAAAAAGTGATTCAACATAGCATGGAGTCATATTCAAGGAATTAGAATAAGCATTTCTAAGAGGCTTGTTTGTCAGATTGCAAGTATCTTTTGAAAAATCCAATCTTTGAGCAGGTAGTAATATATATTTTTCATTAAGCGCCCATTTCTGCATTAAATCTATTTTTTTTATTGGTCTGATGCAATATTCTAAACTTAGATACTGTGTTTTTATTAGACAGAGGTGAAAAATCATAATTAACAGAAATAAAGTCTTTAAAACATCATCAGTTTTTGTTAATCTATATAAAGGGTATTCCCTTGCTAATTGAATTATTGAAATAAATTAACTTTGTAATACTATTCTAATTTGTTGAATATCACTGTAGTAGTTTAAATGTGTGCAAACTTATGCAACCATGGTAGTGGTTTTTTATGTTTTATATTTTGTTTTGGTTCCAGGTTCAATTGTTCATTTGTCACATTAAGGCAGGAAATAGTTTTTCTATAACTTATCATGCTCTAACTTTTTTTAGGTCACATAAGTGTGTGTGTCTAAATCTTATTTTAAGGCGGCAGAGAATAATTAAATAAATTAGTAATAATAAAAAGATTAGTTAGAATATGTACGGTCTCACATAATTGCAGATCAGCACAAATCCTGCCTGTTTTGTTATTGTTGTATATTAATTTCTGCATAAAAATGTCAAACAATATTTACTGTAATCTACATCTATGAGACAAAAAAAAATAAAGTATAAGTATAATATAAAACTAAAGTATAATATAAACCGAAGAACATTAGGACTGAATCCTTTTGCTCATACACCTAAAAACTAATTAATATTATATTATGTTATATTATATAAGGCAGGAATCAGTCAGATTGGCATTCATTACAGTCATGGTTTAATTCATTGTTCAAACTGTCAATGACAATCGTGACAGATTTAAGTTAAATTGTTTTAATATTTCTGCTCGGGTTTCCCAGGAAGCTTGATGTATCAGGTAGTTTGTAAAACCTGTCTTGAAATCTACACTTTAATTTTGGGAAGTCTAACCATTGTTTAAGATGGATGTGAGCAATTTGCATTTGGCTATAAAATTGTATTTTTGCTCCCTACCTTTCCATCCAGCTGTCACTTAGCTGTCTAGCTGTCTGTCTGTCATGTACAGTATCTTCTGTCAGTGGGCTAGGCGAGAGTAGGGATTGTGAGGAAGCGTGCAGAGGTCTGAATGATGGCTTTGTATGTCCGTAAGCGTGATAAAAATATTAAAATATAGTTTTTTTTAAAAATACAAGGCTCTACTGGCAAACCCAGCAAAATTTTACTTTTATAATCTGGGTTGTATCCATTTAGTAAGTAAGAAAAAATAGTTATTTAAAAAAAACACACCAATGCAACAATTATTGGTCCTCTAACGATGTAATTGATCATTTTATGCATCATTTTAGCATGTATATTTGATTTTATATTTCACTTCTGAGGCTGTTCAGCGTGACTTCCTGTTTCCTGGGGCATACATATGCAGTAAATGACCTGGTATTTCTGTAGACCAGGCCAATAGATAGGATAAGAGGACTCCTGTTTATCCTCCCATCAAACAAAGAGACGAGGATGGTAAGGTAGGTAAAAGAAATATTCAGCGTTGGACAACCGGAGCTAAGAGGGGCACCTTGAGGTCACCAAAGCAATCATTAGATGCTTTCTATGCCAACCAGTTGATTGGGAAGCTTGACAGAGAAAAAAGCATATTCTCTCCTACTATCACAAATGTAAGCATGGAGTTTTCTAAACTTGACCTGGACTTTAACTGGAACTTTGTGTCAAATGGGACTAAGATTGATCTTTTTAAGCTACACGCAAGTGTATAGAAAAGCTCCTCATGCCCACTGTTAAGTTGAGTGGAGCATCTGTGATGCTGCGCATCTGTTTCTCTTCCGGAGACTCTGGGAATCATGTTAGAGTGCATAAAATTGTGAGCTCTGGAAATGGGTCATTAATGGATCTCACTCATGATGGGGTCATGAGTGCCTTTCACTGTCGTCCTGACTAGTTTGGCAAACACTATCTGAAACCTGAGCGGTGAACTGAAGAGAAGACAGCATCAGAGTAAACCCTGGAGTCTGGATGCTCTGTAGAGCCGAGAGGAACGGTCAAAGATCCCTCTCTCGTCAAGTATTTACTTCAGGGAAGCCAATAAGGGTGGCCTATGTGACTTTGTCAAAAACAGATCTTTCTTATATTTTTCAGTAATCAATAATTAGAACCAAATTAAATTGTAGATTTAATTGCTCATTGTGGGACCAAGTTAACCCAGCTACTACATTAAAAGGTGAATTTGTTTCAAAGCCTTTAATACATCTTCATCAGCGGTGTCAATAGTTGTGGAGGATGCTGTGAGCATCTATGATAACAAACTGTGTGTAAAGGTTGTGCCATGTTGATCTGGAAAGAGCGTCTTTTATTTGTCGCAATACATAAATAGAACTACATCTAGACTCTATCTTAAATTTCACACAGATACATTTTACAGCTCCGTTTCTCCGAACGTTGAACAAAGCGGTAAAACAGGGTCATCCATATTGCTGCGATAATGAAGAGAATATTCCAGCACAGGATCTCCACAAGTCAACACCATTCATCATATTTCTCTGCCTTTGTCTAAAACTGTTTTATATTTTATTCTCATGTGTACAATGCTTTGTTCAGCCAGCTAGCATTTTATTTCCGTTTACTAAACAGAAAGGTGAAAAGGTGCACAGGACAGAAATTGCTTCAAGGTGTTATATCTGGGTTCAGCCTTAGCATTGCAAGACATTTTCAGGACTGACCTCTGATTTGGAGCCTCTCTTCCATCTTTATTAGTTTTATAGAAACCCAGAGCCTCTTACAGCCACATTGTGACGGGGTGTTACATCCATCCCTGGCTCTGTTTTGTGTAAATTAATGGGATTTCAGTAGATGGGGTGACCTTGTACATGGATGTGGGTAATCACAGAAACCATCACTGAAAATATTTCCAGTTAAAGGTGGACAGACTGTATTCTGTCCAAAGTAACAAGGACACTGATGCTACAAAGAGATGTAGTTTTCTAAATGTCCTCATGTTTCAAAAATAGTTCAGAGTTCACACTTGGGTGCGTCTGAGCAAATCTGAAAAGACTCATTTTCTCAGTAATTCTATTCTAAAATTGGAACTCACATATTTTAGAAATACATTATACACAGAAAGTGTAAACCACAAATTCAGTTCCTCAGAAAAATTAAAATAAAATGAACTCAAAAATCCTCCAGATTATAAATTTAACTAAATACTTAGAAGCTTTTCCCTGAAACCCTTTGCAAGGTGGGTAAGCCATAAAGGGTAATTGGTAAAAAAATGAATAAAAAAAGTTGACTGTTCACACGGTACTGTATCCAAGCATGTCAAAGGAAAGTTGAGTGGAAGACAAAGTACAATAACAAGGCAAGACAAGTTTATTTGTGTAGCACATTTCAGTAACAAGACAATTCAAAGGAGCACAACAAGCAGGGCTATAAGCACCCTTGAGAGGATTATGGAGTTTTTGGTAGATTCCCTACAGCTTTCACACTCCTGACCTCGGCCTCCTGACATCTGAACAAACAATGACGGACTGGACTGTATCTTCATAAACACAATAATATCACATGGTATCCCAGGTATCCCCTAAGGACCATATGTGGTGCCCTCAAGCCTGTTCAAAAAATAGCACAACCCTTCAGTGAGCTGCATCTAAAATGTTATTTTATTTAGTTGCTTTTTAATCATACTTGTATTTACATAGATTTAAAATGATAAATGCATTAAAAACACCTTTATATTACTTAAAGTTAAGGTGAGGTACACGGTGTGTAGTTAATCTTAATAATGGATGAATTTGAATTTTTCAATTAAATTACTGGACTGAATAAAGTTTTTTATGAGATTCTAATTTATTCCAATTCTGTATACAGAAGGAAATTGGCAGCTAGAATAAATATTTTTTTATAATAAGCTTAAGAAACTCTTTTACTTTCTTGATTAAATTAGATCCATGACAGTAATGAAGCCTTTTCAGATTCCTGTTATACTGTTGCTGCATATATTTGACTTTTTTATATTTGATCTTTTCTATTTATCCAAAGCCTACTGTGGGTAAGCCTCTGTAACTTTAAAAAAAAAACACAGTAGTAAATCAGGGTTCCCATACAGCTTTCTTTTCTAAATTATTTTCCAGATGTGAGATTTACAACTTCCCAGTCATTGGAAAGGAATAAATACAAAAATTCACTATTTGATTACCGCAGTTATAGGTTTAAATCTCCAAAATCCAGGATGTAGGGAAGTGGATGGATGGATGGATGGATGGACTATGTCAAGTCAGCACGAAAAGCCACACTTATCTATTGATATCTATCTGTTATACTAACATCAAATTCCAGACCTGTTAAGAACCCTGTCTAAGCAAAGCAAAACCAAAAAAATCCTAGCAACCGTAAACCTTTATCACACAACGGTTGTGTTTGTGTCTTTCAGCGCAACCAGTGGAGGTAAAGAAAGGCAGTAAGCTCAGCATAGCAGAGCAGATCGCCAGCTTTATCCGGCAGCCGGCCTTCATCGCAGGCCTGGGCGTGGCCGCCTGGCTGGTGCTGATGGGCGTCAGCGGGTGGCTGTACTGCCGGCACCGCCGGAGGAAGCAGCTTGGACACTACACCACATCCTTCGCGTACACACCGGCAGGTGAGGAGCCGAGCTGCACGAAGACCCGTTTTGTTCAAGTTTAACTTCAGACAAACGCACAAGGTTACGCTGACACGCCTCGGGGGCTTTGATTCACTCAAAATTGTCACATCTAATATCCGTGAAGCGACGTGGAGAAAAGTGATTCAGCTGTTGCAGAACAAACCTTCCCGTTTTGTTTTTCAACCAGTGACAAACTTCCCAGCGGACCTCTGGGGCATGTCTTCATCAGTGATAAATGCTTTCAATTTCAGTTGTTGTTTTGCAAAACAAATCCTGCACTTTAATCTCATGCACGGTTCATTTCAATGTATTTATCCAAGCTTGCTAGTTTGCACAACTGACGGCAGCGGAGAATAAAACACAGCAGCACAGATTTAGAATAAAGCCTCGGGCTGTACGAGTGAAAACATATCATTTATTCAGTTTATAAGGCATTCAGAGAAGCATATGCGGTATCATTTCACGCAAGTGTAATATTACTGTGATTTAGATTATTTTATGATTGAGTCAGTTTACATGGCTTTGACCGTTGCAGCTGCGTTTCATTGCAGGCATAATTTCATGTATATAAATCTATTGTCCGTGTGTCTTAGGGTATTTAGGTCAGAAGCGTATTTTCATAGAGATGAATTCAAACCTTCTTTTATTTGATCGTATTGTGGAGAATAATGTGAATCATTAAATCTACTTCTTCTCTTTTGACTCTTCAAAAGAAAAGAAAAATAGATGTATTAAGCTTTCTCTTCTCTGCTGTCAAACATGATTTATATCTTGGCACTTTTTTTGCCCCCTTTTTGCAGTTGGCTTTGCTCACGGTGAAGGATCTGGAATCATCAATGGAGGGTAAACTCTTCTTTAAGGTTTGATTCACATGATAAGAGCCACTCCGGGTTTAATAGGAACAGCACCGATACATTCTCACCTCTCCCTCCCTCAAGGCCTGGCTTGTTGGGGTCAAATATGGGCAATTACCCCTGGCTGGCAGACTCCTGGCCCACTCCGAACCTTACCCACAGCAAAGACTTTGTCAACTGCTGCTCTGGAAAACTGGACTCCGACAGATATTATAACGGTAAGAGCACTTGGGAGTTTAAGTTCCCTGTTACACTACAGAATGGATGGATGCAGCTGATGACGTTACGTCACTTTTTCTCTGTCCAGCCGTCGGGATCATCAACTACCCGAGTCAGACAGAGAAGCGCAGCACGGCGTCCAACGACAGTCCCATTTACAGCACCATCAACACAGCGGTGGAGGACGACCTGCTGGCTTACTATGACACCTACTCCAGTGTGTCCTACAACCAGGGTCCAGACCCCTACAGCAGCAACCCAGTTCTGTCAAACACTGGGATAATGGGTCTGGAGCAGGACCTAGACCGCTGGACCATCCAGTCTGGTCAGTCTGGGTCAGAATATGCCAAACTCCAGTATGCCAAGAAAAGCAGTGGTGAGTTTTGTCATTCTCTTTTTGATTTTTTGTCATACCTAAAAGCTTGAATTTGTCAAACCAATTTTGTCATCAGACACAACATATCAATCAGGTTGAAAGTCCGGACTTTGCCTTGGCCAGTCCAAAACCTTCATTCTGTGTTTCCTTTTGTTTTATTCTTGACGTTCAGAGGGTAAATGTGGGTGTGTTACATATATTTATCTGGCTTCCTAAAGCAAGCTATCTTTAAAGGGGCCTGGTCACGTACTGTGACTATATGAATTTCTACACCAGTAGCTCTCCCTGGTTGCATACAAAGGTTTTCCAGTTAAATTATCACACACTGTTGGCTTATTATATTTTATTTCTCTGTTTCACACTTTGTTTTTGCTCTATTTGTTAGTAAACAAAGCACTTTTGTGTATATTTACCACAAGACCACGTGGCCCGAAGTACGACATGTGTATTCACGCAAAGAGTAAACAAGAAGAAGCAACGGGGCCCACAGACATATGATATACAACATTATAATAACGTTATAATTAATGAATACAATCATAAGTACATGTTCATTCTTGCCTGTGAAAGGTAACGCCAGTTGATCTGGTTTTTACAATGAATCAGTTGGTACAGATCCGCTCAGCACATGAATGAGGCTTCTTCTCCGAATTGCTCCACCATGCCACCTCCAACATGGTCAATATGGCGAGTACGTCGACGTGCGATTCAGTGCTCAACAAGATGTCTACGTATATATGTCTGTGATGGAGGTGCCAAAAGAAGGAGGTTAAGTAACCCTAACCCTGTAGATCGGGTTGGCCTTCGACCACGACAAGCTGTCACTTTACTGCGAGGCATTGCAGGATGGTCTACTGGCACTTACTGTCGCTGAATCAAATGTCGCCATCTTGCTTTCTGATAGTTCTGTAGTAAAGCCAGCAGATGGCACAACAACAATGATTTAGATCTGCTGATTGTGCCCGGTGCAAAGTTCTTTACAGGCTCAAAAAGGACTAATGAGCACTATCATGATGGACGCTTGGCGTATTTTGTTTTATTTGAAGATAAATATCTGTTGTTGGGTTTTTTTTGTATTTTCTTTTATGATCAAAAAACTAGGCCACTTTAAGTTATGCTTAAACTAGTCCCACCCAGCTGCTACTCTGGATATTGTTCAAAACTGCAGGTGGCAATAAATTTGATATTCTTGGCATGAGTTATCAAAAGAGCAGTGCTTGGAAAAGGTTGTTCTAAAAACAGTTGCGTTGTTCTGACTACTTTCTACTTTCTTCTAATTTGAAATTCACAGGGAAAAAGTCCAGGCAAAGCGAGACAGTGTCACTTTCTTGTAGAAAGTAGGCCTCTATCTAAGGAAGTTCCCAAACTTTTCAGCCTGCCACCCCCAGAATAACAGTAGAGACTGGCGACCCTATTTTGTTCAGCAGGATTTTATTTTATGTTTTGGAAAATTATGAGAATAAAGGAGTAGAATTATGAGAATAAAGTAATATTTTTGTAAGAACTGAAACCATCCCCCTGCATTACAGTTTTTTTGGATTGCTTAAGCACGATTGTCAAAACAGGGCCCGTGTTTTCAAAACACTACACACAATTAGCACAACCACACACCCAATTAGCAAAACACTACAGATCCTTTGCATAATTAAACACTCTTGTGAAAACTATACACTTCTGTTTAAAAACCACACTTTGTTACCATATGAAACACACACGTTTCACATTACTATACTCTGTTTGCACAAGTTACACTCTGCTGTGATAAACCTAAAACACTTTTAGCACTTCTACTTCCCTATGATTAGAGTTGGCTACCATCAACAAAGTACAAATATAATGTAAATTCACCAAACACTACACAAGACCAATGTTGCAGACTGAAGAAACTAATTTATTTCTCAACACGCCCAAAATGTTGACATGGAGATTCATAATACTGTAACAAAATGTCACTTTACGTATTGTACTGTAAGTTTACTGTAAAAAACAAAACAAAACAAAAACTAGACATTGTCTCTTCGCCTAGCTGGATCTGGCCAGAGAATTTCATCAACAACGCAGGCAATGTTGTCATTAGCAAGACACCTTGGAAAGAAACGTCTTGAATGAAATGTTCTTATCACACTTGCCACTGTGTATCGGCTTAGATTTGGCTGTACTCGCAGTCCAGCCTCCCTCAGCTTCAGGCCGTGGTTGACAACGTGGTCAACCAGTGTTGCGCGGATCTCATTTGTCAGATTCAGTCCTCTTTGAGCACGTTCTTGTCTTCCTCTTCCTCTTCCTCTACCTCCAGCATGGCCTCCATCTCTTCCTCTTCCGTTGATTCCTCCTCTGTTGATTCCTCTTCCTCCCCTTCCTTCTCTTCCTCCTTGTCCTTCTCCTCCTCCTTGTCCTCCTCCTTCTCCTCCACCTCGTCCTCCACCTCGTCTTTCCATTGTGCTTGAAGACCGATGAACTCACCTGCTGCTTTTTATAGTGCTTATACACCTGATTGGTGTGTCTACAATTAAGCAAACAAGTGTTTGCACACCTGATGACTGTGTTGAATCAATTGGTTGGAAGGTGCGGTAATTTGACAGTCAGTGCTTTGGTATTGCAAGGAAGTGACTTCATAATAGATTTTTGTGTGTAATGTATGTTAAGTGTGTTTAGTGTTTTGCAAATCACTGTGTGTAGAGTTTTGCAACAAGTGTGAGGTTGACAATGTGCTTATAGTTGTGCAAATATGGGCTGATGTTTTGCTTCTTGAGTGTAAGGTTTTGCTAATAGTGTACTACTTTTAACTTTAGTGTGTAAGCAATCCAAAAAAACTGTAATTGTAGACACACCAATCAGGTGTATAAGCACTATAAAAAGCAGCAGGTGAGTTCATCGGTCTTCAAGCACAATGGAAAGACGAGGTGGAGGACGAGGTGGAGGAGAAGGAGGAGGACAAGGAGGAGGAGAAGGACAAGGAGGAAGAGAAGGAAGGGGAGGAAGAGGAATCAACAGAGGAGGAATCAACGGAAGAGGAAGAGATGGAGGCCATGCTGGAGGTAGAGGAAGAGGAAGAGGAAGACAAGAACGTGCTCAAAGAGGACTGAATCTGACAAATGAGATCCGCGCAACACTGGTTGACCACGTTGTCAACCACGGCCTGAAGCTGAGGGAGGCTGGACTGCGAGTACAGCCAAATCTAAGCCGATACACAGTGGCAAGTGTGATAAGAACATTTCATTCAAGACGTTTCTTTCCAAGGTGTCTTGCTAATGACAACATTGCCTGCGTTGTTGATGAAATTCTCTGGCCAGATCCAGCTAGGCGAAGAGACAATGTCTAGTTTTTGTTTTGTTTTGTTTTTTACAGTAAACTTACAGTACAATACGTAAAGTGACATTTTGTTACAGTATTATGAATCTCCATGTCAACATTTTGGGCGTGTTGAGAAATAAATTAGTTTCTTCAGTCTGCAACATTGGTCTTGTGTAGTGTTTGGTGAATTTACATTATATTTGTACTTTGTTGATGGTAGCCAACTCTAATCATAGGGAAGTAGAAGTGCTAAAAGTGTTTTAGGTTTATCACAGCAGAGTGTAACTTGTGCAAACAGAGTATAGTAATGTGAAACGTGTGTGTTTCATATGGTAACAAAGTGTGGTTTTTAAACAGAAGTGTATAGTTTTCACAAGAGTGTTTAATTATGCAAAGGATCTGTAGTGTTTTGCTAATTGGGTGTGTGGTTGTGCTAATTGTGTGTAGTGTTTTGAAAACACGGGCCCTGTTTTGACAATCGTGCTTAAGCAATCCAAAAAAACTGTAAGCAAACAAGTGTTTGCACACCTGATGACTGTGTTGAATCAATTGGTTGGAAGGTGCGGTAATTTGACAGTCAGTGCTTTGGTATTGCAAGGAAGTGACTTCATAATAGATTTTTGTGTGTAATGTATGTTAAGTGTGTTTAGTGTTTTGCAAATCACTGTGTGTAGAGTTTTGCAACAAGTGTGAGGTTGACAATGTGCTTATAGTTGTGCAAATATGGGCTGATGTTTTGCTTCTTGAGTGTAAGGTTTTGCTAATAGTGTACTACTTTTAACTTTAGTGTGTAAGCAATCCAAAAAAACTGTAAAAGGAGGAATGTGAAGCATCTTGTAAAGTGATACTTTCATATCAGTTTCACAAGTAAGGAAATGTAAATCTTTTTATCACATCAAACGCATCAAATCATCTCGTGACCCCCACTTTGGGAACCCCTGCTCTATCACATTGGTTCTACTAATCTCTAGACATCTAGTGCACTTGTATCCACAATATTTGTGGAGTTAAAAAAATTCCCACCTTAGAAACCATTTAAAGGGGCCATGACACCACTGTATGAACCATTCCATGTAGTTGATATTGCTTCATATGTAAATTCTCCAAAGAATTGAATTTAAAACAAGATCAACTTGTTGCTTTGTCAGGCCAATTGTCTCTCCTCAGCAAAAGGGTTGGTTGCAGTAATGATATGCAGCTCTATCTGGTTGACGTCACTCTGATTGGCTACAACCATGTTTCAAAAACCTCGCTCTCCTGGGCAGCGACAGGAAAATCATGCCGCTGACAATGATTCGGCTCTTCAGTCAGCCAGATTTTTCAGCTACAAATGCCTTCCTTACATTTGACAGCATTTAGAAATGAAATGAACTTATGGGTAATGACAGTGCACCAGCTGGGGGGAGGGGAAACACTGTTTACTTGATGGTGTGCTCTGACTGGAGAATATGAATTGCATAGAAAGACAACCTACGTAGAAAGATAACCCATTTTCTGATCTGACCATTTTTGAGCTATTAACTTTTGGTATTAACTTTTGACATTCACACGGTCTCATAAGTACACAATAGATCATATTATACCCCGAAAACCACAGAAAAATTAAACTTGTTGTCATGGCCCCCTTTAAAAATATATGGAGAAAAAAATGTAGGTTTTGCAAAATGTTCACATTAGTCTTTGCAGGGTCTTAAAAATGGTAACAGGCGTTGCCCTTCATGCCAGAACTGTCTTCTTTTTTTTTTTTAAATAGTCCACTTTTTTATTATTATTTCTCAATGAAGGAAAACATCAGATTGTTCCTCTCCTGGATTTGTACACAGCTGTCTGACAGCCCGCAGCAGCATGTGGGTGGAGTACTACTTTATATGCTGCACATGACCAGAGACAACTCTCTGCTGTCTCTGGCATCCATTTGAAAAGAGTTAATCTGGCAGAAATTTGGTTAAGTGCAATTTTTTGTGCTTTTGGAAGCAGGATTTGTACAAACCGCCAAACTTTGTTGCAACCCTTCAAATCTATTTTAATCAATGGTTCACGGATTTTTCTGCTGTATGAATATTATCACTGGGCATCTGCTGCTTTTACCTCACATATTCTGTGTAGCCTCCGAAACCTTGCAATGTCAGGGTGAGCCAAAACATTAACTACAATTTGAAAAGGGCAAATTCACCAAAGACCTCCCACAGATCCTTCTGATCCATCCACGTCGGCTAACGGTTCTTCAGGACTGAATTTGTATCTGCAGAATACGCAGTATGAAAATCTTTTTGTTCCAAGTTATTTTTATATCCAAAGTATTTGTCCAACTTAAAGTTAAGATGTCTTTTTAAGCCTAAATGGGTCTTAGCTCTGTTTTATGCGCTGCAATACAAACACGCAAACATTTTTCTATGAAAAATATCAAGGTACAAAGACTGAGTACCAAAGCACATGACACTAAAAAGATTTTACCTTCAGACATTTCTGGAAAGACTTTTAAAGTTGTGCAGAAACTCTTTAAGAAATTCTTTGAATAATTTAAAGAGACCACAGAGCTATTTAAATAGTTCCTGTTTGGCTCGTGTATCACAAACAGCTGCTAGTTTGAGTATTTTGCCAATTAACCTAATTTATAGTAGAGGTTGAATAATGTTAGCTGCAACTGTATGAAGACTTTAGGGTCGTTTTGAAAAGGGAAAAAGGAGCAACTTACAAGGGACGCCTTCAGCAAAGGATTGTTTTAAAATGAATGTTTTCTTTTGTTTTCTTGCATATTCTTTTATCAAGCTGTACACAAAGATACCAGCTAAACAGTGATTCTACTCCAAGGCTTGATACTAGAGGCAAAGGGCGGTCAAATAATAAATACACGTGAAATCCGTCAGAGCTTTGAGGAAAGTGTGTTTATGGCTACGTGGCATTTTCCTTCTTTTTTTTTCAGACAAATTGGCTCCACAAGCGTCGGCTGGAACGTTGTCCAAGTCAGCTCCCCTCACCTGGGTGGATGTTTTATCGCTGCCTCTGTCTCCCAACAGAGACAGAGGACACGCGAAATCAGACAAGGAGGACGCACAGCACAGGTGAGATTCATCACTGCAGGATTTTCAAGGCTCTTCGTCCTTCAGGAACATTCAGCTCTTGGTGCTCCTCTTCATTCAGTCTCTTTATTATTAGTGAGAAGGCCTCTGGCTCCATTTCTCTGACAGATGGAGTTAAGGCAGCTGGGCATCAAAGCTGCCCTAAAACGCTGCCAAGGCTGTCAAGCAAAACTTAAGTGAAGTTTAGTGGACTGGAGAGTTTGCAAATTAACACTTGTGTGTCTATAGGCAGTGAGCCGATTGCGCTTTGAGGCGGCAAAGGGGAGCGTCTAGTCTAACTAGTTCTGACACATTAGATTGCGGACATAACGGGGTGGGGATTGGAAAGGCTGTCCTGACTGCGCCGTGTCTTTTGTAATGACATTAGCCTCCGTCTGACAGGCTGAATTAGTACTTTCCATTTTCAATGACACGTCCGTCATTAAAATAGCCCTGATGGCGCTGAGACGTCAACAGAAATCATGGAGGTGGATCTTGTCTTCATGTTATTCTTACTAGTTTTATTTTTAAAAGAACTTTGACCAATATGTCTCTTAACGTGTTTTTTTTTTTTTTTTTGACTCCTTAGCTTATGTGAAAAAATGTGGTTGTTTTTAACCTTTTCTTGTTTTAATGTACAGCACTTTGGTCACCCATGTGGTTTTTAAAATGTGCTTTAGAAATAAAGCTGATTGATTGGTTGATAAAAAGCATGTTCTTTTTGAGTGGTGAACATGTACAAAGCAAAAACTATCTTCTTTTTTTGTTGTTTTTTTTTTTGTTCTTGTTTGGGTGGAAAACATGCATTTTCTTTAGGTCAGTTACTTACATTGGAAAATACCCAAAAACCAAATCAGGTTGTATCGGAGGAAGAATCAGGATTCATTAGATCTCCTATGCATCTACAGAATATAACCCTAAAGATTGCAACGCTGTGGATTTTGAAGGTCGAGCTGCTTGAAAACTTTGCTTGCGTGTATTATTATTCGTTCCATGTAAGGTCAAACACAGCCTCTCTCCCACGGCTCAGCCTGAGGACACTATTTAAATTGCGTCTGGCCTGCTTAGGCTTTTAAGGGACACTGTAGCCTACATATACTGTGAAAACAGTTCTCTCCTGAGTTAATCAGTTGTTAAAAAATGGGGAAAAGTCTTTTACGCTGGTAATATTCCTAGATTTCAGATTATTTTCTGAATATTCTGCCAATTTTTGGTCGAATATTTTGGGGGATGTCTTTCTTCCTGTATTCCTACACATCTGGTCAGAATAACTCACCATACCATCTTTATTTATAAAGCGCTTAAAAACAGCCAACAGCTGAAACAAAGTGCTGTACATTGCTACAAGCTTAAACACATCTATTAAAAAAAACTAAGATAAAAAGATAATGCTTGAAAACGCTTAAAAGAAACAATAAAACAAATTTTAAGTAGAAAGTTAAGTCTTTCTAGTGGAAAAAACCAAAGAATAATAGTGGGTTTTAAGGCGAGTTTTAAAAGTGGGCAGTCGAGGAGCCTCTCTTATGTGCAGGGGCAGGTTATTCTACGATTGAGGGACAACAATAGAAAAGGCCCCGCCCCCTCTGAGCTTCCTCTTAGACCTCGGTACCTCCAGGAGGTGCAGTTCAGCTGATCTGAGGGGCCGAGAAGGCGAGTAGGAATGAAGAAGCTCAGGGAGGTACGGCGGGGAAAGCTCATTCAAACACTTAAAAATTAAAATAAGAATTTTAAATTTAACCCTAAAATGTACTGGGAGCCAATGGCCAGAATAGGGGTAATATGTTCAGTTTTTGGAGTACCTGTTAAAAGACGCGCAGCAGCGTTTTGAACCAGCTGTAGACGAGAAAGCAAAGACTTAGCAGCGTTTTGAACCAGCTGTAGACGAGAAAGCAAAGACTTAGTCACTCCAACATAGAGTCCATTACAGTAATCCAGGCTGATATAAAAGCATGAATCAACGTTTCAAGGAGTTTTCTTGACAAAAAGAATTTGAATTTATATTTTCAACTTATATAGTCATAACTTGCATTGATGTCATTTTAATTCATGCCTTTAAAAGGCATACTTCATCGGTCTTACAACTTCTCCGTTTCAATTTTGTTATTTCATGAGGGTTATTTTCACCTGAATACTTACAGGAGAGTGATGTAACATTATGGATGCTGGAACTGGGCATAAGTGCATAACACAATAGCCACTCAACACGAAATAGTAGTAGCAAAGTTTGCAGCTCCAATGTCAGTTCATAAAGTTCATAAAGAATTATTTACTAATTTGTTAAGAGAAATGTTGTCTAAGACCCAATGGGCAGGAATCCTATCCAGGGATTTAAAAGTGCTCTGTGGTGAGGTCCGTCTGCTTGTATTCAGAACTCAGTTCTGAATAACAACGCACAATTGAGTAATTAAAAAAAATAAAAAGTCTGGCAGCACATGATTTTTGCTGCAGATCTGATTAGGGTTTTTACTGTGATGCGGACTCCGTCTTCAGTCAGCGCCAGAACAGCCAAGTTTTCCAGTCACCACCCGATTTATTTGTTTATGGGATTTGACAAGGAGCATGTAGAAAAGTGTCACGGTGAGAGGTAAGCATGGTAGAGGCTGCATCATGCTAGGGTCTGTTTTGCTGCCAGTGGATACTGGTGCACCACACATAACAGAATAATGAAGAGGGAGGACAACCTCTTTGTGAAACGCAGACACAGAAAGGTGCCTCAACAGGACAATGGTTCCAAACCCACATGAAGATGTACACCAGAGGCGAGCATTAGGCTTCTGAAGGGGTGTAGGTATATATTTGAACTTTGTTGTTGATCAATATTTTTTTTTTTAGTCTTGTTTGTTAATATCTTATCTGGAACCGCGTCTTGCTTGTAAAAAGCAAAGAGTAACTTCACGTAGCGAACAAACAGCCGCACTCGAACAGCCGGTTAAGCAGGCCGGCTGGGTGACGGTTCGTAGTAAGCATAGCTCTAGATTTCAGCCCCCAGATCACCACCAACCCATCTGCGTTTCTAATAAATTTTCCCCTCTGAGCGACAGTCTCGCCGAGGAGCCGACCTTAATTATTGGCAGCTCTGTAATAAGAAACGTGGCACTAAAGAAACCAGGAACCATAGTCAAATGCCTACCAGGGGCCAGAACGGGCGACATAGAATCCTACCTAAAACTGCTGGCTAAGGATAAGCGTAAATACAGTAAGACTGTTATTCACGCTGGCGGTAATGACACCCGGTCACGCCGATCAGAGGTCACCAAAGTTGGTGTTGCTTCGGTGTGTGAGTTTGCTAAAACAATATCGGACTCTGTAATTTTCTCTGGTCCCCTGCCTGATCTGACCAGTGATGACAAGTTTAGCCGCATGTCATCATTCAACCGCTGGTTGTCTAGGTGGTGTCCACAAAACGACGTGGGCTACATTGATAACTGGCAAACTTTCTGGGGAAAACCTGGTCTGATCAGGAGAGACGGCATTCATCCCACTTTGGATGGTGCAGCTCTTCTTTCTAGGAATCTGGCCGGATTTATTAGTTCTCCTAAATGCTGACAACCCAGGGTCCAGACCAGGAAGCAGAGCCGTAGTTTAACACACCTCTCTGCAGCTTCTGTACTGTTACCCACCCATTACCCTATTGAGACGGTGTCTTTCCCACGGCCAAAACTTAACAGATCAAAAACTGATCTAAAGGGAACAAATCATATAAATCTAATAAAAATCCATACGGATCACTTTGAACCAAAAAATAAAAGAATTAAATGTGGTCTATTAAATATAAGGTCTCTCCCTCCAAAGACTTTGTTAGTTAATGAATTGATTTCTGATAATCAGATTGATTTGTTTTGTCTCACAGAAACCTGGCTACAAGAGGACTACGTTAGTATAAATGAGTCAACTCCCTCCAGTTATTCAAATTTCCATATTCCCAGATCTGTGGGAAGAGGAGGAGGAGTGGCAACCATCTTTCAGTCTGATTTATTAATTAGTCCCAGGCCAATTAATAATTACAGTTCTTTTGAACATTTAACCCTCAGTTTCCCTCATCCAAACTGCAAAGCAATAAAACCTCTTCTGTTTATTGTTTTGTATCGTCCACCAGGCCCTTACTCTCAGTTTTTGGATCAGCTGTCAGACTTCTTATCTGATTTGGTGTTAAATACTGACAAGGTTATTATAGTGGGTGATTTTAACATCCATGTTGACACTGAATGTGATAACCTTAGTGTAGCCTTTAAAACTATCCTAGATTCAATTGGTTTTGCTCAAAATGTGCATAAGCCAACGCACTCTCGGCTCCATACTTTGGACCTTGTGCTGACATATGGCATTGATTGTGAAGAACTAACAGTATTCTCTCACAACCCTGTCCTATCTGATCATTTTTTAATAACATTTGAGTTTAATCTAACCGATTTCTCCACCCCCAAAAGAGGGTTCCATTATAGTAGATCTTTATCGGATAATGCTGTATCAAAACTTAAAGAGTCTGTCCCCCTCTTAATATCCTCAGTATTGCAGAAATGCCCTGTAGATGGCAGCAATGCTGTTTCTTCCCATTCACAAATAGATACATTTGCTAGCAGTGTGACTTCCTCATTGCGTTCTGCATTAGATAATGTAGCTCCCTTGAAAAAGAAGGTGATAATTCACAGGAAGCTGGCTCCCTGGTTTAATTCAGAGCTGCGTTCCTTGAAGCACAATGTTAGGAAATTGGAGAGAAAATGGCGCTCTACACACCAAGAGGAATCCTACTTAATCTGGAGGGACAGTCTATTGTTGTATAACAAGACCCTTCGCAGAGTTAGAGCAGCATATTTTTCATCATTAATTGAAGAGAATAAAAATAATCCTAGATTTCTCTTTAGTACAGTTGCCAAACTTACTCAGAGCTGCAGCTCTTTTGATCCATCCATTCCCTTAGCTCTTAGTAGTAATGATTTTATGGGGTTCTTCATAAATAAAATTGATGCCATTAAAAATAAAATAATTGGCATCCTCCCAAACATGATTACCTCATCCCCAGTAAGTAAGGCAGCATTGGAGGAATCTTTAGAACCTGCGCTGTGTCTGAACTGTTTAGAAGCAGTAGAGCTTTCTGAGCTATCTAAAATCTTAGCTTCATCTAAACCTTCTACCTGTATGTTAGACCCAATCCCAACCAAGTTGTTTAAGGAGGTATTCCCTTTGATCAGTGGTCCTATTTTAGACATGATTAATCTATCCTTAGTAAATGGATATGTACCACAGGTTTTTAAAGTAGCTGTTATTAAACCTTTACTTAAGAAACCTTCTCTTGATCAAGATGAGCTAGTAAACTACAGACCTATATCTAATCTTCTTTTCTTATCTAAAATTCTTGAGAAAGTAGTTGCTAATCAACTTTGTGAACATTTACAAAGCAATGACCTACTTGAGGAGTTTCAGTCAGGCTTCAGAGCTCATCATAGCACTGAAACGGCTCTGGTGAAGGTCACTAATGATATTCTCATGGCCTCAGATAATGGACTTGTGTCTGTACTTGTCCTGTTAGATCTTAGTGCTGCATTTGATACAGTTGATCACAATATTCTCCTACAAAGACTTGAACATACTGTAGGGATTAAGGGGAAAGCATTAGGCTGGTTTAAATCTTATCTGTCGGACAGATTCCAGTTTGTTCATGTTAATAATAAATCTTCCTCAAACTCTAGGGTCACCTGTGGAGTACCACAGGGTTCAGTCCTTCGACCAATTCTCTTTACTATATATATGCTTCCGATCGGCAAAATTATCAGACAGCATGGGATTAATTTCCACTGTTATGCTGATGACACTCAGCTATATCTATCCATAAATCCTGATGAATCCAATCAGTTACTTCGACTGCAGTCATGTCTTGATGACATCAAAAGCTGGATGACTTTAAATTTCCTGCATCTAAATTCTGACAAGACCGAAGTTGTAATCTTTGGGCCAGAGTCCTCAAAAAATAAACTTCTTAACCAATCACTTAATCTGGATGACATTAACTTGGCCTCTGGTAATAAAGTAAAAAACCTTGGTGTTATTTTTGACCAAGACATGTCATTTAAATCCCATATTAAACAGGTTTCCAGAGTTTCCTTTTTTCACCTCCGGAATATCGCCAAAATTAGAAACATTCTGCCCAGGAGTGATGCTGAAAAACTAGTCCATGCATTTGTTACTTCAAGGCTGGACTATTGTAATTCCTTACTATCAGGAAGTCCACAAAATGCAATTCAAAGTCTTCAGCTGATCCAAAATGCTGCAGCAAGAGTTCTGATGAAAATCAACGAGAGGGATCATATTTCTCCAATTTTAGCTTCCCTTCATTGGCTTCCTGTTAAATCAAGAATAGAATTTAAAATTCTTCTTCTAACGTATAAAGCCCTTAATAATCAAGCTCCATCATATATCAGAGCTCTGATTACCCCGTATGTTCCTAACAGAGCTCTTCGCTCTCAGACTGCAGGTCTGCTGGTGGTTCCTAGAGTCTCTAAAAGTAGAATGGGAGGCAGATCCTTTAGCTATCAGGCTCCTCTCCTGTGGAACCAACTCCCAGTTTTGGTCCGTGAAGCAGACACCCTTTCTACTTTTAAGACTAATCTTAAAACCTTCCTTTTTGACAAAGCTTATAGTTAGAGTGGCTCATGTTACTCTGAGCTACCTTTATAGTTTTGCTGCTATAGGCTTAGGCTACTGGAGGACATCATGCCTATTTTTCTCACTCTACTGATTTCTACTGTTCTCCAGTCTACTGTTCTCCAGATTTGCATTGCATTACATTGAAATGACTGTTGTCATTTCAGCTTTTAACTTTTTGTTCTCTCTCTTTTTTCTTCATAGTAGGTACACCTGGTCTGACGTTCTGTTGACTGTGAAATCATCCAGGGAGGACAGATCACCGACTATTACCATCTAATGTAGAACAGATTACTAGATCAATGTGTGCTTCTGTGCTTTTTTGTCTCTCTTGTTGTGTCTCTGCTCTGTCTTCTGTAACCCCAGTCGGTCGAGGCAGATGACCGTTCATACTGAGCCCGGTTCTGCCGGAGGTTTTTTTTTTTCCCGTTAATGGGTGGTTTTTCTTCCCACTGTCGCTTCATGCTTGCTCAGTATGAGGGATTGCAGCAAAGCCATGTACAATGCAGACGACTCTCCCTGTGGCTCTACGGTTCCCCAGGAGTGAATGCTGCTTGTCGGGACTTTGATGCAATCAACTGGTTTCCTTATATAGGACATTTTGACCAATCTGTATAATCTGACCCAATCTGTATAATATGATTGAACTTGATTTTGTAAAGTGCCTTGAGATGACATGTTTCATGATTTGGCGCTATATAAATAAAATAAAATTGAATTGAATTGAATTGAATTAAAATTAAATGCATCATGAGTGTTTCCAGAAAGGAACGCCCTCACCCTGCTCTTACTTACCACCCAACCTTTAGCTGCGGGGAGGAAGATGATGATTGGTGTCCTCCGCTGCCGGCCAGGACCTACCTGATGGACGCTTCCAGGGAGGAGGTGTCCAGCTTGCCGTCCAAACCAGGGGAACTGATGTCTTCCCCTCAGCGCGATGCACCAAAGCCCAGCGACAGTCCGCGCCTTCAGCATTTTGACCTCCTTATCCGCCACCAGGAGAACTCCCAGGTGTCCCAGTCTAACCCTGATCTATTTACAAACGCCAAGGCCCTGGACGCCAGTGATTTATACAACTCCAGCCAGTGGGTGGATAATTTCAGGGGAGAAAGCCTCAGCAAAGGTCAGTTTGAATTAATCTGAATGCCTCACGTTTTAAGATTAGACTCACAGGACCGTGCGGCGTCATAAAGAATCTACTTTCTGATGTTGCGCAGCAGAAAGTATTTGTACACAGGAATCACGTTGCATTTAATCATAGGTTTTTGCTGCTGTGTAAGTTCCCTAAGCATGACGTCAGCTTGCTCTCTTGTCAGGACAATCTCCCGCTGCAGCGGCAGAGTCCAGCCCCGCAGCTCCGGCACACAAATCCAGGAGTAAGAAGAGAGCGCCAAAGGACGGACAAAACCGGAGAGAGAAGCACAGAGACGCAGCAGGTATGCCCTGGGTTACGCTTGTCATTTCTGCTTTAGTGCAGTGAACAGGTATATTACTCACCGTTAAACTATCTCTAGCAAATCTGCAGGCAGGACTCCTGTTATTGTCTCTTCTCTCAGTACAAGTGTAGCTTTAATTGAAATAGCTCGACAGGTTTCTTTCATTAATATCTGCAAAAAGCACTTACATCCCTTCAACTGTGAGCTTTTTTCAGTGTACCTTATTGGGACTTTAGGTAAAAGACCAACACAAAGTACTTGTGAGGTAGAAGCAAAGGTTTGCATGGTTTAAAAAATAAAATTATACATATATATATATATATATATATATATATATATAGTTTCACCCAAAAATGTCTAAAAGGGTAAGAATGCATTTATATCTGGTCCCTTTTATTCCGATGTCCCTAAATTAAATCCTTCACAACCAGGACAAATTTCATCTCAAGATAAGCAAGTCTGTTCTGTAATGGCCTCAGAGGTTTATTAGAGGACATCAGGGAACAGACGGCATCATGAAGACAAAGGAATGTATTAAAGAGGCCATGGAGAAGTTTAAAGAGGGTTTGCTTATAAAACAATATGAAAAGGTTTAAGTGCCTCAGAGAGTGTTGTTCTAATCCATCTTCTAAACAATGAAAGAGTATGGCACAGCTACAAAACCACCAAGACATGACTGTACATTGTCCCGAGTTAACTCGGGAGGCACTGCAAAGATTCCCAGCTCAGGTGGGAGAACGTGAAAGTCATGCCCTCCATGTTTGGTCAAAACAGCATAGTTGCATACAGATGGATATTGTTAAAACCGATCCATATGAAGTCATGTTGGGTGAAGAGTGTAAGAAGGTTCTCTGGTGAGACGAGACCAACATGAAACATTTTCACCCACATGCAAGGCTCTGTGTGGAGGAAAGCTAACACTGCGTGTCACCCTGAAAACGGCATCCCCCCAGTGAGAGACGGTGGTGGCAGCATCAGGTTGAGGTGGGGCTTAGCAGAGTTGTTGGGAAGATGGTTGGAGTTATACATGCAGAGCAATTCTGGAAGAAAACCCATTAGAGGCTGCAAAATAATTGAGACTGTCATGGAGGTTCACTCTCCATCCAATCTGACTGAGCTTGAGTTATTGTGCAAAGAAGAACAGGCAAAATGTTTTTCTCTGGACTTATTACTGCTAACTGCAACAAAAGATGGCTCTTTAAAGAATTCACTCAGAGGGACTAAATGCAAACACAGAGACTTTTCAGATTGTGTCTGCATTCATTTCTGAAAACCAATATATCATTTTGCCTCCACCTCACAATTGTGATAAACTTTATCAATGAATTCCCCAAAAAACAATGAACTCTTTAGCTGCCGTTTGACAACATGTGGAAATGTCCAAGAAGTACGGATACTCTTGCCTATGTCCCGTTCCGTTTTGAAATAAAGAAATATAATTGATTTATCTGCATAGAGATACTGTACCTTACAGTTTTCTTTTATTATCTTTAAAAAAAGATTTAATTGAAAAGGACACATAAGAAACTCTCAGACATAGTTGCCCTGGATGAAGAGCTTGCCATTGTGTTGGAGTCAGCATTGCAACAGACCATAGGCATTTTAAAATATTTTTTCTCGTGTCAGTGTGTTTGATGCTTTCTTGGACAGGACTATTCCCGTCCTTTAGATATCTTTGCTTGGCACATTCACAATCTGAATTACCATGTCCAAACAGCTTAAATCACAGTGGTCCAGAAAATAGCTGTTAGTCATTAATATGATATGATCCGGCATGGGTAACCAGGGTGTTTTGAGTCACTCGCACACACTTCCAGGGCAAAAACCACTTTAGTCGTCACCTTCTGCCTCCGGTTTTTAAGCAGTCACAAGACAGTGATGTCTGCTCGTCTAAGAAAGAAGAAAGGGAATAAGCCTATTTCCCAAAATGAGAAACTACTCCTTTTAAGTTTGAATTCTCTTTGTGCGTTGTTGTTAATCATCGCTGATGAATCACACGCAGACCTCCCTCCTCCGCCGACCCCTCCTGCCACAGACGGCTCCCTGCAGCTCTTTGTGGACGTTCTGAGTCGCAGACGAACGGACAGCGAAACGAGAGAGGGGAGCGATACGCCCACTCTTCCGAAGCGAGCAGACGATATCTCGCCGCAGAGGGGGGGACTTGCAAAGTGGTTACCACAAGGTAAAAAGACCAAGCAAACCGTAAAACACCAGCTTCAGCAACGCGCCGTGTATGTTTGTTTTGATGTTGCTATAAAGCGTCAGAGAAATTCTCTCTTCTCCTTGTGGCACGGCTCGGTTTTTGGTCATTTGGGCTTCGAACCTTTTAAATCGGAGTCCTCTGTTTTCCGTCAGCAGATGAGAATGTAATCCCACACAGACAGCCGAATCCACTGTCCAAGGTCCAGACGTCGGGCTACGGGTCCCTTGGGGGACGAGTGTTTCCTTAGCCCTCCGCTGCTGCTCAGAGGAGAGATGAGGTATGTCCGAACAGACGAGTGGGAGATGCTGAGTCGCGTGAGGATAAAAGCGCAGCAACAGACTATGGAGGAAACAGGCAAAAATAAAAAATCCATTAAGCACAAAGCCAGACTGCTATGGTAGAGGTTTGCATTTTAAAGATTTTTAAATAAATATATCTAAATACATGGAAATGGGATTTTGGATCTAGTGTTTGTAATAGAATATTGTCCTCCGGTACAGCTTTATATCTGTCAACGCCCTTGGGAGAAAATGTATTGTGGGTTTTGGTCCCATGACCAGTGAGGATTTATCTAACAAATTGACCATTTGGTAGACATGGAAATAATGAATGATGACCTCAAAACTGTGCACACTACTGTTAAGATGTCAGGTTCCTGTGAAGGAAAAAAACGACTATGGTAAATCATTTGAAAATGATTCTACTTTTAATGTGCTGAAATTAGAAATTACAAAGCTTGAATGACCTGGTCACATAATTGTACTAACCCTTAAACTAAAACTTTGAAGAACCAGCGTTCACTCTTTTCTGGTGAGAGTCTACCAGCGTCCAGTATGTTGACTCGACCATTTCTGCTCACTTTACTTGGCAAAGGTTCTCCAACACGGATCTTCTGTCAAATTTAGCTCTGGACTTTGGGCAGGTCATTCCTAAACTTTAGCTTTCATTTCATGAAGTTACGTTTTTCTAATAGTTTTTAGGCAGGGATGGAGAGAAATACAATCCTTTTGGGTTCATATTTTCAATCTCCCTGACAAAACCCGGTTCTCTCTGAATAAAGTAACCTTAGATCACAATCCTGCCATCATCATGTTTCTGTGCAGGAATGTTGTTCTTTTAGTGATCCTCAGTGTGGTTTTCGTTTCAATTTAACTCAATTCAATTTTATTTATATAGCGCCAATTCATGAAACATGTCATCTCGAGGCACTTTACAAAGTCAAAATCAATCATATTATACAGATTGGGTCAGATTATACAGATTGGTCAAAAATTTCCTATATAAGGGAACCAGTTGATTGCATCAAAGTCCCGACAAGCAGCATTCACTCCTGGGGAACCGTAGAGCCACAGGGAGAGTCGTCTGCATTGTACATGGCTTTGCTGCAATCCCTCATACTGAGCAAGCATGAAGCGACAGTGGAAAGAAAAAACACCCGTTAGCGGGAAGGAAAAACCTCTAGCAGAACCGGGCTCAGTATGAACGGCCATCTGCCTCGACCGACTGGGGGTTACAGAAGACAGAGCAGAGACACAACAAGACAGACAAAAAGCACAGAAGCACACATTGATCCAGGAATCTGTTCTACATTAGATGGTAATAGCAGGTGATCTGTCCTCCCTGGATGATGTCTCAGATAACAGAACACCAGACCAGGTGTACCTACTATGAAGAAAAAAGAGAGAGAACAAAAAGTTAAAAGCTGAAATGATGACAAGCAATACATAATTGAAGAACAGTAGAACTCGATAGAGTGAGAAAAATAGAAAATTAGATCCTGATGTCCTCCAGTAGTCTAAGCCCATAGAAGCACATCCCCATAGGTAGCTCAGGGTAACATGAGCCACTCTAACTATAAGCTTTGTCAAAAAGGAAAGTTTTAAGATTAGTCTTAAAAGTAGACAGGGTGTCTGCTTCACGGACCAAAACTGGGAGTTGGTTCCACAGGAGAGGAGCCTGATAGCTAAAGGATCTGCCTCCCATTCTACTTTTAGAGACTCTAGGAACCACCACCATTACGTTTAGGAATTGTGGCCCAAAGTTTAGCTTTGCTTTCATCAGATAGTGGCACATTTTCTCAGAAGGATTTAGACGATTTTAGCCTGGCCTCAAAGTTTTCTTAGGCTAAAAGGTTTTACAGCCCCAGCTGTAACTCCTTAGTCCAGATATAATGGACAGAACAGGAGATTTCTCTCACATGTGGGACATGACCAATCCTAACCAAAAAAAAATACCTGCCCTGCTTTTAGTGTTACCGTCAGGCCCTTGACAACCTTCCTCTATTTCGGAGAAACCTTATCGAAGAGTGGCCTACACCAACAACACACACTGCACATCCCTCGCGAACAAACCCCCCTAAACGTGGTGGTGGCAGCACCATGCTGTTGGGATGCTGTTCATGAGCACAGACAGGAAAACTGGTCAGAGGTGACAGGTTGAGCCTTTAAAATTCACGTTCACAGATCTTCATTTCAGATATTTGGGCAGGAAATTTTGATCTCTGGGACGAGGCGATTTTTCCAGGGCCTGTTGCAACATGTACACATTTTTGAAAAAATAAAAATAAATTACAGCAAAGAAATACTTCTCCCATTTCTATCCTTATTTACTTCTACCACAATTATGAGACTAAATAAGTGTGTTTAATTGCTAATTTATTGACAAACGATAAATTGTGTAGCCCACCTGAAGAGCAGCAAACAAACCTAAAACAGCATAGAAATGTTAACGCAGTGTTGTTGTTTTTTCATGTGTGAACGTGGCGATTTAAGTCATCACTACAAAAAGATCTAATTTCTCAGCAAAGAAGAAGTCATGATCAGAAACAAAACAAGAAAATATGAAACAGTATATTTGAGGTCTACAGTTTTTCTCTGCGTCATCTCTATGCAAATGCCTCTGTTTTCACTTCTCTCCGTCTCGTGTTTTCCTCCGTAGAATCTCACATAGACAGCAGCCGATTACGTGACGTGACATCCTCCTCTTTTCCTCCCCTACTTCCTGTCTTCGCGAACCATCAATCTGTTGCCATGGCATCCCGTGAAAAGCTGAAGACAAAAGGAAAAGCGTCAAGGCTTGCCATCTGCCTTTTCACAAGCTATTCGTATTCTCTTTTTATTTTACTTTAATGAGATTCTTTTTTTTTTTCTTTTTTTTTTTCTGGTGTGTGATTTCTCTCACCCCCTCCTCTGTGTATAAAGACATCCTCAGTGTAATTTTTTTAAAAGGATGTGATCAGATATATTGCTAAAAATGGATCTGGGTGGGGAAAGTGTGGTATTTTTAGGCTAAAGGGAAATAAATGTAAGTATTGCATTGTTGTACAGCAGATTAATGAATGTATCTTTTGTTTACTCCTGATGAAACTATGATTCTGTGTCTTTGATGAACGACGGGGGGGAGAGGGACATGGAACTAAATCTAAAGATGTTGGTGTGGCTGTGTGTCAGTGTTTTTAATTTCACTTTCCTGTGTGGCTGTATAACCGTGTTAGATCACCAGTGTGTTCATTTCTAAATCTGAAAAATAAAAGGCTTTGTTACATAAAGGTTTCCTTGCGAGTGTGAAATCCACTAACTGTGACCGAAGAATAGCAGTTGTGTTTCTAGCAGCGGGACTCTGCGGACGACAACGCCAGCCTGTATTTTCCAGTCAGCTGGTTCGACGCTTCAGCACAAAGTGAAATGCTTCAACAAAATTTGGAACAATAAATGATTCAAAAGTACCCTAAAGTTTTGTCTTTCAGAACAGATCTGTTTAATTTACTTTACTCATTTAGGAAAGGTCCTTAAGATGTTTTGATGACCATGAATCCCTCGCTACGGTTGGAGAAAATGACAAGACAGATGCTGTCGGCTGAAATTGATTTAGCATTTGTTGATCCAGCAGAAATGCACTGGTGAAACTCTGCTGTCCTCAGCAAATCTTTAAGCCGCAACCTTTATTGGACAGGGAGCCATCAGAAAATACCTTGTTTTGTCGTGTTTTGAGAACCCGGGAGAGCAGAGTTTCACTCTTGGTGTAACTGTGTTGATAGCTTTCTAAATTGTGTGACCTTTTCATTTTTGAAAAGTAAATGACGGAAGATTTAATTACGAAAATGTCATATCGTGGGAAAATTGCTGACTGAACAGATGTCTAGCAGACAGTCATCAATGCCCTTCCCGAGCAGGGAAAGCCACAAAAAGGTAATTATTGAAGTTCACAGACTGGTGTATCCCAAAGCATGTTAGCAGAAAGTTTAGTGGAAGGAAAAATGTGCTAGAAAACAGTACACAAGCAACAGGGATGAGCCTTGAGAGGACTGGAAAGCAAAGTCTACTCAAGAATCTGGGGGGATCCTAAAGGTGTGGACAGCAGCTTGGGTCAGTGCTTCAACACTACACACAAATGTGTCCGGGACAAGGGCTACAGCTGTGACTTTTTTTGTGTTAACCCACTCAAGAACCAGAATCATTGTCAAAAGCATTGTCTTTGATCAGGTCAAAAACACCAAGCTTTGAGCGTCTCACAGAGCACCCTTCAATCTGTCGTTCAAAAAAGGACAATACAACTGTTAACCTAGCAAGACATGGTCGTTCTCCTAAACTGACGGGCAGGACAAAGAGAGCATTGATCAAAAAAGCAGCCCGGATGCCCATAGTAACTTTCTAGTAGCAGTAGGTGGGTGAATGTGTTGACGGGACAGCTATTAATTTTACACTTCACAAATCTGCCTTTTATGAAGAGAGGAGAGACAGAAAGCCTAATTTGCATTTTGTGAAAAGCAATGAAGGGGATGCAGCAAACGAGAGGAAAAACCTTCTCTGATCAGATCGTTATTCGACCTTTTGGGCTACGTACAAAAAGGTACATGTGGCAGAAAACTAACCTGGAACAAATCATAATCACAACAAAACCAGGTGTCAGCCGTTTCTTGTTGTGGTGACGTTTTTCTTCAGCAGGGACAGGAAAGATGGTCACAGCTATTGGTAAAATGGATGAAATACTGGGCAATCCCAGAAGAACAACCCGTTCGAGGTCGAAAAAAGACCTAACAGTTTGCAGAAATGTAACTTTCAGCAGGTCAAGGACCCCAGATATACGGTCAGAGCTACAATGGAAAGGTTTAGATCAAAACATACAAAGCATACTGTCAGAATGGCCCGTTCAAAATCCACACCTTAATCATTTTGAAAATCTTTGGCTAAACAGAAATGACACTTTCAGCTTTTATTGGTAAAAATGTTGGAAACAATGTCTCATTTTCCTTCCAGTTCACAGTCGTGCACCGCTCTGTGTTGTTCTGTCCTATTCCATGTTAACAGAAGGCATTATAGGCGGTTGTTGTAATGAAAGTATGACTAATTTATTTTCAAGGAACAGTAAGTATCCAGATTTTGGTGCAAAAGCTTTATTGAATATATACAAAATTGAGCCTTTATTGTGGCATTTCAGAGTTTGTAGGCTATATTAGGTGTTGTGAAAAAAACTGACACTAAAATAACATCACTAACGTAGCATGGGCAAACATGCAAAGTATCTGTGTATTTAAATGTTAACCTTTCCTCCTTAAAATACTATCAGGTCTGTTCTGTATCGTCTGAAAAGGGAACATGTCCTGATTTTTGAATATGAATTAGCATCCATATAAACAGAGTTAGTGACTGGTAAGCCAAGAAACGTCTGCACTGACTCTGCCGTTGATTGTGAGCTTATGCATCAGTGCGAGCGGTATAAAGGAAAAACAAGATCAGCACAGCTCTTTTCCAGGTGACTGAGAATATTAACGCAGGACGTGATCAGAGTGCCAGTAATAACAGGATGCTCATATTTAATAGCAGGGTTACTTTATAGTGCATAAACCTCATTAAAAACATGATTGCACATTTGACAGATGAATTATGCAGAAACCAGAGGCAGTGATATATGAAGATGCTTTCATCTTCGCAGGTAGAAGCGTCACTGAAAGACTTCGTGTCTATGAAAACACCACGGCTCTTTTCACGTTTTTACCTCTTATCCGCAACCACGAATTGTGGGCAGAGATCTCCAGAAATCGCAGGAATCTTTTCCACTTGGGTGGACACAGAATAGTTCCCAACTATGAACGAGATAGGAAGGGCGTGATCTCTCCAGCAGGTCAGGAGATTCCCAGGTTGGACAAGTCTGAAACTCCTTCCTTGGAGAACAAGCAAACTGCATCCTTACCTGATGCTCGCATAAAACCTTCTCCATCCACATTCCAGCGTCTTTTTAATCCATGTTAGTTCCAGTATGCTTTTTAATATTTATCTACTGTGCAGCGTCTTCACATTGCCTCCACAGCCACATACCTTAATGTATTTCATTGTGATTTTATGTGGCACGTCAACATAAAGTAATTTATAATTGTGAAGTGGAATATAAAAGGATTAACCAAAATTAACAAAAATCTGACAAGTGTGGCTTTATGTTCAAACCCTCTGAGTCAACAATTTGAAAAAAAAAAAACTCTGCCTTCAGTTACAGCTGCAAGTCCTTTGGAGTATGACTTCACCACTTTAGCACAACAGAACTTTTTGCCCATCCCGTCTTTGCAAAATAGCTCAAGTTCAGCCAGATTTTATGTAGAGCATCATCAAATTTCAACTTTCAAGTCTCGACACAGATTTGCTATTGAATTGTTGCCTGGACTTTGACTGGACCAACGTAATAAATGAAGCTTTTAGAATAACCACCCCGCTCTAGCTGTGGCTGTGTGGTTATGGCTCGTTGCTCTGCTGGAAGGTGAACCTCCGCTCCAGTCTTCAGTCTTTTGCAGCCTTTATTACAGATTTTCTTCCAGAACCCTGTATTTAGCTCCATCCATCCATCTTCCCTTCAACTCTGACCAGCTTTCCAGTGCGCTGAAGAACAGCATCCCACAGCATAATGCCACCACCACCATGCTTCACTGTAAAGAGGGTTTGTTCACGGTGATGTCCAGGATTATATTTTCAGCTCATATAACATTTTGGACGCAGGCTAGAACATCTTTTACATGATTGATGTGCCTCCCTATCTGGCTCATGGTGAACTTTAAATGTCTTTTGACAATTGCCTCTTCTTGAAACTTACTGGACAACTTAAGTTGTTGTCCTGTCAACAGATTTTCCCACCTGAGCTGTGTATCTCTGCAGCTCCTCTGGGGCCTCTTGTCTGCTTCTCTGATCAACGCGCTAGTTGCACATCATTTTAGATGGATGGCCATGTCTAGATAGATCTACGTTTGTGCATTATGCTTTCCATTTTCAGGTTAGAAAGAGCTCCGTGACGTATTCAAAGCTTGGAATGTTATTTCTAACCCAACCTTGCTTTAAACATCTCCCCATCTTCATCCCTGACCTGCCTGCTGTGTTCCTTGAGCCTTATGACTGCTCACTAATAAATACAGCGTTCACAGAACAGCTGTAGTTATACTGAGATTAAATTATGTAATCAACTAATCAGGCGATTGTTGATTGCAACTGGCTTTGTTTAGGGGTATTACAGTAAAGGGGGCTAAATACAAACATACATTACAGTTTTGTGTTTTATTTGCTGTGTTGAAACCATGTTGGTTTTTCTTTCCTCCTCGCAGTTTGCTCTATCAAAAGGAATCCTATAAAAGAAATTCACAGAGGTACGTGGTTGTACAGTGAGAGAATGTGAAAAAAGTTAGAGACATTAATACAAGTTAAATAAATACGAATGCTTCAGCAGAACTTCATAGCTTGGATGGAAATGTTTGTTTTAAATGAATTTCTGTCCTACATAACCAAAGCAAACCCCCTTTCGACATTGTTTCGACCTTGTTGCACAGACTAAGAAAAAGGAATTAGCTTAGTTCTTTCTACCAGAGCCAAATGACCCTGACGTCTGAATGAACCCTTAGTATGTTGTATCATGTTCCCATGAAAAAAGCGCCTTGCCTGATACCAGATACTGTGCACGAGCTGCTGCCATCCTCAGATTGCAGCACTGTGAGAATGAACGCGGCTTAATGAGAGCGGGAAGCCTTCATGTCAGCGTACAGCTCCTGAAACGTGACAGCAGTGGGATATGAAAGGCTTTTCTCCCATGTCAGCTCTGTCATCCGCTGGATGAACCTTCTATTTGCAGATCTTATTAGCTGAGGTGCCAGCCACAATATTGCAGTAGGGAGGCATTCAGATCATGTGGAGAGCAAGAAATACTGGACTTCAGCTAATACCATCTGGGTCCTACCAGGCCATGAGGATAAGGATAATCCATTGCCATTTGAACAGGTTATTCGATTTGGACGGGGTTCGCAATCTTGTGCTTTTAGACAGGTAACAAAGATTGGAATTTATGTGGTTCTGTTGTTCTTTTCTCCCAGATGAGCTTGACTAGGGGTCTGTTACTGAGCCATCTGACAAATCTGCAAACATACATCAGTGGCTAATCGGACATGTTTGGTTCTTCCCATCAAAAGGGAGCAATTTACAATGCTGTCCGTCTTAAATGAGAAATCTACTGAGGCTTCATGGTTCCACAGTAAACTGGTGCTTAAGAAAGGAAAGGAAAGTGTTTTATTTGTCATTATACATACGAGGTACATACCACAAAATGACATAGATCAGATGGAGTGATAGATAAGAATGAGCCTGAGGATGTTTACAATCTGATCCTATTCAAAATAATAATGTTGAACATACTGGAAAGTGACAAGTGAATCAGTGATTTGCATCTGACTTGAAATGCACCCGCGAGGATGGGCCTCAAATGCCTGAAAACAGCAGCGCTTTAAGTACAGGTTGCTCAAGTCTGAGCCGCTAGAACGGACAGACTCCTGGATAGGCGTTGAAACGTTCTCAGAAAAACTGAGTGAACGTCCAGTTGCCTCAAATTCAAGCCTTTTTCTGGTTGCAATGAC
Organism: Fundulus diaphanus; assembly: GCA_037039145.1. Taxonomy (NCBI): domain Eukaryota; kingdom Metazoa; phylum Chordata; class Actinopteri; order Cyprinodontiformes; family Fundulidae; genus Fundulus; species Fundulus diaphanus. The sequence continues at coordinate 19,233,461 of CM073124.1, forward strand.
CTGGATAACTGTCAGAACTGATATTTGTAGTCGTAGTACGCCACATTATAGACCAGCAGAAAAAGATAATAGACATGACTGTCATTAAAACAAATTAAATACTGTTTACTGGTAAAAGCCTGCATCCTTTAATAACAAGTGAGACATATTCTGAATCCAGTGGTTCTTTAAAAACGTTCTTTTAAAGAGTGAAATGGAAGAAACGATCTGGAATATTAGCTCCAGGGTTTCATGTGTGCTGAGAGGTTGTTGAAGTTAATTTGCTCCATCCTTTGCTATTTATTCAGGCAAGTTTATTAACAATATCAGCTCTCACTTTCTATAGTCCAAAGAGACCAAATTTGTGCAAAAATTGATCAATTGAGTACTCAAACAGACACCGAATGAAATCAAGGAGGAAAAGAAATAAACTGTGGAGGATAAACATCTGTACAAGGTTAAGGCTAAATATTAGAATAAAGAACTAAATCCAAAACAGACACAAAGCAGCAGCAGAATATACACGTTTAAGAGGTACAGATCAGCACCATGGTTCAGCAAATAATGAGAGATGGCAAAACAAAGTTCTGGTGAAATTAACAAGCAGACACAGAGTTAAAAAGCAAAATAAAAAATTTACATATTATATTTGTAACAATAAAACTCTGAATAGCAGAACGTTCAAATGATGACGGAGTTAGGTTTTGAAAAGTAAATGAAAAGCACCACCTAGTGGTAATGTGTTAGCATGACTGTGATGACATTTATCTATCCATCTATTAAGCTCAGTGAGGGAATGCAAAGTAATAATTAAAATAAAGGTGAGCTATTTTGAAGACAAAAATATAAAAGATAATTTGATTTAACCTCAAACTTTTGTTTGTGAATACTTCTTGCTTCATAGTTTTTATAATAAAAGTAAGGGAATGCCACTGAATTACAAAGGTATGTACAATTTTTTTAAATAAACATAGGCTACAACATACTTTTTGGTAGGTAAACTCTACTTTGTAGGTAAATAATGTGGATGACAAAGCTAGGAAGATTTAGAACTGAATTATTTATTTTAAAACTACTGCTTTACAGTTGTTCCCTGACAACTAAAGTTAAGTAAATTTAGTCCAAAGCTGCTTGCAAAACTACACAATGTCTGTTTTGCTGTCTTCAATACATCTAATAACATCACTTTGTCTTTCTCACACAGTGTCAGGATTTGTCACGATGAACCTGAACACACGCCACACACAGAGCTTAGTTTTGAGAGTTTATTGAAGGACAGATGGGTTGTGGATGAAGAGAACCAGAGTCTGTAACCGGGCTGGAGCAGGAGGATGGAGATGGCAGGAGCTGGGGGACTGGAGAGAGCTGAGGACCGGAGAGCGCTGGAGAGCTGCGGGTGCTACGCTGCAGGAACCAGGAAGCTTCCAGAGCAGGTGAGACAGCGTAGGGGTAGCAGGAGAACCAGCAGCACAGCAGAGAGATCAGCAGCGTAGCAGAGAGAGTCCTTGGAGATGCAGACAGGCACAGGAACTCTGGCAGACTGACGTGGAAAAATCTCAGGCTGGCAGAAGTGGGAAGATCTCTGACTGGCAAGCATTGACGACGGACCGGCGAGGAAGAACTGACTGAGGAGGGTTTATATGGAGAGGCTGGCAGGTGGAAAGAGTCCGGGTTGATTAGGAACTGACAGGTGTAGATGATTAGGCAGAGTGGAGTCGGAGCTGGGCGGGAGGAGGAAGGTGCTGGAAGGTTCCTGACAGGCAGGCCAAAACTGCACCATGACACACAGTTTGTCATTATTCAGTAGAGCTACGTTGTTTTTCTATTTTGACTCAGAAAAAAGCTATTAATGCACAAGTGGTGCGTGTCATTTTAAAGAAATGTATTATGACTCTCTTATAAGGCATATATGGTTCCATATATATAGTCCCTTGTGAAAGTAATGATTTCTCTTACATTTTTTCATATCTTGTCACGTCAAAACCACAAACTTCTGGGAACCAACATAATTGTTATGCATAAAATTAAGACACTTTATAAGTTGTGCATAATTGTGAAGTGAGGAAAAGCTACTAAAACTAAAGGGCAGCCAACAGTGAAATTGATTTGTGTTTAAAACTCAACCCAATTATTAAACAGGGTCCACCTTTGTGTAATTTAAACTCAGTAAAAAGGGGGGAATCAGCATCCTGAAGACGAAGCCACATGCCAGACAGGTCGGGGATAAAGTTGTAGAGAAATTTGAAACAATATTTAAAGGCAAATCCTGCCATCCTAGCCAACAGAGGCGTTGCTGTAATCAGAGGCTGATGGTAAAAGCCCTTTATGAAAGAGAGTGTCAGGAATGAATGGATGAAAGAAATAAGCAATGAAACCTTATTTGTATAAGACTCTTCCAGACATAGATCACAAATTGCTTCGCAGAAAATAAACCTGTAAAAATGAAACAAACAGTTGTAAAAAGATTAGATTTGAATTGCTTTTTAAAAAAACTCAACAGAGTCCACTGACCTCAAACTAAGTGTGAGAACGTTCCAGAGTCCTGCTGAGTACGCCTGAGAAGGCCCTGTCACCTTTAGTTTTCAGCCTCGTACGTGGCACAGCCAGCAATTCTGCAGACGCTATGTAATGACACTAGGGTTAGAGGAGCACGCTTGCATTCTAAAAAAGGCTGCAGTTACCAGGTTTGAACACTGCAGACTGCCACTATGAATCATTGAGCAACACCCTAAAGCTAGCTTTATTCACGCCCAGATTGCTCCGCGGGTGCTGCAAGCTGCCCACTTCTCCCCAAGGGTGATAGGCTCAATGCGAAGCCAAATTTAGTTGGAATGTATATTAGCAATGACAAACATTTTTGTCTTATTTGAAGGTTTAGACAGGTTAAAAATGCGTTACAGTAATCCAATCTTGAGGAAACTATCTGAATAAAAATAGCTAGTTCTGTTAATGAGAGGATGCTACTTACCACAATGATATTTTGTGATAAAACCACACCAGACATCACCATCTAAAGTGAGACAAAATAAATTACCCCAAGATTTCTCGAGGCTAAAGGAAAAAGGGTTTCCATCATTAGAGTTGTATGCATTCTAGCAGGAAATTTCAGTTTAATCTTGCAGTTTGAAAACAAACCAGAAATAATAAGTGGCTCCAAACAGAACCCTGAGGTACACACCAAAGTAAAGAGTGGACCAGTGAAACAGGATTTCTAGGGAGGCCTGTTATTGACAGCTCAACAGTCTGATAGCCTGGGGAAAAAAATGTTGCAAAACTGGTGGACGGTTCGGAAACATCTTGCAAGAAGCCAGCAGAATGAACAGTTCATAGTTAGGGGGAGTTGAATACATGTTAATTTGTTTGGCCCGGGTCACACAGTGTTTTAATGCAATGTTCTGGGCAGAGGGAGAAAGATGTCCCGATAATTGTTTTCTGTTGACTTCACCATTCTTTGGAGAGCCTTTCAGGCTACAATGTTGCAGGTGGCCGACCACACCGAAATGCAGCTGGTCTGCACACTCTCTTGCTTTGTAGAATGTGGTGAGGGTGTGAGTGTAAACCCCAAAGTAACCCCCCCCCCCCCCCTCCTTTCAGTCATTCACTCACACATTCACACACTGACGGTGGTAGGCTTGGACTACAAAATTGCTCCAAGAAATTACATTGGCAGGTTTGCAAAATTGTCTAGATGTTCATGACCTTGTTCACAAGTTCACTGTGATGTAGTTGTTCAAAAAAAATAAATAAATCCAAAACAGAGAAAACTGAATGGCTTGAAGAATATGACCTAAGCAGAATATGAAGATATCTACACAGCACCTGGAGAAACTACATTCATATTTTTTGCATTCCTAGAACTCCAAGTACACAACAAATGTATTTAAGGGCTAAAAAAAAGTGTGTTTTGCATATGTTCTCTTTTAAGACTAGGCTTAAAATGTTCCTTTTAAAAAAAAAAAAGCGTACAGCTAGAGTAGCTTGTGTTATCCTGAGCTATCTCTGTAGTTATGCTGCTATAGGCTTAGGCTGCTGGTTGACATTAAGACCTATCTCCCCCACTCTGTTGAGTTTCCTACTATTTTCCAATTTTTCATGAATTGTTATTTCAGCTTTTAAATTTTGTTCTCTGCTTTTTCTCTTCATAGTAGCTACATCTGGCCTGCCCTTCTGTTTAGCTGTGACAAAATCCTGGGGCGCAGATCAGCTGCTGTTAACACCTTCATCTTAAAGATAATACAGCTGGCCCTGTCTCTCAGAGTCTAACCATGTCTTTCTCCTCGACATAGCTACTGGCTGAGCTTTTACTTCAACTAACTGTATGTGTGCTTTCTGTCATCCTTTTCAACTGAAAACTGGCTTAGAGCCCATCTGCTTAATTGTTTCTTTCCTAGACACAGCCACCTGTGGAGCTAGTCCACCATTACCCTCTCGAACATTGAAAGTAGTGCTGGATCAGTGCTGCTATGTTCTCTTTTGTGTCTCTGCTCTGTCTTCTCAAACCCCCAGTCGGCCGTGACAGATGGCTGTTCACACTGAGCCTGGTTCTGCTGGAGGCTTCCCTCCGTCACAGGGGAGTTTTCCTCTCCACTGTCGCTACATGCAAGCTCAATATGAGGGGTTGCCACAAAGTCAAAGATGCAATGCAAACGACTGTCCACTGTGGCTGTGTGCTCTTTCAGAACGGGGGAATGCTGCAAGTGCAATCTGGTGGGTCTCCTTTGATACAGTTGAAAGATTCTCACAAAAGTTGGCAGGAACTTTGGTCCATTCCTCCTGACAAAACTGGTGTACTTGAGCCAAGTCTGTAGGCGGTCTTACTCGCACACATATTTTCAGCTCTGCCCATAAATTTTCAATAGGATTGAGATTAGGGCTTTGTGAAGGCCACTTCAAAAGATTGATTTTGTCATCCTTAAGCTATTTTGTAACCAGTTTGGCTTTATGCTTCGGGTCATTGTCCATTTGGAAGACCCATTTGCACCCGAGCGTCAACATTTTTGTTGATGTCTTGACATGTTGCTTCAGAATTTCCACATAATTTTCTTTTCTGATGATGCCATCTATTTTGTGAAGTGCACCAGTCCATCTTGCAGCAATACAATCCCACAAGATGATGCTGCCCCTGTATTTCACAGTTGTGATGGTGTTTTCAGGCTTTAAAGCTTCTCCCTTCTTCTTCCAAATGTAACGATGGTCATTATGGCAAAACAGTTAAATTCTAGTTTTATCAGAGCACAGAGCATGTCTCCAGAAATTAATTTCCTTGTCCCTGTGTGCATTTGCTCGCTGCGATCTGGATTGTATGTGTTTCTTTTGGAGTAATGGCTTCTTCCCGGTAGAGTAGCCTTTCAGCCCATGTTGCTACAGTACTGCTTCCACTGTGGATAATGACGCATTCTTTCCAGCTGCAGCCAGCATCTTCACAAGGTCCTTTGCTTTTGTTCTTGGGTTGGTATGCACATTTCGGACCAAAGCAGGTTTATCTCTAGGACACAAAACCTGTCTCCTTCCTGAGCAGTATGATATTGCACAGTCCCATGGTGTTTATACTTGTGTATATTTGTTTGAACAGATGAACGTGGCACCTTACTGCATTTAGAAATCGCACCCAAGGATGAACCAGACTTGTGCAAGTCCACAATTCTCTTCCTGATATCATGGCTGGTTTCTTTTGACTTTCCCATTGTGTTATACAAAGAGGCTGAGGTAGCATCCAAAATGTTCTAATTATACCTCCTACCTCCTTTTCCTTGCTCCTGTTCCTTTTCACGGGGTCAACAGTAAGAACTCTATTGTGGGGAGAAAAGGAGCCAATGTTTCCCGATTTCAGACAGTCTTTAACTCATCCATCATTACGCGACGGAAACACACATGGATACTCTAGTCATCCGTGTGGGTGACAGTGGCGCAGCAGTTAGGGACTTTATCCTGTAACTGGCAGGGTTGCCGGTTTGATCCTCTGCTCTGACCGTTGCAGTTGTTGTGTCCTTGGGCAAGACACTTCCATTGCTTGCAGGCGGTGGTCAGAGGGCCCAGTGGCAATGAAGTATGTCAGCCTCAACCCTGTCAGTCTGCCCCAGGGCAGCTGTGGCCACAAACGTAGCTCACCACCGTCAGGTTGTGAATGTGTGAATGACTGACTGTAGAATGAAGCGCTTTGGGGTCATTGGACTTGATAAAGTCCTATACAAGTACAAACCATTTACCATGTAGTCAAATCAACAGTTTTTTGAAAGAAAACTACAAAGTGCACGTCCTCTTCTCATTTTCGTCAATTTCCATGATGTGGGATGTGCATATACGTAATGTCGCGCAAAGGATTGTGAGATTCCTTATAACTTCTTTGTGCCAGTTAGGAACCTCGCAAGGACTCGTGTCCTCCATGTGAGTTGGTGCATAATAACGTTGGAGTTGAAGAGTGTCTGAAATCGGCGCAGCAGTCCGAAGCTCCTTTCCTCCTCACAATAGTGTTTTTACTGTTGACCCCATGAAAGGTCAAGGAAGAGAAGCTAGGAACAGGAGCTAGGGGCTATAATTAGATGTTTTCAGATGCAGCCTCAGTGTCTGTAAACTTCTGAATATGAAGAAAGTAATAAAGTATCGTCAAAAAGGATGCTTCTCTCATTATGTAGGAATTTAGCAAATATGAATCATTTTGCCAAAATGATTTTGGCAGTTCTAACAGACCTAAAATATAAAAAGGTTATTCAGATTTCATGGCTGACAGGAAAAAAAAGCACGTCTTTTTACATATCGTATGTAAACCTCTGGTTTAAACTGTAGGAAACTTTAAGCAAATCTGTTTGTGTGACTGAATCAAACTGACTTTGTAAGACGCCTAGAGATGATACTTGTTCTGAATTCACACTTTATAAATAAAACTGAACTGAATTGAAAACAGTTTATCTATTTTCTTCCACTTGACAATAATGCAATAATCTGTACCTGTATCAATTTGAATAAAACCACAAACATGGTACAACCACAAACTTAAATAAGTTGAGGTTTTAACAAGAAAAACATGTAAGAAAACTTCACAGAAATGAATAAATTTACATAATACTGTAAAGTTGTCTTGTTGCCCAAAACTGTGCATCAGTGTGGTATTGCAAATGTTTTGACTATCGAAGGAACACAAAATAATATATTTTTTGTGTTTTTAGGTGCTACAACAGGAATAAATCAAAGTGAAAGGCTACAAACCTTTGTTTACTCATCACACTGTTCTGCTATAGTCATAATCATGTTGGTCTGTGAATTTGTTCTGTTTGGCTATTTCTAATTTTAGTAATTATGCTTCTGTTATAAATGTCTGAACAATTTTTCATCTGTAATTATATGCATCCCACTGGGATGACTGAGTGCCAATTAAAGACAGCAGTTTGAAAATACAGGATTTAATGCATAACGAATCGAAGTACCAGCACTCAGTTTTCATTAGAGTTGGGAAGAAATTAAAAGGGCAGTGCAGTGAGTGTACTTCCTCTAATGTCTTCATCATTTAAACTAAATGTCCGACAGAAAAAATTATGGATTGATTTTATGTAAATTCCACAGTTTCATTAATAATAATCTGCAAACTGGCTGCAACAGAAAAACAATTACAAAGAAGGATTTGCGGACATTTCCAAATGACCGAATTCTGCTTTATTCTAGTTTTGTGTCTTTAGCAGCAGTGTTGTGGTTAAGCCTGTTGCAGGTCATGAGTTTACTGTGAGAGGTTGTGTGGCGTTCTCAATGAAAAGCCTCCCGTCATCAGTATTACTGAGGCGCTTTAACAGTTTTGTATTTTCAGCAGATTCTCTCTTAAACACAAAACTCATTCTCTGTGATTGGTTGCGGCTCAGCACGCTCCATTGTTCCATCGGGGCGTTTGTTCGCTCGGTTTCCTGCACACAAACAAAACTTTCCTGCCATCCTGAGCAATATTGGCCTCTGCTGTGCCTTGGCAACCTGGAATATTGGATTCCCTCACTATTTCTGAGAAAAAGATAAACATAAAGGTGAGCAATCAAATCTTTCTAATGTGCATTTTTGTGGATTTTAACGTTATTTCCTGCCGTTTCTTTTTTATTTTCTTTTTTTTTTAATTAGCTGTCTGAATTGTGATTTTTCTCTTACAACAAGGGAGGAAAGGTCTGTTTTGCATAAAATATTCCAAGAGGATGTCATGTTTTTTATGAATGCATCACTGAATCTAACAGGAAGAATATTCTTTGGCTCATTTTACCTCCTGTTTAGTATTCCTTTGGTATTCCTGAAAAGCTTCTTCAGCCAAGCATGTTTAACATCACAGAACCGTCCAGTCTGACGGTGTCAAAGGTTAATCAGGTATTAGATCACATTGGCTGCTTTCTATGTGGACTAAGGACTGATGTTTCAGCGAGGTTTCTATATGCATCCGCTCCTGGTTTCTTCCATATTTTGAGCAGTCCTACCCTCTCTAACACCGAGTGCTCGCTGTAATTGGCGAAGCAGCACCAGTCACATGCGGCTAAGCCCTGACCTGTCTTTTTCCTCTCTTTTTCAGCATATTTTGGCAGGATGTACAGCTTCATGGGAGGCGGGTTGTTCTGTGCCGGAGTTGGGAACATACTCCTCATTGTTTCTACAGCAACGGACTACTGGATGCAGTACCGCCACTCCAGTAACTACATGCACCAGGGCCTGTGGCGGTACTGTGTGCCTGGGAAATGCATGACGCACACGGACAGCATCGGTGAGACACGGTCCATGCAGGCTGAGGATTATCATACATTGACAACTCGCAGTTTTTGCATTAGGCTTCTTTTCCGTCTCTTAAAACAGTCCCAGAGGGAAAAGATGCCATAAACGGCCAAAGTTATAGTTTAGATTAGATGGAAATGCATTCAAAGTGTCTTAATTTTATGTTCTAATGAAATCTGACTGACATGTTGAGACCAAAATTCGTCTGGGTGAATGTCTGCTGTAGTATTACCTGCTGTAGCTCACACTCCTGTTATGTTACATTTTTAAACTGAATGGACCAACAGGCCTCCACCAATCAGTGGCTTACTGTCATATCATACGCTTGAAGCTAAAGGGTGAAACCAGAGAAAAACAAGAAAAAGGAGTACAACATTAGTGAACAGCAATCCTCCACCAATCAGAAAACTCACGGCCATCACATTGTGAATTAAAGTAAGAAGAAATGACAGAGAATATACACTAAAAAGTAAAGATACATTTAATAATCGTAATGATAATATATTGATATTATCAAAAGACTGAAGAAAGAGTCCTCCACCAATTCCTACAACCAATACCTTGTGAAACAAAGTGAGGTGAAAAGGTCTGAAAACAATAGAAAAAAGAATAAAGAAAATACTTTTGAAAGAGTTAAAAAAAGAGATGAAAAACAAACATAAACAAACAAGCAGAGAGATTACCTCCAATCAGCAGCTCACAAGCTTAAATGCTACATTGATTGTAAAAATGAAAAAAAATAAAATGTTTTTTTTTTTTTTGTTGTTTATTTGATTTGCCTATTTGAACTTAAGTCCAGCATATGAACATTCGGCATGTCTCCCACCGATGGAGCCTCTTAGGACGACTTATCCTTCTTCATGTCTTTCTCCACTAGACCCCAACTTTCTGTGTGCTTGGACCACCAAGTTGCTTTTCCACATAATGTGAATCGCTTGAACAATCCATCCATATTTGTGGACAAGTGTCTGTACTTATTGGTGTATTTTTATTTTATTTTTCTATCCAGTCACCGTAAGCTAACATAGCATGGTAGATAATGATAAAAAAACAAAGCTTTGTTACTATTTTGTCGATCAGTTTTAATATTATTCAATTTGCCATAAAAATATTGGACATATTTTTTTATTTTTTTTACTTACACCAAAGTGTGTCTGTGATCATTTTTGTGGCCGCTTGCTCTGTTCACACCGGGACCTTTTCAGCTCGAGAAACACATGAATGTTTCCCGTTATGTGGCTGAGAAGATAAAACTCTATCCACCAACCGAGTCAAACAGTAAAAGCACACTTACAGAGACATCATCTCCTGTCCCACAGCGTACTGGGATGCCACCCGGGCCTTCATGATCCTTTCCCTGCTGGCTTGTTTCATTGGCATCGTGATTGGCATCATGGCCTTCATCCACTATTCCTCCTTCGACGGGTTTGACAAGACGTTTGCCGCCGGGATCCTGTTCTTCATCTCCTGTGAGTTACTCTCTGTAAACCACATGCTGGCCTCCCCCTCTCTGCTGCACGGAGCCTGATATCTGCTAAAAAATCTACCATGCAGGCTTCTTTGTGCTGCTGGCCATGGCCGTCTACACGGGGGTGACGGTGAACTACTACGGGAAGCGCTATGGCAGCTGGCGATTCTCCTGGTCCTATATAATGGGCTGGGTGGCAGTGGTGCTCACCTTCTTCTCAGGTGCGGATCTTAACTCTTTTTTTTTATTGTCGTTAAATATATCCCTCTTATTAATCAAGCTTTTTTTTTTTTTTTTTTTTTTTTTTTAGGTATCTTCTACATGTGTGCCTACCGGATGCACGAATGCCCAAGAAACTCTAACTCGCGCTGAAATGCTTTAGATCTAACCAGCTCTAACCAGCACCAACACATGGCTGAGATGAACCAACGTCGATGTGAATTTTTCCAACTTCCTGTGAATCATGATATCGAAGAAGCAAAATAAACGAGAAAAAAAAAAGTTAATTTGTCTCATTTTTAATGTCTGTTCTGATAAGAATTTTCATTTCAGCAGTTTTGTAGAGTAGCCGATGGATCCTACTTGCACTGAAATACCTCAATCCAATGCCTCTATAAATCTCAAGATAAATGAGTTTTCAGCAATTATAGCCCTTTTTTCAAGCTGCCATTTCTTTTCATTCTTCCTGAAACTGTGTATTCTCAGCTAACAGACCATTCATGCAACAGAATCAACTCTGTAAAGTCAGTGAAGAGCCACTGCTGTCTTTAGACACTGGTCATTTTTTTCTTTATGCTGAATTTGAGCAGCCTTCGTTTGGTCCCATCATTCTGTTAAATCACCTCCAGATGGTGTTCCTCAAGGATCCATCTTAGAGCCACTTATTTACATTGTATATGCATCCTCGGGGTTGAATGCTTGAAGAATATTTCATGTTTTTGTCATGCAAATGGACAGACTTATACGCTTTAGAATATTGATGACCTTATGGCAGTAAGATCTATTCTGAATGGCAGTAAAAAGGTGAAATGCTGAACCAATACCTGTCAAATGATGTCAGATGTTGACATTCATACCCTCCTATTTGCATCCCTCTTTAGCATATCCATTTTATCTTTGGGTCCAAGTCAGGTTTTTCTTTTATATTCTGATAAATAGATCAGCTCCAAGGTTGTTGCTTACACTTTAGAAACATTTCAAAACAGTCAGATTTATTTAATAACTACATTAAAGACCTCAAAGTAAGTCCCTGACTATTTCTGTTGACATTAGTAACCAGACATGTTAGTCCCTCCACCGGCTCCCTGTTCAGTAGTAAATTATTAAAATAATTTGTTTTTTACAGCTTTGAAGGCTTTTGTACCAAATATATTTCTGGAATCATTTTTGTTAAAGGCTATTTTCAGCTGTTTTAAAGATTTTATGTTTTTGATTTGATTTCTTGGCACATCTGGATCGTAAGCCGAGCTGCTACATCTGAATTTGTCTTTGTACCAAAGTTTCAACTGTGTGCAGTTGGTAAGGACATGAAACACAAGTTAACAATTATAGCGTTCAAGGTTTAATCCTGGGTCTTAAACTCATAGTGTCAGAAATGCCATGGGTATTAATTAATACTAGAAAAAAGGGTTTGTAAAGTTTGAGACTGGAAGGCAACAAAATGAGTCCAAAGATAAATATTTATTCTTTTTCCTGCAACCCACTGTACAATAGATACAACTCCTCCTTAAAGTGACCAACAGAAAAAACACTTTGTGGTAATATAGACTTTAACAAGTTTAACTCAGAAACCAAGGTCACAGTATAAACAAAAGTGTCCAACATTAAGTAGTTTACTCTTCAGAACATGCTGTGAAAATATAAACAAGGCCGCCTTGGACATCAAACATAAAGAAAATCTGTTTAGCCGCCGCTGTAATTTAGTCGACCTCCTCGATGGTGGGCCCAGAGGGAGCGCCTCCTCCTCCGGGAGCGCACCCAGCTCCTGGCATCCCTCCTGGCATCCCTCCTGGCATCCCTCCTGGCATCCCTCCTGGCATCCCTCCTGGCATCCCTCCTGCACTCTGGTAGAGTTTGGTCATAATTGGGTTGCACAGCTTCTCAAGCTCCTTCTGCTGGTGCTCAAACTCCTCTTTCTCTGCAGTCTGAAAACAAACAAACAAAAATGTGTAAGATTAAGATTCTATTTTAATTATAGGTAGAAAATAAAGCTGAGATGGCCAAGAGGTCCCTGAACATTTACCGGTACTCTTGAATAAATACGTACATTTACAAACACACATTTTGCCTTAGTAGTCAACTGTTACTTAACTTCATAAAACAATTCTAAAGTAAAAGAAGTCCTTTTAACTTCCATGTTTTCCCAACCTCATACCTGGTTTTTATCCAGCCAGCTGATGACCTCGTTACATTTTTCCAGGATCTTCTTCTTGTCCTCCTCGCTGATCTTGTCCTTCAGCTTTTCGTCCTCAACAGTCGACTTCATGTTGAACGCATACGACTCCAGAGCGTTCTTGGCTGCCACCTTTTCTCGCTGCACATCATCTTCAGCCTTGTACTGCTCTGCTTCCTGGACCATACGCTCGATATCCTCCTTACTCAAACGGCCTTTTAAAGTACAGAAAAAAAACATCAGTAAATAAAACAAAAAACAAAAAAGACTGCTGGTCTTAGACTTTGAATGGAAACTGAAGGGCGTTGTTACCTTTGTCATTTGTGATGGTGATTTTGTTCTCCTTCCCGGTGCTCTTGTCGACTGCAGAGACATTCATGATGCCGTTGGCGTCGATATCGAACGTCACCTCAATCTGAGGAACCCCTCGAGGAGCTGGGGGTATTCCAGTCAGCTCAAATTTCCCCAGCAGGTTGTTGTCTTTGGTCATGGCCCGTTCACCCTCAAACACCTGAGAACATGAGAAGTAAAGTCAACCCAACGGTAATCGGCTGCAGTCTTTGAAGCCGACGGCGTCAGCTGGCCGTCTCACCTGAATGAGCACGCCGGGCTGGTTGTCTGAGTACGTGGTGAAGGTCTGGGTCTGCTTCGTGGGGATGGTAGTGTTCCTCTTGATCAGCACGGTCATGACTCCGCCCGCCGTCTCGATGCCCAGCGATAAGGGGGTGACGTCCAACAGCAGCAGGTCCTGCACGTTCTCAGATTTATCGCCGCACAGGATGGCCGCCTGGACAGCTGGAGGTCAAACGGAAAGAAAGAAAAAAGTGAAGCTCAGAGCTGTATCGTCTTAAAATTCCAAAAAAGTTTAAAAGCACAAAAACAACTGGACTTTTTTCCGAAGTTTGAGGACGTTTCGCTTCCTATCCAGGAAGCTTTCTCAATTCAAAATGTCTGGAGTAGTGTGGAGTTCCAAGCTTTATGGTACTGCCCAACAAAGGCCTTGTAATGGCTTAGATAACACGCAAATTCAACAGAAACAGTTTTAATCGTTTTAAAATGACTCTTTGAACGGCCGGCATTAAACATACCTGCGCCATAGGCCACTGCCTCGTCGGGGTTAATGCTCTTGTTGAGTTCTTTCCCATTGAATAAGTCCTGCAGGAGTTTCTGGATCTTTGGGATACGGGTTGACCCCCCCACCAGGACGATGTCGTGGACCTGAGCCTTGTCCATCTTGGCATCTCGGAGAGCCTTTTCCACCGGCTCCAGCGTCCCTCTGAACAGGTCTGCGTTCAGCTCCTCGAAGCGCGCCCTGGTGATGGACGTGTAAAAGTCGACGCCCTCGTACAGAGAGTCGATTTCGATGCTGGCCTGCGTGCTGGAGGACAGGGTGCGCTTGGCTCGCTCGCAGGCGGTGCGCAGGCGACGCACCGCCCTCTTGTTGTCGCTGATGTCCTTCTTGTACTTGCGCTTGAACTCAGAGATGAAGTGGTTCACCATTCGGTTGTCGAAATCCTCGCCGCCCAAGTGCGTGTCGCCCGCTGTGGACTTCACCTCGAAGATGCCGTCCTCGATGGTCAAGATGGAGACGTCAAACGTGCCGCCGCCCAGATCAAAGATGAGAACGTTCCTCTCAGCGCCAACCTGGGATGGAAAGTGACGTTATAAATTTGGCAGATTAGTTAAACATAACACGGCAACAAATACGGGAGGGCAACCATTCTGAGCAGATTGTTATGACCACAGAGAGACGCAGACCAATCAGTTCCCCGTTTGTTTTCATTTTCATATTTCTTTCACCGTTTAGGTCTGGCCTGCTGGTTCTGCTTTTGGCTGAGTCTAATTTTGTTTTCTAGTATGTTTCACTTAAAGAGAAACAAAATGTTGTGCATGTAAGTTATGAATCCAAGAAAATAAAAATTACAAGATCAACCCCACATATGCATCAAAGCGTCCATATCTCACCTTAACTTTATGTTTATTTAACTCAGAAAGGTGCATAAAAGTAAGTTTTGTAGGCTGATAGATTTATGGACCAGAAACGGTGGGAGTTTTTAGTTTTGATGCATTTAATCTTTAGGGAAAATACATTTTATCTACAAAACTTAAAAAGGTAGAATTTGTTTCATAGTCGTGAGGAACCGCTAATAACCGATTTACCTTTTTGTCCAGGCCATAAGCAATGGCAGCAGCCGTGGGCTCGTTAATGATACGCAGGACATTAAGTCCAGAAATGGTTCCCGCGTCCTTGGTAGCCTGGCGCTGAGAGTCATTGAAGTAGGCAGGAACAGTCACCACAGCGTTTGTGACGGTCTGAACCAAAAAGGAGAAATTTATACGTTACAATTTACAGAATTTCAACAAAAACTACAGAGTTAGCAAATTGGTCAAAATAACATTCCTTGTAAATTACCTTAAATATACTTTATAGACTCGTGAGACTATTGTGTTTAGATGTAGTTTTTCCTCCAATAAATCAACAAGACGATAGCTCAAACCATGTAGAGTTTAACCCCTTCAGATATAAATGCAACTTAAACGTTTAAGAACCTATCCTATCTGCCAATTAGGTTACCAGTGCCAGCTGACCAATTTGATTTGTGCGCCTCTTGTGACGTCAACGCAGTCATCAGCAGAATTGGCCGTTCTTAAAATCAGTGCATTTTTAAAAAGCTTTTGCATTTTGTGAAATCCACATTTTCAGTGTACCCATATAAACAAATTAACTGTTAGCTAGCAGCAGACACAAGAATCAAACTTACTTTTGCAAAATGTTTTTGCAAATATAATAAATAAATACTAAATAAGTAATCTGGAAGAAACTTTAGAACACTTACGCACCTTGCCAAGGTACGCCTCAGCTATCTCCTTCATCTTTAGCAGCACCATGGAGGAGATCTCCTCTGGGTAGAAGGTCTTTGTCTCCCCTTTGTACTCCACCTTCACTTTGGGCCTCGAGTTATCATTAATGACTGTGAAGGGCCAGTGTTTCATGTCGGACTGGACGACACCGTCATCGAATCGACGCCCAATAAGCCGCTTTGCATCTGAGGGGATAGGAAAGATAAAATTAGTCGGCATTTTATTGCATTTATTTTTTTTTTTAAGTTCGGTCACAAATCATTTTTCTTTTGTAAAGGAGCAGAAATCGTACCAAATACTGTGTTGCTGGGGTTGAGGGCCACCTGGTTCTTGGCTGCGTCTCCAATCAGCCTCTCGGTGTCAGTAAAGGCTACATAACTGGGCGTGGTCCTGTTTCCCTGGTCGTTGGCAATGATTTCCACTTTGCCATGCTGAAACACTCCCACACAGGAGTAGGTAGTGCCCAGGTCAATGCCTACTGCTGGTCCCTTGGACATGGTTCCTAAAAGAAGAGGGATGATCATTTATGGTAAAAAAAAAAAAAAAACAAGGCTATTAACAGACGCTGAGCAGATCATAGATGAGTGAAGGGGGGTGAAAATATCCAGAGCACCTGTTGGATAGCTTTCAGTCTCTCACGACCGAGCAACTGGCCTTTATTATGACAACCAACAACGTGGAGGCACAATCTCTTCCAAGAACAATGTTCACTGTATCGTGTCAGCCAAATTAGTTTTTTTTATTAAAACAGACGTGCTGGGTTGAAGTCAGAGCAGAACTAGTTTATTATTAGCACGTAAAGGCCATGCCAAGTTCTCGAAAATAAGTGCGCTCTTAACTTTTTGGAACAGTCCCCACGTTTACTCTGGCCACAGCAGATCATCGTCAGCGCAGTCATGTAACAACTGATAAGCCACATGGGGGATTCATTGCAATTAATATGCAAATTTTAAGTGGTTGGCCCACAGACTGTACATATAAAATGCTGATGATTTAATTTGAACAGCTGATCATCAACACTGGAGATGCAGCTCATTAAAGTTTATGGGCTGATTTAACACCACTGACTCTGAACTTAGTGAAGGTATTGGCAGAAATATATATATATATATATATATATATCAACAACCACAAGGTAGCAAAGATAAAGTGGTAATGCAAGAAGTTCTAGAAAAAGAGACCAGTCGCCACCTGCTGGCCGATGTAAAGATTGCAGATTTCTCACATTCCTTCACTACATGTTTGAGGCAGGTTTTTGGGTGGGGCAAATGGGAACACTGACAGGTGCCGATAAAAACAAGTGTGCTCATTGTTTGATAAAAAAAATAATTAAAGACATAACTAAGATCTTCACAAAAATATTCAATAAGGTTGGTTGAAGATTTAAGAACAATTTTCCCCACTAGGCTGCAATGAAATCTTTCTTTCCTTCAGTTGTTTGCTATGGCCAATTTGATGCTTCTTGTCACGTGTAAAAAAAAAAAAAAAAAAAAAAAAAAAAAAAAAAAAAAAAACATTTATTTGGTATGGTATTAAAAATAAAAGCCACACGCACATATAGCTTAAGTTTCTTAGATAATAAGAGTTCTCATTAAGCTTCACTGTCAAAAACTCGAGCTGTTTAGGGTAACAAAAAAAAGCCCCAGTACTTTTGCCTGTGCGTTGGTAACACATTTAATCAAGAGGCTTCTTGTTTCAGAGCTTTGATCTTGTTAAAAAATTAGACTTCGAAATGGTTTCTACAAGTTTGATAGAAACCATCGATCTTTGTCCCTTATTTGCTTGACTAAACAAACAAATTCTGTATAGACCAAATGGTTATATGATAAGATTGTATCATTTAAAATCTGATGCTGATCGAGCTTCACTTCTGTATGATACCTAAAAAATGTGGTAGGTAGCTGTTTGAAAGCAGCAGAGGAGCCTAATGCTAGCTTAAGAACCTGCATGCTGCATCCTAAACTGTCTAAAGCTGCTGGGGGGCGTGTCTCATCAAAGAGAGCTCGGGAAAGTTCTGGAACTTTACGACTTCTACGTGAAGATAAAATGAAAGAAAACGGAGCAAGAAGTAAGAGTTCAAGAGCTCAGAAACCCAGCCGCTGTGCCTATATACCGAACAAGAATAACACAAAAGTCCACGTAAAATACAACTGAATCATTTCCGACGTGTTCATGATGGCGAAATATCAGTTTGGACGACTGGAACACAAAGCAACACATGGCAAATAAAACTAGCTACAAAAATTTAAATGCGAAGTAATTTAAGTTTAAAACGTAGGCCCCATTTGTTATGAAGGTTGCAGGAATACCCAAAAGTGTACAGATTAACGTTGTTTTCTTACTAACACTTAACAAAACAAATAAAAACAAACTACAAAAAAACACTTTACCTTTATTGAATCCACTGTCTGGCGTCTTCTCGGGTTACAGCGGTTGTGGACCGATACTCTTGATGAGCCTCTCCGTTCCCTAAATCTGGATGTGAGAGCCGTTATGGTCCCGGTTGTCTTGGTGATCGACTTCTTCGCGCGCGTGTTGCTCCCGCTGCAGGGGCCGCGCCTCCTCATAAACAGCCGCACGTAGAATTCTCTGGAACAGAGGAGGGGTCGGGCTGGCCAATCATCTGCCGTCACATTTCCTCCTCCAAACAAACCGACCAATCAAAAAGGGCGCTACACACCCGTCGCTACAAGGAAAACTGGAGAAATTTGTTTTGAACAATGGAGGTTTCTAGCAAAGACTAGCAGTCTGGGGAAAGGAAAGATCCAGTAGCAGCCATGCAGGGATTTGTAGTTCGTTTCCCAATGTGGGATTTTATTTAATTTTATTTACTGTGAAGGACCAATCCTGTCATAATTCACAATAGACACAGAAATAAATAAATGGCTCAATAAAATAAACACAGGGCCAAAAAATAGCCTAAAACATAAAATTATGCGCAACTAAATGCAACAAAAATAATAAAAGGAAGACATTTATTGAATAACTGATCAACTAATCAGCTACAAATATGTATTTCTATGTAAATATTTAATTGACATGTTTTATCTCTTTGTTTTATTGCAGGTTGTTTGTTTAAACCCCTCATTTCCAATTATAACTTTTTTTTAAACTCTTTGTTTACGCTTCATGTACTGTATTTATTACAATTAATTTTTTCCTCCACCCCTTTTATTATTTCATATTAATTTACACCCAAGTATATTTAAAACGTGTTTTTACTTCAAAAATATAATTTTCTTTCTAATTACTTTATCATCCTTTTCATCCTCAAACACTGTTATATTTCCATCTCCAATATATCCCTGTGGCATTTTCTTCCCCAACTATTTCCCCCCAGCCCTCTTTTTTTTCTTTTTGTATCGTATCATAAAGTAACAAATGTGGGTTTGAATATGTCTGCAAGGCGATGTTTAAACTTTATGTGTTGCTACCCCAAAAAAGATTGTTGTATCTTGAAGGACACCTCATGTTGAGGATGTGACCTGCTTAAACTGCAGGACTAAAATAACTCACATAAACACTTTGAAAAGCAGCACATGATATCCAAGGAGCACTAAAATAAGCAAACATATTAAAATGTCTAATGCTGGGATGTGAATTGTTCTGTTCAATATTGCAAATTTATTGATTCTGTTTTACCTCATACTTTTACCTCATACAAATTGTCCTAACTTCTTTTCTATTACTTTTTTTTTACTCACTGCAGGAATTGAAAGAGGGCTATCAGTTTCATTGTCCCCGCAAAGAAAATATTCTATTCCTGTCTAAAAAATAATTAAATACTCAAGTCAAGTTTATTTGTATAGCACAAACTGCCTTATATCATGAAAACATAAAAACATCATAAACACATCAAAATGAGACCAGTAACAAACAGAACATTTTAAGTGAAGACATCAATACACATAAAGTATGTTGTCCAGTGTTCCTGATATTATGGACCGAAAGCAACTCTAAACAGGTGGGTTTTCAGTCTTGGTTTAAAGGAACTCAGTGTTTTGGCTGATTTGCAGTTTTCTGGAAGTTTGTTCCAGATTTGTTGAGCATAGAAGCTGAATGCTGCTTCTCCATGTTTGGTTCTGGTTCTGGGTATGCAGAGTAGACCAAAACCAGAAGATCTGATTGGTCTGAAAGGTCGATACAACAATGGGTCTTTAATGTATTGTGGGGTGAAGCTGTTCTTGTGAGTTATAAACCAACAGAGGTATTTTAAAGCCTATTCTCTGAGCAACAGGGAGCCAGTGTAAGGACTTTAGAACCATAAAAAAAACACCTTGATTAAAACATTTCACATTTAAAAACAGAAACAGCAATCTTAGACCCAAAAGGTATGTTTAAAAGATTTATTACACAAAGATTGTTCACTAAACTGGGAGGTTAAGTATCTTCAGGTAACAGAGGGTGAACGGGAACAAGAGAAGTTGTTGGATCAACAAACAAATTGTGTTTCCTGTACATATAGCAGTCTGACCACACGCAAGGGGACAGAACACAATGATTATGAAGGTCACAAAAATCTCCACTAAATACACAGATAGATAGTCTTGCTGGAGCACATCTAGATCTATTTCTCTCATTCTGCTGAGTTCTCCTACTGTTCTCCAATTTGGCATTATTTGTTGTTATTTCAACTTTTAAATTTATGTTCTCTGTCTTTTTTCTCTTCATAGTAGGTGCACCTGGTCTGGTGTTCTGTAAGCTGTGCCGCCATCCAGGGAGGCAGATCATCTGCTATTACCGTATAACATAGAAAGGATTCCTGGATCAATGTGTGCTTCTGTGCTTTTTTTGTCTCTCTGCTCTCTCTTCTCTAACCCCCAGTCGGTCGAGGTAGATGACCGTTCACACTGAGCCTGGTTCTGCTGGAGGTTTTCCTCCCTGTTAAAGGGGAGTTTTCCTCTCCACTGTCGCTTCATGCATGCTCAGTATGAGGGATTGCTGCAAAGCCCTTCACAATGCAGAAGACTGTCCACTGTGGCTCTACGCTCTTTCAGGAGGAGTGAATGGTGCGTGTCAAGATTGATGCAATCTACTGGGTTTCCTTTGATAGGAAACCTTTTGACCAATCTGTCTGATTTGTCTCAATTTGACTTTGTAAAGTGTCTTGAGATGACATGTGTTGTGAATTTGTACTATATAAATAAAATGTAATTGAATTAAGGAGCAAATCTTAAGAAAACTGCCATTTATAGACACCTTTAATCCAAACTGACTGACTTTCAGCTGTTTTGGAAAAAAGCACGGGCAGAGGTTTCAGATGTGCAAAACTTGTATAGACATACCCCATATATCTCGTATACCTATATCTCTATTGTGGGATGTTAACACATTTACTGATGATTCTCCAGAAGTAAGAGTGGTTGCCTTGAGATGTTGTGAATTGGTGCTATATAAATACAATTTAATTGAATTGAATAATCATTCTGCTCTGTATTAGGTAGTTAAATTGGGGAGAAATTATTATTAACAAACCTGTTGCTAGGAGTCACAGATAGAAAACAAAACTTAGAAATGATTGACCATCTAGCGAGCAATACATAGGAAATAAAGACAATAAGCTATTATAATGTAAAGTCAAACTCCAACAAACACCTCATATGGTTCAGCTTTTTAATTACTGAAATGCTCAAGATCAACAAACAAAGATAACCTGTGTAAAATTATATTTTCATTTTTCAAAGGAAAAATATTTCCTTCACTCTTCTTTACAGAATTGATTGCAATCACGGTTAACTTTATATTTAATAATGGTTGCAATGCAAACCTTTTTTAGTATTCAGAAACAAACAGTAGAAATCTAAAAACAAAATAAAAATTCTCAAAAACGAAACTATTTTTAGCTCATTTCATATTAGAAATATTTTTAGCTCTAGTGTCTTGCAAAAATATACCTTTTCAACTTTTCCACGTTTGGGACATTATAACCTCTAATTTCATTGTATTTTATTATGATTTTATGTGATAGATCAAGACAGTTTAGTGCATAACTGTGAAGTGGAGTGAAAAAATGTATCCATTTTTCCCCACATATTTTCATAAATAAAAATGTGCAAGCGTGGCGAACGCTTGTATTCAGCCCTCCTGAGGCTTGCAGGACTGCCTTTGACTGCAGACTAAAATGTTGACAATTCATCTGTGCATAATAGTCCAAGCTCAATCAGGTTAAATGGAAATCATCTGTGACCATAAATTTTTGAGTGTTGCATGCAGATTCTCAGTTTGATTTAGGTCTGGACTTCTTAAAATAAAAGGGAGTTAATCTGTTCAATTTGAAAGGCAGATTAATAATTTAAAATAGTTGTGATTAACAAAAACACAAAATTAATTCAATTACTGACTGTATTAAAGTATTTGGAATTTGTATTTAACTCAATATATATACTGAATGTATGTTTCAAAAGTCAAACTTGGCCCACAGGTGCTGGGAACACACTCCTTCTCAATTCACATAAGAACAAATGCTGAGGCAACATAAAAAGAAAACATTGGGGTCACAGATTATCAAATTTTAAGCCTATTCTTGAGATTGGTTTACCTTTACAATGCAGAACATGAGTCCTGATATAACGTTTTAAATTTTAGAGCTTCTTCTATGTTACAGGAGCTCCTGAAGTGTTGGATAGATTTTTTTTCCCAGCTATGATTCATGGTACTGCAAGGTCTACTTACAGTCAAAGGGGCTTTGAAACTGTATTGTATTTTACATCTTAAAATTCTATATGTTAACGTTTATGTCATTACTTATTTTCCCATATAAGTTGTTCTTTTTGACAGATGGGCTGCCCAAACAACACAATAATGTGCTCACAATGTCTGACAGGCAAAAAAGGCATTATTGTTTCATCATGAGAACACGTAAACTCTGTTGTGTTGTAAAATTGTAACATTTCCCTAGTTATACTCCCTGGGGGATCTCTTATGAATGTGCATGAACTGACTGTTCTGTCACAGGAGAAGACAAAACACCACCCTGAATCCCATTATGCCTTCATTGTTATCATGTATAATTGTTCTTGTTGCCAGTGAAAGTCTAAAGTTTCTGTTATTTCCTTTCATGTCAAAGGGTCAAATTATGGACCTATGAGACAAATGGTATGTTCATTTTTTATAAAATGAGAAGGTGGTGCCAAAGTACAGGCCATAATGGTTTTTATAGTACTGAAATCTAAAAATATCCCTTGCTTTTTTTTGTAAAAAGAAAAATAAGAACACTATTGCTTCAAAAGACGCCTTTGCAACTTAAAAAATTTTTTTTTCACTTTAAGAATATAATGTTCGGTATTTAGACCTATAGGTCACAATAACCTAACCTGAAAACAAACTCACCGTTCCCTGGTTAATCGGTCATGCAAAAATGGAAACTTGCAGATATGGCATTACAACTAAAAAAGTCGAGGCCACTCAAGGCAAGGCAAGGCAAATTTATTTGTACAGCACATTTCAGTACAGAGACAATGCAAAGTGCTTTACATGATTAAAATATAGGAAAATAAAACAGGATAGCATTAATTATAGAAGCACTCAGGAGTACCATGGTAACTGAAAGAGCTGCAGAGACCTAAAGTTCAGGTGGAGAATCTGCCAGTATGACACCTACTAGACATGTATGCCATGCTTTCCAGCTTTCTTTCAGCCTTTCCTGACCAAACGCTGTAAGAAGCCCTGTTTGCAACAAGGAGCAATGATATGGGAGAGGCAAGACCTCGCAGAGGTCCTGGAAAGATCCTTCCTCCCAATTCACAAAAGGAACAAATGCTGGGGTTATATAAAAAGAAAACATCGGGTCACAGGTGATCAAATTTTAAGTCTATGCCTGGAATTGGTGCACCTTTACAATGCAGAACATGAGTCCTAATGTGACATTTTAAACACAAGAGCTTCTTCTGTCTTACCACTACCTTTCAGGAACAGGGGTGTTGGCAATAGCTGATGAGAAGAAGGATAGACACAAATACAGAGCGGCCCTGGGCTAAAAACTGTTAGAGGCTGCAAGGACTTGAGACCGGGGCCAAGGTTCATATTCCAGCAGGACCATAATCCTGAAGATACAGCAGAGCTACAACAGAACGGTTTACATTGCTGTGGTAGAATGACCCAGTCTAAGTCCATACCCTAATCCAATTGTGAATGAGAGGGGAGTCTTGAAAATTGAAGTTCGCAGACACCCTCCTTCCAATCTGACTAAGCTAAAGCTAATTTGCAAAGACAAAAGAGATAACATTCCTGTCTCCGGATGTGTAAACCTGGTAGAGCAATGCGATCAAAGACTTGCAACTATAATTATGCAATATTTTGCTTTGGAATAATACATAAGTATTTAAATATTTGAAAGCTTGTGGTGTTAATATGACATAATATCTCTTTTTGCATAATTTTTTACGTTATGTATTTACTTATACATTTTTAACGTGATGCATTTTGCATGCCACAGGAACAGTTCACAGAAGCAGAAGGTTAAGAAACAAAATTAGTTATTGTACCATAACTACGCATATGATACACAGCTATACATTACGATGTCACCAGGTGACTCTGAACCCTTCCATGCACTGAATGGATGCTTAGAACAAATCAATGCATGGATGTGCCAAAACTTCCTCTAGATGAACAGAAACAAAAATTAAGTTATCTTTGGACCTAAAGAAGAACGGATTAGAGTCAGCAGCACGCAGTTTCAGATATTACAATTACAAACTAGTGATCAGGCCCGAAATCTGGGTGTAGTGAAGGACTCAGACCTGAACCTTCACATAAAGACAGTTACAGGGTCAGCCTTCTATCACCTGAAGAACATTTCCAGGATGTTCTTCAGGTGAATATGAAGAGAAAAAGACAGAGAGAGCAAAAATTGAACAGTGGAAATGCCAACAAATAATGCAAAATTGGAGACCAGTAGGAGAACTCAGCAGAATGAGAGAAATAGATCTTTATGTCCTCCAGCAGCCTAAGCCTGTAGCAGCATAACTACAGAGATAGCTCAGAAAAACCTATGGCACTCTATGAATATAAGCTTTGTCAAAAAGGAAGGTTTTAAGCCACTGATCCTTTTTGTTCACCAGTCAACTCGTCTGATCAAACTAAAATCATTCTGATCAACTTTGGGCTTGTAGATTGCATTTATTGGAGCCATATATTCACACGTCCATAAGTACAGTATTTAGGTATGACACTATCCCTGAAAGAAACACAGAAAGCACGTTTATGACAACCTCTGATTTGAAGCCTTAAGGAATCCCACCGTACGCACTGTTGAAAAGCCATTAAAGTGTTTCTAATTTTAATCTCATGTGTCAGGACCCTAAATACTGGTAACAGCAAACAGGCAGTTGTAAAATGTGTTCAGTTTTTCAAAGGGGATAGGTTATGTTTCTGTTGTAATTAATCTTATTTTTACAACAATTTTATTTTATTTATTTACTTATTTATTTTGCTTTAAACTTTTTAGTTTTTCTCATTATGATGAATTAGCTGTTAATGTGATTTGGTTATAGACATAACAATGCAAATCTGAATATAACGGTGCTTTAAAAAAATACCAAGCCGTCTTTTTACTTTGGCATATCTTTATCAAAGCCCAACTTTTTCGTCATAAAGGCTAAGATTACACGTAGATGGGTATCAGCTTAAGAGCACAAGCTTCTTGAAAAAAAGTGCTGCACGTACAGTGACCTTTGAACACAAGTCCTGACCCAAATGTCATGAAGCCTGTTCTCCTTTATTGCTCCATCCCTGGGGTGATTGTATTGAGAGCTCCTGGCACCATGTTTTTGTGTCAGCATTAACACAGATGGCATTGCCAGGAGACAAATGGTGTTTATCAATAGCAACAGAGAGACTAAACTTGGCATTTGACATCAGATACGCATGGAGTAATCTATCGGGAACCCTCATTCAGGCTGTGTCCTCGCGTTTGCATTGTGGTTGCGTCCTTCGGGGACTCACGGTTCCTTTTCGTGTCAGGATGCTCCACAAAAGTGTTTGGCGCCTTCTCGGATAGGTGTGTCTTTTGTTTGCAGAGTGCACAAAACAGTGGGGACAATTTTCTATTTAAGGTTCACAGCCTTAGGCCATAATAAAGAATGATACATTAAAAATACCTTGCTGGCACAAAAAAAACGATGTGGATACTTTTGTTCTCTGAAAAGATCCGAAAGGGAAACACTTGACATCCGATCACTGATCCAGATATTTGATAGATTATAGTGGATTTGTTGTTTCTTAGATGCAGGAAAGTTTGGAAATATTTGTGCAGACAGTAAGCCAGGATGACCCAAAAATGGTGATCAGCAGTGCTGTGAAGATGTGCGTGTTAATGTTTGTGCAAGAAGAATACGTTCTTTCCAAATATGGAAACCAGCCGAGCAGCAGAGCGAAGAAGCTGAAGACCAGGCGAGATGCCTTATAAAGTATTGTATGAGGATTGCATGTCTGGAAAAAATACGTTATCATACAGACCAATAATGTATGATGTTGTTTCATTACTTTATTTTTTTATTTTTTTTGGGATCCTCTTTAATCTCCGACAAGATCTCGAATTTAAAATTAGAATTAGAGGATGTGAGGGAGTCCTGATGGAGAGTCTGCTATTTGAGCGATGTTAATAGATCCTGGGGTCTCTGTGGTTAGGGCTTGAGACCATTTGATGATTTGGTCAGAAGAGCTGCCCTGCTGTCAGCAGCTAGGATTTTAAAACAGCAAAAGGCCAATGACTGGCAATGAACTGATCACGTCTGTGGTGACGATATGGTTCACTGGTGTTTCTGTAATATGCATGTTCTAAAAAAGTGAAACATGCCACATTTACACAAATATATGACAAAATTGACTCGTACATAAGTTAAGGTGAAGGAACAAAATCCGATTACAAAAAGCATTTGTCCAGATTAAACCTTTCCCTCAAAAAAATAAAAAAATAATATTCATAGAAGCAAAAACATAGACGTCCATTTTGTCCTCAAAATGAAACTATACGTCAGCTATTATGAAAATTGAAATAGAAAGCCCAGTTCAGGTTTCTGTATTGTGTTGGTGCTCACACCCATGTGGAGCCAGGGCTATAAATTGCAGGATGTGCCCCGGGAGGAGAGTAAGACACAAGATGGAGACACACAGGTAAGTCTGGGGGAAAAAAATGTTTCTTGTATTCTGATTCAGTTTTCTACTTACTATCACTGTGTTGCAGGACAATTATCCAATCCTTTTTGTTTTACAAAAACAAAATGATTTGGATGTTTAGAAAATTGTAATAAAAATCTATTTTGATGTAATTCAATTTCCCTTTACTCACTTTTCCTGATACATCATAGTTTGGGATGTTATTGAATTTGAGTCAAATTCACTTTCTTGATGACTTTATATCAAGAAACAAATTTTCAAAAATAAACAATGAAAAAAATCTCAACAGAACATATTTAGAAAAAATATATATTTAACAAATGTTGCAAAAACTGTCATGTAACAAAAGGGTATTTTTTTTAGTCTCTTCCAGAAATCTGTGACAATACTTAAAAATTACACAAGCCCTGCCTTGTGAAAGACTTCCCATTGTTTTTTTGTTTTTTTTTTTTGCTGTTTTCTCACAGATCCATGATGAAGTCAATGAGCCTGGGCATCCTTGTGTGGCAGCTCGCCCTGTTTCTGCAGGCCGATGCGCAGGTCCCAGAAGCCTGCTCTCTCAGTAGCACTTTCAGACCTCCAGGTTTGACTTCTTTTCTGTGATACATTACTGTGTTGTTTGTCTGATGTTGCTGTTTTTACTTCCTTACTTAAATCCAAATTCTGTTTTTTTTTTTTTTTTACCAATTTCAGTAAATACTGACATCAACGTAACATGTGGCACCCAGTTCATGGACCTCTGCATCTACATTTGTCCTATTTATAATGCTCAGTACAATGAGTCAATGATGGTCCTAAACAACATGATGAACAACCCTGATTGCTATGGAAAAGCCGACTGGAATGTTACTCCACCAGTTTTAAAATTTAGATTCCCTATAGGGCAAAATGGGAGTTCCCTCAAAGACTGCAATAATAATTTTCAGGTATTTGAGTCACCTCACCCTCCACTATGGTTAGAATTCTGTACTTTTTTATTAAATATGAGGCGAGTGAAAGTCTTTAATCCCTATATATATATATAGTTGTTTTTATCATGTTTTATTGACGTGCTATTATTATTTAACAGGTAACCAACCAGGTTGGAACCGGACAATTTTCAGACTTCTCAAATGTCCAGTTTGTGAACATCTCCGGCATGATTATGTCTGTGGACCCAGCTGCGGGCATGATCACCTATCGCCCGCAGATCCAGTACATGTTCTCCTGCAAGTACCCGATGCAGTACCTGGTCAACAACACTCAGCTCAGCGTGTGAGTATGCAAGGAGAGAGCCATGTGTATAATCCACATACAGCCCCAGGGCCTGGCCTTTTCAACAATATTACAGTTTTTTGTTTTTTTTGAGTGGCAAATGTGCAGCTTTGTTCAAAAGAGAACAGAAACAAATAGTAATATTGCTGCAGATATATCATAACAATAGGATTATTACAGCTGTGATAATATTTTAAATTATCATTTCGGCTGTAACAATCAAGAGTCTTCATTGTCATTATGTAACCATAATGAAGTTTTGAAGAGACACTGGCTCAGAATCCACATATAGCACACCAACTCAGATCAAGGACCTCCATTGAAAGACAAAGAAAGAGAAAAGTCCTGTCAGTGTGACACTTTTTAGGGATTTCATTAAACTGACTTTAAACCAAAGAAATATGGGAAGATTTTAGCATCTTTGAAACCATGTTTTTGAATCTCAGTATATTTTCATGCCACTAACCAGCTCATTCCTAATCATGTGTTTTATTTTCTGTGCAGATCGGGTGTTAATGTTGCCATACGAGACAATAATGGTAGCTTCATCAGTACACTGAGTATGCAGCTGTTCGAAGTAAGAACTGCTCTTATATTGAATCCTTTGAGAAATACTCATATTTCAATCCATCAATTAACTTGAATTGGTAATTTTTCCCACCTCAACACAGGATCCAGCATACAAGAAGGCTTTAACAATTCCATCAACAGGACTCAACCTTAAAACGAAGATTTATGTTGCAGTCAAAGCAAGCAATCTAACCGAGAAGTATGTCGTCTTTGGCCATTTAATCTGAACCTGTCCAATCTGTGCAAAAGTGGTGAAAAGCAAACAAATAGTGAAACTGTAACTCTCCTCCTTAAAGGTTCAACGTGCTGCTGGACAGATGCTACACCACAACAAATCCTTATCCTGCGCAACAAAATTACTATGATCTCTTTGTTGGGTGAGTTGGATACATGTAGCCACATCAGCAGACAACTTATCCCCCCCCCCCCCCCCCCCCCCCGGGAACCCTTTGTATCCCCACTGCTTTAACAATCTACCTGTGTCTTGTTGCATCCCAGGTGTACTCGTGACGCACAGACTAAGATAGAGAAGAACGGCGTTGCGCAGAGCGCTCAATTCTCCTTTGAGGCCTTCAGATTCGTGGAGCACAAAAATCTGACCATTTCCACTTTCTTCCTGCACTGCGTCACCAGACTCTGCGAGACAGACAAGTGCCAGTCCTTACTGCCTGTGAGCCAAAAAGACATTTTAGAGTTTATGTTCACTCTTGCAGGAAAAGTTTACTGAAATCATGGTTTTTACCTGTTTTTTGTTTTTTTTTATTACAACAGGTCTGTGGTGCTAAAAAACGCAGAAAGAGAGAAGCCGATGTGCCGGAAGAAGCAACCATCACCTCTCGTCCCATTTCTGTCGGCCAAACACCCACAGGTGCGTTTTTAAACTAAAACACTTCAATTATCCATTCCCCGTACACTATTAGTAATAAAGTCACAAAAGGAGATAAAGCTTAAAGGCAAATTTAACTGAACTTACCAGAACTTTCCTGGGACTTTCTAGGAATGTACAAGCTACTTTTCTAGAACTTTCAAGGTACTTAGTTACTTTATTGGAATTTTCTTTAACTTTTAAACAACGTTCTGGACAAGTGACCAGTTCCGGGAAAGTACCTGTAAGCTCTGGAAAAGTAGTTAGTGGTAGAAAAGTTTCAGGAACATACTCAGCAAGTTGTGGGAAAGTACTTGGCGAGTTCCAGTTCCTGGGAAGTACTCTGATCTATACCACTGTTTAATTTAACCCATTTTATGTGATTTATATCACTGTTTTCCCAATCCAAACAAGTGTTGTGATCATTTCATGGTTTTTATTTCAATGAGTTTCATTAGAAGCACACTTTTTTTTAGAGATACCGTATTAATCCTAATACCACAGGATCATTCCCATAAATGACAAAAAACAGTAATTTTTTTAGACTATTGTGCTGGTAATTTAAATATTTTCCAATAAAAATAAATGAAAGTTAATCAAAGTTTAAAATCATTCCCAATAGGCATAAAAATATATAAATTTTGATAAAAATTCAAACCTTAATACAGGCGCAAACAGTCACTTGCCAACAACAGCGTAGAGCGCCTTCCGAAAGTTTTGAGACCCTTGGTGAAGATGTGTAAAAAGCTTTGAGATAAAAACCTCTTTTATTGCAGGAGAATTTCACATCGGAATAAAATAACAACTCTAAAATCAGTGGAGAAAATATAAATGCTATATTAAAAAATGATTTCCAAAAAATCCCTGCTGCCAAACCTCAATGAGAATGTAACTGACTTTCTTTTTTTAGAATGAACACGACTTTATGAGTGCATCCCATCATGCATTAATTTATGGTCAATGACTACAGTTTCTGAGGGATAAAGGCATGTAATTTTACATATTCTTATTTCTCATGGCAATTTTTCAAAATGGGATGGACAAGAAAATACGTAGTTTGTACTGTTATATAAATAACTAAACAGTTTAAGTGAAGCTGTGACAAACAGGAAGGGGAACTTTATCCAAAGCTCACTGTTGGGAACTGAAGCAGAGTGGCATTTAGGGGGTCACCAAGTTTCCATGACAACAACTTATTTTAGCACTTTTAGAGATGCAAAATACACTGAAACACAGTCTAGCTTGTCCGTTGTTTTAAAAGACTTTTTCGACCATTGTATGGGCTCCGAATTCATTTTCCAGTTGTTTTTGGGTTTTTCCTCTGTTCACGTAATTTTCAGTGGATTTCACAATTTGCTTACAGGACCTTTGAGAACAAAGCATCTTATAATAAAACTATTTCCCCCATTTTTTTTTAAAGGCTGTTAAAGATTGGACCCTTTTTGGCCGTTTCATTTAATCACATCTCTAAAGAGAGAAAAATATGAAATCTTCCCTGGTTAAATTTAAATATGTCAACATATTTGAATTGAATATAAAGTGACTGACGTGTTGAACTGTGACTATATTCTTACTTTATTTTTTTGAAGGAGGAGAAGCCATCTCAGCTTCTCAAGGTAAGAATTTGTTACAACTGATGTATTTAGTATTTGCCCATTTTGCAATAAGCAAAATAGCTTACTGTCGTTTTCTCTTTATTCCTTCTCCAATAGTTTCATCAGCTGAGAGCACCGGAGCTGCACTGTCATCGCTGCTGTTCTCATTGCTGCTTGCTTTGTGTTCCACATAAGACGATGACGGCGCATCATGGCTTAACATTTTCTGACTAAGAATGAAGCACATCTTAAAACAAAACAGCATTATCTGCAAAGCATGGGGATTTTACACTAGATCAGGTAGTCATGAAAGTAAAATGCAAATCACAGGTAATATAAATTGCATTATTTGTTAACAAGAGAATCAAGGCTCAGCTGGTACACAGTAACAGAATAATGTAATTATATATTGGTCAAAATCATTGTATTTGTCTCATGTTATTTTATTTAATGAGAGGTGACAGCTTTTATAATCACTGGTGAAGATTCTCAATCATCCAGGATATGGCAAATCCAAAAAAGGTTAAAAGACGAAACAACTCGACATCAGTCCTTGTACCAGAAAATGTTTCGCTCTTTTCCCGAAGAGCTTTCTTTATTCAAAGCTAGTGAGGGAGAAGTTCAGAGCTTTTAAGCTGTAGGGAATTGCCATTTTGTACTAAACTCCTCTGTTTAGAAGAGTTCTCAGATTTCAGCTTTCAAAAAGATACATCTGTCAGTTTTAAACCACTTCACACCTTCTCGTGTGTGACCAACATCTTTGTGAGTCACTGATGATGGCCTGTTAGGGTGATTCTGCATGGGGATTTAGACACACAGAACGGCACATCTCAAACAGCTAGAATGCTCTGAACTTCTCCCCCACTACCTTCAAATTTAGAAAAGTACTTCAGATGGAGTCTGAAACGTTTTAAACTACAGGAGCTGAGGTCCGTTTATTTTGTTTTTAACCTTCTCTGGGCTAACTTTTATTATCTTCTTTTGTTTTTTACTGGGAATAGCAAGAAATTTGCTTTACTCTTCTGTAAAATAACTTTGGACACGCTTGTTGGTGAAAAGTTTTCGTTCAGTTCTTCCTCTTTGTCAAGTCATGTAAATCACAAGAATCAATAAGCAAGTTAAAAAAAGGTTTCTGCTGGGTTTTTTTGTTCTTTTTTTTTTAACCAAAACACAATGAAACTGCTTTAAAAATAAGAAACATAAATAAATGTAACTCTGAAATCTTTAGGATAACGCTGATCTGTGAATTATTCAGGCATAAGCTCCAAGGAAAACATATTTAGTCCACAAATAACATACATTTGTAGAGGTCTAATTTTTAAGTTGGATATTCAGTTGAGATTTTTTTTTACAAGCAGAATATCACAAAACACATAGTCGATGCATTTCTGAAATACATTTAATTGAATTTTAGTTGCAAAAAGACGTTAGCTGAAATCATCTAAAAGTTAAGTCATCTCCGGGTCCTTTAAAAGGTTTCGCCAGGGGCTGCGGTATCTAAAATGCTTCATTTTTGTTTGGATTGGGACATCTGCAGTCAAAAGAAACACTGATCTGAGATCGTTTATGAGTCACAGCCGATGTAATGAAAGTTTTAATGCAACACAACAAGGACACAGAGTAAGATCTATTGGCTGTTTCACTTTGCACAAGATGACAAATATAGCTGGGGAAACAAGCATTTTAAAGGTGCCAGACAGCAGGATGTGGTTGTATGGGTTTAGATTGCAGTCAAGCATCTACAGTAAGAACCATCATGTAGAAGAGCTACGTTTTTAGATTTATACAAGTAAAATGATGAAGATGTTGAATTTCTATATATGACTTCCCTGAATTTCATGACTCAAAGTAGGACAAGTGTAACAAAATTCACTAAGTTAAGCTGTCCCATTACAAGTTTTCAAAATGCACTACCTAGTGTATTTTATTTAAATCATATTTGAGTTTGTTGTTTTTTTTTGGCACAACTTGCAGCTGCGAGATCTAAATCTCACAGCCAAAGCTTAAAAGTGCTGCGATAAAAATGCAATAGAAAGCTCTTTAATATAAAGTCACTGAAAACTTACAGCAGTGTCCAAAACTATTTGCTTCTAAATTGCATTAACACTCTTTTTATTAAATGTTTGATTTTTCTGCATAATATACTCAAACCTTTCAAACTTAGTAATAACGTTCCTGATACCGTTTCACTGACTGAGCTTAAAACAATAATTTAACCGTAATTTTCTCAATACAAATAAATACTTCCTATAGCAGTTGGCCGTCTTTATTTTAGAGCTGTTCTAGCAGAATTTAACATTCTCAGCGGCAGCACATCCTCCACCCATTCACTGGGAGAGGCTATCATGCGGTCCCAGAGCGCCACCTCATAAGGGCCAGAATCCATCCAGTCCACCAGTGCTCCATAGCTCCTTCCTACACATAGAAAAAAAGAAACATGCAATAGATACAGGATTACTCTCTGGTAGCATCTGGATTCAGGCGCAGCTACAATTACTCTAAGGCTTTTAAATATGTTTTTTACAGGAGTCTCAGGATTACTGTTCATCTTCACTGGTGTCCTATGTTGCAATAAATGCATTTGTTTTTATAAAAGTTAGAGTTTCCCTTCTCTAAGCACTTTGGTCTTGAAACAGGATTCAAACCTTAAAATGGTCAGAGCTTCATCCTGCCTCGCATTTCTCTTTTTTTTTTTTTTTTTGCAAAATATTTCACATGTGATCAGAAAAAAATCTTCAACTAAAAACAAAATGGTCACTAAGGAACATAGAATACCCGGGAAGACACATAACTTGACAAAGATAAGGTACAGGATAAGCCAAATATGAAACACATTGACCACAAAAACATACAATGACTAGAAAGAGACTTAAAATAGGGTTAAGAAATAAATAATAAAAAAATTATCAAAATGAACAAAATATTTAAAAAAGACACAAACAAAGAGATCACAAGAAGACCAAGATGGCACTTGTATAGCAAAATATGTAAGTCAAAATACACTAAAAACAAACAAAAAAACTACACAAAACAAAAAACCTACCACAGGAACAAAGTGCAATTTCACTATAAAGGTGCTTCACATTTTATGTGAATGTGTCGGGCCGAGTGACAGATTTACATGATATCCCTAGGCACAGGTGCAACACCGGAGCAACGTGACGCAAAGCCAAAATGCACGATTTTGGCGATTAAAGCGAAGCCAGAACGACACGACACCTGCGAGGGATGCGAAGTGACAGTTGCTGGTGTTGAAGAATCGGAACTTTTCAGTCGTGTTGCACCGCGACAACCAATCAGGACCTGGATGTGGCTGTGATGTGGGGTGGAGGACTGCGGCGATGAAGCAGTTTTCATTAAACATGGAAAACAAGCTGATAGTGAATGTCTGTGGTCGGTCTGAGTTGTATGACTCAACCAATTATTACTACAGAGACAAGTCCAGAACGGAGCAAGCCTGACGAAGAGTGAGTGAGGAGGCTGGAGTGGCAGGTAAGTGAAAGCATCACTAGATGTCGCCTTGTGTTACTGTATTTCTGGCTTGTCGCTCGCAGTGCAATTGCTGTCACGTAGCGTGAGAACGGCCAGCGATGTGTCAGGCGAGTGACAGCAGGCAAAGGTGGTGACATTGTGACATACAAAGAACAATCACACATTTTCACTAATTTTTGCTCATTAAGGCTACGTGGTCAAACATAACTCCATATGTTATAAGGTGACAGCGATTTTTTTGGGGGGAAAACCAACTCCCTGCTGAGCTAAATAACCATCCTTGATATTTCTGCATTTCTTCTAGTTAGCCAGACTTCACTGTGATATGATAGTGACGTTGATGAATATTTTATTTAGAAGGTATGAATCAGGGCTGTTTCTGCATGTAACATACAACCTGACATAATTTATATCAGTTCTTTGGGCACTTTGCTACTGACAGCCTGTCCTAAGAACCCATCTTGTTTGTGTTCCTTTAGCTGAATCCATAAAAATAAATATATATAAATAATGCATTTTAACACCAACAAGGTGATTCATAGAGAACTTTTATCTGTAAAAGGTGGCATATGGTGGATGAACAACAAAAGGATGATGTGTCTCTCAGGTCCTGTTTGTTGGATTTATCCTTTTTTATTTCTTAAAGAAACTTCTTTTATCCTTCTCTTGCCAAGTTATCTAATTTTTGAGTTCAACATGCTGTCCTGATTTAGTACATAAACTGAACAGGAAATGGGAGAACAAGCAGCCAGTGTAAAGATCACTGGAAGCCTTAATAACACTCACTGAGACAAAATAAAAGACTGTCTGTCTAATTGAAAGAAAAGTATTAATCATAGTTTGCTAATGACTTTAAGCACCTTTGTAAGAGTTTCCTATATATTTAAAACTTGCTGCTGTTAAGCATTGTGAAGGCTTTTAAGAAGCTATACGAGGTTCATCCATCATTACCTGTTCCTGCTCCGAGCCTCAGCCCTCCTAGCAGGCTGCTTGCGAGCCTGTCTCTGTCCCATACAGTGAGCTCCACACAGGCCTCCATTAGATCGGCTTCACTGATGCCATCATACACCATGGTGTGGTTAAACACCGGGTCTGCAGTCCGACGCAGAACACGGGTCTTCTGACGGCTCTTCCTGCTTGTGTCCGGCAGCACAAAGCTTGAAACGAGGAAGAAAGACGGGTCATGTTTACTGAGACAGAGGCGTAAAATGTTCGTCTTTTTTTGCGATTAATTATCTGTTGCGTACCACTTAACACAAGGGTCGATGGTGGCTCTGATTAAAGGCAGGTTCTTGCATTCTTTCACCCAAATATGAATCTCTCCAGTGTTGGAAACATCTTTGGTCAAACCTTTAAAGAAAATAAAATTTGATTATGGAGCTAGGATCAAACTGACATTTACATGTATGTCACAGATGTGGCAAACATAGATAGAGATAAAGGGATGGATAAGCAGTATGGTCAGCTCGGGGGGCAGCATGCACACTTAGACACCATGCTATTATATAATATAACATTATACAAAATCAGATAGCACCCGAGTGGTGATCCATTTTCTACAGACGACATGTGAGGCAGTGTACACCTTTGCAAGGCTGTACCTAGATTACATTGCCAGTATGCCTTGTTTCTTCAAATTTTGATAATCCAATCCAATAGATGACATTGAACAAGAGTCTGTCAGTGACCAAAAACACTACATTAGTTTTTGTGCTAAGTTTATTTAGTACAAAAATAGTGGGAAGAAAATTAAAGATTAAGTCATTTTAAATCCTACTTCCTTCCCACTTTTTCTTGCAGCCCTATGTAACATCACATTTTCCTCAAGGTTTTTCAAATTTAGAAATGATATCCCTAACAAAATGTTTTAAAAAGCAGATGATTGTGAGCAAACCTTCACCGTGGGTGATCTGGGGCAGGTAGCGTACTGCCAGTTTCATCTCTCCTCGCCCATTTAACGGTGCCACCGGAGGTAGCGCCTGAAAAAGAGGAAACATGTGATATCAGCAGCCTAGTTAGACAGATGGGAACGAATGTACCGGTCGAACAAAAAGGCAAACCTCTGTTATTTGATGAGAAAAGAAGTAGCACATGTTTTGCGTAACTCTGTGTGTGTGTTTTGATTTTTACCCTAGCTTTTAGCGCTAAGTAATTCATCTGGGTGTGGTCAAAGTCCCACTTGGAGAGGTCCACGTCTACCTCCCCCAGGAAGCTGTTTTTGCCAAAGGTGTCATGATGCCAAACAGAGAGAATGAGCGTCTGGGTCCTGAGGTACTCCATGCGAACACGATACTGTAAAGACAGAAGAATTGCTTTTGTTTGCTTTCTGTGGAGTATTACACTGTGGGAAAGATCTTATGAGTCCAAGTCCACGGCCTTACTCTGAGGATCTCGTTGAAAGTCGGATTCAGTGTCTTTTTCTTTACAGATGTTTTCCTTTTCCCAAGATTTGCTTTGTCAGGAACCAGGTAACTTTTGACATACCTTGAAAAGCAACAAAATAATAATACTTACTAGAAGCAGAATGGAATTTCTATAAAATTTCTATAAGACATCTATAAAATGTTGGCAAGTTAGGCAAAGGTTTGCCTACAAATATCATCCGCAAGTCACATCTAAACTCCCATTTGTTTCATGTGGGGGGGGGGGGGGGGATGAGAAAAGCTGGTGTTTTACATAAACACCAAGAAAGACACAAATAATATTCTAAAATCTGACGTTGAAATTTTGAGACCAAAAACAAAGTCTCTACTGAGCAGAAAAGATGTCCGGATTTATCCAGTTATTGATAATATGACGCCACGGTCTTAGAGACTATAAGGGATTCTGGTCATGTGTTGACCCAGACATATAAAGTTGTGTATCATCAGCATAGCTATATTAAGAGATGCTGTAATACACCATAATCTGAGCTAGAGCGTGTGGATATTGAATAAAAGAGGACCAACCAAGGAGCTTTGAGGAACCTTACATGTGATCACAAGTGAGATTTATAATTGCCACTGACCTGAATTACATTTCTGAAATAATGATAACTCTCCACAACACTTTGATTTCTAAGTTGCTGGACATCATTACAGCTTTCATACTGAGACACATCAGAAACAGTTTTAAACTGTGGCTTTTGCGTCACATGATTCAATTTACAGTTTTAACCACTTGGCACTTTAGAAACTGATAGTCGATAAATATAACTATTATTTTAAAATAGTAAATAATTCAGTAAAGTTTCTGTTAATTCTTAACTATTTTCATAATAATTTAGTTTGTGGTTGTCCTGACATATTGAGATTGTTTATAACTTGTTAGTAGGCCGCATATTAAGGCCTAGCCAATAAAACCATTGAATTAACAAGCTTAGAACTGACGGGTCAGAGCGATTCCTCTTTGGATCGACTGCAGCCAGGTCGCGGCACTCAGCCACAAAGATGTGAAACTCCCGGAGCTTTTGGACGTAGTTGATGGAGAACTGGATGGTTCCCTGAACCTCAACAAAATCCCCGCTGTACATTGTCATCACGCTTCCACTCAGCTGAGAGCACAGAAACAAAAGAATGCAAAAAATAAAAAGTTACTACCAAGTTGTGTACACTTTTTCCCAAAATAGGAGGTTAAGTTGTGTGAACAAAGGTCCTGTCAAGAAGAAACAATGTCAATTTGTCCAGTGGCTATACTGCTT
This sequence comes from Fundulus diaphanus, assembly GCA_037039145.1. Classification (NCBI taxonomy): domain Eukaryota; kingdom Metazoa; phylum Chordata; class Actinopteri; order Cyprinodontiformes; family Fundulidae; genus Fundulus; species Fundulus diaphanus. The sequence goes on from CM073124.1 coordinate 19,271,462, forward strand.
TTTTTCATTTCAAGGATCATATGCAGTTGTAGCTCATGAATTTAGAGCTTGAAGAAACTTCCCTAAGCAGTACTCTTTTTTTTTTAAGCTGGTAATGTCTCATTGCAGCATAAAGAGAAGCTTGAGATTTAGGCATTGTCAAATTTTCTAACTAAAAGCATTTCTTTATCAAGATAATGCAGGTATTAGAGCCCAGACGTAGGAGAACAATAAAAGGGCAGCTTTGGTTATAAAACTGTACAAAAGTTTCATTGCACAGCTGCTTTGGGAAGCTTGTTTGTTTATTTTCAATATTGATACTCCCTCGAAACCTTCCTGTTAGGCTTTAATATAGTGGTTTGAACAGCAGAGATATTTAAAGGGTATAAAATACAGGATGAGATCGACTGGATGACCTGTAAAGGGGGAAGGGGGGTGGGGGGGGGGACAACATCACTCTTAAGCCGGGCATACACTGTACGAGTTTTTCAGTCGTGGTACTTATATACATCTCAAACTGTGCGACGGAACCGCGGGGTTTAAAGTTCACCGCTCACGATCTGTGTACGGCGCGACGCTCGGACGCGACCGGAGTGCTCACACTGTACGCCCGAACGTAGACAGAAGAAGACGAAGAAGAAGAAGAAGACGGAAGTGTCGATGGCTGTGGATAGCAGATTCTAATATAACAGATCTTGAATTATCTCAAATAAATGGCAGTAAAACAGTTATTAGATCAATACTTCATCCATCTATGTTACCTGAAATTGATGTAGATTTAACCTTGTTGTATAAACGGAAAAACAAACAGGATATTTCAGATTCAAATATGGTTGAGCAATATATAGATAAAGAATATTATGGATATATAAAAATTTGTTTGCGCGTGCGCACTGCGCGAGGTTGGGGGAAAAACGGCTCGTAAACTGTCGTAGCTCTGCTTGAACAGCAGGATGCGCTCACGAAAACCTCACGACGGCCGACTGAATTTCAAACATGTTTGATTTCAACCGACCGTCCGATTCCTGATCGGGAGGTGGTCGTGAGAAGCCAGTCGCCCCTCCTCCCCCCCCTGTACGATCAAGCTGAAATTCGGCCCGATTCAAAAAATGCTCGCACGACTGAAGAATCGTCCCGAAAAGGGCAAAAACTCGTACAGTGTACGCGGGGCTTTAAACGTCTTTGAGGAAGTGGAAAGCATGTTTTAAAGTGAAAGCCATGAAACCGTTTATGAAAGCAGCATTTACAAATTAAGGATGCTCATGCACAAGCTTCTCATGCAGGAGTGTGTGAACGTACAGAAGAAACAGACGTCATGCCAGAGGAGCTGCTCAGAACAGTCACTGAGCTGCCTGCTGTTAGTCTTCCTAGAGGGTTACTGCGCTCAGAGGAGTCAGTGTCAGTGCCATGGTCCTGAAACACACACAGCAGGGGGGAAAGCTCTGGGCACTTGGATGCAGTGCAGGGTCTGTCCCTCTGGACTAAATGAGGCAGGGAAAGATTTACCTCCTTCTGTAAAAACGAGGGAACAGATTTGCTCATCTTCTTTAAGTGGTCCGGATCCGAAAAAGAGGAGGAGGAGGGCGAAGAGGTGGCTGAAACTATGGAGGAGTAATTGGGAGTTCAAGGGAGTCTTTAGTAAATTTGCAATACGAACGTCGAGTATCGATCATGAGGAGAAATTAGTCTGTGTCTACCTTCACTGCTGCGCTTGAGATCAGCGGCTGGGTCTGCTCTCCTTTCTTGTCCTGCAAGCACAGAGAAAAACAGACAGTAGTGCCAAGTATCTCTACAGATGCAAAACATAGAAGCGCTTTTGGGCCGAAGGCATGCTCACGTGGTGCTACAGATGCAGTGATGTCCTCCATGCTTTTAGCCAGATTTTTAGGCCGTGCCTCTGCTCGCCGCAGCGCCTTCCTCACTGGATTTTCCCCGTCTTCATCATTTGCGCCTGCATTATAGAAGAAGATTTTGGCACCTTTCAAATTAGACCAATGGGCCAGAATTTAAGCAGATGCATAGAAATAACAAAGTGCAGATTATTAGATAGCCAGGTCCATAAACTCTGAAATAAAGAGAAAAGGGGAAATTACTTCAATGACTTCCCAGCACAATGATGCATTATCAAAAGTCTAGTCTAGATTTATAAAACTTTGGTTTTACTCAGTATGTTGCCAGGAAAAGCTGTATATTATCCGATTCATGAACAAAAAACAGCCATTTTAGTCTGTTTTCTAAAAACCTGAGAACATTTTAAACTTCTTGAATTACAGAAAGGTGAAATTTAGTCAGGACTGCGGTACTGCCCAACCCACACGCTAAACACGAGATGACCACAAGAACGTGCTGTGTTTACAAAGATTTGTCTTTGCAAACTCAGGTTAGCCAAACCGGACATGTTATCAAGGATACAGCTGGATCTGGTGGTGTGTGAAAAACTGCATACCACGCACAAAAAGTCTTTGATTAAACAAAAGTGGTGTTGTAAGTCTGTTAATTGTCATTTCTGACTGATATAGATTCTTTTTTCTTCCGTCCATCCATCCATCTTCAGAATTGAACATGTCTGTATAAAGGTAGTTCATTTAAAAGTCCATGAAATAAAATGTTACATTTTTAATCATTTTTGTACTTGGTGTAAAAGACAAGATGGGGATGGTCTAGGGGATTGGGTCACAGCATCTCTAACACTGCACCTCGTTTGCTGTGTTCCTGGTCTGCAGTGATCAGTATCACTTGTCCGCTTTGTTCATGAGAACTTCAAATGTCAGAATTTACTGGCCGGACAAACAAAACGGAAATTGGTTAAGAGTAAATGAATGACTGCATTTATCAGATGAAAATATAGAAACAAGCAAAAATTAAGATAAAGCCTTGCTCCTTGACAGTATTAAAATATTAGCTGGGGAGAAGTAGTTATAGAAATAAACGAGGTGAAACAACACAAGTTGAGCTGATGGCAGCAGTCATGATAAAACGTATTAAGAGGCTCATTAGTGTTCAAATTTCAGGTGAGATCTTAGCATAAAATTAATTTGTTCAATTTAACTTGTAAAAATGTGAGTACTTTTAACTTTAAAATTTTTACAACTGAAGAAAGCAGAAACAGACCAGAAGTGAACTTAGTTTATTGGAGTTTAAGAGCAATATTTGTTGGGATATTTTAATTTTCTTATAAAATGTTTTTTTTGAAAATATTATCTGAAGCTAAAGCTAAGTTTTTCTCTTTAATACAGTGGGCTGGGGTTTCAATCCTGGTTGCATCGGGAACGGCGTCCGCCAAGTGTAAAAAAACTCAGCTGTCTGTGTGCAGGTTGAATCGACTGGCTGTGGCGACACCTGAAGAAGGGAGCAGCCGAATGGACTCACTCACGTTATCTGAAGTACTATTTGTTTTACTTTAGCCCTGAAGGTAGTTTAAAGATGTTTTCTGCTAAACATTTATACAAAATTAATGTCATTTAGATCGATCGAACAGTGTTTTAGGTTCCGCTTTTCACCTTCAATCCTGACTTTTTTGCAACTGTTTTTGTGTTAGGGTGTGGCAGTTTTAAAAATATATATATTTTCCTTTTTACGTGGTATGTGGTTTACAATATTTATTTTTGTTTTATTGTTTTGGCTTATTTTACGTCTGTTAAAGCAATCACGTTTTAGCACTATAGACCTTTAAATTAACTTGCTAGCGTCCTTTGTATGCAGTTAATAAATACAGTAGGTATAACCGTTTCCTGATATGCAGCTCCCACACAGGAAAGTAAATCTCTGTTTATTGTCTAGTTTTAAGAAAAAGAAGTTATTTACTTAAAAAGGGGAATGTTTTCTCACAGTTGAAACGTAGTTTAGTTGGCCAGTATGTGCTAAATGTCTTCCTAGAGCACTTTGGCAGCTGATCTAATCGTTGTTGTGTTCACTGTATCCCATTTGCCCCATCTCTACTGTTTTTGAAGCAGTAGCAGGTTTTCTTTAGCTGCTTCATGCAGTACTCAATTACCACTGGATCCACTGGAAGGGGTTTCGGTCCGATAGATGTTGTCTTGACAGAAAGCTTTTCTAGAAAAAGGAGACATTTACTGCATAGCTAAACCTATCCCTAATATTTACTACCCTAACGACCAAGGAGAGCAAAGCTCAGATTTGTGTAAAGGCAGAAAGGTTGATGCTATTTAGAGTAAATTTTAGTGAGAAAAAGGAAGTTAGTGCTTACGATTTGAGCTGTTCCTCGCGTTGGACCACGTCTCTGATGTACTGCTGACAGACGACTCCGGGCCTGTGTCCGAGCTGCTGTAGTTCGCCCACGCCGGCCGCTGGCTCGTCTTGTTTGTCCTCCTGCCATGACGCTCCTCTGAGCCCACCGGCGTGCTGGCCCTTACTGGCCCACTCAGATCAAGACTGTAACCGGACTTAACATCTGGGGCCTCATCGTTTGGCGCTGGCGCGAGTGTGGTGTGAACGCTGGTATTGTCCGTCATTCCCAGGTAGTGGCGGTAGTCTGTGGGAACAAAAGCCCGCGCTCGAGGGATCACAAACTCTGGGTCGAGCTGTCTGTGCTTTCTGCTCTGAGACCGGACTGGGCTTATGTCCATTCTCAGTTGGTTTGGAGCTTTTTCTTCATCTGCACTCAGAGCAAACATGCTCGTTGCACGGCGCAGAGAACTTCCACGGCTGCTGGAGATGCTGAAGCTGTCTTTTCTGCCTTTTGGTGATCGGATCTCTTTGGATACACTGCTTTGTGGCTTTGTGGACTTCTCTTCTCGACTGAAGTCCTTTGTGCTCCGTTTGGCATGTTTCTGCTGCCCCTGCTCAGCTGGTATGTAACTAGGCAAGTTACTTTTGGTGTCACTCTGTAACTTTGGCCCAGAACCCACCTGTTTATCATGTGGAGACTTTGAGCGGGTCTGAGGAGAAGGAAACGACTTTATGATAGCTCCTCTGGTTTTCTCAAGAGCAGGATTTACGTGACAAAGCTCTGGGTCTATGGACTTTATCTCCTGGGATGAAAGCTGGGCAAGGAGGGACTCTTTCCTTTTGGGGCTTTTGGGTTTGTCCAAGGTTAACGAGATCCTGGAGTCAGAGGTAGCCTCGTCCCAGAAGTCCCTCAGAAAGTTAAACTGGGCACGACTGGTTCCAAGACTTGGATTCACTTTATCTAACCTGTTACTCAACGGTAGGACCGTAAAATTCTGGTGATTCTTGTTATCACCTTCCTCGTCGCTTCCTGAATAGTTTCCAATTGATCTCAAGTCGAACTCGGACTTTGTGAATCTTTTATTCAGTTTTGCCTGGTTGACTCCACGACTGACCTTCCCCTCCCCAGGAGCTTTAGGTTTGCCGGTGTAAAACACTGGCTTGTTAAGCTCCTGCTCCCAGAAGGATTTCAGCTGCTTTATCTTCTCCGCTGTGCTTTCCTGGTGTTGTGACGGCTGCCTGTTTGCGTAGGAGCTCCCGGTCCTGTCCTTGTTGACGGAATCATCTTTTCTTTTTGGAGACGAGCCTGAGTGCAAGTTGTAGTCCTCTGTGTCTCGCCTTTTCGAGTCTTCGACCAATTCTCTGTAAATCTTTGCTTTCGTGGTGAGTTGCTCTTCATTCTCATCCATATGTGAGCTGGTTCTGGACAAACTGAGCATTTCGGAGACCGAGCCAATCCTGTCTGGGAGGTCAGCATTCGGCTGAGATGCAGGAGCGGTTTTGGACAGAAGGTCTTGCAATGACGAGTCTTTAGATCCTGAAATGCTGTTTGGCTGAAGCTTTGGTTGGACTACAGAATCATTCTCAAACTCTTGATCCATAACTCTCCCTTCTAATGGGTTCGGTCTGTTTGAACGTGAAGCTTCTCCATCCAAAGCTCTTCTGTTTGCAGTTTGGGGATTGGACGGTAGCTTGAAATGGGCTGAGTCGTTGTATTCTTCGGGTGCTTCTGAGGGAATACAGTTTACCATTTTTATTGTAAGGCTGTTTGGTGACTGCTGCTCTCTTTCATCGCTGGAATCTGGGGTGTACGTATCATAGATCTCCTTTCCACGGTACTTTTCAGGAACAAAGTGTAAATCAGATTCTTTAGCTGTGTAAACCTGAGAAGGGTTTGCAACTTTGTGACCAGGCGTCACAGATTTGCTGACAAGTATCTTTGGGCCCGTGTTGCTTTTCTCCCAGAATGATTTCAGATGAGAAATCTTCATTGGCTGGCTCTCTTCACAAACATCTCTAATGTCTTGCGAATGCAGATCTTGAGTATCGAGCATCTCCTTAATTCCTGTTCTGTTATCTTCATTAGGGATTCTGTTTAAGTGACTCCTATTGGTTTCAAATCTGTCCCTCTTTCTTTCACTAGTGTCTCTGTCAAACGACTCTTCCTCCCTTGGTTTGCCGACAGGTACATGTTTATCAAAGCTCTTACAGGTCTTGGGAGTGTCTTCCGAGTTCAGCCAATCGCTGCTGTCGGTGCTGCGACTGAACCAGTCAAGCACTTTTGCAATGGAGTCATCCTCTTCACCAGCTGGGCTCGACGTCTGAGTGGACAGTTTGAAGACATTCATCTGATTAGACTTCTGAGTTTGCTGATTGGATTTGTCAATGAAGTGGAGACCATATGACATTGGAGTGATTGGATCTGGAAAAGGAAGCAGCAAAGAAGATAAATACTCAAAAAGCTGCTATCGTTTCCCTGGCACGTGGCTTGTTTTAATTTATTACATTTTACATGGTCATAAACAGTCACCAGCTCACATGGAAACACTGCATGACCCTAAAGTAATCGCACCCTAAAAGCTTTTTCAAATTGATCTGCAGTGATCTTGTTTGTAACTGCTGTTTGTACACTTATGCAGCTTGGTGTGATTTCTGTGTAAGCAAATGTGTAAATCTAAAAGGCAAGCGTATGTGTTCACAGTGGAAGGGACATTTCAGGACTTGATGCTATCCTCTTCCTCTGCATGCATGTCTGCCATTTGTGCTGAATGGGGTTTTGCATCGTCTTGTTAAAAAATGCATGCAAAATGTGCCCGGAAGGCACCATATGTTGCTCTAAAAATGTGTTTTTGCATCTTTTAGACTCTAATGCTGCTATCACCAAAGTCTAAATGACCTAGATTGTCCTTTTCATCTTTGATCCAGAGCACATGGTATCAATTTTCATCCAAATGAACTAACAAAGGGAGCAATGCTGGGATACAGACTTGTCTGCTCATGATAAATCCATTCATTGTGTAATAGTCTACTCATAAATGCCTTAGATAATAGAAAAGTGAATGTCATCTGAGGAGAACTGGAGTCTGATTTATCTTTTATAGCAAATCATCATGAATTTAACTTATTGACACTTCCTGTTGGAAAAATTAGAACCGTTTGGTTAGAATTAGAACCGTTTGGCAGTTTTCAGCAGCATTTATTTTGAAATGTTATGTAGGAAAGGCAAGAATAGATTAAATTCAATTCAATTTTATTTATATAGCGCTAATTCATGATACCTGTCATCTCAAGGCACTTTACAGAGTCAAACTCAATCAAATCATACAGATTGGTCAAAAAGTTTCCTATCTAAGGAAACCCAGTAGATTACAAAGATGGATTCTCCTGAGCTGAAACAATGTAATGTGACAGGACATGTGGTACTCTGGTTTTGTCAAAAAGGTGTCATCTATGCTTAATGGGCAAAGTATCATTTTAACAACATCATATATATCTTAATGATACCTCTGTTTGTTTTAAAATCCAACTTTAGTTTGATTACACTCGTTAAGTGGGGAGAACATTGCGTGTTCAGATGTGTTTGTCTGTATATCTGGGGACTTGTGATAGAGAAGGGTTGATTTTGTGTCTAATGTACCATTTCTATGGGTATCATATGTTTTGTATCATTAACCTGCTAAAAGACCCAATGGTGACCCATTTTCAGATTACTGGCACAGTCCATTAAGAATTTTAAAGGGTTCATGACGCCTTACACTCTAACAAGGCTCCTACGGCCACTGCAAGATAAACAGATCGTAGATCCTTCGCCACACTAAACGACAGGCATGAGGAGCTTTCCTACAGAAATTATCCGTATTTCATACCAGATCAGAAATATTTGTAGCTAAAATTCCCAATCTTAGCAGAGATCAAAAGACACAGCTTCAGTTAAGGCCTGGCAACATATAGCAAACTCCACGTGTTTCATTTGTGATGGAAGGACAGAAAAGGCTTCTCTGTGGCATTTCACCCAAACAACCACTTGGTATGAAAAGAAATGCCTAATAGTACTTAGGGAAAATTGGTGATCCCAAGATACGACCCTTGGCTTTTGTTCAAGGTGCTTTTTAGAGAAATGTGAGACAGATCGTTTGCCTTGAAACTTTTCCAAAGAGGCCATTTTCACCCGGCCTCTTTCTCTATATGGTTAAATGAAGTACATGGACTATAACTGAGGGAAGTGATGTCTGCAGGGCTTTGGTTTCTGTTCTTGGTTATTTTATGATCTCCTGAAAAAGCTGTTGGTGTTCTCTTGGAGTAATTTTGGCCGGCTAGCCATTCCTGGAAGGGTTCTGCTCTATTTCATGTCTCTCAATGGTATGCTGGAAACCCAAAGTCGTAGAAATGTATTGTATTGTTTTCAAGCATCATATTTGTTAACGACCCTATTTCTCATCTAGTCTTCAACTTCTGTAGCTCAGGAAATTATTTAAAACTGTTTCAGATCTTTTGGCCCACTTTGTGTAGTCAGGCAGGTTGTATGGGTCAGCCAGGCCTGGGTGTGGCTACCAACACTGAAATCAGCTTTCCAAATGTTCATTACAGTTACACCGTTCCATTAACTGCAGATTTCTCCATCTAATCCCCAGATTGCCACCTTCAGAAGATGACCTCAGGTGACTCTGCCATAGTTGGCCTCATCACAGGTGAGGATGACTCAAAGTACAGACACGGGACACAGGAGTGTGTGGTCACCAGCAGAACCATCAAGGTGGGGAAAACCAGGGAGCTGGTGGTGGATGTCTGCAAACCCACCATACTGACATTGAGAGGGTGGACTCTTATAAGTACCTGGTTGTTCATCTGAACAACAAACTGGACTGGAGTCACAACCAGTGTTGGGCAAGTTACTTTGAAAAAGTAATTAGTTATAGTTACTAGTTACTTCTCCCAAAAGGTAACTGAGTTACTAACTGAGTTACTCCACTATAAAAGTAACTAGTTACTAGTAAAAGTAACTATTGCGTTACTTTTTCGTTTCTGGCTTTTTTATTTATTTTTTTACAAATTTTTTGCTGACATGTCCATTCAATGCACCCCCCCCCACACACACACACACACACATACTCCCCCTTTTGTGTTGAACAGTGAAGTGTGGTAAAAGCAGCTTTGATTCTCCATCACATAACTTTCATATCACGCATGCATTGACTTTTTCAACAATTTTCTCTTGCGGTTTTCAGCAACAACGGCATTGTTTCTTATGGTTTAATATTGTCCATATGCCTTCTTTAAATATTTCTAATTCTACTCGCAGGACATGCGCAATTCCAAACTTATTTCCTGTCATTGCCATGGTGAATCACGTTATTTGCGTTCCAGTGATCGGGATTTTTTTCATGCTCACGTTCAAAGGTCGGTCGGGCGCTGTGTTTAGTTACCTGACTAATATCATCTGTTCTGAAATCGGACATGCTGAGAACAGGGCCGGATTTTCCATAAGGGCCAGTGGGCCAGTGACCAGGGGCACCAACCATGGGGGGGCACCACATGACACATGCTTTAAAAATATATTTTTCAATTGAAATTGTTGAAAGACCATGCATTATTCGTTTTGTGAACACTGATGTCACAATAATAATAAATGATAAATAAATCAAGATTTTTTTGATTTCAACATTTTAAAATGAGATATTTGAATATTGCTCACTGCTCATATGCCTACATGTAGTTGTGTAAGTTAGTAAATAGTAAAGAAATCCCCTTGATTATGTCTGATGTTTTTGACCGGAGGACAGCACGGGTAAGGGGGGGGGGGGGGGGGGGGCTTTGAGGTATAGTGCCCAGGGGCACCACTTTGTCTTAATACGGGCCTGGCTGAGAATGACAAAGGGAGGAAGAGCTGCTCAGAGTTGCAGCTTTCTACTCAGTGTAGATCAGCCGTTTTTTCTGAAACGACTGTGCAGCATAGCTTTGCTGTGCGCGCTGAATCCAGATGCAGTGCGCGAATGCACACGCGCGCAGTTCAGAAGAAACATAAACAGTTTGGCGCGTCAGTCAGTTCAGTTCCTGTATCGGTCACGTAGCGCATAAGCGCGTCGACACAGGTTTACTCTACGAGCTCGACTCATGCGCCGACGCATCTGTGTTGCCGGACCCATGTTCTTGTCCTTTTCGCTGTTTAACTCAAAATAAGGTGCTTACCTCCAAGAATCAAACGCTGTCTTCTCGCCCATCTTGCCGCGGTACAAACACAAATAGCTTACACACACAGGTGCGCGCGCACACACACACACACAGAGGCAAGGAGCAGGGTACAGACGCAAGCAGCCGCATCTGACTAAATGCAGAAAAGCAGTGACTTCACTTTCCTTATCGAGGGAAATTCTTAAAAGTAACGGAGTAACGAGTGCTTATTTTGGAAAATAACGGAGTTACTGATTACTGAATTCGCAAAACTAACGCGTTAGATTACTCGTTACTGAAAAAAACTAATAAGAGTACTCTAACGTGTTACTTATAACGCGTTACCCCCAACACTGGTCACAACACCGATGCTCTTTACAGGAAGGGCCAGAGCAGACTCTACCTGCTGAGGAGGCTGAGCTGTTTTGGAGTGCAGGGTGCGCTCCTGAAGACCTTTTTTGACTCTGTGCTGGCATCCGCCATCTTCGGTGGTGTAGTTTGTTGGAGCAGCAGTCTATTTACTATCTGTCCTAGGATGCCCTCTCAACTCAGTGCAGGTGATGGGAGACAGAACAGCTCTGGCCAACAGAAACCTCACTGTTGGACAGTGTCTACCACCCCATGCATAAACCTACTGCAGAGCTGGAGAGCTCCTTCAGTGACAGACTGCTGCATCCTAAAAGGAGCGTTATCACAGATCCTTCCTCCCTGCAGTTGTTAGACTTTATAACCATCACGTCTCCCAACAAACCAAAGGGTTTACATTCCTGCTGTCTTTGAACAGTTTTTCTTATTCAATAGTCTGATGGTGTTTCCTATCCACACGTACACATATGTGTTTCTGGCATCATTAAATCACCCTACTTACATCTTTATACTTTTTAGCTTTATGTGTAACTGCATGCACCACTTGCTTTTGACCTTGGTGCTCGTACACATTGATTTCCCCACTGTGGGACAACAAATGGTATTTCTACTCTATATTTCTATTGGTTTGAATAGCTGTTATTCCCTAATAGAGGAAATCCTCTTTTGATAACTTGTGTTGCTTTTTCACAGTACTGTAGTTAAGGGTATATAGCATAAATGTATCCTCAAAAGGAGTATGTCTCTTTAGATTTTAATTCGGGTCTACTAAAGTTTTAGACTGCAAAGTATTAAACGGTACGACAAATGTTGCACAAAGTATTAGCCGTCATACAAACCCATAATGAATATCTCGGACTCACAGGAAATGCGACAGGGCTTTGGCGACGGATCATTAAAGGAGAGAGAATTACAAACGAGATGATCTCCTAATTGAAAGTTTGCTCACCCGCTACGTCTGGAGGTAAGCTCATCTCCTCCTGTCGCCCTGCTGTTCCCACGCTGCTGCTGTTGTTATCTTTGTCCTGAATGTTACTGCTTTGCAGGTTGAAAATGTCTAGCTCCCTTTGATCATCTTGAGCTTTGACCCACTGTTTCGTTGCTTCCCTGTCAGCGGACACATCAGTCCTGGCGTAAGCAGCGGGTCTGGAAAAATGACAGAGTTTTACCTGGAAGCACAGAAGGCTTCATTTAAATATGTCAAGTACGGGTTTTTACTGACCGCTCTCTTGGTACAGAAGCAGTACTCTTGTCTCTCTCCAGACTTGAATTAGAGGACACCTGGGATGCAGCCCCCAGCGGCTGCAGGAAATTAGAATCTGCTGCTTTGGATGTCAGAGCAGAATCCATCCCCTGAATATAAACAGTTTCCTGAGGCGTTTCCTCTGTAATCTTCAGGCCAGACTGGTTGGAGCTCCCGCTGGATCCCTGCTGGCGGCTCCGTCTCGGGGCAGGAACAATCCCCGCAGGCCTTACCTGGGCATTTAACCCCTGCTGGTCGCTGCTTTGTAACTGACTGCTGCTGCGTCGAGGCAGGAATGTCCTCTTCTTCGGTACGGGCCTGAAACCTGTAGAGGAGCTTTCTGAGGTGATGGAGCCCCCCGACGTCTGACTGGACTCCACCGCCGGGTGATTCTTCAGAGGAGAAACTGGCTCTGGGTGGGAAAAAAAAAGATAGTTAAGGTTTTGCTGTGGGTTCTGTTGGAAATATACTAGTTCCAAATCTCAGCTCCAACCTGACTCCCGTGTGTCCTGGTCCAGACGGGAGGTCGTGTCGCGATTATTTTCAGGAGGTTCGACAACAATGAGGGAAGCACGATTAAAGGGGTTTTGTCTCGGCTGGAAGGGAAATGAAAAGGATTTATATTACAGCAGCTGTGCCGCAGAAGAATAAATAAATAGAAAACTGTCCACATCAAAGCTAATTTCTTATTTGGAACACAAATGCCTACCATTTTGGGGGAACGAACTGTTGAATATCGATTTTCTTTTTCTGCATCACTGCAGGGGGGAAATAAAGAGTTGATGTTCTTAGATGAAAAGGCTGATTTCATAAGATACAATTTAAAACATCATCAGCATTAAAAACACATCAACACAGTGTAAAAGAGAAAAGTATGTTGATAATGTAAAGGTTCAAACACAAATATCATTCCAAGGCTCAATACTTTTTCTTATCTTCCAGAATATTTTATGATGCTTTTATAAATAGTGGTGCTTTCTTGTTTGTCTCTTTCAGAGACCTTGAGGCAACACAACATTAAATATGGCTTTCAATTTGTTGGTGCTGCAAATTTGTAATCATTAGAGTTAGAGAATATGGACTGGACTGTCCTAAACACAGTATGTGGTCTGTGATGGCTTAAACTATCTGTGAAATAGATAAATGTGATAAATCCACATTTATCAGTTTTTAAGATTATCCAAGAATGTCACGACTCTAAAACTGCCCTGATAAGGACAACCTTTAATGTTATTTATTGGCATTACATCTGAGAGATCAATGGAAAAGTCATGCATGTTTTTTTTTATTAAATTTTTAAAAAATCCCAATTAAAAATCTGACAAATGTGGTATGCATTTGCATTAAGCACATCTGAATCCATACATTGTAGAATCTCTTTTCGCTGCAGTTACAGCTGCAGGCCTTTTCAATTATGTCTCCACCAGCTTTACATATATGGAGTTTAAAGTCTTTGCCCGTTTTTCTTTGCAAAATAGCTCAAATCCAATTAAACTGGATGGAGCACATCTGTAAACATCAACAATCAGGTCTTGCCAAAGATTCTCAGTTGAATTTAGGTCTGTACTTTGACTGGACCATTTGAACACACGGATACGCTTTGATCTAAGCTACTGCATAGCAGCTGTGGAGGTATGTTTATGGTTGCTATGCTGCTGGAAGGGGAACCTTTCACAGCCTTTAACGTGCTTTCAACAAGGATGGCCCCATATTTAGCTCCGTCCTTCTTCCCATCAGCTCGCCTGTCCTTGATAGATAGGTATCCCCACAACATGATGCTGCCGTCACTGTGTTTCACAGCGGGGGTTAAGCATCAGAGCGTTTTTCATTTGTGAAGTCCATGGCTAATAGTCGTCAACAGAATCTCCCACCTGAGCTGTGACTCTGCCGCTCCTCCAGAGTTACCTTGCTTATCGGATAAACAGTTAGGTCTCAAAAAGATATTTGACCATCAGGCACCATTTTGGTCCATCATACAAAATCTTAATAAAGTACATTGGAGTTTGTGGTTGTAACATAACAAAACTCTCAACGCTCTAGGGGTATGGAAACTCTGCAAGGCACTGTATATTAAAAAACACATTACTTTTATCAAATTAGATACAACATGAAGTACAGGAACGCCAAACAAGGGAAGATAAAGTCAATCTGGTATGTTAGGATGGAAGAGAATGAGTGTAATCTAATTAATATGGCTGCACTTGAAACTCATGTGATGCAGTAATACATTTAAAAAGTACACAGTGACTGTAGCCTTTGTCAGAATGCAAATACTTGACAAGGATTTAGAGAATGTACAGTCTTAAAAAAAAGTTTAGAAGCCTGGCCAAACCAAATATTGACTTTGCTCTGACAGAGATGTGCTGACAGAGTCTCAGCGGTACCCAAAGTTACAAAAACGGCTATTTCTAAATTATTTGTGAATGGTCTCGGCTGGGCAGCAAGCCAATTCTGAAGCGTTCTAGTACATATGAAAAATTTAAATCCTTGCTCACTATTGATCTGTTCACTTTGGAGGGCCCTGTAAGTAGATTATGAAACAGCCTGTTTCCAGGCAGCACCACCTATGTTTACATAAGCTGAGTCACAAGACTGTCTGCACACTGACAGGAGACCGGCTTCTGAAAGGCCGACTGGAGGAATGTTTTTCAGATGGAAGGCAGCGTGTCGGACTCTCCAACCAACTTTTAAGATTTGTAGACATTATCAGAGCTGCTGACTACAAAATAAGGGGAACATCTCTAAAAGGATGGATGAAACCGATGGTGTACTTCTTCTCCTGTGGCTGCGATGACTCAAAACACCTCGCAGGTTTCGGTGGAGGCACCACGTCTGAGCCTCGGCTGCTGGGTGTCTTGGTTCTCTCAAGTCGAAGAGACCCATCTGCAGGGGGAAGGAATTGTAGAGTTATTTTAACTCTCATGTTCTGTTACCAGCACCCCAACGTATAAAACATTGTAGTTACTGCAGAAACAATTAGCTGAGTTAAAAATCAGCACTGAAATCAACCCTCTAACGGCACAAAGAAAGCTGACCTAGGCTAGCCGTCTTCCCTTGCTTCATGGACGCCAGGATGATCTCTGACCCGTGGATTTTGTCGTTGTGTCTTTGAGACTTGGCGTCGTAGAACCATTCCCCCGACAGGTACTTTAGCTTCACGTCTCCCTGAGTCCCAGTGTGCAGATCTTTCTCCAGTTTTCTGTCATTAAAAAATTGAAATAAAATGGCAACATTTAGCTGGGGATTCTTGTCTGCATTGCCGTGCAACAATGTCGACTTTGGTCTCCACTAACAGTTTAAGAGGCAAAAGTCAAGTTATTTGTGTAGCACATTTCAGTACAAAGACAATGCAAAGTGCTTTATATGATTAAAATATAGGAAAATAAAAACAATGAAAGCAAGTTGGAATAAAATGTAGAAAACTAAAAGCAAATATTAAAAACAGTTGGGCTACAAACTTAAACTAATGATGTTTCAGTAAAACAGTTTAACTAGAACAGTCAAAGGCAATCCTAAACAAATGTGTTTTTAATCTTGATTTAAAAGAACTCAGGCTTTCCACACTTTTACAGTTTTCTGGAAGTTTGTTCCAGATAAGTGGAGCGTAGGAACTAAATGCTGCTTCTCTGTGTTTGGTTCTGGTTCTAGGTATGCAGAGTAGGCTGGAGCCAGAAGACCTGAGTGGTCTGGAGGGTTGATGCTCTGATAACAAGACACTTTGAAAGTTACTTTAAAAGTTACAAATATAAGCTGACGCATAGCAAGAAGCAAACAAAAAGGACACAGACAAGATCATTTATGTTGATAGAAATTTATAATAAATATATAATGAAAAATGTTGCTTAACATTTAAATAAAAGAAATGTATGGTTTTAAGGTAATATAAATTCAACACTCAAAAGAGCAAAATTAAAATGATTGAAAAAAAATATCAAGTTTTAACTTAGATTGTGTTGACTGTAAGAGAGACTGCATTGGCTGCTGCCTCTTCCTGTCCGTCTGTGTCATGTGACCCGCTCTGTTTGCTGTTCTGTCTATGTTGGAGAACACCTGCTGAAGCACTACTGACCAAATTCCCCCATTTTGCCCAGACGTGTCCACCGTTCACGTTCTTTCCAGGGGAAT
This sequence comes from Fundulus diaphanus, assembly GCA_037039145.1. NCBI lineage: Eukaryota > Metazoa > Chordata > Actinopteri > Cyprinodontiformes > Fundulidae > Fundulus > Fundulus diaphanus. The sequence goes on from CM073124.1 coordinate 19,287,531, forward strand.
TCATACAGTAATGAAAAAAAACTGTTTTTCGCCATTTTTCGTGAGACCAATAGGCATGGACTTAAAATGAGTGGTGCGATGCATGGAATAAGACGGCTTTACTTTCGCGCGACGTCCTCCCAGAGCTGCTGCTACGACGGTGGTTCTTCTCCACTCACAGACGGAGCAGCTGCTGCTGGCTGCCGCCCTCCTAGGGTTAAACGGTGGTCTTGCATAGAATTTCGGATCAATATTGTTATTGGTTCAAAAGTTTTTGTGACGTCATTTTAGAGAAACTGACGTGTGTGTAGCTCTGCCGCTGTGGGGTATAAAAGCAGCTCTGTCTTGTGCCTCTGTAGCACGTTGGAGTTAGTAAGGTTAGCCATTTATTAGCTTAGCATTCAGTTATCTTATTTAGCCTTTGGTAGTAGCCCAGAGCACGCCCATCCCTAATCCCCCTGCCCCCCACCCCCCTGCCTCCTCTGTGTACATTTTTCAAACATGAGATTGGTAAGGCAGTGCTACGGGGGTGAGTTACACTTTAACAAGTCTTTCTAACCACAGAGAAAACATACTTTAATAATAATAATTAAAAAAAATTACAAGTCTTATTTAAGTAAATAGGGCATCATTAAAGCCTTTTACGACTGGGCCAAGTCTCCTCTTTTTATGTTACGTAATCAAAATATGGGCATCCTAATTTAAAGCTACCATGATTTCAGGTTTATTCTGTGTTCACTTGTCTGAATTGACACACATGAACTTGACAGAAATCCCATTCTTAATTCATAAGATTTAATATGACGTTGGCCCACCTTTTCAAGCTAAAACAGTTAAAACTCTTCAAAGATGGCTTTTTGTGTTTACGGACATTTTTGACTTTTCTTCTGGAGGAATAGTCCAGACCAGGGGTCACCAACCTTTTAGAAGTTGAGAGCTACTTCATCGGTACTGTGTCATACGAAGGGCTACCAGTACTGACCTTTGAACTAGAAGAGCCAGAGTTCACCTTAACGTTATGTAACACAAACATGTTTTTAATACATTTATCATTTTAAATCTATGTAAATACAAGTATGGTTAAAAAGGAAGAGCAACTAAATAAAATAACATTTTAGATGCAGCTCACTGCAGGGTTTTTGAACAGGCTCGAGGGCACCACTTGTGGTTCTTAGGGGCTGCCTGGTGCCCGCGGGCCCCATGATGTTGACCCCTGGTCCAGACTCATATAGATGTCTTTCACTTTGTTTCTCATCTGTCGTCAAAGTTTTATCTGATCAGTGGATGATGTGTGCTTTAATCTTTTGGCTTACTTTGTGTTTTCAGAGAGGCTCTGTTACTTAAATCTACAGGCATGACAGTAATTAGGCCTAGGAGTGACTGGGGACTTTGAAACAAAAAAATGTGGTTAATCACAGGAAATTCAGAATTTGACAAAAGGGGGCGTTTACCATTACACACATGCCAGGTTGCTTTGGATAGCTTTTTTCCTCCTCAACAAATGCAATCATCAACTTAATTTTAGATTTACTTTTTATCTGACATTGAAATGTGTTTGATGATCTAAAACAGGACAAATTTAGGACAATAAAGTTGTATTTTTATAAGAACTCTGCTTTAAAGTGGGGAATGTTGAGCATATTGTAAAGTAATACTTTGGTATCAGTTTCACAAATAAGGAAACAGTAAATCTTTTTAGCACATCAGCAACTATTCATGTCAAGGCCCACAAGAAATGTCTCACAACCCCCGCTTTGGGAACTCCTGATCTAAAACATTTAAGAGTGGCAAAAAAAAAGCAAAAATTGAAAACCTATGGAAGGGGCAGACACTGCACTGTGGATTACAAAGACAAAGGCTGATTATTTTTGTCTTGTTTTTGTACTTTATGATATTCGGTCCTTAGTGCTACTGCATAAAATAACGTTTCCATCGTCATCACCATCAACAAAGTTATATAACAGCTTCACATGATCAATCTCGGGAAAGTAAATTGGAAAACATCTCAGTCGAGTTAAAATGAAATCAAAGAGGGATCAAAACAAATTCTTACCGGCTAAAAAAAAAAAAAAAACACCATTCCAGCTCCTCCTTACATTGGTTGGGGAATCACGGCTGTCATGTGAAGAGGGGGTAGCAAATTATTACAGGCCGTTGGTCTAATCCTTTTACAGTAGACTGAACAGGACACAGCGAGCATTCAGGTAACGGGGTTAATTTTATTAAAACTCCCAATGAAAAGCTCTTTGTTTAACCCCAAACCTCACTTTTTAAATTAAATTAAACACATTTCTAAATCAGGTGTATTTATTTGCTTGGCGGTGTATATCTGTGGCCGATTTGTGATTTGCTTTTCAGAGATGTCCGATAGCTTTTCAAGTCGTTGGACGAAAGCTTGAATAGTTTGCATTTCAAGCCAAAATAAGGGGACTTGAGTGTAAAGCTTGCCTGAGGCTATCTCACAGGGAGTTTCTGTTTATTACGCTGCAACCTAATCTAATTGCTCTGATCACATTTAGGTTTCTCAGCAGCAGACATAGCGTCCAACCCCCGGACGGGCTGCAATTGTGTTATGTTATCAAGCAAAGACTCCTTCATAAGGTCTGGTGTTGGAGGGATTAGGGAAGGACTTATAAAAAGACATTAACTCAAATTCAGGAGATTAACTGTAATATGGGTCTGGAACATTGCAGCCCGTGTTAAAAAAAAAAAAGAAAAAAAAAAAAAAAAGAGAGTCTCGCTGAAAAGATGTTTTAATTTTTTTTTAAAGCTCAGATTTATCCACCTGATTCTCTCCTCCTCGGCCCGCTTCAGCTCGGCGTCCCTCTTCAGAACCATCATTATCATCTCCTGCTCCTCCTCCGTCAGGTGGCTCAGGTCGATCATGCTGCCTCCTCCGCCTCCTTCTCCTCCTCCTCCTGCTGCTGCTGCTGCTGCTGCTGCTTTCCCCTCAGCGGACAGGTGTGGAAACGCCCAACGTCTGCTGGCTCTCCTGAACAAATACGACTGTTTACCTCCTGAGAAGGATGTGTTTGCGCACAGCAAGTTTCTGCAGCAACAATACCACGAAAAGGACAGAGAGAGGAAAAGTGTTCCCGTAGAATGCTCCTCTCTCACCGCCTACTGAGTTCATGTGAAGGACCAGTTAAAATGACGCTATCAGAGGTTATTTGGGGGACTTGTTGCAAACAACAAGCTTCTAATTATGACTAATAGATGTTGGTATCCAATGGCTACATTTAATCTAGAAGCATCTAAGAGGAATTTGATTTGGGGCCCCAATTGCAGTTAGAGGGGCAAAATGTCATTTATTTACTGATTAATTTGCAAAAGAAAGAACCCACTGGTTCTTTGCGTGTTTGTGAGCAGACCAACTAGTTTTAGTTAAACGCTAGGGACTCCAGGTAAGCAGATTTAAAAGTGGAAAAGAACCACAGTAAGAACTTCTTAAGAAAAAAAAAAAGAAAACTCTGATCATTCGTCTTTTACCTTTGGTGACGTGATGTCACCAAGGACTCATGGCTTTTGAAATTTGCTTTTTTTTGGATTGTATCTTTAATATTTAATGTTAACAACAAAGAAAAAGCAAATCAAATGGTAAAAAGAACCTGATTCATAGGTGGCAGACCATTTCAAACAGAGTTTGTTGCTTTTACAGAAAACTCCGGATAGTAGCTTCAAACTAGGACTAGAAGTTATAAAAACTTTCCTCAGTAAAATGACATGATAACATTTGTCAATTCTTTAAATTTGATTTTTTTATTATTATTATTTTGGGGTTAGAGTCTGATTTAAATCTGATATTTATTTTGGTTCTGATTCCCATTTGTGATAGTTATCTTTTCCCTGGTGTGTTTTGCTTGTAGTAGGAGGGAGCTACAAGCATTTGTACTTTTTTTACTCAAATACAACCAGAATGTTCCTGGAAGTTAGAGTTAGAGCTCATCGGGCAGGACTGAGTTTGGACTCAAATTTGTCTGCTGAAAATTATAGAGATAAACTATTTATGATAACCTCTGGAGGTTTGTACCTCAGTGGCACGCAGAGTTCAGTACAAAATCTGTTTGTGAAGATGATAAAAAAAAGTGTTTGACTATGTTAAATGGAGAGACGCGCATTGTTACTGTTTTGTAAGGCTAACAGTAGTTAGCAACACAGCGATTAGCAAATCCCACTGGTTTATTGGCTTGCATTCAGAATACACTCACTTTGAGAGTCAAGTCATGAACACATCCGCACTCTGACTTTACAAGACAAAGTATTACTTCTTGATAAAATTGGAAAGATCAAGCCTAATCGAAATCTTTGAGGTAGACAATTTCAAGTGATGAAACCTAATCTCCTTTCAAAATGTTAGAAAATCAATTTAAACCATTAGTAGAGGGCTCGCTTTCATGTCTGTAGAACTGTAAAAACTTCTCTACATCATGCCTTAGTTGTTTTGTTCTCCACTTTATGGGCACCTGTGTTTTGCACCAACCATGCATCAATTATAACACTGCAACGTTTCACACCTGCTTGAATAACCGATGATTTAAAACAATTTCCTCTAATCCACTAATTATCCACTGTAAGGAAATGTGGCTAGCCAGTAAATAATGTCTACCAGCAGAAGGTCCCTTGGTGCAGGGATCATAATAAGTCAAATTCTAAAAGGGTCTACTGTCCCATGTGGGATGAGAAACAAAATAAAAACATAAGTACAAAGTTTGTAGACGATACATAACTCAATTAAATTATACTCAAGAATTTTTGCGACAATTTATCTCCAACATTGAGAAAAAATGCCAAACTACAACAAAATAATTTGTTTACAGGTACGAACTGACGAGATCAAACAGGTGCAACCTGTACAACATCAAAAGCCAGTGTATTGCTTTAATCCAGTTCTCCAAGTCCTCCTTTTTGTCTCTTCAAATAATAGTTTATATAGGCTTACTGTTACAGTGTTTATTATTATTTAGTTTTATTTCTGAAGAGGAGCAAGACTGCACAGTTAATAATTGATTCTTGACGGGGTCCCCCACCCAAACTTTGTAAACCAATGTTCCTAATTCATCTTTTTTTTAACCCTGGTTTTCTGGATGCATATAGGCCGCTTCGTCTTCAATAAATGATCTGAGTCTTCGTCACGTTTAGGACAATTCAGAGGTAAAACAAACCTGTGCAGCCATGTAAGCAGTTTATTTAAAGAGCAGGTAGTTGAAGCAACAGGTAAAACAACCTTTTGTTCCCCTTTCCAGATAATCCCGCTGATTTGTCTTTTTTTTTTTTTTTTTGTCTAAATGTCGATTCTTGAGATATTTTTTAGAAAGCATGTTGATTTTAAGACAAAAACGCACGAACTTACCGCAACGTTAAGACTCCTGTCATCACTGTTGGACATCAGAAGGTAGTTTTTCCTTACCTTTCAGGGCACCTTTGCAGCCTTCAGAACCACTTATATGGATCAAAGAAAAGAAAAAAGAAAAAACACGAAGTTTTAACTTCTCCACCAGGTCTGCTGCCGCTGCTGGATGCGCTCGGACAGGAACGGAGGAGAGGGGGCGGGCTCTCAGCGTCGGGATGGGGAGGATCCGGCAAAGACGAGCGGCGACTAGGAGCCGCCATTGTCCTCTATCACCTCCGTGTCCTTCCACAGCCTCATCCCATGACCCAATGCAGGTCTGGGGGGGATTCATGCCGACTGCTGGGTTTCCTTTCAAAGCGCACGAAAGAGCGAAGCCGCAGAGGGGCGTGTTGATGGATCCGGGCTGCAATGACAGGCGGCGTCCGGCAGGTGTCGCCGGTTGGCGGAGATGCGGGGACTGTTTGACAAGAGGGTGTGAGCGTCTTTCCGGCAGGCGGGATGAACAGGACAGGCGGAGGTCAAACAGCAATTAAAGCAGCGAGACACGAAGCTGCTTCACCATCTGCGCTACAGTGTGGAGGAATAAACACCCCCGCTGTGGCTCCGAGGTCATTCTGTGACCTTCAGGACACTTGGAGGGATCCATGATCCATCCATCCGCCTTTTAGGCCTGGCTTGTGTTTCAAAGGAGTGGGAATTCACCAATAAGCGTCTACAACTCTCTACTTAAATCTGATCTTGATAAATTAAATAAATTATGAGCTGCAAATGAACCACAAATGTATTTTATCAGTAAGCCTTACTTATCAAGAGTCTGCTGCAAGAGCCACCACCGTTCTGGTTAAAGTGTCATGAAGTTTGTTTTATGTGCAGATCACCCAGTCAAATATTAGTCGTTTTAACAAGCTATAGAGTAGGGCTGGGTGATATGAAAAAAAGAATGAAATAGAAATCGTATTGATAATTATCTAAAATATTCAAAACATACATTTAAATGAGCAACAAATACTATACCGCGTGTGCAAAATGTGTAAATATTAGGAATCGATGCAAAATGCGTCACAATTTTATGATCTGCAGTTGCTTTACTTAAAGCAGTTTGTGAGAAAAGATGTACTTGAAAAACAGACCAAAAATACATCCCTAAATAAGATCAAGTGCATGCAACTGCTTAAAAAACCTATATTATAAACAGTCACTTTAGTGAGTTTACTCTGAGTATAAACATAGTTGTTCTGTGGATGCTTCAGGGGAACAAGCAGATTATCCCTTAAACAACTGTTCAATCTGTTAATGGAGAGAGTAGGAGGGTCCACCTAAACTGACAGGCCAGACAAGAACAGCGTTTAATCTGAAAAGCAGCAAAGAGGCCCATGGTGACTCTGGAGGAGTGACAAATATGAATAGCTCAGGTGGGAGTATCTCTCAATGAGATAACTATTGCCCATACAAATAGAAGTTGTCAAAAAAACAGCAAAAACGTGGTGGGTGATCTGGTCAGTCAAGCTTAAAAAGTCAGAGCAGAAAGGGAATCGTTTCAACAGCTCTGCACGTCTAGAAACTGATGTGCTTATAGTCTAGAGTTGTTCCCCCAAAAGGTTTGCTGCCGTCACTGCAGATGAAGGTGGTTCCACAAAGTACTCGTTCAAGGGGGCCAAAAGCACTTTTCTTCCTCTGAACAATATACTTTGTGTTTATTTTTCACATGAATCCAAATAAAACACAGAGGTTTGTGGTTGTATTACATCAAAATGAGGAAAAAATATTACAAGGGTACTGTAAGACGATCAAAGAACCAAGGGCGGTTCTAGACGGGGGCCAACAGGGGCCAGTGCCCCTGTTATGGCTCCTGTACTAAAGACATAGCATTAAATACCTTTCTTACGATTATATGTACTGGCGAAGAAACCATAATTAGTCACTTTGACCAATTTTATTTTTTACCTTTCACATTTAGCTTCAGCCACATTGAGCTGGGATCACAGTTTTCATCTGCTAGATCAGGGGTCTGAAACCTGCAGTTCCAGAGCCACAAGTGGCTCATTTAATATTAAACCATTAAATATTGCAGTTTTATTGTTTCATTCTTTTGTTCTGTGGCCCTATGAAAAAAAACACTAGCACAACCTTGGGCACCCTGGTAAATTTGGTCTAGAACCACCACTGCAAAGAATACTCGTTCAATACAAGTACAGCTTCAATAATGATCCTAAACAATATGCTTTCAGTAATTCTAGGAAGTGAAACTTGTATATTGATTCATTAATCATAGAATTAAACATTTAAGTCTTTATTTCTTATTTTGATTATGGCTTACTGAAAAACTAAAATTTCAGTGTCTCCAAATTTGAATATTGTAAAAAATTGAATATTGGAGACTCATGGGGTTACACTCTAATCAGCTAAACGTTTCATACAACCTGCAAAGGTTTCCTGAGCCTCTAAAACAGGGGTCACCGACCTTTATGAAACAGAGCTATTTCATTGGCGCTGTGTCAAACCAAGGGCTACCAGTACTGACCTTAGAGCTAGGAGTCAGAGTTCATCTTAACTTTATGTAAAATAAACATATTTCATGCGTTGCTATAGATATTGTCGTTTCTAAATCTATATAAATGCAGGTGTGAATAACCAGGAAGAGTAACGGAATAAAATAAAGTTTTAGATGGAGCTCACTGGTGGATTGTGCTTTTTTTTTTTAGAACAGGCTTGTGGTCCTCGGGGGGGCTACTTGGTGCCCGCGGGCCCCATGTTGGTGACCCCTGCTCTAAGGGTTCTCTCAGTACGGCTCAGTAGGCTACACAGAGGGAAGACCGCTGACTGGTCAGATGTGCAGGAGATGGTCAGTGATGCCCTCCAAAAGAAAGTTGAGCCTCAAATGGTCATTGCTAAAGTCTGTTTACAGAGGTCTCTATCCAAGCATATTAGAAAGTTGAGTGGAAGGAAAAAGTATCACAGGAAAAAGTGCAACAGGGGTAATCTGTGGGGGAGCTTCACAAGGACTACAAGTATCACACCTGGGCTAAGTTGAAGCAAAACTGGAGTTGTCTTTTCAGGTAAAGTTTGAATTACATTGCAAAATCAAAGTCCCAGAGACTGGAGGAAAATAACCCACATTGCTTTAAGTCCAGTGTGATGTTTTCACAGTCAGTGATTATTAGGGGTGCCTTGTCATCTGCTGGCGTTGGGCCACTGGGTTTTACTGAAGTCCAGTCAATGCAATCCATCTATCAGGAAACTTCCCAGCAGTTCGCTTCCTTCTGCTGACAAGCTGTATGGAGTTGTGGATTTCATTTTCCAGCAGGACTTGGCACCTGCCCACACTGCCAAAGGTACCGAAAGCTCTTGAGGCAGTAATTCGTGCAGAAGGCACGAAGAGCATTAAGTGCATGGAAATGATACTCTCCACATGCCTGACATTAAATATTTCTGTTTATTTTACATAATACTCAAAACTTTCAGAGAATTGTTTTCCGTAAGCCATAATCAATATCACAAAAAACAAGTCTTGAAATCTGTCATTGTTTTTGTATAATGTGTCATTTCATGAAAGTGAAACTGATAATATGGATTCAAGGTATTGAACTTTTTCATATTTGAATTTTCTGACATGTACGTGTATCAACATAAAAATACCCATCATTCTTTATTTTTGTATATCCTTTTATCCACAGGCATTTTTGGAGCCATTAATAAATTCCTCCTCTTCTCTTCCCTTTCAACCGGACCGCTTGGTCCGGTAGTCCGGACCTTAAGGATCTTAAGAAAGAGCCACACAGGTGTTTGTGGAAGCTGCTCTTTATTTGAAAAAGAAAGAAAAGACTTCAGTCGTTGTCTGCTACACGATCTAATTACATAAAGAACATATCTGCGGAGACAAACGCAGAGAATATCCTGAATCAAACTTAGGTAGAGTCAAATTTGATTGAATTGCTTTCATATTTCATACATCTTTCACTTTGTGCGCTCAAAGAACAGTCGAGTGTTTATGTACACGTGGCACCGATCAACAGTGCTGCTCCGCTCTACCCTGCTCCTTCTGGATCTTTTGTACAGCTAATTTACACCAAGCCTCTTCCCCCTTTACTTTTTTATCTTTTTTTATGTTATTTTTACCCCCCACTATTGGTGTGACGACAACCAAATCAGTCAACCCGCCTACCGAAACCACCCACCCACCCACACCAACCCCACTCCATCTCTCTGAGAAACTGCAGCGTGGAAAGATGTGTGCAACATGAAGACAACTCGTTCACATTCAGAGTAAAAGGCAGCCTTGATTACAGTCAGTGAGTCAACGGCATGCCAAGCTTAAAGCAAATGGAGCCCACCACCCAGTGCCACCCACCTTTCTGTTTGTGGATGAAGTGTCCCCCCCCCCCCCCCAACTAGTCGGCGACACGGATCCGTTGCAAAATAAAACCCTAGGCACACTATATACTGATAACTGACTCGTACTCTAACCCCAGCACTGTAAAGTACAATGGAGATTGTGAAATCTTTCAGCTAGTAAAAAAATTTCCTTAACACAAAACTCAGAATATTTAGTGCTCTATCATTCCGCTTAATAGGTGTAATTCATATAATATCTATTTTTCATCTCTACCTCTTAATGATAGTCTGGAATCCTTGTTTAATGCTGAAGCACTCCCACATGTGTTCATTTTACTGTAGATTTTACATTAATTCCCCTCCCCCACCCCAATCTTAAACCAATAATCATAAATAAATACAAACAACACACAAGGAATGTCTACTGTAAACACGGTAAAAAAGACAAAAACTAAACAGGTGTAAACGTTGTTAGCATCACTACTTTGTGACGGTTAAATAACTGCAGGGTCTGGATGACTGATGATTGGATCAAGAAAGGGAAGAACAGCGCTCCTTGTTCTTTCACCCCCCCCCTTTCCCCTCTGTACATCAAAGCCTTCACATCTAACCTCAGAACCTCCAAATACACGACATTTAAGCTTCTGAGCACCCAAACCATCTTTACAGAGTACACTGTAAAGCAGCTAAGTAGTCATCTGAAAGGGGGAGGGGGGGCGGGGGTGTTAGAAAGCAGCGTCTCTCGGCGTGTCGGGCAAGTTATTACAGAATAAAATGGGTTTGAGTTACTGCCGAACGTCGTGTGGACATGGTTACGATGGTTTCCGACAGGCGGTGCGCCGCTGTATTCTTGACGTGTCTGTATTTGGAGGGAAGGGGTAGGGGGGGGGCGGGGGGGGGGGGGGGGGGCGGTACTTCTCTGAAGAGTTAGACTGCAACGAGGACAAGGTTTAGCTGCTAAGTGCTTCATCTTCCGAGAGACACTTCCTTCAAATTACATGAACTGCATCTGCAAGGAAAGCAGAGGACGGGGTCAGACAAGGACAGGAATGATGAGTTCGGCTAAAGTTTGCCAAGCCCGTCCCCGGTTTTTACCCCGATAAACACAGTTTAATAAAAACTCATAAGATGGTCAACTAATAGGTTGTTAAGTGGTTTAAATGCCTGTTCAGTTACGAAGCAAAAGAAATGCACAAGCACAGTGTTACAATACTATTACAAACCTGCTTTCTAAGGCATTCATTTTAATTAACTGATGGCAGAAACTACCCTAAACATTTACTTTGCATTTCTTTTCCCCCCTTCGTTTAAATTTTGAATTTATTAAAATCACTAGATCGCGTTTGCGTGTAACAACCAAAGCCGCAGCTTGCCTGTTGACGACAGATGCTCCGGTTGCCGTTTTCTTGTAACAGCATTACTTTTCTTTCTAAAACTGCCATCACACAATTTCTATACAATCTATTAAAAATAACATTAATAACAATGATAATTCTCTAAAAATAGGTTTTTAGTTTTACAGTCCCAATCTTGGGGAGAAAACGGACACAAGGTAAATTTTCTGGGACAGATGTCTTCAAACGAGTAAGATTTAGCAACAGTCATTTTTCTTTTCTAACATTCAGTCACAGTTCCTTAAAGCTCAAATCTTTTTTATGTTTCCTCTAAACAGAAGTTCCACTAGATTACGAGACAAAACTTTTTAACAAGCTTTTGATTAAAAATATGAAGTATGAGCAAAACAAAAACAGAGCAAACTACAAGTGGTATTTCTGTGAAGCACCTGCCTGCTGGCTACCTCAGCAGACAGCCTGACTAAACCAGCGAATAGCAGCCTGTGGATTCTGCACAATTGGCACTTAAAAAGTACAACTATATTTAGGCGCCGTCCTTCTAGATTTCTAATTATATCCGTGTATCAACATAACTAAAATGTTACAGCTATCATTATTAGGACAAAAAAAAAAAAACAAAAAAAAAAAACAATAACTATCAACTACGTTACTCTTACTGCCAATAAAATAAGTTTTTTGTATGAGATTAAAGCAACTAAACCATGTTTTAAATGTTTGTGTTTACACCGTAACTAATTGTGATTCTTACTGGAGCTTTTCCCACCGGATCACGCGTAGTTCTGCATTAATGCCTAAATCTTTGTTTTTTCTTTACATATGTACCATTTGTCCGCTGTAACACAGTAACTTGGGCTACGTTCACACTGCAGGTCTTGATGCTCAATTCGGATTTTTTTTGAGGTGGCCGTTCACACCACTACTAAACGCGGCCGCCATCAGACTTCTGTCTGAACGGTTCAGGACTGCAAAGCGACCCGCATGCGCAGATAACAGAAGGAGACGTCACAGAGCAGCGCGCCGTTTATGGAAGTAATGGTGAATTGTTTCTAGAAGTGTTCAATAAAGTTTCATTTAAAACTAATACAAAAACAAAAATAATGCGCATACCGGCAGGCATTTCATCTAATTATTAGTAAGCTGTTGAGCAATGGGAGCCGACAATATTAAGACCGCAGCATAGCAAGATTATGGTAAGAAGGACAGCTATTAACAGTTTTTAATGGAGCGCTAACGGCTACTACTCTGTGTTCATGTGTAGTGAGAGCAGAGAGAGGGACATGAAAGACGGATAAAATGCGACATGACCGTTCAGACTGCGGACGCTTTGAAAAATATCTGAATTAGTACCAGATATGGAAGTGGCACAAATCGGACTTTTTGGGGGTAAAAAGATCGGAATTGGGCCGTTCACACTGCCGTGTAAAAGACGGACACGGGTCGCATATGGACAAAAAGATCGGATTTGGGTCGCGTTTCCATGCAGTGTGAACGTAGCCTCGGTGTTACGTTGCCTGGACTACGCAGGAAAATCTGAGTTTTAAATTCACAGTAAAAATGAACAGCAGATTTACCCCAATGAAACCAGTTTAAGTAGCTTTCCTGTTCGGTTTATTACATTATTTCAGTCTGACAGATATACAAGGATAATAACTAGTGTTGCACCGATACCGATACCAGTATCGGACAGGGGCCCCGATCCAGCACTAAAATGGTGGTATCGGTATCGGCGAGTACCAACAAATAGGGCACCGATACCATTTTGACGTTTGTATGTCACTTGAATGCAGCCGTCTCTCTCCCGACTACTATTATACATGTTATATAATTTCACGAATGTTGCACTATTTTGGCATTTGAGAGCCAACTATTGTCACCCATTCCAGGTAGGCAATAAAAAGTTCTACTACCCTAAGTAGTATGCAGTTCTTCATACACACACACACATCGATTTCAAAACAGATGGTATCGGTATTGTTATCGGCCAATACTGCACAGCCAGGTATCGGGGACAAAAAATGGCATCGGCGCAACACTAATAATAACCGTGTGCCTTTTTGACTCATTAAAGTTATTTTTGTCTCCCTGATTTAACACCAACAGTACGGAGAAGGATAAGAAGACTGACGCCTCGCTGCCCTATCCCATGAATCTGAACGGTAGTTACATTAAAAAGGGACGAAGCTTAGCAAACAGACAATAAGTTCAATTTAGCAGTTGCTGCAAGGCACAGATAAAAAAACAATAAAAAAACAAAAAAAAAACCCACTGGTTTAAGCAACAAATCATGTAAGTGAAAGCACAAAGGACCAAAACGAGTTGGTCTCAGTCTGACAACACAAGAATCACATCCAAGCACAATCGTGACAAAGCCAATTAAAGCAAAAATAGAACAAACAAGTGTAGCACGTGTGGCGCGTGATCCACTGGCAAGGACGTTAGGGGCTCAAAATGAACAAAAAACAAAAGCAAGCATGTATCAGCGCCGGACAGACAACGCATGCAGGTGCCTCTGCATGCAAACAGCATGATGTACCTAAAGAGATGCTCTACAAGAAATCCTTGAGAGAGAGGTGTGCAAACGGGTCCTGTCCAGGGGCTCGGAGAGGACTCTGGCTGGAAGGACTAGAGGCTGCAGAGGGCTAACACAGGAAGTAGGAGGACCAGAGGAGAAGTCAGAGTCAGTACAGAGACTGAAGTAGGGATGAGATTAGTTCGGAGAGGCTGTGATGTATGATAGATGGGTTAATAAAAAAAAAAGAAAAAAAAGGAGCTGTTTGGTAACAGGAAGTCAAAACAAGAGATGATTTACAGTTTTTTTTGTTGCTTTCAGCTCCACAGAGTGAAGGGATTTTTTTGTTAAAAACTGTCATCATCGTCAGCAGTATTCACAATGACAACAAAGCTTTCACAGAGACTACCTGTGGTACACAACACTGCACAATGGATACGCCCATGTACTCAGCCTGGTAACACTGCGCACCCACCTGAGCGCTCGACACAGAGCCAAAAGGGTTGGGTGCCCTCATGACGGGCTGGGTGTACATCATGGTGGGTGGATTCATCATCCCCATCGAGCCCATTTGTGGAGGCTGCAGAGTGTTGCACACAAATCAGGTCAGTCGTTTCATTTATTTTACAAAGGAAAAAAAAAAAAAATCCTTTTAGAAACATTTGGTTTTTGCAGCTTCTTTCAGACGTTCCCAATTCAATAGGAATACAATACTGGCAGGCAGCATTATTGTATTACTGCATCATAAATATTAGGGCTGAACATTACTCTCAATAAAAAAAATAAAAAAATGACATTTCCAAATCGTAGAGATCTGCAATTTTTGGCTATGTAACGATGGATAAGATACGTTTAAAATAGGTTTGCCTCCACATGGAAGGGAAGCGAGTTGCAGCAGTAAGATAATCTAATTTTATTACTTGTTTTAGAGTTTATATAATCATACCTTTTACCATAACCTTTAAGGAATCTGACCATAGCATCAAGTAGCGGTCAAACTGTTGAATACATAGACCTGTTTGTTGGTTGCCCTTTATGTTCAACAAGGATTGATGTCCAAGTCAATAATAATAATAATATTCTGATTAATAAAAACAGTTACATTTCTTGTTTTGAATTGTCCTCGTTTACTAAAATCTTTATCCACAGGCCATTTTTGTTGCTTGTGGTTAATGCAGAGCAAAATCCAAATTAAAATCGCAATTAGGTTTCTATTATCTGAAAACTATGATGTTTATTAGGGTTGTGCGATTTTGTCAAAAATCAAAAAGGCAATTTATTTCTATCATATGATCCAAGTATTTCAGGGAATTAGCTTGTAAGGCCAATTAAAAAGGATGTCTACAGAAGTGAAACTGAAAAAACCTCAAACACGGTCAAGCCTGAACCTGCCGCCGCCGACAGAGCAGCCCGCTGCCTGGTGGAAAGCCCACAATCAAAGCGATAAAAATAAAATTACTGCAACTAAAAAAAAAAAATCTTTTAAACTATTAACATGTTTTCCTTGCTCCTCCCATGACTGAGACAAAAGATCTAAGATAGAAATCCCCCGGGGCGAGGCAGCGGTTCGCTTCGGCAGCTCTGGGCGCCCTACAGAGGCTTGGTCAATGCTCTCACGCCATCACCGCGGGCCGCAGCGAGGAAGTCAGCGCCTGATGAAGCTGGTAAAATTATTTCACCGAGGTTAAAATCTTTTTTTTTTATTACCGTGTTCTCCTGGCTACCGCCAGGGCTGAGGTAATAAATCTAGTATGAAGAGGTTTGCTTCACGAGTGTCGGCCGCTCCAGGGGGGGCAAGGTCTGACAGCCGGGAGCGTAAGCCCGAGAATAAAAATAATTTCACTGCGGTTGAAATCTTTATTAACGTGTCCTCGCCATGACTGAGAGAAACCATCTCATAGAACGGTGTACACATTGATATTTAGTCCGTGGGGGGGGGGGGGGTCCCTCTTCCAGGCGGGCGGGCCAGTGGAACTGCACCTGAAAGGTCTTAGCTTGAGAGGCTGGGTGTTTATAGAGTACTCTACCCAAGATTAATGGAAAGTTGAGTGGAAGGAAAAAAGAGGGCCATGCTGTAAGAAGTCGGCACACACCACAACATGCACGATGACTGTTGCATTAAGGCAACCTTTAACTGGTTTGTTAAGGCACTCCTAAACCAGAGACGTCTTACTCGGCCTAAAGAAAAAACAACAACACACAAAGAAAACAAAAAAACCCCAGCTAAACTATTTGTTTTTGGTCCAAAATACTATTTTACAGGAAAAAACTTAGCATTTTCTTTGGGAAACAATTTCCCAGAGTGTGGAGGAAAAGTGGAGAGACACTGAATCCAAGTTTGTTGAGGTGCTGGGTGAACACAGACAGTAGACCAATGGCTGCTAAAAATAAATCCCTGCGTTTGATCGAGTCCAAAGCAAAGGCAGCTGCACTTCAGGCTTCCCTCTGCTGACAAACTCTACGGAGACCGATTTCTTTTCCAACATGACTTGCTAGAAAACTGACCCCATAAAATCCCATTGATTCTCTTGTCAAGAGCAAGATTAGAGACTCCGGACCCTAAACACTGCTACATACTCCACAAGAAGCGAGACAACCGATTACACATTGCAAATGACAAGGTTCACATTTTTTTTCCCTCCTCCTCCTCCTCTCTTCCTGCAGGATCTGCCATTCTGGTGTCGTCTGTCAAATTTCCGCAACCTTAAAGCGGCCGTGGCCTGTGCTGTGGTGGGGCGGACTTCGGCAGCTGGGCTTCTGGTGAAGTATGAAAAGACAGAGCCAAAACGAACTCTCTTCCTGTTCCTGCCACCCCGAGAACAAGAGCAAAACACTCAGTTCTCGTGGAGCACGTAGGACGCTCAACAACGCAGACGAGCCGTTAAAGCAACTTGAGCTTCGTTGCCACCGTAGGCAGGGCTGTAGGCTGCTCTGATGCAGTAAACCATCCAAAATGAGCCCTGATCGAGCACTGAGAGCATACAGTGCACGCTGAATGGGAATACTTTTCACTAAGATGAGATTTCTGAACTACGAATACTTTTAATTTAGCCTTATGTAATGTTCACACTTTTTCAGGGATGTTTTATGCAACTGAAAGAAAACACTTGAAGCATATCACTGTGTGTATGTGAAGAATCTTTAAAATGTCAGCCCCACTAATTTTTAATAATAAACTTTACAATCGGATTTTAAATTATTGAGATGCTCCTGAATCTTAAATACGTTTAAAGAACAACCGAGAACATTCCAGCCATTTTTTTTAAGGCTGGACTCCATTGAGCAAATTTATTTAATCACTTCTCTGGATCAGCGGTTCTCAAAGCTGGAGAATGAGACCCCTGTGCCAAAAAAGAACAGGTGGGGGCTCTTTAGATGATCAACTATGGGAAATATTTTATTTTTTAACTTTTAAGAACATGTTTTATTTTTTTTACATACCAAATTCAAAAACCATTATACATAGAATTAGCACATTTAATCCACTTTGTAATACTTTGCTGAGGAGTCAATTTACCAAGAACACAATGACAAACAGTCGTTAATCTCTGTAGCTTCAATTTTGTGGGTTGGAAAAGTTGGTCAACCGCTGCTTTTGAAATTTGGGGCATGGACAAGAAACCTAAAACACCTAAAGAGTAATTTTCAGACTAGAAGCCGTAGCTGAACTGAGAACTCACCATGCCGTATCCCATCATGCTTGTGGGTGTGGTGGCAGGGAAGGCCATGACTGACGGCGGCTAACGGGAGAAAAAGAACAGTTTGTTGAAGGACGGCTCTCTGGGAAGAGTTTACAGCAGAACCCTCAGACTATAATCACTATTCTGTTCCTCGGGTTTCCTTTGAGGTCAAACGGCATGAACAAACGTTTATAGGAAATCTCAGTTTGGTGGATGCATCTCAGACTCATTAGCACCAAGTGCAGATAGGTGTATGCTCAAGGAAAAGTGTCTCAGTCAAGAAACACACACAAAAAAAAAAAAAACATTAAGAAAAGACTAGGGTGAAAACCTTTGATCAAAGTCTCTGAAATGGTAGATTTACAAATTAAAATGTAAACCGAAAACACGGCAGTATTCATTTTATAATTTGGGATTTGAAATGTCAAACAGAACGTTTGACCTTTTATATTTTCTCCACTTGGCTTAACGTCTCCCCTCCATGCTGAGCAGAGACCTTGCACCTTCGCCAAAGAACGGCATTTTGAGAAGGAAATCCCAATAAAGCGTTGCTGTACACGTAGGCTAGAGACAAGAGCCGCTGTCCTCCATGGCTCTGATGCCTTTCTGCTCCAACACCGCTAATTCAAGCCACTAAATTACAGTGCCTTGTAAAAGTATTCAAAACCCCTTAAATTTGATATTTTAGTTCATATGCAAAACACTGGCAGAAGACTAAATGTACATTATTCTGAACGCGCCACCCCTCTGGTGATACACGGGGGTGGCAGCATCATGCTGTGGCGTGTTTTCCCTTCAGCAGAACAGGGACGAGGGTTAGAGATGGTCAGAAAAAACATGGTGCTTAAAAAAAAAAAAAAAAAAAGCCCAATCCTGGTAGAAAACGTAAAGACTGCAAGAGATCCCACCAATTTACGCATCTGGGTAAAATTTAGACCCTGTGACCTTTTGGATCAGAGAAAACCAACAGCAAAAATCAAAAGCTAATGCTGGAGATGCAGAAAAGTTGTTTAAATCAAAATGTCAGAATGGCCCAGTCAGAATCCAGAGCTAAATCAGATGATAAATCTAATGAAGACCTGAAAACTGAGGTTCACAGGATCTCTCCGATCTGGCTGAGCTTGAGCTGTTTGCAAAGCAGAAAATGGGACCATTTCCAACCCATTGATGTTGAAAGCTGGTAGAGACAGGCCCCAAATGACGTGCTTGCAGTAAAAGGTGTTTCTGCAGTTTTGACTCATGACGTCTGAATGCAAATACATGCCACACTTTTTAGATGCTTTTTCCTAAGTGAATTTGATGAAAAAAAAAATTAAAAGTAACATGCCCTTTCCCTTACAAAGGCACTGAAAAGGTATTTTTCTGTCACATAACAATGAAGCATATTGAGGTTGGAGCCTGTAACCTGATAAAATGTAAAAAAAAAAAAGTGTGAATACTTTCAAAGGCCCTGTGCGTTCATGGTTTTCTCAAACATTGTTGGCAAAACGAATCGTAGCCTCCTGTAAAGCTCTGGTTTGAAGGCAAAACCTGAAGAAGAGGACCACGGCAGAGGCGGATGGAAAACATAATAAGATGTGCATGTCTGTGTCACCATGGAGACGGGGTTCCAGGTCGTGTTGGGCGCCGCCTTCGGTTGCCAGTTGGTGCCGCCGGTCATCCTCTTCTCCCCCGGCTGGCTCCAGTGGATGTCGCTGTGGACGGACAGAGCTCGGGTTAGCAGCCGCTCGCGGCGCAGAGCTGAGACACGCACGGCGCACCATGGACCATCACTTACTTCTTCATTGTGCCATTTCCAATGCCCAGGTCTGGAAAGCAACATTCATCAAGCAGCGGTTAGTCTAAGTATTTTGGCCATTTTCACTGCTAATGAAGGCGCGTGTTCATTAGTGCAGATGAATATAAAGCACCACACTCACTGCCGACGAGGTTGGCCAGGGAAGAGTCAAGGTCATCTGACACGAGCTTCTCGGGCAGCTGATTGGACAGCTGGTTGGAGCCGGCAAGAGTCGGCTTCAGGATGCCTCCAGCCAGATCTGATGGGGGGAAAACATGGCTAATTAAAGCAAACGTTTATCTTTTATCCAAGAAAAACGCAACACCACCGCGCTTTGTTTTCTCACCTCTAAAATTATATGACGTTTGTTTTACCATAACGCTCAGGAGACAAAGAGCTGAAAATATATACTGAGAAGACCGATGTCATACACTGACGCCACAGAACATACTGGGAAAGTTTCAGTTCACAGTAACAAAGTGAACATTTGTGACACAGAGTCTCTTTTCTAATCACTTAAAATGCTCTAATGGTGAGACTCTCCTAAAAAGGTGTTAGTCCAGTTTGGTCTGTGTCCCCTACAGAGCACAGTTTAGGTTTTTCCTTTAACTTCTCTTCCTTAATAGTCGGATTAGTGGAATAGATGACTATCGTATTTTTCAGACTATGAGTCGCTAAGGAACATAAGTCATATCAGTGAAAAGAAATGTGTCATAAAGGGGAAAAAATACATGTATATGTCGCACCGGACTATACGCATCTATTTAGACATTTCACAGAATCAAAGACTAAAAACTGCCGTTTAATCTGGTGAGCCAACTTATTAAATTACACAGCTGCATTCACAACCAGCTAAATAACGTGGAACAACCTCGGAGGACGAATGGAGTAAGTAAGCAACTACAACCAGCAAAGTTTTACCCTGTGCAATAAGTCAGCGTAACGGTGCTACGTGCTAAGCTAACAGTACGACGCGGATGTTTCTGAGCAACATAACGCTCACGTGCATCAGCGAAGTTGTAAACCGCGTGAGCTGTTATCAGCTTCACAGACAGCCCAATAACGGGGTTCTGTCGCAGTCTGGGTCCTTCAAGCTGCACCACGCAACGCTCCCCTGTGTGAATGCAGACTGAAACAGCGAAACAACATACAAATGTGTTCAGTCTGTATTATCTATAAGTTAATGTTTACATGAATTTTCAAGTGGTACAGGAGCAGGACAGTTTTCACAAGCCTAGAGCGTCCTCTTGTGGCTATAGAGGGTAATGTTTACTCCTTGGTTCATACTGGTCAATATGACTTACCATTTAACTTTGACACACAAGTCGCAACTGAATACAAGTCGCAGGATTGGCCAAACTATATTTAAAAAAAAGAAGAAAAAAAAAAGTGCGATTTATAGTCCGAAAAATATGGTAATGTTTGTCCTGTTGAGAGACTGTCCCATCTGCGCAGTGGATCTCTGCAGCTTGAAAGGCCAGTCAGTGCTGACTAGATTAATATTTTTGCAAGGCACTGGATCGAAACAGAGAATCATTCGTTGTCTGCAGAAGTAACATTAAGCATATCCTACCTAAAAGACAGATCGTTGTTGAACTTAACAGATTCAGTCTCATAAAAAACATAAAAAAAAGTCTGTTTTGTCTGCGTGTTACATTATCCGTGTACTTCCTGGACTGGTGTCTGTGTATAAAATAAATGTAATAAAGATTCTTGGTTTCTTTACACATAAAATCCTCACCATCAGAGTTGAGGCTCCCACTTCCGGCGGCTTTGTTTCCAAAAACGGACTCAAAGTCCACCTGTAGTCCCCCTGCTGGCGGCTGCGGAGGGCCCTGAGGCGTTGAGTATTCTTTGGAAAGAGACACGAAAGCTGACTAACAGAGTTACAGGAGGGGACTGCATTTCCAGACAAGATTCCTGAACTGCCAAGAAGCAGCATTCCTTAAGCAGAGCAGAAAATGAGATTTGATGTGGCGGAGAGAGCCTAAAATACTCTACCTCTGAATAGACCTGCTACAGTAGAGGGCTCAGTGGGGAAAGGAGCCTGATGTGGGAGATGCTGAGCAACGGACACTGGACCACAGAAGGAGTCTGACAGGCCACATGAAGCAGCAAGATAAGGAGGGGAGAAAAGAGGAATAAAAGGATTTCAAGGACAGGTCAGAAACAGCCAAGGAATGACAGCAGCAATGCAGAAAGCAAGAAAATGGCTTTCATTTTCCTAAGTCAAAGTCGTTTTCTGTCTTCTTTTTTTTAAAAGGAAATCAAATATTGCAAGACAACAATTTTTCAAACCCAGACAGTATTAAAGGAAAAAGTTGAACATTTTGGGAATTTGTCGTGATAAAGATTTTGAAATGTTGCATGAGACTTTAACATAAGGGTGGCAGATGATTCATCAGAAGATCGGCAGCAGCATCTGAAACGGCAGCGATATTACAGATCCCCCCCCCCCCACGCCAGCTCATCTCACCTTAGTAGCCTTTTATTTAAAAACTCTGTTCTAAGGCTTTAGGCTAAATACTTTAAATCATTTTCTTCATCTGCGGTCTTCTTCAAACCTGATCATTTGTTTTATTTTTAACTGCGCTTGTATGTAAATTAATCAAGATTTCACATTAATCCAACAGATGGCAATCATTTACACACAGGTCTTAAGATGAACAAAAAACGTAATTAAGTTAATGGCTACCAGCGTTAGCGCAGATTGTGAAATTTATGGATATGTTTCATGCCGGCATTGGACATGTGTTTAGTTAACCTTTAACTAAAACACATTTGCATTGAAAAGACTAAATCAAAAGACCATTCTTTTGATTTCATTTGACACCAGCTGGATAAATGTTTGAACTTAATCAGATGTAAAAATGTCTTTTTAGATCACTCTTTAGTGATGTTTTTTTATTATTTTTAAATTTAATTAGAAAATGTATTCCATAAATATATTTTCATACACAAAACAAAGCTGACCTTGTCAGCAAACATGTGAAACGTTCATTGAAAGCAGTGGTTCTCAAACTGCGGATAACCACAGTTTGACCAGAATTTATTTTTCAGAAGAGTTTATTGCATCGACAAGGAGGAATTGATGATCTGGTTTGGAGAAGTGACCCCTTTTACACATTTAGTGGCTTTGTGTTTATATAGGAGTTGCTTCAATGTATCAATGTACTTTGGACATTAATAAAGGTTTTGTTTTTTTAAAGTCCCAAAATGTAAAACTCATCCTTTAATTGTAATAAGTGTGTTATAAGTATTACAATAATGGCTCTGGGGAGTTTTGGATGGGAGTCTATGTTTGCCAGCAAACATAGGTTAAGGCAGTGAGCCATCATAGTACCTGAGACGGAGTGTTCTATCCGCACTGTGCGTTTGTAATTGGTTGAAACTGATGAGTTTGTGTCAGTAAAGGGATTGTAACGATCTGGAGAATCAAAAATAGTGTAAGAACAGGTTTCAACTTAAAGCTCTACAGCATCTGATCACTACAATGCAACACCAAACTGGTCAAGAACGGAGGAGGAGGAGCTGAAAGCTAAATGGGCATAAAAAGCAGGACATGGATCTAATCTGGCTTACACACACAAGATGTCAGATATATAGTCGGTAGGCTGGGCGATAAATCGATTTAGTCGATTCATTCAAATGTACAATTTAGTAAGATTTCATTTTTGGGAAAAAATTGGGATTTTATTTTGCAAATGCACTCACTGGTTCTCCATGAAGAGAATAGAATTCAATGCCGAATATATGTTAAAGAAAATTTATTGTCAAAATATTGTAAAGAGGAAGCTTTTTTTTTTTTTTACCATAAGACCAGGCCCTTTAATTAAACCTTTTTAAGATAGTTTAACGATTAATCGGGTTTGGTATAATAAAATAGGAGATTTAATTTTTGAGCCATATCGCCAAGCCCTAATAGTCGGCTGTATTGCGATACAACCGCTCTAAAAGTTGTGACAAGAATGTGTCGATATTTCAGCTCCGTTGAGTTTTAAAATATTCAGTGACTAATAACTGAAAGTTTTATGAAGCATTATGATCACAGTAATTAAATACGGATAAATATTTAGACACCTAAAGTTAGGGCTTTGTAATAATAATAATAATAATAATAATAATAATAATCATCATCATCATCAATTAGGGCTCCAAATCATCCTTAAACTAAAAAGTAATAAATGTATAATCTTGTATTGTTTTGCACTTTGTAAGTTTGCTCTTATTTTGTAAAATCTTGCTACTGATGCATGCTAAGGCTGGACCCACTTGCATTCTGGGGTCTCGTTTGGAAAATTAAAGATGACAGAAAAAGGCTCAATATGTCCAAATTATGGTTAACAATTAACGTATGATTGGTGCAAAACGTCTTATGTTGAATGACACCGTTATGCACATGCATGCCTCGTGCACGATACGCTGCAGGGGCTCAATGAGCGGCGCCCTCGGCGACTGAAGAGCCCGTTCATCGCTGCGTGAACACTGTGGATTCTGAGATGTAGACCGAAACCACACGCCTGCCTCTCAACACCACAGCTAATCTGTGCAACCACCTGAAATTTAAACTGAGTGATCGTTGAGGCGTTAGTACAGACAGCAGATATTTCAGAAATTTAAGCACCAGTATAGGATCTGAAGTCTCTGAAGTTGACTTAAAACTCGTGATGTTCCCAAACAGCTGAGTCTAATGACAGTGAGGGATGGCCATGGTGTCGGTTCGTAGCCTTCTGCACGTGTACAGGCTTTAAAGAATGCGTTGGCCAAGAAAAAAAAAAATGTTTTACTTGATTCAACGGTAAACGGAGATGGTTAACGGTTTCAGATTATTTGATTTTAATAAATTCTTGCTTTTTAAAAAGTTGTCTTTAGGACTCACTAGAGATTTGGTTTGATTTGGTTGGTAAATAAAGATTATTCTACAACAATAAAGCTACCTAAAAAAAAGGTAAACGTTGCTTAAAGAACGAGACTGAGCAGAGTTTAGATGTAACATTTTTAAATCCCTTTAGAGCCGTTTTTATATAAAGGCAATTCTGTATACGGGTAGTACTTGAATGCCCCATAAAAGAAGCAACGGGTGGGATTTTCCATTAATCAGGATTGGGACATCCCCAAAATCTGAGCTTGGTATGAACAGTAAGTATAGGCAGAGGAAAACGTCTGCACAGACAAAGTATTCAGGACTACAGCAGAACATTAAGCATGCAGGGTAATCATGCGCTTAACTACAGATACATGAACAAGAGAGACAGAGAAACAAAATGAGTTGTTACCACCAAACATTTCATGACCAGATGTCCTAGAGGAAAAGCTAACACCGTCTGAAGACACGACAGGTAAGTGAGTGGCATCGACAACGAGTTTTGACAGGAAAGGGTTAAGGTTTGGCATGGAATCATCTCCAGCTTCAGTAGAGGTGAAAGGATCTATGCAGGCAGAGGAAAGAGAAGAGAGAGACAGAAAAACAAAAAAACAGAAAAGAGTGGAGAGGAGAGGTGGATATCAGAGTCAGACAACAGCAACAAGAGAAGGATAGCATGCAGAGCCAAAGTTTAGAGCCGCGGTGTTGGTTGGAGGATGACGAGAGGAGAGAAAAAAAATAGGTTTACCTGCCCACGCTGTGGCCACTGGGAGCCCTGTGGAGGCCGACTGCATGGAGGGCTGGAAGGTCGGCTGCAGGTCAAAAAGGTCGCTCTCCATCTTGACCGCACTGCGGATAGGAGAAAAAACAACAACAAAAAACAACATATCAGAAACCAACGTTTTTTGAGGACAACTGAGGAAAAAAATGGCGCCTTTAGCAAATACTTTGTTCAATGTTTAGAGAGCAAATCTGCAAAATGTCAGGAAATGTATAAATGGTCACCAACCTAAACTAAAGAGACTGTTCACAGAGCGGCAATCATCCTCTGTAAAACTCAACTCATACGATGGGATTAACTATTGCTTGTGACACTACAAGGCCAGCAGAGAGCACACAGACATACACGCTTTGCTCACTCAGCTTTCTAGATTCTGTTTTGTGCATTTTCTTTTGGACACGGAGGTATAAAATAAATTAATAATAATAATAATAATAAATACTTTGAACTGCTTGATTCATAAAAATCCCAAAACAACAAAATGCTGAAATTGGCTTCTGATTTTTGGTGTGGGACAATTTCAGTTTCCTATCTGGATTAATTTAAACCATCATAATTTTAAAAGCTGTAGATTTGTAGCCGTCACATACCATTGGAGCACCATAAAGTAAATCCAGTTTGTGAACAGCGCCGTCTTTAAAACCTTGGCACTTTAATTTCATAGAAAAAAAGTTATACAACATGCCTTTTTAGTCCACTAATTATAATTTTAACCAGATCCAATCTAAGGACCCAAAGGCCAACCTGAATTTAAAAATGTCTGAAGTCCTTTCTGATCTTTGAATGTTTATGCATTTAGTTAGTAATTCAAAATTCCAATGGGTAAAAATCAAAGCGTGATGTGGCAAAGCAAAAGATAATGTTTGACATTTGAATATAAAACTCATCAATTAAGCATTAGAAGTTTTCCCTCCTTTAGAAAATTCAAGATGAGAGAAAAGGTCTGGGAGAAAAAAAAATAAAACGCATCAAAACAATTTTTCCACACTTCCTCACTGTGCCTGGGAGTAAAATGAGGAGCTTTTAGCTACCAGCCCAGAGGCTACCAGCAGCTGTGCGCTGCCATATTTACACCCCAAGGAAACAGTACATCATGCATTATTGGAAAGTGAAAAAAACTTTAAAGAAAAGCCAACTATAAATCAAAAAGTGCTTCAAAATGATTTTAAATGACTCATCTCGGGTGCCAATAACAGCACTCTATGATTTGCTGAAAACACTTATTTTTTTTTAAGATGGGATTTCTTTCCCCTCCCTGAATAAAATGCACTGGAGTTAAAGGTTGATTTTCAGAACTGAAATATTAAAGACGAAAATATTTTATGACTAACAGGGGTGCAAGCAAAAAGGACAAACTGCGATTCAAAATAAGTCCCACACTAGCTCTGTCTTTTTAAAAAAAATAATGCGTGGAACCACTGTATGTGCAAGCGGTACCCGTTTGAGCAGCTGGGTGTGGAGAAGAGGTCGATGGTTGGTGCTGTGCTGATGGTGCCCCCGGTGGTGGAGATCGGCGACGTATCGGTGGTGGAAAAGGACGGCCTCTTCGAGAGCTCTTTGAGTCTTTGCTCCTGAGAAGACAGAAAAAAAAAAAAAAAAAAAAAAAGGGCTGCAGTTAGAAAACCTGAGACGCATGCACTGATTGGATCTTAAATAGGAGCAAACTTCACTCGGACCTTGAGGGCTTTGAGTCGGGCCTGTTCCTCCTCCAGAGCCGCCTGCTTCTCCCGCTCATCCACCTTGGTGAAAGACATCCCCGTGCTGGCGAGTGATGACACTGCGTTTGATAGAGTACTGGCCCTGCAGGACCAAAGAAAAAAAAAAAAAAAAAAAAAAGAAGCGGATAAAAAGCAAATTAGCAAGCATTATCGATCCAACACAGATAGAAAAGCAGCAGCGATGGTGGCGAGTTGTAAATACCTGCTGGCTGCAGTGGAGTCTTTCACTTTCTTCCCTTCCAAAGAGGCCAAATGCTGCTCCAGAGCTTCGAGGAGGCTGCTGGGAGCCTGCCGTGACAGAACGCGCACAGTCAGCAACCACTTGAGACGTAGACAACGGTGCGTGGATGGACATTAACACCATAACGGACAGTGGTGGGCAACCAAGATGGAGCGGAAAGCACCAAAAACAATGCGTTGTCGGCCAATTTCAAAGAATTACACCGGCTCCAGGACATCAGTCACCAACCACTGATCGATGACGGCATTCCAGCCAAAAAGCTACTTTGGATGAGAGAGTAACATCTGTGTGGGATGATGTACCGCACCACAGCTCTTTCAACAACGCGGCCGTTGTTGAATCGGCCGTGCCTAAAGCACAACAGGGCAGCCATTTTTAAAAAAAAAAAACATTTTTTACAGGAGAAGAGCTACGCTGGGTTTCACCTCAACGACACGACCCGAGTGAAGCGGAAATTACCACAGCGAGGGTTTTTTCCTTCAACTGCGTTTCACCACGACGTGGGAGACAGCGCAGAGGCATGCAAAAAGACAACACTGAGGCAAGTCACGAACAGAGAAGAAGAGTGAAAGAACAGTACTTACACAAACTGTGAACTAAAGTGGAAAGATAAGGGGGGGAAATACAGAATATAAAGGTGGTGACAGTCAGAGGGGAAAGCATTTCAACTCAAGTTCTTTGGGGTAAAATATTTATGCAACAGCATCATTTCATTTTACTTTAATTTGGAGATAAACTGTCAATGTGCAGCATTTTATGAGTTGATTTTTTTTTTTTTTTTTTTTCCTACAGCGTGGACTTAACACCTTTATTTACTGAAACGGGTTACAGGAGCAGAAGGAGAATCGGAAGCAGAAAAAAAAAAAAAAAAAAAAGAGGAAGAATGGCCCCGTTGGCAAACATGCGGCCAAAAAGAAAACCATGCAAAATCCTTAGAGATGCACCGAGAAACCAACCAGTGACCGGACCGGGACGATTTCCAAATTTTATCGGCCTTGACCAATGACCGGCTGGTTGCAAACTAAAAGACAAATAAAATAGAAACATGGTCTTCTTTTGATCAGAGAGCACACTGTATGCAAGCCCAACCAGGTCACATTAGCAACGCTGTTTGGAGAGGATGCCGTTACTAAGTGATGAAGAGTCAAAGTGATTGTCACCGCACATTAGAAATGTGCCACTTCTATCATTTGGCTTTTATCTTGAAGGTGACTGCTGTCATTTCTCTATTTGGCGCACACAGTGGTGTTGATGCTAGCTTACCAGGTCTAAAAGGAGAGACTGACTCAGAATCTGGAGTTCTCAACAGTACATTGTGTTCTAGGGGATGGACATCATGTCAATATAGCAATATCATTGTGTATAATATTGTACGCATTATTAATATTGTCATTTCCTACCGTCATGAATTTACATATTGCACGCTAATAAGATATTCAGACTATTAAGACGGCCCAAGATGCGTTGTGGCCACTGAGTGTTTAAAGTAATAATAGTACAATAAAATATTCTGATATTGTGGGGTCCTAGTATTTAGTTACTGAAGTCAATAAAATGTAGCATTAAGCATTTTATTGTTCATGTTATGTAACATCTGGAGATTTTTAGTTCCGTAAACAATTGAGCTCTCAAAAGCAATCTTAGTTGCTCCAAATTTATGTAGCTACCCCTGCTCTAGAGAAACATATGGACATCTCCGTTTTTGTACTGGCAGCCATCCTAGTCGCCAAAGTAATTTTTTCAATTTAGATTTTATTTATATAGTGCCAATTCATGAAAGATATCATCTCAAGGCACTTTCCAAAGTCAAAACAGCTCGCTATGGTGAAAGTTGTCAAAATTACGCTGAAATGAGACCGTTACGGTGCTACGTGCTAAGCTAACAGTAGGACACGGATGCTTGAGAGCAACATAGAAAAGCCAGTAAAGCTCTTCAACGTGCGTCAGTGAAGTTTTAAACCTCCTGGACAACCTACGCTAACGCTAGCTGTTATTAGCTTGACAAACAGCCCAGTGGGGGTTCTGTCTGGCTCCCCCTTCAAACTGCGTCAAACGACGCTCCGGACCTGAAAAAACAAACCTGGTGAGGACCCTGCACCAGTAAGACCGTTTTACAGAGACTACCCTCACAGGCATTATGAGGTCACCTCTGTTCAAATATGAGAAATCATCATTCACAGCAGCAAAGCCAGAAAAGGTTTCTTTTCAGTCATTTTATTTTTATTTTTTTGTATTTCAAATGTTGCATAGACATCCTGATGTTCCAAACTTTGTATAGGTACATCAAATTTTATAAAGAGGATAGATAAAAACTTCGGTCGGTGCATCTCTAAAGTGACGGGTCTTGTTTGAATAACATTTCGGAATAATCTACATTTCTGCTCTAGTCAGACCAAAACCCAAAAAAAAAAAAACATGAGAGGAAAGGTCTAAGCTGAAAATAAAGAAAGCAAAGCAAGGCGTGACTTTTCTTTGACATCTTTTTAATCAATATTGTTTGATTTTAAATGAAAACTATTGCTTACCTGAGAAAGGTCTGGGATGTCGCCTCGGTCAATTCCCACTTGCTGTTAAAAAAAAAAAAAAAAAAAAAGCTAATTTTAAAAACAGCAGAACTCCTTTTTGAGTTTCATGAGTGAACATGAAGCGTCATCTACCTCGGCTACTTTGAGGAATTCTGATATCCGGGTCATGCGAGTGAGGAACTTCTTGTAAATGTCCAAGCCTTCTTTACACTGAGTCTTCTTCATGTCAAAGTACTTCTCTGTTTGGCGAGGAGAGAAGGAACAATGTGACACCAGGGAAAACCTTCACGGACATTAAGAAAAAGGGGTGCCTCGGGTCTCACCGAGCAGGTTGATGATGCCTTCGTTATAAGCAGCAAAGAGCCTGATGGAGTCTTTGAAGAGGAGCATGAAGGCTGCATTGATGACTCCATTAGTCAGCTCGTTGGCATTGACCTAAGGAAAGGCAGCCAGCCAGGACTATTTATATTAAGACACTGCACTGAGATTTGCTGAAAACGCAACATAACCTGTAAACTCCAGCAGCTTGTAACCAAACAAACTGCAGCGCTAACGGAGACTTCAGCTCAAACTCACGTTGAAATCGAGAAGGGCGTCCATCTGGTTCTGAATGATGGGTATAGTCTTGAGCAGCTTCTCTGTATTCATGGTCCTCATTACGCCGTCAACGCTGTGTGGAGAAATGGTGCCACTGTTACTTAATGGATCTACCAATTATTGAGAGTGTAAGACAAATTTAAAATAAAATAAAATGCTGCTAAATGTTCTTTCAACTCAAAGTAACATGTGTGAACGTCCTGTTTCTCCAACTAAACGGTCAGAGCCTCAGTAAGCAGACAGGAAGGTCTCAGGACTGGGAATCAAATCCAGGACGGCTGCCTGAAAGACCAGCAGGCGCCATCAATGCGGCGCCCGCTCTACCACTATTTTATCCTTTGCTAAAAGAAAACAAAAAAGAAAAGAAAAACTTTACCCTCACTTATTAAGGGAGTAATAAGTTGCCCTCTC
This sequence comes from Fundulus diaphanus, assembly GCA_037039145.1. Taxonomy (NCBI): domain Eukaryota; kingdom Metazoa; phylum Chordata; class Actinopteri; order Cyprinodontiformes; family Fundulidae; genus Fundulus; species Fundulus diaphanus. The sequence continues at coordinate 19,317,650 of CM073124.1, forward strand.
TGCCATGTTTGTATTGAATGGTGGCGCAGACATAACCAGCCGATGACAGTAGCAGACCGCAGGTGGGGCAATCTCTGTACACACCAATCGGATGTTAACCTGCTGAGAGCGTTCTAGCGTTTCTTACTGAATAAAATCTCTACACCTCTAAAATAAATCACAAGTCCTCCTGTTCCGTTTTAATGCATTACAGCTGTCGGTCTGAGGATTACCCAGAATCCCTTTTAAAATGTATAACATATATATGGGCTCATGTAGAACAACAGTTTCTAACAACTAGAATGTTTCAATATTACTACACTTTTTTTAATATTAACGATATAAATGGCTTTCAGCCCGACTCGTACCTGCAGTCAACCTTTAACTAGCTATGAACCTCATATGGCAAAAATAATACCAAGCCATAAATATTAAAGACAAAATTCAGTTACATTAAGTTTTGCACTTTTTTTTTTGGAGTTTATTAACAGTGTCCATCGGACTACTGACCACAGGTACAGACCAAACAGCAGGGGGTGCTGAATTTGCTGTATAAAAAAGGCTGTTCCTGCCCCCCCCCCCCCCCCAGAGGCTGCACCCCACTATCTGAGAGGCACTGAGTTAGAAAAACAATTTACCCACAATTTCCATACAGTCCAAATATGATTGACAGGAATTAAGATGTTAATTTCATTTGGGTTGTGAAGAAGGCCATTTGATTAAGTTATGGAGTAATATTTGCATTCATAAAGGCTCCAGAATCTACACCGAGATTTTCAGGCAAGATAAAAATGTAAGCATTTTTTTATCATTGTTTTAGTTATAAAAAAAAACAAAAAAAAAAAAAACACATTTATCATAAAACTCTACAACTCTCCTCCCTACTTTGAGGTCATGTGTTTTTACATCATAAAATATGCAGAGAAACACTTTTATTAAATCAGATCTAAAAAAAAAAAAAAGCGTAACAGCAATTACTTTAACATATGTGCGGGAAAAAAAAGCCTCCACTCATCACTGAAGGTTGAAAGCTTAGTGCAAAGTAATCTCCTAAAGCTAAAGCTAGCATATTTGACAATATTTGGCAAACGTAGGACTTGATCTGCTTTAAACAGACAGAGATGCACGATCAGAGAGCGACCAGCATGGGTTACAGATTTCCCTCCACTTCTTAGACGTCAGGACAGAGAAGTTGTCTACTTCCGTTTCCCATCACAGTCTCTCTGAACCAGTAAGTAAAGGTTGTCAAAGGACAAAATTTGCATGTGGGTGCAGCTCATTCCTGGTTCACTTTTTGCAAGTCAACACTGATATCAAGCTGAACCACTTCCTCTTTGGTTGAAAGCCATTACAATAGGAGCTTAAAATAAACACAGAATATTACTTGTATGCAACGGCGCTTGTCGTTTACTACAAAATAAGACTTCTGTTTTGATCTTTCAGCTATCCAAAAAGGAAAACCACTGTCAAAGTACCTGGAAGTCGATTGTTTCAGAGAGAAAAAAAAAGTTTGTCCTTACCCCCGTTTAACTTTTGTGAAGTCAAAGGCAACCTGTCTGTAGGAAACCGCTTTCTCATTCAGGTACCGACTATACCTCCTGATGAACGTAGACATGTCATAGCCTGCCACGTCACAAAGCAAAGCAAAATATTCATTAGCTGTTATTCTGCTTCATTCGTTCTTTTTTTTTTTTAAAGGTACTTTAAATTGAATCGTCACCTTGTAGCCCGCTTTTGTCCAAAAAATTGCTGAGGTTGAAAAGTGTGTTCCTTGAAGCCAAGTACTGGATAAAACGCTGCAAGAGGAGAGGAGCAGTTGAAGACAAAAGTCGGGGCATTAAAGCGAGGATGGTGAGGAGAGCAGGGGCTGCGGGAGCCTCTCACCTCGTTGCCGTACACCATGAGGTGGTGCGTGGTGATGAGCGACTTGAACACAACCACCCAGCTGGTGTTGGTGGTCCTCTCGAATAAAGAGTCGGCCAGTTGGGGAATGTTCACGTTCATCTCGTTGGTGCAGTGGATCAAATCTGGAAAAAAGAAGAAATAGTTCATGAGTCACAGGAGCAAAAGCTGCCTGTAGCAGAAGACCGCTGTCCAAGCCTGTAGCTCAGGCCTAGCAAAAGACGACAAGTTGCACATCTCCTTCGGTTTATTTTACGCAACGATTCAAAATCGTATTGAGTATTAAAACGTACAAACGTTGAGGAAGCCTGTAGGATCCATCCTCAATCTTATTCAATTCTGCATACAGAGTCAAGTTACGGTATGACAGAAGCAGCCATTAATAAGATAATAAGTAGATTTGTTTAAATAATACTTTTATTTTTGTACTCTATTCTCTGGGACCAAATTAGGGTGGGAATTTTTTTCACTTCCGATCTGATCCCGGAATTTGGATATCTGTCCACCCGACACCAGAGCTCGGTTCGCTTTAATGTCATCTTCGTCATCATCATCAGCTCGTTGATTTTTTTAACAGGCTGTAATAAATTCCTTTCCACCGGCCAGGATGACATGTACGAATGTAAGCATTTATGTCCCGAAACCTGGGATAAGTGTAAGGTAAAAGAAGTCAGAAAAGCAGTAAAAAGGTGTTCACAGGAAGAATCCCATCCTGAAAACAAATGTGCAATAGTGCAAGATTTTTTTTAACATAACTTTATTTTCATCACCTCTGATTATACTCATTTAAATTCTACTTTATTTTGTTTTTTTACATTTTTAACTGTAGCCATCTGAGTTATGTAAACCAGATGTAAAATGGATCAAGAAAAAAACATTACATTATAATTATTATCTCACACTACTTGTTTTTCAAATAAAATACCAAGAGTTGCTTTGTGTGATCAACATGAATTAAGTCTACTGGCTTAGCAACAAATCAGAAGTTTTCAAATATCAAATATTACTTAAAAAGTTTAATAAAGGGGTTACCGTGAATGTTTACACTTAAGGTAAACCCTATAACTGTCACATTGTGGGTTTGAAATGAGTCCAGAGAAATGCTACTTAAAGGCTCCCACATACTCGCGTGTACTTCGGTCAGTGGACGTCCACATCGGTACAGACTAGTCACATTTCTCTCAGCAGATAAAACCGTTTTACGCGTGACGGCGAACCGACACACCGAGCAGCGTCACAGCCCCTCGCAAAACTTGCTATCCATTCCCCTGCTTTGTCAAAAAGCTTTTTTTCCCCAGATGTTTTAGTCCAGTATTGTAGGTCCCGATGCAGATTTCACCACATTTCACATATCATCAACTATAGTATGCAATATGACTTTAACAGAACTGCTTGAACTACAAACATTAGCCAACAATCTCAGTATGATGCATTTAGGCTGTTTTTGCCAGTAAATGTTTTTGGTGATGTCGTTTAATGCTGCAGAAATTGTTTTAGGAGGCTTTAATGCTCTTGTAAAGTCACCAAGAACATCCTCATTGCAACATTCACCCTTCTCCCGTGTCTTCCTGATGGCGCATAGCCTTTATTATTCTGAAAATACATTTGACCTGCAGACAAACAAATCCACTCACAGATATTCCAACTGATTGTCATAAAGCTAAATTACGACTCCTTAGCTAAACAGTTTTTCTTTTTCATTAGCATGATCATATTTATTAGATTTCCCACTACTTACTTTAAATGCTCCAGTCTCATTAAGAAACTGATTTAATCCCGATAGATCATGTTAAAGCAGCCAATAGGTTTTACTCCGAGAAATGATTGATTCTCACCTCATGTAATAATGTGTAATAATGTGGAAAACTGCGAAGCGATCCAACTGGTTTTTAACTGTTACGTTTTCATACAACTAACAAGAGTTAATCGTTTAACACAACCACTCTATAAAAAAAAAAAAAATTCTTTTCAGATCAGTGAAAAGTGCATTTTAGCGGTTTGAGTGTCTTTGCAGTACAAATATAATCATCTATATACTACAACTAATATATACTGATGGTTTACAGAGTATTATTTACTGTACTCAGGCAAGGCAAGTTTATTTGTAGAGCACATTTCAGTACAAAGACAATGTAAAGTGCTTTACATGATTAAAATATAGGAAAATAAAAACAGAATAAAAGCAAGTTGTAATAAAATGTAGAGAAAAATGAACAAAATAAAACATTTAATGTGCTACAGGCCAAATATCTGTCTGCAAACCTCTATTTACTGGTTGAATGTTTATATTGACATTGTGGGTTATTTGACATTTTGCCCATGCTGAGTAACGTACGGCTCTTTAAGCGTGTAGCATTCACCTCTGGCTTGAAAATGTTAAGATTGTAGATAGTGGCTCCACCCTTAGTTTTTTTTTTAACCAGAAAAGGGTGGGTCCAGGGGTTGAGGCTTGGCATTTTATCTAATCAAGTCAGCAATGACTCTTGTACACCCATTTCAGGTCCTTTCTTCACTGAATGCTGTGTTCATATATTTTGACTCAGATGGAGACTTTTGTGTCAAAATGTTAAGTAATCTCCAGTTTAAAAAACAAACCTATGCCCTTCAGCCTATATCTATATGTATCTCTAAAGTTTGATGTCATTCAGCTCCTTTTTGCTGGAACAGAAGAAAATAATCCTGTTTTAATAAACTAAACTTCCTTTCAGTACTCTTGGTGTTACAATGACCTGTAGACTTGATTATGATAAATATGAAACAAATCTGTAACAAATTCACATGTAATGTCAGCCTTTGTTATGAAAAAACCTTTTTTTAAATATATATATATATAAAAAAAATATTTAAGCTTCTAAAATGCTTCAAAAAAAATAGACTTGTTTCACTCAAACTCTTTTTTTAATTCACGTTTGAGCACAAAGCGACGCTGAATCCTTGCCCGATTATGATCAAACAAAGGAGGATGACAAAATAGAGGCAACAAGGCTTTAAGTGAAGTTTGATGATTGCAGCTCCCATTTAAAACAACCACCAAATATGCCTGGGGCATTAGCACAGCGCCTGTTTCATAGGGATACCAAATTCAATAATCTGAAAACGTTTTTAGTATTGTATGCCATCCTACGCCAAATACCCATTCGTTTAGACAGTCGATTTAAACATATTGTTCCAAACCCTCATCTGGTAAAGTTTCCATATATCATTTTATAGATTTTACTTCTGTTATCGTCTGTTTCCAGGTATGCAAACCTGTAGGGAGCCCTAGAAGCCAACTACAGCTGGGGTCTACATAGCAGGCAAGTCTTAGTGGTTTTATGATGACCTTCGACTATATTGCATGTTTCCAAAGGACCATGACCTTAATGTAATTGATCCTGGCCTACAAATAGGAGCTTTCCCCCCCCCCCCCTAATGGTGTTACTGTTTTCATCTAAGAATAACAAAACAATAAAGCTGCTAATACAGATTCATAAATAAACGATAAAGATATAATGTTACGGCACACTAAAAACTGAGCAAAACCGGGGGGAGAAGGGGGGGGGGGGCTGCTAAATGGAGCCATTTTCTGCAGGAAAATCTGATTTACACAGTAAACAGAAAATCCTGCTTTGTCAAAGCAATCATGTAATCGCTTCATCTGTGGCTGTTAATGCTCATTATAATTGTTAATGGCAAAGTTGCACCTCTTAGCAGGGCAGCAGAAGAGAGTGCACGGCGTTTGGATGCTAACCACTCATGTTCTGTCCCACTTCCTTTGCTCATACTTCGCTTTAATGCTTATAGTTTGAACAGCCGGGCTCCAGATGCGCAGATGACCCTGCCATTCACGGCGCTGATCAGTCTGAGTATGTGGGCCTCCCTTTCTGCCCTATATTTGACTGTTTCAAAAGGCGGGAGGAGGGGGGCAGCTATAAGTAGGACAGAATAACCTTCCAGGGAAACCACAGTAGCAGCGGTTAGCATGGCTGGCTAAACTGCCCAAAGGAGCGGACGACGAAGACGAGGGGAGCCAGGTGGAGGAAGATAAGGAGGGCCAGTGTTGCAGAGTAATTAAGGAGAGGTCTTACTGTAATCAGCCCACAAAGTATCTGCAGTCATTAACATTAATGATTTCAAAATTAAATCATTTGCAAGACTCAAATGAATTTATGTAACAGCCGTGACAAAGTGGGATATTGTCAAGCTGAGCGTCTCCGTTCCAGGGATGAATATTTTACACGTGCTAAATCAATTCAAGGAGTCGGCATGTTAAACACCTGCATTCGCAAGGCAGAAGACGGTGTTGAGTGAAGCTGCTGCTGGTATAACAATGGCGACTCCGTAGACGGCACGCAAACACAGGACAGCGTGGTTAGGGTGTCATAATAACACTCGGCTAGAGTGACTTATACGAGAGCATCTTGGTAGCATTAACCTCTCGCCCGGCAGCACTAATCACATACAGGTCAGGATACCGTCGCTGTCAGCAGCCAAAAGCTGACATCATGTGTCTTCGCCTCTGATTCATGGCCTGCTTCAGTAATTGTTCCTTGGCAGCTCCTCAGCAGCCTCTGTCGGCTCCGATACGATTTTTTAGAGTTTGCATGTTTTAGCTGGAAGCAGTTTAAAAAAAAAAAAAAAAAAAAAAAAAAAAAAAAAAAAACTCTATTACTTTGGGAAAAAATGTACCAGAGATAAGCAGTGGTGGTCAGAAATCTACTGGCGTCGCTAGTTCATACATTTGGTGCCACAGGCATTTAATCTATAAATGTTGTTCTCCGTGTTAAAACTCCGTATCTTGTCTGTTAAGATATTACTTGCGTGCATACGTCAGCCTCGTGAAGCACTCATTTATGAATATGAACACAACCAGACTGATTAAAACGACCCTAGATTATGGTACAACATGCTAGACAGCCCTTTGAAACTCAAATCATTCATGCCTGTAATTATTTATTGCCAATTACTGTATGATTTAACCCAAACATATTGCTATTAGAAACTAAACAGAAACCTCAACTTTTCAGTTATTTTTCTGCCATAAACCAATAAGGAATTGAGCTGTTTAGTGAGCCTTTTGTTCTTTAAATCTTTGATATGAAGCTTTAGCGTGATAGCCGTGTCTAAATTGGATTGGTTTAAATTCAACCATATGTAGAGTAACTGGCTCTGATTCAGACCTTCACTGGATTGCAATGAACTGGACTGATCTCAAGTGAATTTTGACCAAACTGGACATGGACTGGACCAGTTTGTCTCGTGAAGTGCCTCCAGATAATTGATTTGAAACTTTATAAATAAACTGAACTGAATAAAAGGATCGTCTCTGGCTGCTGCAGGTCACTGAATAAAAAATATTACCAGTAGAGATGGGCTGGTGTGGGATCCTCACTGCAGGGTCTCCTCTAGGATTATCTTAAACTGTGGTGGTGAGACTTTACCCCGGACAAATCCAAATATGTCCGCAAAAGTTTTACCTATTGACATCATTGTTGGGTTGTTTATTTCGGAATGGATAGGATAAAAATAATAAACGTTATTTTTTTTTTAACATTTCAATAAAAGGCGCAAAAAAAAAAAAATTGCGCGAGGGAGAGAGACCCGTGAAAGAAAGAGGTGTGCGTACAGCTTTTACTTTTCTGTGGCGGTGCGCCACAATAAATGATATGCAGCTGAAACCCGGCACAGTATGATAATCGTCCTTAGTACAACGCAACTGTGTAGACACTTCAAATTAAATAAGATGTATAACATGATCCAATTGTTTTTATTTTAAAAACAGACACACGTTTCCTTATTGCAAAATGTTTTGATTTACGACAGACATAATATCAAAAACAATTGATTTTAATTTTGACAAAAACTTAAGCAAGACGATTCCCTTTTAGCAACAACTAAAGATGAAATTTAATGATACAACGATTGAAAGTATCGTGCAGTGTATGCCGACATTACCGTCAATCCCTTTCGTTTCGTCTATGTTGACACCTCTCAGGTAACACATTTGAAGGACAATTTAAAAAAAAAAAAGTTTTTGATAGCATGGTAAAGGAAACAATTTCGAAATAAACGTTAAAACAACACTGCACATTTCTATCATTTAAACAAGCACCTGTTTCATTGCTTCTAGCTTAAAAGTTTATAAAGCTGCAGGAAAAAGGTCAAACCTGATGCACCAGTGCATGGAACTGTAGTGCATAGAATATGCCCTGTAGAAGATCCAACAATCTCTCTGCTTTGAGAGTAGGACAATGCATTTTTATCTTTCACAATCCAAGTTAAAGTGAAAAATGTATAAACTGTCATTATAAAACAATGGAACCCAATTTCAGCAGCATCTCCCTCTTTAACTCAATAAAGCCAATTAATATTAATCAATTACATGGAAAACAGCAACAGAAACTGCACAAATAAAATGGTATATAATAAAAATTGCAACAAATAATACACATTTAAAATTGGACAACAAAGCTTTGAAAATCATGAAATTATGTACATGGTGAAATGTTGCTTACAATTATGAAATAATACCATGAGGGTATGTGTCAGACTTTCACCAGGACTGGGAGTTTTTTGCAACTGGAAATATTTCCTAACAACGCAGTTTATCTTTCTGGCAAGAGCCTTCTTGCACATATACCTTGTCAAAACAATCAATACCTTCACCTAACCAATACTAAAAGAAATGATTATTTTTCATGTCAAAATGTATATAAGATGATCCTTTCACAGTTCCTCAAATTGTTGCAAGTCTTCCGGCAGCACCGATGGAAAAATAAAGGCTCAGCCCTTCCGCTCCCTGCAGTCCCTCATATCAACAATAAGTTCCTCCCTGCAGCTTCATTTGACCATAATCTGCTACTGGAAGCTTGAACTCTGCTAACACGTCAAACACAGCCAGAAGAAAACATATGCAACCCTCTTTAAACGACAAGGTAAACACAATGTTACTTATGAGGTGGACTGACAGGAAAAACAAAATTAGCTATGCTAATGCTACAAGCTAAAACTACAGATGTTTGAGAGAAACTACTAAGGTCAGTAAAGCTCCTGTATCTGCAACAGTAAAGTTGTAAACCTCCCAGACGAAAAAAGCTAATGTCATCTGTTTGAATATTAGTTTAATGGACACAAACAGTCCAGTCATTCTGAGCTCCCCTGTCGATATATGCTTTTTAGGTGTGCAGTTCAGAATCACTTAGGGCTGATTGACATGGACCAAAAATAATATCTCAATATTTTTAGGCTGAATGGTGACATTTATCTCAATGCGTTTTTCTTTTCATAAAGTAATCATAAAAAGTAATCTCTGAATCAACGTTTTATCCCAAATGTCTCATAGGCACATTTTCAACAATAAAAACAACAAATAAATATGAGAAACAACTGAAAATACGTCCCTTTAAAAAAAAAATCTGAATATATTGCCCAGCCCTAGAACCACGCATCGCGCTGTTCTATGGCGGTTCGTACGAATCAAAGCAGGAACATGTTGATCAGCTAAGAGGTTATGGAAGAACCAGACTGAAGCTGACAATTAGAGGAGAAAACTGTAAGCAAGCATAGTTGCTGTTGATTATTAAATATAATGCAAAATTACCAGAAAGGCAGAAATTGTACAGAAGCTGAGCCTTTTTAACACTGTAAAAATATGTTTGCATGCACAAGATCCATGTTTTGTTTTTAAACAATAAATTTTATGATTATATACTAAAGTCCTAGTACTAAATTTATTTATATCAACACCAAATTTACAAGCAAATGGAAGCACACACAGTGACACATTAACGATACTTATAACAAAATAACTATGGCTGAATTAAAGCTTCACATTTCCATAAAGCATCCATCCATCCATTTTCCAAACCGCTTAATCCCTCATGGGGTCGCGGGGGGTGCTGGTGCCTATCTCCAGTGTTTCCATAAAGCATATCAACACTTATACTATTAGTGTCACCTGGTCCTTTGTTTTGTCAAACAGGGAAGTGACACTTGAATGATATTTCTCTCAACGAGTTTGCCCTAATTAAGGAAGTTAAAAAAGTTAAAATGTTTGTCATATTGTACTTAATCATACATTTGCTCTTAAAGGGGAAGTCCGGTCAACAAGGAAAAATCAGGGTATCATTAGCTATAACTAAAACTAATACATTTGTGGTTATTTAATGAACTTATCTTTAATCAATAAGAAAATAAAAACATAAATTGTCGTCTGAATCACTGTGTATGGGGGCTGACATGACTGCCCAAATATGGGCAGTAAGGGGCATTTGACATCACATCCTGCGACGTGGAAGAGCGGAAGCGGCGACAGTATTTCTCTCCGCTTTCCATGCAAAGTCAATAGGAGCCGTTCTACACAGCTGCGATCATCAATAATTATTTCGGATTTCCAGAGGACTTCACCGCTGACATTCCCAAGAGCTATTGCTGAAGCAACAATGCCCACGTGCATGGCCATCGGATGTTCCAACACAACTGGTAAAAGAGGAAAAACATTGCTTATTTCAACACAGTCACTTCAGCGATCTCTCCTCCGCTGTGTGTGTGTGTGTGTGTGTGTGTGTGTGTGTGTGTGTGTGTGTGTGTGTGTGTGCGCGCTCAGCTGCAGCGCCGGTGCAAAGCCGTGATCAGCCCAGCATGTGCTGGAATGCTCTTATATTTTAATACTTATACTATAATAATCAGCTAACTTAAGTCACTTCAGCGATCTCGCCTCCACTGTGTGTCTGTGTGTGTGTGCGCGCTCTGCTGCAAACTGAAACTGAAACCCCGTCTGTTAGATGCAGAGCCGTGCTGCGCGGAGCGCACGCACACACACACACACACACACGCGTGTATAGATATATACTGTAGGACCCGACTGAGTTTGATCTTGGAAAATAGTGCGCCGTGACAAACAGAGCGTTGAAACTTGCTCAACAGCGGGTCCGCCGAGTGACGTAAAAAAATGGGAGGTGACAGTACTATTCTTGACCAAGATGGATTCCTCCACATAAACATGATTAAATGAGAATTATTATTAATTAAAAAAACTTATAATTTTTTGCACAGTATGTAGTAGTTTTATATTTAAAGTACTTTCAGCAGTTTGAATTCTGATTTTGACCGGACTTCTCCTTTAACTAGAAAAAGAAATTCTAAATGATGTTGCCACGGTATTGAAAATGGTATTGATATTTATTTTTAATCGGTATTTAGTTTGAAATCTCAGTACCCTGATAAACCTAGTGTGCATTATACAGATACAAGGAACTGGCCCAGGCTTTCAGTTATACTAAGATGTACTCCCACCAAATTATGAATTCAAATCATATAACAATAAATAAATAAAACTATTAGCTTGCTCCTGTGATAAACTCTTAATACAGTTTAATGCAGGATAGATTGTCTGAACCAAAACCTGAAACTGTGCATTTTTATATGTCTACCTAGTCTCTGACACCGTGCCCTTATCTCCAGTTGAATATTCTTAACCAAAATCTTTACGCATTTGAGAACTTTGGTCCAGTTGGCATATGACAAGTTAATATTTAAGACAAGCGATAAAATATTATCACTTTATATTGACATCACTTCTAGACCCATTTAAAAAGGTGTGGTTATCAGGTTTCTTATCTTTTACGGAAAAAGGATATCAACCATAAACTGATCAGCCTCAGAATGTGAACCTTTCCAGGGTGCAAAATATATAAAAACACAGCCAACAACCACTGCAGGTTACAGCATTTCTTTTCTGGTCTTTCCACTGATGCCTGTGAGCCCCATTGACAACATCCCTCGCATCAGAAACATAATTACCTCAAACTAAATATCTAAAAGGTTGTCTGAAGCTTCCTTTCCCTTATTGTTCTGGTATTTCTCAGGCAATTTTGAGTCCGACTATTACCTGGGGGAAATATTTTAAAATATCAAATCGATGATGAACACAATTATGTCAGTTTCTTATTCTGCCAAAACTCCTCAAAAGATAACGCTTCTATCTAGTTCTATTTGCAGGACTATTAACATTATGATAAAGAATTTCATTGTGAATACCTTGTGGAAACAGAGGATGTTTTTTTCTTTTTTCTTTGTCAGAACTATGATTATATACAAGACAGACAAAAAGAGCCGTTTAAAACTTAGTTCATCCTGGCTGCCACCCACACCAACCAGCATCCACGTGTTAACATACAATAAAGAGAAAAGGGCACCAAGCTAATATCTATAATCACACTTGGTATCTGCGCTGCGTGTCCCAGTCACGGTGGACTGCTGGCTGCCTTAGGATAAACCAATAGCGTCATTCTGCCAACTTTCACCTCATCTCACCACAGGGGAGTCACCTCAGCAGCGCCACACGTGCAAAACATGCGACATTAAACACTAAACCAAAAATAAGCAAAACAATAACCATTATAACCCACTCAGAGAGCCACTTTCAGCTGTTTCAGTCCACAAAGCACTCTGATGAGTTTGCAGTCTGACATAACACACTGGGTTTATTGTGACTGAACTTTAACCATCACACTGGGCCTCCAACAAAACCACCTTTATTGCCGCCGTTGCATTTGCAAGCAACAATCGATATGCAAAAAACGTTCCATTGCATTACAAGTACTGCCAGGCTGGATTTTAGGCTACTGTACCATGTCTAGTTTTTGTCTTTTACCTGATCTGTCTGAGAAAGGAAGAGCCTTCAGCGGACCTCTGCCACAATCCATGTTCTTATGGAGTCGCTGCAACGTTTGTGAAGCATAACACCACAGCTGGCATCACATTACCCACAAAAAGAATCCTTATATACAAAAAAAATGTGTTTCAAAACATTGTTTCACAGTGCAAACAAGTATTTGGTCCATGTAAATGTATTCAGCAGCTGTCCTGTGCAGTTTCTGTCTGTCTTTCTGGTAATTTTGCATAATTTCTTTTCTTTAGTGATCAACTACAGCAGCAGGGTTCCTGCTTTTTTTTCCTGCTCCAATTGTCAGCTTCAGTCTGGCTAAACCACAACTTGCGTTATTATTGGCCACTTTAGCCTCCAATAGCTTTCCAACTAAACGTGGCGTAATGGAGGGGGGTGGGGTGCATTGGTGTGTTTCGTTGCTTCATTATTTAGCCGACTGAGCTGTCAGCTGATTAATGTTTTCCTGCGCCAATTCGGCCCGCAGCAGAACGGAGCAACGCGTGGTTTGGAACTGAACACCTGGGAAGCACATCTCGACGGGGGGAGCTCAGACCGACAGAACCCCATCATCGGGCTGTCTGTGTCCGTGAAGCTGACATTTAACCAGATAGCTTAAGCGTATATCATCTGGGAGGTTTACTACTTCACTGTTGCAGATACCAGAGCTGTACTGAGCTTTTTACATTGCAGTCAAGTGTCGTAGTGTTAGCTTTTACCGACAACTTAGCATGTGGTTTTGTTTAGCCGGTGTTTTTTTTTTTTTGCATTATAGGGAAAGTTTCTTCGAAGAACGCGTTTGTGTTTCACCCACCGAGGGTTGCATATGTTTTTGTGGCTTTACATTTTTTAGACCGTTTGATGAACAAGCATAAATATTTACAGTTAATTGGCTTCAAACGTCACTAAAAATACCAGACTGTACACAAATGGGAAACAAATGTCGAAGGAAGGTACCCACTTAAGGAATTGCGCATATTTGATGATTAAATTTTGTTTCTCATTTAAAATCAGCGCGGGTGGATTTTATATTATCTGTATAATCTGACCCAATCTGTATAATATGATTGAACTTGATTTTGTAAAGTGCCTTGAGATGACATGTTTCATGATTTGGCGCTATATAAATAAATTGAATTGAATACCTTACTTGAGCGTCGTCTCTAACAGAACATCCTCTTGTGCTCAGGTTGCATCAAAATGCTGGTTGACTGATTTGTTCAGGAAAAAGTTAATCGATATTTAGGATTTCAGCCAATTAGAGCAGGAAGACAGCAGATTTGCCAGTAGAAAGTCAGCAAGAAACATAATGTACATGCCCTGATAAGGGCTTTGAACTGGGAGCTTTAGAAAGCTTTAAACTACTTTTTGTATTGATGTCGTTGTCCAAGCTTAATCAACTCAGTCAACTATACATTAAATAAAGACCATTTTATTTAGTGCATAGACATTTTTTTTATTATTTTGCTAAGAAAAACTAATTTTGTGTTGTTGATAAACTAGTGAGGAACATTTCATTTTCACTGCAAAAGGTACTCAAATGAATGAGTCTATAAAAGCAAAAAAAAAAAAACAAAAAAAAAAAAACAGTAACTTAAATGTAGGTACCCCATTTACATATGACAACCAAAAACACGTTAGTCAAAACCCTTTGTTCCCACCAGGCTTCATCCTCCTCCTAGTGGCTACCAACTGACGTGTTCGATACGAAATATCCCATGACGGGTAGCTTTATTGTGTACCTGAAAAAAAAAACAACTAAAACTTCAGCGAAACGAAATGACGAAGGGGGAGAATGATGTACAACATTTCTAAATATGCCGTTTAATCAATATTATATGCAATACTTTAAAAAAAGTTTCGATTTTTACATTTTATCAGCAAAACATCCCCCATTCACAGAAATGTTGGTTCCAATTAGCGTTATTAGATGAAAAATTATATACAGTTTATTAGTAATAAAGTGCTTAAATTAATAGGCATTCACCATTAAGGTTTCTAGAGATGAGGATTTGGGTCTTCTTAAAGCACAGCTGATGCATCTCTTGTCGTAGACCCTTACAAATATTAGGCATAGGATCCTGAGGTGTTTAAAATTGAAAGTCTTAAAAGGAATACAAAACAGTACTTAAAATGGATTAAAACAACTTGTAAATCATAAACACTGTGAGGAGGAAGCGTAATTAACAATAAATCAGAACACCTGACTATTCACTTAAATCCCTTTCCGAAATGTGAATGCTTGAACTCTTAAAAACTGAATTCAAGCATAACAACAAAGCCTCTGTCCAGAAATAAAAGGACAAAGTTCAAGCAACCATGGAAAAAAAAAATAATTAAAGTACCTGCCAATTTAAAAATTTAATTGGCAGGTACTAAAAAAGGTACCTGCCAATGTTTTCACAAACAGGTGGTACACCACGTTTCGCCGAGCTCAGACACAAGCAAAGGTTCTGAAATAAGCACTAAAAGATGACTCTGTAAGCATAACTTTCCAACTATGAATTATTTTTCGAGTACGTGTACGAATTGGACATTTGTCAACTTATTATGTGAGTTACACATTTCTCTTTGGGCCCCAAGCAGTGCCCACTTTACCTTCTAGCCTGGGTCGGCCCTGGTTTAAGGTCGCAGCTTTTAACATGGTGTACTGTGAATTAAAGGGCAGAAATAACCACAGAAGAATGCTTGATTTCAGAACGCTGTCATTTCCCAGCATACATACATGTTGTTGGCATTACATAAAATTATTTTAATGCGCTTTGAAACAAAAATAATTTATTTTGACTTCATGTTATTAAAAACCAATACCTTGCATACATAGCTGCTTAAAATGCAGTAAAGCTTTGGAGCTTTAGCATCCTTTAATTTTCTTTTTCTTAAAAAAAAAATGTAAAAAAGGTAACCAAATAAAATACGCTTAACATTTAAAAAGACAGCGTAGAAACACCGCAATGCTTTGTAAGGTACAACGTTAAAAAGCTACGAGTCAAGTATTGGGAGACAAAACCAGATAGCATGACAAGCTAATACGACAACTAAAAAGGTAAAGAAATGAGAAGAAACATTTCTTAAAGCGTTAAAAACAGCCTGCTGCATTGTAAAGACACATGAGATCCCCGTCATAAGCATGCCAACAAGACCACTGGTCGCTGTGAAAACAATCTAATCTCCCTGTCATGGGCAGCATCGGCTAGCATGTAGCCTCCGGTGAGGCTCTGAGGCCTTCCCCTTAGCTTCCACCATCGCCATAACTCGGCTCCGTTTCAACGAGGAGCAGCGAAGCCGCGGCTTTAAACTTTAAGCCATAAGCGAACCGTTCACATATACTCACAGTCCAAATGTTTCTTCTTCGGGCCCATGACTTCGTGCGTGGTGGCCTTGCATACTGTTTTCGACACCGCGGATCCCGTTACACTGTGCTGGGCTGCCGTTATCCTGTCCGTAATGCTCTGTCCCGACATCTTCGCTTTACTCAACGAAACAAAAGACTCTCAAAAAAACCGTGGAAGCCCAAACGGCGTTGTCTTCCCGGTTTTTAGGTTTCCTTTCCCACAGCTGTTTAAAAAAAATGAAATTGGATCTCCACCTCCTCCTTAGCCTCTCAAGACCCCCTTTTTTCCCACCTCGCTCGGAGGAAAGAAAAATCAAAACTAGGCTATGGCAGACGCGGACCAGGGGAGGGCGGAATATAAAGGGAAGCGGAATCTGACAATAAAAAAAAAAAAATATATATATATATATATATATTCGATTTTTTTTTGGTGGGATCAGTTACAGGTTCATCCAGAATTTAGCAATGCCGAGATAGTGAGGTTTCTTTCGCTGACTCATTCGAACCGGGTCTCTGTCTCGCTCTCATCCCGATGTAGTACACCGGATCCCTGCCTCCGCCGCTCCGCAAGTCGTCGTTGTCGCCGCCGCCGCAGCTCCTCCTCCTCTCCCAGTTCTTCCTCCTCCTACTGCCGCTACTGCTCGGCGTTAAAGCGCTATGACAAGGGGGGGAAAGACACACAAGGACTGGAAATGGCGGGTCTGTGCTGCTCGCTTTGCTCAGCGGACATAGGATCAAGATTCTGCCAGGGTTGATTCCGCAGAACGCTCCGGTTCGTGTGTCGGTGTCCGCAGATCAGCAGCGGTGGGCGGGGGGGAATAACCGAACGCTCAATCCTTCAGGTCTGGATGGATGAAGCCTGTGGACACCAGCTCAGTGAGAACCAATACAACAGGCCCGAGTGGAAAAAAGGAACCAGAACAATGCAAATCTACTTCTTTTAGTTTTATGACAGAACATTATGCACGAACCTGAGTGTATTTTATTTGGATGTTATGTTAAGCACCAACACAAAAGATGGTTTTCAAAAATGTTTGCCAATAAAAATCGCCCATTCACAGCTGGAGATAGGCACCGGCACCCCTCGCGAGTGTGTAGGAAAATGGATGGATGGATATATATATCCATCCATCCATCCATCCATCCATTTTCTGACCCGCTTAATCGCTCATGGGGTCGCGGGGGTTGCTGGTGCCTATCTCCAGCGTTCACTGGGCGAGAGGCGGGGTACACCCTGGACAGGTCGCCAGTCTGTCACAGGGCAACACATAGACAGACAGGACAAACAACCATTCATGCACACACTCACACCTAAGGACAATTTAGAGAAGCCAATTAACCTAACAGTCATGTTTTTGGACTGTGGGAGGAAGCTGGAGTACCCAGGGAGAACCCACGCATGCACAGGGAGAACATGCAAACTCCATGCAGAAAGACCCAGGGTTGGACTTGAACCCAGGATCTTCTGCAAGGCAACAGCGCTACCCACTGCGCCACTGTGCAGCCACACACACATATATATATATATATATATATATATATATATATATATATATATATATATATATATATATATATATATATATATATATATATAATAAAGCTGTTCTGCAAAGGCCTCTGCGTCATCAAGACCAAACAACACGGCAGCCACATCAGGGATAAAGTTGTATTTGAAGTTAAAATCAGGGTTAGGTCAAAATACACTAAACTGTGTAAGGGTTCTTTCCTGCTCCACCATCATTCCCATTTCCCAAGAAACACACCATCATATGATTAAATGACTATATGTCTGTCACCCTGCTGTCTGTGGTCACATCCTAAAGCGACTGGCATTGAAGTATCTGAAGGATGTCACAGGCTCCCTGATGGACCCCGGCAGTTTACTTGTTCAGCAAACAAGTCACCATGTAATGCAGTCTTTTTAGGACTAGACTTCATCCGGCACCACCTCTACAACTCAGGAACGTATGCCAGGATCCTATTTATGGACTTTAGCTCAGCCTTCAAAAGCATCAACTCGGAAATACTCCACCAGAAGCTCACCTGTCAGTGGTTAACAGGTTGCTGACTGAAAGGCATTAGCCGGCAAGTCTTCTCTAGCACAAGAAGCATCAGCACCAGTGTCCCCCAGGGGTGAGTTCTCTTCCAATTCCTCTTCTCTCTGTACACAAATGACTGCACCTTAGTGGAACTGTCTGTGAAACTCCTGAGGTTCGCAGACAACACCACTGTTATTGGTCTGATCCAGGACAGCGACGAATGCACATAGACTGGAGGGGCATAGGCTGGTCCACTGCCTGGTGTGGTCAGGACCACAGATTATAGTGGACTTCTGGAGAAAATCCCCAACACTGCCTCCCCTTACCATCCTAAACAACGTTGTGTCTACTGTGGATTCTCATTCAGTTAAAGTCCAGACCCAAATCCAGTTAAGAATCTATGAGAAAGCCAGAAAAGAAAAAAATGTTCGCAGATGCTCTTCATCAAGCAAATGATAAAAAAATTCCATCTCCATATGTGCAAATCTGGTAGAGAGATACACCCAAACACTTTCAGCTGTAATCACAGCAAACGTGTTAAACTTGGTGCTGAATTAGAATGCCCATTTCTATGATTTATTTTGCAAAATCTTTTGAAAACGACATTTGACGTTTCTTCTCCTTCACATGTACTACAATGTGTTATCTATTACATAAAATGCTGATAAAATACAATGAAGAATGTGTTCGTAATGTGAAACGAATGCAAAAATAAAAAGTTCAAGGGGAATAAAAAAACATCTGCACCGTACATAGTTATTACTTTAATAAGTTATTTCAGCATTTATGGGTAACATTCCTCTTCAAGCAATGAGGCAAACTAAATGAACAACACTGGAAACCCCAGTTCCCTGAGGTTGCAGGTGGCATCTCACAGTGTGGTTCAAGCACTGGCGGGGGTGCAACATCAGTGCCAGGGAAGCAAGCTGGATCAATACACTTATTCAGAGGGCTGGTTTCGTTCATGGTCAGAAGCCAGAGACCTTTGATTCAGCGAACAAACGGCTCTCCTTCATTGACAACCCATCCCAGGCTCACCATGACTAACACCACAGAAAATAAAGGGCGCTTTAAGAAATCCCCCCTGCCTTCAACTGTGACTCCTTCAGCTTGTTGCTTTTGCGTGACAGTGGAGATTTTGCACAAAATTCCGTGCTGTTTGTGCACAAGTGAACTCTATTACTAAATAGGTAACTGGTACTTGAGTTCATTTTGGTGCACCAGAGACAATGACTTGACAACAAAAACATACTTTAATGATCAAAACCAGGTTTTCATTGTGGATACTTTTAGTATTTTCCAAAACTTTTATTAATGTGTCTGGATGTGCAGCACTAATAATTGCTTTCTTAATGCCTAAGAGAGTCCGACAGGTTTACCTTCACAAGTGGAGCATTACTGTGCGACTGTGGCTTGATGGGTTGAGTAGTCGGCTGGCAATCAGAAGGTTGTGGGTTTAATTCCAGCTTCCCCTTGCCACATGTCGATGTGCCCCTGGGCAAGGCACTTAACCCCAAGTTGCCTACCGAGCTGCGTCTTGGTGTATAAATGTGTGTGCGTTAGTGAGAGCGACTGGGTGAATGTGGCTATGGTGGTCAGCATGACTGGAAAAGCGCTATATAAGTTCAGTCCGTTTACTGCTATTGTGCTTCGCATGAAATTTTGCAAAATCTTTGTTGGATATTATTTTGGGATATTTAGAATTCAACGGACCCAGAAATGGAAAGGTAAAAGAGAAAGAAAGGAAGAGAAAAAGATGAGGCAAAACGTTAAAAGGGAGAAAAGGTGACAAATAATAGAGCAGAGGAAAAAGAGGGTGTAGTCTGCTTCTACACCTGCAGAAAGAGATATAGAAAGAACAGCAAAACCAACCAAAAAAGTATCACAGGTACAAACGGCCAACCCCTTTGAAAACATCACTAAAAAATATGCTGTATTCTTTAATAGATTATGTATTTAGTGACTGCCAAAGCTCATTTTAGGGTTTTCTGTATAGAATCGTATCTGTAAACACCAACCTGGGAAAAACCCTGTCTGTATCAGCCGATCATGCCTACCTCACATGGCAGGAAGCCCCTCCGCCCCCCAACCGACGCCGCATCCCGCCAAACCCTCCATGTCCCCATACCTTAATCCCGGGGAGAGCAGAAGTGCCAGCCCCAGCTGATCCATAGGACCCAACATCCAACCCTACCCAACTAGATGGCCCGCTCCTCCTCCAGGTTGCAAACTCCGGATGGCAATCGGTGAACAAGGGCGTGAAAAGACCACAAGCCTGCCTCCGCCTGCTTAAATGTCTATTTACTAATTAGCTTACTTCAGCAGGACAGTTGTTCTGTTGGATTTTCCTTCAGGGTATTAGATCACCAAGGTCTGAAAGCAGATGCACTCCATGGTTTTCATACATTTATTTTAAAGTTTTAATATTTTTTCAATTCATAATTATGCACTACTTTGTGTTTGACATAAAATCCCAATAAATACATTAGAGGTTGTGTTTGCAATGTGATAAAATATGAAAGATGGGAATGAGCAGTTTGCAAGGTACTCAATATCCTTTTTTAGAATCTCATTGTAACATAATGTGGCTCTTGCCAAAGAGTAGGTCATCTGTGTTGAAAGCCTTGATACAACAACATATCCCCTAAGAGTCGGATCTTTGGATGCTTTAAGATACACGTTTCGTAGTCCTTTTGTCCTTGTTCAGTACCATACACTGTTGACATATTCTACGGAAAGATCTAAAATACAGATTTTTTGATCAGTTTCCTTTTTCATTGTGTGACAATGATCTTCCCATATGCTTCCAAACTCAAAAAAGTTGAAGCCACCTATTGTTAAAATTAATTGTAATATTTGACAAAGATTTAATGAGTTAAACACTTGCTAATATATAGTTGTATCACTTTTTGATTTAAAAAATCTTATGTTAAAATCATAGTATTTCTTAATTTTCTATTGCTCTTATTTTATGTACATCTCTGACTTTTTTCTTATCTCATGAGCTATTAGTTGTTGTTTTTAAAGGTATTTTTGTTGCTTTCTTTAAGCAAAGAACAAAAGAAATCAGCTGAAAAAGTAAAAATGAACAAGGTAAGATTATGTTAATAGAGGTTAAAAACTTTGAAAACATTTTATATACATAATAATATTCTAATGTTTTTAATTAAAAAAAAATTCAATTCAATTCAATTCGATTTTATTTACATAGCATCAATTCACAACACATTGTCTGAAGGGACTTTACAAAGTCAAATCAATCAGACAGATTGGTCAAAAGGTTTCCTATCTAAGGAAAGCGAACAGATTGTATCAAGTCTTGACAAGCAGCATTCATTCCTCCAGAAAGACTGTGGAGCCACAGTGGACAGTCGTCTGCATTGTTGATGGCTTTGCAGAAATCCCTCGCTGAGCATGCATGAAGCAACAGTGGAGAGGAAAACTCCCCTTTATCAGGCTCCTCTTCTGTGGAACCAATTTCCAGTTTTGGTCTGTGATGAAGACACCCTGTCTACTTCTAAGACTAGGCTTAAAACTTTCCTTTTTGACTAAGCTTACAGTTAGCCTTTCTTAGGTTACCCTGAGCTCTCTCTGTAGTTATGCTGCTATAGGTTTAGGCTGCTGGAGGACATCAAGATCTATTTTTCTCACTCTGATGAGTTATCCTACTGTTCTCGATTTTGCATTGTTTGTTGTTATATCAACTTTAAACTTTATGTTCTCTCTGTCTTTTTTTCTTCATAGTAGTCACACCTGGTCTGGTGTTCTGTGAGCTGTGACACTATCCAGGGGAGGCAGATCATCCGCCATTACCATATAACATAGAAAGGATTCCTGTATCAATGTGTGCTTCTGTGCTTTTTTTGTGTCTCTGCTCTGTCTCCTCTAACCCCAGTCGGTCAAGGCAGATGGCCGTTCACACTGAGCCTGCTTCTGCTGGAGGTTTTTCCTTCCTGTTAAAGGCTACTTTTTCCTCCCCACCTTTGCTTCATGCATGCTCAGTATGAGGGATTGCTGCAAAGCCCTTGACAATGCAGACAACTACCCTTTCTGACTCTACGCTCTTTCAGGAGGAGTGAATGCTGCTTGTCAAGACTTGATGCAATTTGCTGGGTTTCCTTAGATAGGAAACCTTTTGACCAATCTGTCTGGATAATTTGATTGAATTAGACTCTGTAAAGTGCCTTGAGATGACGTGTTGGGCATCGGCGCTATATAAATAAAATAAAATTGAATTGAGTTGCATTAATAGGAAGACCAAACCTCCATCAGAATTAGGCTCAATGTGAGCGGCCACCTGCCACAACCTCCTGGGGGTCAGAGAAGACAGAGCAGAAACACACAAAAAAAGCACAGAAGCACACATTGATCCAGGAATATTTTCATGTTAGAGGGTAATGGCAGATGATCTGCCCCCCTGGGTGGTGTCACAGCTGAAAGAAGGGCAGACCAGATGTACCTACTATAAAGAGAAAAAAGACGGAGAACATAAAGTTAAAAATGGATATAACAACAAACAACGCAAATTGGAGAACAGTAGGAGGACTCAGCAGAATGAGAGAAATGGATCTTGAACATCCTCCAGCAGCCTAAGCTTATAGCAGCATAACTACAGAGAAAGCTCAGGATAACCAAAGCCACTCTAAGCTTTGTCAAAAAGGAAAGTTTTAAGCCTAATCTTGAAAGTAGACAGGGTGTCTGCTTCACGGACTAAAATTGGGAGTTGGTTCCACAGGAGATGAGCCTGATAGCTAAAGGATCTGCCTCCCATTCTACTTTTAGAGATTCTAGGAACCACCAGCAGACCTGCAGTCTGAGAGCGAAGTGCTCTGTTAGGAACATACGGGGTAATCAGAGCTCTAAACTATGATGGGGCTTGATTATTAAAGGCTTTATAGGTGAGAAGAAGAATTTTAAATTCTAATCTTGATTTAACAGGAAGCCAATGAATGGAAGCTAAAATAGGAGAAATATGATCCCTCTTGCTGATTTTCATCAGAACTCTTGCTGCAGCATTTTGGATCAGCTGAAGGCTTTGAACTGCATTTTGTGGACTTCCTGATAGTAAAGAATTACAATAGTCCAGCCTTGAAGTAAGGTTGTTTTTTTAACTTTATTACAACTACAAAATCTCTGGATTTTCAGTAGCCAGTGAAACATTAATTTGTCTCGAGTGTTTTGCATAACGTGTGACAAACAAAACAAATCATGCCTCTCCACTTAACTGGATCCATTGCAATATGCTTACAGAGAAAATCGCGCCACAGATTTTGCAATCTCCGCCATGTTTTACCATACACACTTGAAATGCCAGAATACCTACACAAAGATTTTGTCTCATGGTTGCCGCTCTGCATTTATTACCATCTTGCCAAAACAGCTTGTGGAGAAGCTGTTCCTATTTTGTTCGGATCCAGGAACAGTATATGTAGGTGAGTTTCTGAAAGGAAAACAACAGTAGAGTCTGCTGTGCAACAAACAAAAACAACTATTGTAAACACAGATTTACCACAAGCATGTGTCTTGATCCTCTCAATGTTCAGACTGTTGACACATCATGGCTACTCTGCAAGATTCTCCTGTTATTAAGTTCCCTTTAAAGCCACACAGAGGGGAAATTTGCCTCTGCATTTACCCCATCCCTTAGGGAGCTGTGTGCTGGTCATGGTCTTGCTCAGGGACCCAGAAAGACTGAGTTTCGAACCGCCATCTTTGCACACTATCGGGCTCATTGTGAACTGGGATGATTCAGATTATGGAATAAAGGTACAGTAAACGGCATCCTGGTGCACAACACACAATCTGACCTCAAGACCACTAAGGAGATAATCATACATTTTATCTGAATTGCCATTAGTAACGTCTCTCAGTAAAGAATAACAGTGAGGATGAGCGGGTTTACACCATCAGGTTGCTTGGGATCCGTCTGACTGGGAAGCTGACATCAAGCCAGAACACCACGGCTCTTGTCAAGAAAGCCCACCTGCACTGCCTTCGCTTATTGAAAAAGATCACTGTTTCCATGCCTGCCAAGACAACGTCCTACAAAGTAGCAAAGTTATATATTGTATCACTTCCTGCTTTGGCATCAGGACAGCAAAAGAGACAATATGCACCTTCAGAGTTTTTACCTCAGTGTTGACTCTTCTGCACCATCTGTTTCCAGGTTTTTTTTTTTAAGTTTGCTGGCAGCGGTTAAACCTCATTCTGTGCTAATTTTTCTCTTTACTGTGTGAACCAGATCTGATCTGATATTCTGAATAATAGTTTAATGTTTAGAATCAGCCACGTGTTGTCAGGCATTCTATACAACTGCCATTGGTTTGACTTCATGGCCCATATATGTGAAGTTTTTCTCTAACAAAAAATTCACTGGTAGAAGTTATTGTTCATAGCTCATTTTTCATGGTTGAGTAAGCACCACAGTGATTTCCTGTGGCATTTCACAACATCCGTCTTTTGCAAAGTCCAGCATGTTAAAACACATTAATCATCATTTTCAGTTTGGCTTTTCATTTGAACTGCAACAGTCAGAATTTGACTGTCTTGAACATTTGCTCCTGTAAACATATGTTATGTTGTTGTACTATAAAATCCATCCATCATCTATAAGCAAGTTGCTAATCTACCATTTCTCTACACAGTCACAGTCCACCGGCAATCTTGAACTTGAATGACAGTAGTGCTGTGCGGAGTGTGAGCAGTGTGATTGACATTCCTAACAACCAGTCACAGCCAGACATTCCTCCTGCCTTTGATTGATTCTGACTGGGAGCGGAGTGTTTCTGCAAACGGCAGCAGGACCACTGGGAGCAGCCAGAGGAGCTGGTACCAGGCCCCATTAGGCAAAAAGTTGATTATCAATTTTTTTAAACGTATCATCTGACCAACGGCCTTCTGTCCTGGACACACGAGTGATGAGAGGGCAGAGCTGTCAACTGGTCACCACTTGGTAGGGAGTTGAGTTTGATTGTGGAGCAGGCTGTCCGATGGGCTCAGTAAGTGACACCAGCAGTGAGTCAGCTGGGAAATTATTCTCTGGGACTGCATTCCTGAGTTCTCTGACGTTCATTGAAAACACATGAAATAAGAGAGGACCATGTTGAGGGCCTTGATTGGAGATACTGTTATTGGTAATTGTTGCAGGAGCCATCACATAACCTGCTGGTGAACACCAGGGGTGCAGAGTCTGTCAAGCAGAAGAAAGAGGTCTTTAGGATGTCCTTGGAGACTCCTGATACAGCAGACAGTTACTGGGTGGCCAGGATAAGACTAGCATCCTGGGTGGGATTTTGTGGGGAACACTGTGGTACCATGGGTGGATTTTAAGGACTTTCAAGTCCTTGTATATTCGTCTGGTCTTCTCTGCGTTTAACCAGAGAACACCAGGTAGGGACATCATCCTGGAGAGTGGCTTCGGTTGAACTCTGCTGCCAATAACTTCATGTTCTTCTAGAAAGGATGCAATGGCCCTGTATTTCAGCGTTTAACCCCGTCTCTCTACTAGACATCATTAGCAGAGCTTTCAGTGTCATTAACTGAATGTGCCCCCCCCCCCCAATTCTATAGACTTTAAGAGTGGCTCAAAACATATCGCTTAGCTGTGTTACCCTTTTACATGAAGCCATTAAAAGAGTTACTGCCATTAAATTTTTTTTACCGTTCTTTACCATAGAAAGTACTCTTGGATAAGTACTTTTGTGTTTTTTGTTTGTAGGCTCTGTCTTACAAACTGCCAGTGGGTCCTGGGAGCTGACTGCTCTCATATGTGTCATGGTTTTTAGTGATTTGACCCACATGCAGAACACACTCAGGAGACAGGGAAAAAAAGTTTAAGAAGTTTATTTGATTGGTTGAGTAAATTAACTTAATCCGTAACTGGGAACAGAGAACGGGTCTTCAACTGAACTCAGGAGAAGACAGGTGGGGTTAATGAATGTGTTGATGAATCTTGGAATATTGTTTGGTGGTTAGCTTACTTGAGAGGTGATGGTAACCGCCAGGGAGGAATGAGCGGGGTCTGGGAGTCTGGTTCAGCCGGAGAGAGGTGAAGCCGATCCGAGTGAGGCTTGTATGAACACGTTGGAGGGTGAGCAGGATTCAATCACAGGTGAGTCCAAGGAAACAGGAGGCCACACGCTGCCCGCCAGGAGGTTCAGCCCAAGGAAACAACTTGAATTGGTGTGAGATAACTCTGGAACCGTGAACCAAACTGGAGTAGACTACAGTACGCAGGAGTAACCTAGGAAGTAGGAACACACAAGGTAAGACTGATTCTGCTAAGTCTAAGAGTCAGGAACACCAGGAAGGCTAGAGTTATACCACATTGATTAACTCTCAGGCAAAGAACTGCTGGCAGCAGGCTCCTAAAATACTCCTCTCCTGATGAGGCTTGACGGGTAACACCTGCCGCTTCACCCAGCCACCATGCTCGCTGACTCCATCTAGTAGAGGAATACTAGACTGCACCACCCAGAGGAGACAAAGTCTCCCAGACCCGACACTAAGGTACTTTTATATGGACAAAAGAAAGGGCCGATCAGAATAAAAATGTGTCGTGTAACAAGCCTATCGGAATATTGTGATTGGATTAAACTCAATCGGAAAGAAATTGTATTTCGAATGAGAGGAGTGGTTTATACCGATTGATAATCTGATTAACATGCATATAAACGCTTGTCAGGCGACAAGCGTGTATGTGGCAAACTGACCCGAGTGCGCATGTGTGCCCAACGTAAACGCGACATATTTCTGCGTTGTTGAGCGGTGGAATTACGTCAGGAGGCAAAACTGTCGGGGCTCCTGATACAAGCTTTCTATTCAAAACACTCGGAAGACAAAAGAACTCATATAATACTGCTCTGTTTACATTTTTTTTTTTTTGTTCAAAAAAATTTGACTGCATTGATTGATAATTAGGATCAACTTGGAATGAATGTAATTTACTCTGTCTGTATGACTGGATTGATTTGACTTTTTGTAAAGTGCCTTAAGATGACTTGAGAACTGGCGCTATATAAATGAACTGAATTCATTAGAGGCTGTGACCCAGTCTCAGATAAGCACTGCGCAACAGATTAACAGAGTTATGGATTTCATGAAAACTTGGGAAAATTCTGTGATACAATTCCAACTTTTGAGTTACAACTTGTTTTGGCGTAGCCTTATGATTCAATGGCAGTTGGGCACTCATGTGGTCTTCTCTCTCAATGAGAATCACTTTTAAATTGATACAGTTCTGAATGTCACCCAGCAAAAGTATAAAAACACAAGTATTTTTGCATTCATGTCGGAAAATACCTCTTGTTCCGTTTTCTTGCAAATTGGCTCTTAAAAGCTGCCAGGGCATGAGTTGCTGCAAACTGCAGCTATGACTAAAAAGACGACTGTGAAACCTTGGTCTTTAAGGAGGGATTTGAGATTTCCTTTCCTCTCTGTTGGCAGCAGTTCTCTTCTGAAGAAACACAAGTGGTTGACTTGGCGGGTAGTTTGCTAATTCAGTGCACGTTGGATCTACCAGATAATGAAGCTCCACTCATACACTGCTCTCCCTGTATCACTTTCATTCACACCAGATCAACTTTGTTCACTGTTTAAATTTTGCACGAGTTGTACTGCTGTACTGTTGTACTGATATAGTGACTTGTAATTACAGATATTTTCTGCAATTATCTGGTATTGACCCACACAACACATTTTCTATGACATTTAAACGTGCATTCATACATTTTTTGGTACTTGCTCGGTGTTATTCAAAGTTGTAGAAGAGTCAGCTATAAACAGATGAAAGACAAGTTAAACCATCTGCAGGTCACCAGCTCAGCTGGGAATTGTTCATACCCCATTTAATTGTAAAAATGTTGAATCTTTACTTTAGACAAGATATTATAAACTTACATCACACCATATACTGGGGTGTAAAAATTGCTTACAAATGGAAAAAATAAACATGATGCATACAAAAAAAAGAAACCTACACAGAGCAGCTTTTCTAAAAACATTGATATGGTTAAGTTTTTTAATAAACCCCCTCCCAACCACTTGTATTACTAAAAGCTAATAAGGTTTCTTTCCACCAAAACCAAGTCTACATGTCTTTGTTTTAAGAGGAGGAATATTGAATGAGTATAAATGCCGTCTATTTGAGGAATTTTGCCAACATCGTAAATTTGCCACTGCTCAAGCCATCATTCTATCCTTTTTGAAGACATCTACAGTCATCCCAATTTAAAAAAGGCCCTCTGCGAGCACTCTTAATGACTAAAGACCTGTTGCATTCACCCGTATCATTATGAAGCTAGTTTTCTATCCATCCTGCACACGTACCAGTTTTCTTATAGAGCAAATAGATTGAACGACAATCCCCATTGCCATAGCTCTTCCAAACAATCTTGAACATAGCAGGACGTATGAGAGACCACGGCCTCTCTACTGTCTTACTCAACGTCAGACAGTGAAGCCTGGTCCTTATGTTTTCCCCTTTCATTCTAAGCACTGGCTCCCCACAGGGCTGTGTGCTGTCTACTGCTGTACTCCCTGTATACCCACGACTGTATGTCACACCATCACCAGTAACACCATCATAAAGTTTGCCGACAACACAATACTATTCTCAGGGGGCAATGAGCTGGCCTATAAAGTAGAGACTGGTCAGAAAGGTGCACAGATAACAATTGGACTCTCAACACAGTGCAAGCCAAACAACTCTGTTCAATTCTAGGAATGGTGGTTTTGCCCCCCTCTGTTTTCCGTCAACAGTCATTGCGTGGAGATGGTTCACAGCTTTAAATTCTTAGCGACCTTCATCTCGGACAGACTCCCATGGATAAAAGATGCCATGGATGCGGTGAAGAGGGCACAACCTATACTTCCTCAGACTTCTTAGGAAAAACAACTTGGGTGAGAAGCTGCTGGTGCTATACAGTCATTCAACCCCTGAGAGCGCCCAGGTGTACTGTGTGTGTGTATATTACCCCAGATGCTCTGGCACAGAAGAAAGCAATGCAGAGAGCAATTAACATGATCACTGGCTACCCTCTTCTATCTTTAGAGGGAAAATTGACCACTCTTCATTGTTTTCTAGAGCAACCAGGATCACAGAAGACTGTTCTCCCCCTGTTCACTCGCTTTGAACTTTAGCCCTCAGTGAGAAATGAGAACTAGTTGATCAAAGAACAGCCGTTTACAAAAGCCATCACAGTTCTGACATTCTGCCAAACTGTTTTGCGTTTCTATTTTGTAGTGACACATAGCACTTGACGCTACTTCATATTGTTCACTGTCATTGGGTGTGTTTTTTATTGTTGTTTGCATGGGTTGACAGGAATGAAGTGTAAGATATGGAGATGTTTTTTTAGGCTCTGTGTACACAACAATGATCCATTAAAAACGGGGATGTTTTCCCGTTTCTGTTAAAACATCTACGTAACATTTAAATTGCAATCAACCATCCACAAGACACTGGTAAATGCTAAAAACATTGTAATTTCCAAGCCACATCATCAGCATGTGGTATGCTCTTTGAAACTAAACCTGTGCATACTGTACTTACAAACACTCTCTGCTTAATTTCAGCTAATTGCAGTCATGCTAAGCATGTGCATGGGATTCCCCATACAGGCAGATTTGATTTTACCTGTCCACACGACAATGGACAGATGTTATCGAATCCTTCCACTCTGGAAACCATTTTCGAATTGTACCATTTTCAGAGAAAACGTGCTCCGGTGTGGTGCACACAAAGTGAAAACGCAGCAAAATGCTGTCGTGTGCACAGGGCCTTAATGTCATTGTATTAAAGCACAATGACAACAAAGGCATTTTATTCTATTCTCTTTTTAAAAAAGTCTGAAAAGACATGAAACCTGCTTTTAAAATTTTCTAGGTCAGGATGACTATGGAAACTAAAAAACTAGAAGTGTGGAAAAATATGAACGTTGCCTGACTATTTGATAGTCCAAACCTGAAGCTTTTGCATTCAATATTTATAAATATTTTAAATGTTAAGTTTGTCTTTCATTTGCCAAGCTAAAAATTTAGTTTTCCATTTTAACCGTCAATATTTCAAAGTTGAATGCACACTCAAGAACACAAAAAAGGTTATCTTTTTTGAGTTAGAGACAAGCCAGTTTTAAAGCTAGGTCTGCTTTAGATGCCAGCAAACAGCATTGAAACTGCTCATTACATTACATTATTTTAATAAGTTTGTGATACTTATTACAATAATGTACAGTATATGTATCACAAACTGTTTTTTAAAGAACATCATTCAGAAAAAGAGTTAACCTGAGTCGGCTTGGTTGGCAGGAAAGCTGTAAAATAACCCTTTACGACACTGTTTAACTAGTAAACAATTTCAGGTTTTTATTGTTGCTTGTTTTGTGAAACACATACAAACTGTAAAAGCATCATCAAGGTAAATGTAAAATGTAAGAAATATGGAATATGGAGAAAGTCTGGGATACTGAATTAGAAGACGTAAGATCCCTGAATGTAGATTTTATGTTATTGTTGGAAATTCTGGCTTTGAATTAAATTCTACATGTTCTCTGTGAGAGAAAAAAACCCATTTTAGAACAATTTTGGAACACAACACACTCTATGCATGTGCAAATTCTCATTAATCAGGTCATAGCAACAGCAAAAAGACTTAAATCGGAGGCAGCCGGACTTTTGCTCAGTTTTTCTGAAAACGTTTCGACACCTATGCAGGAGTCTTTGTCAAATCTGGTGGCTTGCACTTGAGCCAGTCCTTTGACAAAGACTCCTGGATAGGTGTTGAAAATTCTTCAGAAAGGCAACAATCTGGTTGTCTCTGATTTAAGCATGCTTGCTATAACACACTCTAAATATGTCAGAAAGTATTTTGTAAGCACTCTTTATTTTGTAGGTGTTTCGGTAAAAATATCTGCATGTTAGTTGAAAGTATAGAACATATTCATGGGATAATAAAATGTGCAAAAACGTTCATAATCAGGAAATGAGTTAGGGCTCTATCATTGCTTGTCGTTACCTAATTTTGTTTTTACAGGACCTTGTCAAAGATTTCTTACTCCTTGAAACGCTTCTCCTGTTTTCACATAAAACCAAGTTCTAATCTGGTACGATATGTGCAACAAAGTGTATAACTTTATAATGTTACAACGGCAGGTTTGGTTGTAATCTGAAATCTTAGGGTTTAGACATCTGACAGAACACTGTTCAATCCATCATTCGAAAAAATGAAAGACTGTGGTAAATCTGTGAACCTAGACACCAACACGTGGCTATCTACATAAACGGACAGGCTGGGCAAGAAGTAGAGCAGTGATCTGAGAAGCAGCCAAGAGGCCCATGGTAACTTTTGAAGAGCTGCCCAGATCCACACTCCAGGTGTGAGAATGTGTCTTTTGTGGTAGAGAGGTTAGAAGAAAGAGATAGTTAAAAAAAACACACAAAAGGTCTAATCTGCAGTATGTCAAAAGCCATAATGGGGACACAGCGAACATTTGCAAGAAGGTGACTTGATCTGATGAGACCCAAATGAAATTTTTGGCCTACTTGTGAACTGCTTTTTCAAAGGAAACTAACACTGGACATCATCCCGAACACATCATTCCCATATTAAAACATGGTGGTGGCAGCATAATGCTGTAGGG
The DNA here is from genome assembly GCA_037039145.1 of Fundulus diaphanus. Lineage (NCBI taxonomy): Eukaryota > Metazoa > Chordata > Actinopteri > Cyprinodontiformes > Fundulidae > Fundulus > Fundulus diaphanus. The sequence goes on from CM073124.1 coordinate 19,349,189, forward strand.
ATAAGCTTATTCAGCAAGTACGGGGAAATAGATCAGTGTTAATGTAACAACTGATGGAGCTAAATACAAGTCAAACCTAGATGAAAACCTGTCAAAGGCAGCAAATGACGACACTTGCAGAGTTTCACCTTCAGCAGCATAAAGTGGCTTAAAACAAGTGAAAATGTTTCCTGAATTTATTCTTTAAATATTTTGTTAACCGTGTATCATTATCCTCTCGCATGATAACGTATCCAATACTTTGTGTTGGTCTATCCTTTAAAATACATGGGAGATTGTAGTTAAATTAATTCGTTTTACTTAAATTTTATTTTTATTTATACTTTATCATTTGAAAACCATTTATTCTATTTTCCCTTTTGGTGACTTTGTAAAGATGAACAATAAAAGCTAAAACAATGCATTAAAACAATACTAAAACATGGAGCAACATGCAGTGTGATAAAGTGCCCACAAGGAGGTGCCAGAGCGCCACGGCTCCAAACATTGTTACAGGTTAAGAATAATCAGATTTAATTAAAACAAAAAGCATCTTTCCCTGACTGAAAAAATATCTAATTTAATTTAACTTTGATAATTTGATTCCAACATCAACTAATCAAATTATCCCTGAAAAACAAAACTATTTAACTCTTTAACCCAATTTTCTAAATCAGATTGCCGATTTATTTAATGTCATTTTGACAAGATAATAAATATCAGGCATCGACCCAATATTTAAGTCACTCTTTCAGGCCACAACTGAACAATCTGAGCTTTTATTCATCTTCTGAATCCACTTTAGAATGTAGATAAACTAAAACGTTGCAGTGAATGGTTTCCGGTGAATTCCTAGTGGCGTCTTGTTATACAGTATAGCAGCGCTATGAGCTCATACATTTCTGGCTTTTCACATCTTGCTCGGGAATTTTCAAGCCTTAATTCGAACAACCAAATAACTGTCAGAAACCTCAGTAAACACACCTACCTCTGTTTCCTTCAGGAAATCTCAAACTTTTATCTTTTAATCTTCTGCACTACTGGAGCATTAAATAATAACTTACATGTTATATTTTCCCCCTTTTTGTCTGTAGTGCAAGTCGGTGGTGGCGATATAAACAGTATTATTAGCCAAATCCATTTCAAATGGTCCCCTTCTGGTGTAGCAAGAAAACCAAAATTACTCTGTGAGGATCAAATGGCAGTAGGGCCTTTGATGAGGGCTTTAATTCCTGTCTGTGTTAAAACTGGAGCGTCGGATTACAGCCGCCCTCTCTCGGTTTTTGTGCTGCGGCCCAGATTGTCTGATTCAGACGTCTGCTTGTTGAATCTGGATGTTTCAGGTTGATCTGATAGGGGCGGTCTTATCGGGCAGATCTAAGTTTGGCAGTTGGTCCTGAGACATTTTAAGTCTCCGGGGCACAATGACCTGCAAAAAAAAACATGTACAAAGAGCTCAGAGGCCTTGCATGGACATGCGCTGTCAATGCAAAGGATAAAGTGTTTAGTGGTTGAATATAAATTGAAATATAAGAGCTCTGTGTGGTTTTTTTTCTGTTTGGAGGCCAAAGAAAGAGGATACCTGTGAACATATTCATCTCCAACAAACTGATCATTATGGAAGTGGAGCAGGTGGCTAAACCGGACATTTGCTTAGTGTACACAGAGCAGGTTTGCCATATTAGTATTCAGACCTCTTGAACGCTTTCCCATTTTGGCCCATTACAACCACAAACTTTGATTTATTTTATTGGGATTTTATGTGATGGAGCAACGTATAACTGAAGTGATTAGAAAAGGATACATGGGTATCAAAATATTTTGCCAATAAAATCTGAAAACTGTGGTGCAGAAATGTAATTAGCAGCCTTTACTTTAATACCTACCTTCAACCAATTGCCTTCAAAAGTCAAGAAATTACAATAAGCAAGGAACATGACAGAAAGCAGAGATGAAGATGTCGGGAGGTTTAAAGTGTAGTTAAAATTTAAAAGAATACCCCATACTTTTAACCTTTCACACAGCACTTCAAGCCATCATCTAAAAGAGTACGACACAACTGCAAACCTGCACTTGGCCATCAACCGTGATTGACAGGCTGGGCAAACAGAGCATTAAAGGGGACATATTATGGTTTTCAGTTCTTCCTTTTCACATTTAAATCATTCACTTGTGCTCTATATAAAGAGGAACTGCAATGCTTTGGTCCGGATTCCTTGTTATTTTTGCCCCACAGCCCCTCTTTTACCCCTGTTCTGAAGTGTGTCTGACAGTAACTCGTTTTTGTGCCGTCTCTTTAAATCTAAAAGAGGCTCTTCACACCCCGCCCCCCTCCTGGTCACAGAGCGATCCACTCCACCCTGTTCGGCCATTTTTGTAGTATGCTGCGGGACGGTGTAATGAATTGCGTGGGTTAATACACTGAACAACCATACATTCTCACTTATCCACTTGTAACTTTGGTATCTTGGAGTACAAAAATCGGAGAAAAAAAACAATGAAAATGGCGTATTCACAAAATTGGTTAGCCAGAAGTCCATGACCTTGTTTAGGAGCTCTGCAGCAAACACTGTGACGTAATTATTCAGAAAACGTAATTGAACAGATTGAAAAATATGACCCAAAGAAAATATAAAGGTATCTGTGCAGCACCGGGTCAGACTACGTTCAAATTGTCTGCACTCCTAAAAACTCCAAGTGCACATCAAAATGCCTTTAAGGGGTAAAAAAGTGGATTTTGCACAATATGTCCAAGAGGTTAATGTTAAGAGCCGCAGATATCCCCATCTCAGGTGGAAGAACCTGCCGGCAGGACAACTACTAGTCATGCACTCCACTGGTACTTAAGGAGGACCACGGATTAGACATCCTATTTTAGGGCAAGGCAAGGCAAATTTAATTGTGTAGCACATTTCAGTACAAAGACAATGCAAAATGCTTTACATGATTAAAATATAGGAAAATAAAACAGAATAAAAGCAAGTTGGAATAAAATGTAGAAAAAAAATAAAACATGGAAAAATATAAACTAAAAGCAAATATTAAAAACAGTTGGACTACAAAGTTGACATAATGATGTTTCAGTAAAAGTTTAACTAGAACAGTCAAAGACAATCCTAAACAGATGTGTTTTTAATCTCGATTTAAAAGAGCTTAGGTTTTTAGCACTTTTACAGTTTTCTGGAAGTTTGTTCCAGATAATTGGAGCATAGGAACTAAATGCTGCTTCTCCGTTTTTGGTTCTGGTTCTAGGTATGCAAATAAGGCTGGAGTCAGATGACCTGAGTGGTCTGGAGGGTTGATACACTGATAACTAGTCTGTGATGTATTTAGGTGCTAAGCCATTCAGGGATTTATAGACTAACAAGTATTTTAAAGTCTATTCTCTGAGATACAGGGAGCCGGTGTAAGTACTTTAGAACTGGGGTGATGTGCTCTACTTTCTTACGCCACAAGCCATGTTTGGGACAAAGCAAACAAACTGTGGTCAGATGAGAATAAAACTGAACTTTCTGGTTAACAAGCAAAACCCTGAGACATTACTCTGACAATATGATCTTTACAGAGAAACATAGTAGCGGCAGCGTCATGCTGTGGAGATGGGTTTCTCAAGCAGGGTCATAGAAGCTGACCAGAGCTGATGCGATGATAGAGCAGATGGACCTAAACGAAGGCCGATAATAGAGATAAGAAAAACTGGTAGATGCTGCAAAAGACTTAAGACTGGGGCAGATTTTCCCCTTCAGCAAGGGCAACGGTCCTAAACATACAGCCGGAGAGAGTTTAGTTTAGATCAAAGCATATTCATTAACTAGGATGACAAAATCAAAGTCCAGATCTAAATCCAACTGAAAGATTTAGCAAGACTAGAAAATTGCTGTTGACACATTCCAATCCAACTGAGCTTGAGCCTTAGAATAAAGGAGGAAAATCAAATCCAAAACCCATAGATTGCTCAACAAGCCATTGGCAGGTTTAACAGATTAATAAATCATTTGAATAAATCATTTCTTTTTCTGAAGATCTGTGGCGAAGGTAAAGATAGGCCTTTTTTTCCTGTGCAGGTATTTAAAAAAAAAAATCTGTGCTGTAGCTGTAGGGCCGACTGATTGCTTTTACTTTAAGTGATGCCTTACGCAGCACAATTACTCACACACAGCCCTGCATTGCACTGTGATCTGACTTTTGTGCTCAAACGAATGTGAGCCGCAGCAGTAGCCGATGAAAGCTGTATTCTCGGGCGAGACGTGCCCCCTGCTGAGGCCCACCATTTGTTTGACCTGACAGACGGAGATCAGAGTGAAGAGAGATGAGTGGGAACCCACCAAGCACGCTCAGGTTTCTTGGTGCCGTGAAAAGATTTGTCCCGTCCATTCAGATCTGATGGAGTTTCCCATGTTCTGCACCGCAGCAGCTTTTTGTTGGGCTATCTTTCTCATCTGCGTGCACACAAGAGATGCGCGTAAGGCTGACGTTGTGGTCAGTTTGGTTTCCTTGATGCCACCACGAATTGTGTGCGCCACAGTTGGGAAGTTTGCTCTCGCCACAAATCACAGGAAGACGGGTTCTGGCCAATTACTCTGGAAAAGACTGGAGACAGGTAAACAGGTGAGGAAAGAAACACAAGAGGGGGGGGGGGGTGGGTCTGGGTGAAGGAGGGAGTGGGATGAAATGAGCTGGAAAGCGAGGTGACCTTAGTTTAAAAGGGTTGGGGGTAAGGGGTCAACATTAGAGGTAAAAGAGGAGGCGAGGAAGAAGGATTAGGGGACCTGTAGCTAGAAGGTTGAACTTCTCGGATCGAGGTCAGAGCTCACATCAGGCGTGGCAGGAAGCATTGTTTTTCAACCACTGATTTTGGCATAGGTGCTGTTTTTTGAAATGTAACTGAGGAATGTGGTTGATCCAGTGTTGACCCCCCTGAAGATGACCCTGGGTAAACCTCCCTCAGGCGCTGAAATGGCACAAATGTGCTACATCTTCCTGCTGATTGGGAACGCCATCTCGGTTTCCACACAGTTTAATGGATACAACTGCGACGCCAACTACCACAGCAGGTTTCCGGGTGAGAAAACCACGCAACACGTTGCCTCTATTTTCAGTCCATACGTTTCCATTATTCTGCTTTAATGTGACTAAAATGGAGCTGTTATCTAAAGTGACAAATCAGCACAAGCTAAACCAGCCAGAGCCTCTTCAGGTGGTAATTGTCAGTAGCTCCTGCAGGAAATGTTTAATGTTTCTCCCACTGTGTCCACAAAGAAAACATTGGCTTTCTGTTGGCCAAGATTTATCCTCACATAAAGTAACACCATTAGAGAACTGTTTTAAAAATATATTTTCATGGATGAATAAATTGTGGAGTTTGGTATATTTCTATTTGCATCACATCACATTTCTGTTTGTTTATTTTATCTTATTTTTCCACACAAACAAATAGAGTTAAAACAAACAAAAAATATTTTAATGTCTAATATATTTTTTCCAATGTTATTTTCCCTTCATTCGATTGATGCTATGTTATAAAGACTTTTAAATTGTTGGTAAATCTGTCATTTCTTGTTTTCCTGGGTAAAATAACCACACTGCCAATCTGATTATACAACATGCAAAACCTCTAGGAATAATTTGTTCCCTAACTTTATGTACATCTAAACCGCTATTTGCAATTCTATACTATTTATTTATTGATTTATGACAGTATTATAACATTTGTTCTATGTTTTTTTTCCTGGTACTTTTTAATTGATTTCATTTAGCTTATTTTGTTTCATTTCACTTTCGTTCCTTTTGTAATCTGCCTAACAAAAATGCCGGCTGTTAGTTTCACTTTGATATAAGAAGTCATTAATTGGCAAAATTTTAGGTTTTATTTTATTTATTTATTTTTTACCATGAACAAAAGCCATGATTTTTATTCTGCCTCATGGGAACACTAATCCCACTAAAGAAATAAATACCATATACATCAAAATTTATAGCAATAATTAAGACAAAGTTGATCAACTTTGACACTCTTCACTTGCAAACCACTTACTACATTACTTTAGAAACAAAATGTTGCTGTCGGCACTCACTCAGTCACACACTGAACTTTTTGAATTGGGAATTGTTGATTTCCCGCCCCGTGTGTCTCTCGTTTGTGTCCGCAGCGGAGCGGGACATTAGCATTTACTGCGGGGTCCAAACCATCACCCTGAAGATCAATTTCTGTCCCGTGCTCTACTCGGGCTACACAGCTGCAGACCTGGCCCTGAACGGCCAGCACAGCGACGCTCAGTGTCGCGGCTTCATCAACAACAACACGTTCCCCACGGCCGTCCTCTTCAGCATCAGCCTCAGCACTCTGGAGGCCTGTGGCAACAACCTAGTTGTAAGGGACACACACACACAAAACATCACTTTCATTAAACAACAGCCAAATTTAATCATGATACATTTTCATTCAACAACTGAAGTTTAGTTTGTGAGATATTTCTGGTGTTTGTGCAGGTCAGCACAGCTTATGGGGTCAACGCCTTCGGGAACATGTCTCTGGTACAAATTGGGAATATCTCAGGATACATTGACACTCCCGACCCTCCAACTATAATCAGCTACCTGCCTGGGTTGCTGTATAAATTCAGCTGCAGCTACCCGCTAGAGTACCTGGTCAATAACTCTCAGCTGGCGTCGTAAGTTACTTCCCTTTAGTGTCCATAAGAGAGCCTGGCCTTTTTCGTAATGAATTTCTGAAGCCTTCACCACAGTAAATCTTTGTCTATTGAGTTTTGTGGCACTTCATTTCAGAGCACCTATATTCTATTATTTGTAATAGCTCACAAATTCATTACGATACGTATTTTAGTTCAAGTAAACACGTGAAGTTCAATATCGGGCCGCACATCAATGGAAAACTGCCAATAATGAATGTTCTATTTTCACAGCTCCTCTGCTGCTGTTTCAGTCAAGGACAGTAACGGCACATTCGTTAGCACGCTGAGTATGATCCTGTACAATGTGAGTACACAGTTAAGTTAAATGTCTGTTTCACGCTTGAGAAACCATCTTTTAGTCAAAGTTGTTTTTAAAAAATGTTTTCAATGTGTTTGCTTTTTCCTATGTAATGATTCGAAGAAATGTAGAAGGTCAGGCGGTTTTATAACAGAGGTTCAAAAATTGCCTTATTTTCAATACATCTCCTAAAAAAGTCAAAACAGAATGAAAAAGAAAATCGGTGCGGCTGAGAGACATTTTTTGGAAAGCTACTGTTTTTCTGAAAACAGCATGTGCTGAATTTTTCTGTTTTAGAAGAAGGCCTAGTCACCCCTTGCAAATATGTGAGGTCATCTTCTGTTGTGGTAAAATAACTTCACAAAAAAATTGTAGCAAAACAGGGATCCGTGTCCTCTTTGCTTCTCATAGCGCCAAACTATTTAAAACACTTAAATAACTTCTCTGTAAATATAAGGTTTAGGCAAGGAGCTATTTTTCTATAGCCAGTTTATGACTTTTGCAAAAAGAAAAAAAAATCCCACAGCATCACTGTTTCTCCATCTTTAAGCTATTCCTCCTTTCTTTCATGCCAGACTCACCAGGAGTGTTTATTGCTGAAAAGTTCAGTTATGCCCCCGTTCCTCTAGTACCAACTCAGAGCAGTTCACTACGTTTGCTCGCTTTTCCATTGGAAACGGTTCCACGTAAGTTATTATTTGTAGTACCTGCTTGCTTGCAGTTCCAACCTTTCCCAGCCACACTGAAAACATGATGTCAGAAGTGTGTAGGCCACTGATTGGTTAGGGGGCGGCATCACTAGTCACATCATATTTTAATGACTTATATCTTCAACTCTTAAATAATTTTATACTGGGCTGGTTGTGTATGAGCACTAATATAGCAAGCTAACATTAGGTAGCGCTAGCAATTGGTAGCGTTAGCATTAGGTAGCGCTAGCAATAGGTAGCGTTAGCTTACCTTCATGTCTATTCTCATCTGACCAAAGACAGTGGTTTTTGCTAACGTCCCAGTAGTGTTTACATTTCTCATGGTATGGCAGAAAATGTTGTTGTTTAAAACTTTTTATTGACTGTAGCTGTTGAATGGTTCATGCTGTTTGCAAATAAATTCAATGTATTTGCAAATCATATAGAAATAATCATAAGCTAGTATCATATAGATCAATCCAAATCATAGCAGCACGGTACAATCATATCAGCAGCTCTGACTCAATGGGTATCTGTTTTCTTGAAGGTAATTCTCATTTGCATTGTTTAGCTAACATCAGCGTTTCTAGCAAGGACACAAAGGTATAAAAAAATGTAATTGTATAAAGGTATCAGTCAGGTGAAAACTGCAAAAGGTCTCATTGGGCTTTAAAGGGTCAAAACTCACTGGTACTGGAAATGCTAACACTTTCATCCACCATGACAAAGATCCCAGGTTCTTCTGAAGAAAAATAACCACAGAGCATGATGCTGCCACTGGCATGTCTAATTGTGACTATGCTGTGTTTTCGTTGATGCGCAGTGCTGTCTCTGAGCCAAATTTACCATTTAGCATTGTGGCCCAAAGTTCAGACATGGATGTTTTCTGTGGAAGAAAATGTTTCTGCCTTGTTACTAGATATATGTGAAAAAGGAGATTGCTGTGATATGTAGAACACAACCAGTTCTTATGGGAAATCGCTGCAATTTCAGTGTCATCATCAGTCAGTTGACAGCCTCCCAGGAACCAGTTATTTGTGTTTTGATCAATTTAGGGAAAATATTCTATTTAAATTCACTGTGGTCAAAGGTTTCTCTGGTTTTTGACGTCTGTGTTCACCTTGGTATATATATGATGCAGTACATCCTTTCTTATCCTCTCCTGAATGATACCTTTGCACAAGGAGAACCTTGTGATGCTTTCTAAACACCCTGCAAACCATGGCTTTGGCTCAAGGATGCAAATAAACACACATCAGGAGCATCCAACTAGAATAGCTTAACTTTATTTCAGGTTTATCAGATTTGCTAGAATTCAAGAAGACTGAATGGTGAGATTAAATCGAAAAGGTTTTCAACAAAGTATTAGTTTAAATGTGCACACACTGAGGCATGCAGTTTATTATAGCATTTTCATTTTTTGTATTTTTCCCTCTAACAGATTTGTTAATTTTCCAGCTGAGTTGTACAAGGATGCTTGTCACATTGTAGGAAGAAAAAAGTTTGGAAATGTTTAATTAAAGATTTAAAACTTGGAATTTAAAAGGGATGTGTACACTTCTGAGAGCCACTCTGTTATGTTAAATCAAAGTTTTCCGTCTCTTGTTTGTCACAGCAAAAGGTTATTTTCTCATATTAATTTGTCTTTTATCACTTTACCTTTTCCTGCAGGACTCGACGTACAGAGAGCCTCTGTCGATTCCAATGACAGGTCTCGCTCTGAAAACCAGAGTATTTGCTGCTGTGAAAGCCACAAACTTAGACAAACGGTACGGTAGTTTGCTTACTTCAGATTATGCTGTGATCTTCATAGATCATTAACCTTTTAAGAAACACATCTCATTTTACCCGTTGTAACGTGTTATCTTTACAACATAACTTCACTTCTGCACAGATGATATTTCTGATTCTCAACAGGATCTTTCCCAGCATCATTTCTTTTTTGTCCCCCCAGATGTAGACTTATTTTCTGCGCTTAGCCTACTTTCATTATGCCATTATGTTATTATTGGACGTGAAGGCGCCAGTCTGCGGCGAAGAAAGCCCAATCTGTGCTTTCCCATGTGCAGTTAGATCTCTATCCCATCTCACAGTTTTGTCCCTCTTGCAGATGGAATATCTTGATGGACTACTGTTACACCACCCCCTCAGGGAATCCTAATGATGAACTCCGCTATGACCTTTTCTTTGGGTAATCTTGCTTTTTTTTTTTTTTTCATTCAAGATGATGACTTGATAAACCACAAAAGAGAGTCATTACCTTTTCATGCTCTCTGCTAGGCTTATCCTCATGAATGCTTCCATCCTGTGACAGCTTAAGCATACATCCAGACAACCGGCATGTCATTTTTAGTGCACGCATGTTTAAATATGCATGTGTGTCTGTGGTGCATGTGTGCAGATGCTATAAAGATTCTCAGACAACCGTTTTTGAGAACGGCAAGAGTCAGATTGGGCGTTTCTCCTTCGAGGTCTTCCGATTTGTGAAACACAGACACCAGAAGATGTCCACCGTGTTCTTGCACTGTGTCACCAAGCTTTGCAGGGCCGACGACTGCATCATGCTCATTCCGGTATGGGTGAAAATCTGTAAATGTGTGTAAATGCCTTCTGATTTCGGCGAGGACTGAAACTGGGCAATGTGATTGACAGATTTGTGGGCGACGGCGCAGGAGGGATGGAGAGCAGAGCCTTGATTCCCAGCCAGTGGCGTCTGGGAACGCAGTTATCACTGCTGGTCCAATCATCACAAGGAGTGGTATGAACAATAAACTGATCCTTAGAGGAACAGGCTGACATTTTTACAGATAGTCTGATCTGCCAGCATGGCAGAGCACAAACAGGCAAAAATGGAGGCTTGCTTATAAAATCTTATAGATTGTTGGATTCATTCAAACAAGATACAAAAATGCTTAAAATGAAAAAGGTTCTAATGTTCACTTATTTTTTTATTTTACAGATGAAACACCTGTCAACAACTCTCAGCTCGGTAAGAATATTTCCTCACTTAGCATCAATTGCAATTATGATTACATTTTAAACTTGAACTTAATGTATAATTTTTTCAGTTAACAGTTTCAAAGCATCATTAAAGAAATTATCCGTTTAATTTTCTTTGGCTCCATTTTCCATCCACCAGCACCTGCTAATTCCTCCCAGCCTTTAAACTCTTTGACCGTAGCTCTGATCTCGGGTGTGGCCATACTGGCCGCGGTCAGCGTTGGCTTCTTCACGCTGTCTCTTCGCCTCCTGCAAAAGTCCCGCCTCCCAACAGTTGCCTCCTCAGGTGTTTGGAATCCCAGCTTTAAATGATTTTGGCTGCTTTTCTTAGTCTTTCTAGCCTCTTCAGAGCATCTGTTTGCTCACCTTGATACACTCATAACCATGTTTTATATACATATAACATGTTTTAGGTATTTATTGACTTCAATACCTCATTTTTGGGTTTGTCAGTAGTTTACAACAATCTTGTTACAGTTAGGAAAGTAGAAATGATTGAACCAACATAGATATTTCTCACAACTGTTATTTGTTAATATTTTATCTTTTTGGCCACTCACTAGGAAAATTGTTGCATTTTAAATTTAACAATTCTTCAAATTAGCAATAAATATTATGCAGTATACTGTACAAGCCAACATGTGACTATGAAAAGTGTTCATACCTGATCATTTTCACATTTTGTCATGTTACAACCACAAATTGCGATACCCTTTGTTGGGATTGGATGTTTTAGACCAGCACAAAGTGCTGTTTATGAACAGAACAAAGAAAAATAAAACATTACGGAGGAAACCACATTGCAGTGGAATAATAGCAGCAGGTCAAGATATAAAACAAGTTGGATTACAAATTTCAACATTAGCATTCAAAGGCAACTCTAAACAAATAGCTTTTTAACCTTGATTTAAAGGAACTTAGAGTTTCACCACTTTTACTCTTTTGGGAGTTTGTTCCAGATAGGTGGAGCATAAAAACTAAATGCTGCTTCTCCATGTTTGGTTCTGGGGATGCAGACTGACAACAGTTCAGGAATATATTTTGGTGCTAAGCCATTCAGTGATTTATAGACTAACAGAAGTATTTTAAAGGCTATTTCCTGAGAGACAGAGAGCCAGTGTAAGGACTTTAGAACTGGGGTGACGTGCTCTACTTTCTTAGTCTTAGCGAGGACCTGTGAAAACAGGTCTGCCTAAAAAGAAAAATAAATGCCCAGATTCCTTTTTCAAGATCCTGCTGAACCATAAGTCCTTTAATCCTGGAAATGTTCTTTAGGTGATAGAAGGCCGACCTTGTAATTGTGTTCAGATGCCTTTGAAGATTTAGATCTGAATCCATCACAATACGCAGATTTCGGGCCTGATCGGTGGTTCCTAGCTGAAACAACTGAAGCTGTGTGCTAACTTTTGATCTCTCCTCTATTGGTCCAAAAATTATTACTTCAGTTTTGTTTTTATTCAATTGAAGAAAAATTTGGTACATCTATGCATTGATTTCTTCTAAGCATTTACTCAGCGCTTCAATGGGTTCATAGTCACCCGGTGACATGGTGATGTAAAGCTGTGTGTCCTCTGCATAATTATGGTAACTTGTGTTGTTGTTTTTCATGATCTGAGATGTAGATATTAAATTGGAGGGTACCCAAGATGGACCCTTGGGGAACCCTGCAAATGATTTTTGTCACCTCTGATGTAAAGTTACCTACTGACACAAAAAGTCCCTGTCTTTTATGTAGGGTCTAAACCAGTCGAGTGCTGTACCAGAAAGGTGGACCCAGTTTTCTGAGCGCTCTAATAGAATGGAGTGATCAACTGTGTCAAAGGCTGCACTGAGGTCCAATAATACCAGCACTGTGATTCTTCCACAGTTTGCATTTATACGGATGTCATTGAACACCTTGACAAGGGCAGTCTCTGTACTGTGGTGAGCACTGAAACGTGACTGGAAAATGTCAAAGCGGCTGGTCATTGTTAAGAAGGTATATAATTGTTGAAACACAGCTTTTCCAATAATCTTACTGATAAAGGGGAGGTTTGAAGTTATCGGCCTGTACTTCTGTAGTAGTAGTTTGTTCAGAATGTTATCTTTCAACAGTGGTTTGATAATTGCTGTTTTTAGGGAATGCGGGAATACACCTGACAGAAGGGACATGTTTATTACCTGCATAATATCAGACGTTTGTCATAGGATCATCTTATACTTCGATCACAGGAGCAACTTCTTTGGGGAATGTCTTTTGAAAGTTTTTTTTTCCACATTGTATTTTACAAAATAGTTAGACTGGATAGAGAGTTTGTCAACATAAATGTGTTTTTTTTAGGCAACAAGTTATATATTTAATTTAGAATCTAGACTAAATCATTCCTGTGCAGTGCTGGCTCCATGTTTAGAGTCATTGTCCTGCTGGAAGGTAAACCTCCAGTTGCCAAATCTTTTGCTGCCTTTAACAACATTTACTCCCGGATGGTCCTGTATTCAGCTCCATCTATACTCCCATCAACTCTGACCAACTACCCTTCCCCTGCTGAAGTAAAGCACCCCCACAGCATGATACTGCCACCACCATGCTTCATGCCCATGATGGTTTTTTAGGGGGCGTTTCTTTATCACGCAGAGTTTGGCATGCCAGCTAAATTGTTCCGTTTTTACATTTTCAGATGTTTAATTGATCACTGCTTACAGAGATAATCAAAGTTTTGGATTTTGGTCTGTAACGTAAGCCTGATTTAGATTTTTACCCAATATTCCCCCTCACCTGTCTAGTGTGGTCCTTCATTGTCATGATGCTGTTTGTTCTCTAATGTTCTCTACCAAACCTATGAGGCCCGCACAGAACATCTGTAACTACACTGAGACTAAATAACACTCTGATGGATTCTGTTTACTAAGTGGGATACTGGTGCTGAATATTATTTAGGAGTATCAGAGTAAAGGTAAACATAAGCTACACTTTCAGATTTGTATTTCCAACAATGTTTCAACAGCTCCTTCAGTTTTATAAGTATATCATGCATCGTGTTGATCACAAATCCACTAAAATAGTTTCAAGTTTATGGTTGTAACATTACAAAATGTGAAACAGTTAAAGGGTATGAGCACTTTTGAAAAACACTGTAATCCAGTCAGTTCTCAGCATTGTTTCGTATTATCAAGGTTAAAAGTATATGTATAAGACAAAAAATGTGTACATTTGTTTTTGTCTTTTTGAAAATAAATAAATAAATAAATCAAAATTTTACTCAACTTTTTGTATATGCTGGGAGACATGTCATGAATGAAAGACGTTGTGACTTACATTGTGTGTTTATAAGCTGCCTTTAGAGCAGAATGCAAATCTTTTATACAATGGGAATACATTTCCAAGTAGGTTATTTATTTCAAGGTAAAGGTGATGTGAGTGTATGTTGATGATTTTTCTGCTAATTCTTTGAAACCAGTAAGTGGTTTCATATTCCTTTTTGATGATGGCTCAGCTCATCTGGAGTACTCTATGCATTACGCTCACATACTCTTTAGGTTGACAGTCTGTATAATCTTCTGGACAACACATCCTCTGTAGTAACTACTCTATGTTTCTAGATAGAGTTGATTTTCTTCATGGATGTTTAATAAAACCTTCAATCATTAGCTCATGTCAAAGAGATCCTGTTTCTGCTAAACTAAATGCTAGTACTGAATCTGTTGAGTTATACCGACGATCAACGTAAGGGGCATAGGCCTGTAGCATCATTTTTACATACTTCTTCCTTTTCAAGTGTTCAGGCCTGTAGCTCATGATAGGTAATATCAATGTCATTCCAATGTTTGAAGCCCAGAAATATCTAAAAAACTTGGAACCACAAGGCAGCCAAAAAGATACAGATTAGCGATTAGGTGCACTGAACCTGTACGTCAATGCATGTCACAATGTCCACCCATGGGAACAGTAGTGGCTAAACCTCCTGCTCAGATTTGAGTGCATGAAGTGAGGAGTTATATAATGATTTATGCAGTGCAGGAGAGAGTCTCTGAATAAAGGTTTTCTGCGAGCTGCGGCTCGCAGGCCCAGCGAACCAGCAACCTAAGAATTTAAATTCAGCACAGTGATGAATGATTGGTCCCAGACTTCATGAGGGTGGCCTGAGGGCCTGACGTCCTCTAGTAGGCCCCGTGCTCACTGCCCTGCCCCGTGGAGCTCAACTGGTATTTAGTAGAGAACACCTGGATTGGCAGGTTTGGCGTTGACGTCCTGTTCTTTTCACAGATGAGAGCAGGTTCACACTGAGTTCATGTGACAGACGTAAAAGGGTCTGGAGAAGCTGTGGTGAACCTTACACTGCCTGCATTGTTCAGCGTGATCGGTTTGGTGGTGGGTCAGTGTTGGTCTGGGGAGCCATATCCATGGAGGAACACACAGACCTGTACAGGATAAACAATGACACCACGACTGTCATTAGCTTTCAGTCCTGAGACCCATTGTTAGACCCTTCGCTGGTGCAGTGGGTCCTAGGCCCCTCCTGGTCCATGATATGTGGCAAGAGTATGCAGGCAGTTCCTGGAGGACGAAGGAAGTGATACTAAATTCAATTGAACAGCTCCAGAAAATCCTGTTTAGGTACATCCGACACCACCAGGTTGCTCCTCGGACTGTCCAGGACGTCATAGATGCCCTGATCAGGGAGGAAATACTCCAGGACACCATCCTTAATCTCATAAGAAGCATGCCTTGACATTCTTAGACATGAGGATAAGCACATGGGGGCCATACTAACTACTGAGTAGCTTTCTGAGTTGCTTCAATGACATGTCAGCAAATCGGACTAGGCAGTCGCATTATTACTTTGACTCACCCTGTGTCTTCAGATTAAGCCCTCTGTGGGTTGATCACTTTTATCAAATGTTGTAGCATGCTTTTGTTCCTAACACATTACACGTTCCATATCAGTATGGACTTCCAGCATGATTTTTTTTTCTAATTGAGATCTAATGTGTTTTCAAAATGTTCCTTTATTTTTCTGAGCAGTATACTAGAGCAGAGGTGTCCAAACCTTTCAGCTTGTGGGCCACAAAAATGACAAAAAAAATAACATGATTAAAAAATTGCTGTGATTTTTTTTAATCCGATCTACAAAAATATGATAATTTTAAATAAACAAAATAAGATATCTGTATTTAGCCAATTTTAATAAATTAATTCCAATCAGATTTTAAAGCACCAAAGTCTACAATTGAGTAAATGTTGTATAGATGTAGTCCTATTTACAATTAAATTAAAGAGCATGTAATATGTGTGGATATTAAAAAACAAAGGTTTTATTGTAAGATTTTATCTTGTCTGTAATAATTTTTGCCCTAATTAAAAATAAGTAAAAAAGTAAAAATAAAATAAGTTTCCATTTGCTCCAGCCACCAGTTCTTGTCAGCGTTGAAATGCAGTCAGGGGGCTGCACAAAATCTGGACAGGGGCCGCACTTTGGACACGCCTGTATTAGAGGTTGTGGCCCAAAGTTAAAGTTTGGTTTCATGAGGCCATGACACCTTCTCCCACAAGGTTATGTTAGCTTATCCTGTCGCTGTTTCCCTGGAGAGAAACTAATGAGGAAGTTAATTATTTTGACACTTTGAACACCCTCTAATCTTGCTATCAGCAACAGCAATTTAAAACACAAAAAATTGCCTGCTTAGTTAATTAAACATCCTTGTCATACAACAGTTTGATTGTGTGAGCAGCTCTGAGTGCCCGAACAATTTCACTAAGGTGAGTAATTTATTTCAGAACTCGTTGCACATTTTGGCGACCACTTATCATAATTTCCTATGGCTCATACAAAAGGTTCAAGTTTTAGCTCAAAAATATTTTTAGTAGAAAATCAGACCAAATCTTGTTTTGGTTTAAATCTGATTATAGATCATAATTTCTTTTATCTTTTTGTCAGCTGGACTCTGACCAGAAAGTCCGAAATTACACACAAATACTGTATATTAGCTGGAAAACCACCCAAATAGAGGCGTTAACAGTGCCAGTGTTTTTGTTCCCATTTAGGCCAGACTGTATGCTTATGGAATCACAATTGTCCTGGTGTACCAGTTTCTGACGAACTCCTACAATCATGCAAAATCACCACTCACTCATAATTGAACAGTTTTTCTTCCCGTTAGTGTGCTGTATAGTGTCTTTGGCAATACCCCAAGAGATCTACTATCACAAGAAGATCAAAGTTTCTGTGCACACATAAAACAGCTCAGTCTTTTCTGTATCATTCTGACCTCAGAAATAATCCAAGAGGACAGTAGGATCAGACAGACTCCTAAATTAGCAGCTGCTATAGGAATGGTGTAGAACGCTTTCACCAGTGCACCACTGCAAGTCTTATTTCTACAGTTGTAGCATCCATAGTATATGCCATGAAGGATCCTCTAATTGCTGGACCATGCATGTATATATGCCAGGGGTTGACAATTCTGGTCCTGGAAGGCCTGTTGACATTTTAGACATTTCCTTGTTGAAACCCACTGTACTTAAAGGAAAGGTCATTAGCAGGATTCTGTGGACCTATCACTGAATGGTGAGACTGGTGAGATACTTCCACCATTTGAATCAGGGAGCAGAGACACATCTAAAATTGGGAGGATTCTAAGATTTTTTTTTCCAAAGTGGAGAATATTAAAATTAGTATTTGAGGTGTCTCAGTGTGGAGTGGACAACTGCAGATTATTAAAAACAATGATTGAAAGGAGCATTTTTTCTAGATAATCTGTACAATTTTAGTAATAGTAATATTTAGTAATAATAGTAATATTATTTTGAACTAGAGCCTAACAGCAAAGCTGTT
Source organism: Fundulus diaphanus (assembly GCA_037039145.1). Taxonomy (NCBI): domain Eukaryota; kingdom Metazoa; phylum Chordata; class Actinopteri; order Cyprinodontiformes; family Fundulidae; genus Fundulus; species Fundulus diaphanus. The sequence goes on from CM073124.1 coordinate 19,366,659, forward strand.
TTAATGCTTTTATCTACATCTCAATTGGTGCTGAATCTGTTTCCATTTAACCTAAAATTGAGGATAAAAGAGCCACTGAGAGTATTTTAGACTTCTTTAGTGATAAAATGACTCTTGAGACAGAAACTATACATATAATCTAACAAGCCAGAGGGATGCTACAGCTTCAGTACTGGACTCTCATACATAAAACAACGTGGGACTCTCGCTTACGTCAGTTTATGTGGATCAGGAAGGACCTGCTCCAGGATTAGTCGATCCTTCCCTTGTCGTCTTTGGGATACGTGTCACTGTTAGACTGTGAAATAGCCTGACCTCAGGGATACCCACGTGTCCATTCTGTCCTGAGATAACTGTCCATTTGTTTATGCATGCCAGCTCTGTGGTGTCCATGGCATCCGTGAGTAATCTGCTGTTTCCTAGTCTAACAGCTTTCTGCAGCTCCAGCCTCTGTGATCATATAATCCTTAACAAAAGGATAAACAGCAGTGGTAAAACAAATCAAGTGCTACAACTGTAGGGGAAACCCACCCTTGCCCAGCATTACTTTTGCCATGTTTGAGATGTTCTTTTAATTTCGAGGTTGATAATGTCAACCCTCTTGCCACCTTCTGGAGTGGCATAGGTATTACAGCGTTCTGACTGAAATCCCAGAGGCAGTGTAGGAGCAAATTTAGAAAAACATTTTTCTATTTGTGCTCTACAACCCCGTAACACTACTTTCTGATTGATAATAACCTGCTTTATATCCTATCCCATTCAGTATTTTTCTAATCCCTATCTTTTTCAGTAAATCAACCTGTCCCTAATGGGAGACCCTATGAAGTTCCTCAATATTTTTTTTTCTGTGACCACATTTCTCCGCATCTAATGACAACAACAAAAACGCACAGGTGAAAATAATATCGTGTATAACTGAAAGACGTGAGTGTGAGCGTGAATGGTTGTTTGTCCTGTCTGTCTCTGTGTTGCCCTGCGGCAGACTGGTGAGTGGCGACCTGTCCAGGGTGTACTCTGCCTATCGCCCATTGAAATGCTGGAGATAGGTACCAGCACCCCTTCGCGACCCCATGAGGGATAAAGCGAATAAGAAAATGGATGGATGGATAACTGAAAGACATGTTTCTAATGTAAACACAACATAACTTCGCCATGTGTTTCGCATGTTGCTGCACAATTCAATAACATGTTAAACAGAATCAGAATCAGACATACTTTAATAATACGTATGTCTTACGTGGGAGTTATGTAGTGCTGCACAACATAACTCCCACGTTTGATTTACACGTCATAGCTCATTAGCTCTGTCCTGGGATGCCCACTGGAGCCAGTGCAGGTGGTGGGAGACAAAAGGACTGTAAGAAAAATAACATCACTGATGGACAATGTCTTCCACCTCAGGCATGGAGCTGTTGCAGAGCTGGAGAAGTCTTTCAGTGACAGACTACTGCATCCTAAATGCTCTAAAGAGCTCTTCTGCAGGCTGCAGCTATAGACTTTATAATCTCTGTTGCTCACAACAGACTCAGTAACTGTTTACATCATGCTGATGGTTGCACGGGCGCTGATTCGATCATTTATCGTTTGCTGTTTCCCAGATGCTAAGGTAACTTGCACACGCCTTAGCTACATTGGGCTGCTGCTGCACTATCATGCATAATACATATTATATTATCGTGTGTCTGTAAATAGGCTGAAGTTTTTTCTACTGCTTTGTGCAATATGTACTCTGGTATTTACTTTTTATCTTCTATTCTTGGCATTTCTTTAGAGCAAATTTTTTAGATTATACTAGTTTGTTCTTTTTTTCTTCTTTTTCCACGCTAATACATAATTGTGTGCAACTGTCTGTGTCCTTGGGACTGTCACACCTGAATTTCCCCATTGGTAAGATAAGGTAAGGTGCTTTGTTTGTCATTATATATATGCAAGGTACATACAACGAAATTTTGTAAATGAGATGGATGGTTAGCCGGGACAATAAAGTAATTCTTAATCTTAATCCTAATACACAATACAATTTCTACATTTAAAAAAGACAATAATTGGAAAGTTTAAAGAAGTGACGAAAAATAATACTAGACAGTATAAATACCACATGTGAAACACCTGTTTACACATTACTACGAGACGATTTGCATGTGAAAATCATGTTTGCATGTTCTTACGTGAAATGACTTCCACCTGTTTCTGTGCAATGTAATTTCCTTTTTTTGAAAGACCCGTTTACATGTTGATTAAAAATCCAATCTTACAGTATTTCAATGTGAATGTGGGAAAACCTGTCACACATGAAATAAACACCCGAAATTTTTAGAAATTATAGAGTAAAATTGGCATAAAAGCAGAGACAGAAGGCAGAGGTGGCAATATCCATATTAAATTATTTTACCCTGTTTTTTTAAAAAAAGTCTGTAGAAACACTTATTGGCTGACAAGCTGCGAAACACGTTTTCCGTGTGTTTCTTGTGAGCAATCACTTTCACATGTGATTATACATCTTATTTTGGACATGGGGAAATCATGTGTTTATTTCGTAGACATCTTAACTGCTTGTCTTTTATCCACTGCCTACGTTTGGAGTCTTTGATCTTGCATTTAAAGTATTCAAACTATATAAAGTTAACATAATATAAAATAAGGATTCAAACAACAAATAAAAAACTCAAGATCTTATATATAGAACAAGTGTATAAATTGCAAAACTCAGCCAAAAAAAAAACAACTTTTCTAAACAAACAGACTATGTATATAAATTCTGTTTCTGGTGCATACTTTTTTTTTTTATGAAAGTAACATTTGCAACTAAACGCAACAATGTTTACATAGATTTGATGTCATTTTCTTTACTTCATGAATTAGTTTACATCTTTTCTAATCTCAGCTCACGTCCGGCAGAGCCTTTTAAATGTCATGAGTTTGTGAGAGACCAGTCTCTGCGAAAATGAACGAAAAACAATTTGCTACCAAAACCTGTTTGATAACTGAATCAATGTTATATATTTTTTTCTTTCTTTTGCTGTATTGATTTCCTTCTCTGATGACCTATCTAAATATCTGTAGGCGGCTGCTGCATCTCACGTGTCACTCTGCGAGGCTGGTTTTTGTGTGCCGCTCGGCTCGGCTAAATTCAGCTCTGCTCATTACTCTAATCCCTCCTTTCAGCAGCCATTCTGCCGTGTATTCAGCATCTACAATGCCCACAGATAACTAAAATGGGACGAATGAATTCTATCATCCCCCCTCTCAGCTTTCTATCGGTGATAATTGATTAAACCCTCCTTATGAAAATAGAAACGAGGCTGAGCTTCAGCTTTGAATGTTGAACCCAAAGTTCAGGTGAAGCTTGGGGAAATGGAAGGTATTATTTTAAAAAGACCCGAAGAACGTACATCACGGGCAAAATAGCAGAAAGACCTTGGGATAGTGCCCCGCATTTAACCCTCCTGTTGTCCTCATTTTCTGTATACACCCCGTGTCCTCCGGGTCAAAATGACCCGTCTTCACTAAACCCCCAATATAAGCAGCTTAATTGAATTTTAAACACCAAATTTCATCTTGTATATTGTAGTTCACCACAAAATGTGTGAATACTTGAGTTTTCCCTCTCCACTTGAATTTCTATAGCTTAAGAAAATGAACAAAATGATGTCAATACGTCGTCCTCCTCTCGCCTCCTCTTCTCTCCCCTTTTGTTCCCCAATGGAACCATTTGCTCATCCACTGTCACATCAGGCCCTGGATTGTAGAGGTAGGGCAACCGCTCCACCCACTTGTCCCATACCTCTCTTATGGCTGCAAGTTTGTCTGTCACACGTCTTGCTGGTCTTGATTCACGGTCATCAAATCGTATCAGTCTTGAGTAGGTGTGAAAGAGTTTGAGTGGCATTATGGCTCGGAAAATTGGCCTTCCACTCTCTGCATCCCATAGACTAGCTGCAGCCTCACCTCGGTACCTGTATACACCTGCTAGGATTAGCAGCCCTAAATAGGCCTGGAGGTCAATCTCATCCATCTTTTTCCAGCTGTCTCCATATTTGCGAAAACCCTCCAGATTTGTCATCTCCAGGATTATTTTTTCTATTGCTGGTGTGACAAACAGGTAGAATATAGAAACAATATCATGGGCATGAGAAACGGCATACCTTGTGGGTCCTGGGGTCATCTTTACAATGTTTTGTTCTGCATGCCTGCCGTGTTGGTCATATGCTGCTGAGGACCATGGTATTTTGCCATTTTTTGAAAGGAAAGTCTCACTTTCAGCTTCAGGGTTTTCTTCTTCTTCTGAAGATGATTCATCATGCTCTCGGTTGTATTCCTCTCCATCTTCTTCTTCGGATACATCCTCTACTTCCTCTTCTGAATCAGAGTTGTCTTGCTGGACATGTGAGAAAATCACCTCTAAAGCCTCTTCAGTGTTGTAACGCACACTCATGGCTTCAGCACAGACAATTCAGGGTCCTGTTATGCAGGACCTTTATAACCTCTGGAAATAACAGGTGGTCTTATGAAATCTGCGAGAACACCACCTGATTTGCCTTGTTTACTTCTGCTACTGATTGATCTGAGACACAACTAAAACTTTGTAACATTCTGTGGTTTGTAAATAACTCTGTGACCTTGATTTCAACTCTATTTGCCTCACGGGTCATTTTGACCCGAAGACCATCTTTGTACCTTTTTTTGTACAGCTTATATGGAAATGTGAATAAAAGCAACATTTAACTTTTTCTATTGTTTTGGCCAATATAGGAAAAGTCTTAAAATCTCAAGTTAAAAAAAATAACATTTAGTGGATTTTTTGGGGGGTTTTAACACAGTGGCGGGTCATTTTGACCCGAGGACAACAGGAGGGTTAATGTGACTCCATATTTTCCCCAACAGAGGGACAGAAACTCCTGCCTTCCAAACTCTTTAGATGTTTTCCTTCCCAGGTGGCTCATCTGACAAGATCAAGTTTCTAATATGCTTACACTGTTTTCTCTCTCAGCTAACTAATAATGTTTTAATTGATGTTTTAGGGATTTAGAAATGTTCACTAAGATCTGAGTGTACTCAGACACAGTGTTAGCCTAAATCTTTTTTCTCCTTTTGCTCCAAAACTAAGCAAATACCGAGGCTCAATTGTGATGCTGTCAGACTTTTTTTTTGACGATAATAACTTGTCACAAAACTGTGCACATCAAAAGCCTCCTCACAAAAGCTCCTTTATTCTAGTTTTTTTGTTATTAAGGCTCATTCTTGTCACACCGAACCAACATAAATCAGAGCAGTTTTCATTCCTCTGAGTGTGCTGCTCCAGGTTAACCAATATTCTCACTTCTCTAAGCTTCATATTAGTAGGAAACAATAAACTCAGCACCAGATAATCCTAATAAAGGGTATTTAAATGATTACTGTTGAAATCAGGTATTTAACTAAACCGTATAAAAGAAACATATCCTATTTTTATCACTGTCTGGCATTAAATTAAACTAAACCTTTCCTCTTTTAGATCAGTTATGGTTCCCCAAATTATTAAAAAAAATAATGAAAGAAAGATTTCAAACTGTAACTCTAAATAGGTTCTGGTTTTGTTTCATTTTTAAGTTAAAAATACACTAAAGGAAAGGTTTTAAAAAAATAGGAATATACCTTAATTGTCCCACAATGGGGAACTTCAGTTATGACAGAGGCAAAAACACGTAGATCAAGTAAGTGGTTTTAAAGTTACACACTAGATTAAGTAATGTGAATTTAAAAAGCTAAATTAAAGTTAAGTGGTAAAGCAGAAGAGAATTAGCTTACCAGAGGGGGTGAAAAAAAAAACAAGAACAATGTTTCATTCAGATGAACCCCATCATTGTTCTGATGCTGTAACTTTTGTCGAATCCGCTAAAATTCACCTGCCAGCCTGGTATTGTGGAACAAGAGGGAATAGAAGCACACAAAAATCTCTTCTAAAAAAAATAAATAGATAAAAAAAAAAAAATATATATATATATATATATACATATATACATATATAAAATTAACGATGATTCAAGCTAAACTGGCTTTGTCGAGCTCATGGTAGAGTTCTTTATAGCATACAGAGATTAATAAACTAATCAAAAAGCTTTGTTACATCGAAATCTCTCCAAGATTGAAATGCATCAACAAGGCGTATTCATGTGATTCTAAACATTTGTTGTGCACGTGAAACCTCTTGACCAATCATAGATCAGTCCATGTTTGGGGTCAATCCTTGGCTCGATCAGCTGTATTTCTAATACTTTCTTAGATGTGTTTCCCAGAACCTAATAAACAGCGTGACAGAAACAATCAGCGTGACACAAGAGGAAGGAACTATTAAACACAGAGTCAACATAGCAGGAACATGGCAAGACCTTCAGCATTTCCAAAGATGACTTCTGGAAAGACTTACATGCTCTTTTTACAGAACATTAATTCTTTGTAAGCTTTACAATAACATCCTTTCTATTTACCTACAGTATCGGGGTGGATGATGCCATCATCGACCTTTGGCACCAAACGCTAAGCCACTGGTTGAAGCCTGGAAGTTTGAAGTCAAAAGCTGTTACAGAGCTGGAGAGCTCCTTCAGTGAGACTGTTGCATCCTAGGTGACTACACCTAGGATGCAACAGCTATGCTACAAGGCACTGCCTTTCTCTGCTTTCCATGCCTTTTAGTTTATTTTTCTTTCATTTAGTTTGTCCACATTGAAAAGACTGAATGCTTACAGTCAGAATGGGAGCGATCCAGAACAACTCTCTTCCTTGGCAAACATCTCCACTCAAGCAGCCAGACTTTTAGAAATTAAGACAAGGGCAATTTTTACCAGAGTGATGAAAATCAGTTCCCTCAAAAATAAAAATTTAAAAGCTCACATTTGACCTCATATAGATTTCTTTCTTGCTGTTGTATTGTTTAGCAATATTGACTTGATTAAAGAATAATTAAAAGCTTTTTATAAAACAAAATATTTTAATAAAGCTCAAAACTGAAATAGAAGTGTCTATTTTGGGTTCATATATTTGTACATCCGACTCCAGAGGTGCCTCACTGCCGGATCCCAACAACATAACCATTAGCGCTAAAACTTAGAAAACGCCTTTGTCTTATAACGTGCTGTTTAAAACTCCCTGCAAAGGTCCAGACCTCCAGGATATACACCTTTTGTTGATAAGCTATGAAGCAGATTTGATTTTGATAGCAAGGAAGTGGTTGTTTTGTCAAAATTAAAGTGGTTTAAAGTAGCTGATAGTATCATCAGTTTGATCGAATGGACCAATTCAAAGCTGTGAAGGACATTAAAAGGAGAGAAATCTAAACAGCACGATGTAGTCCTGCTTTCCTACTCATGACTGTGTTCTTATAGGCTGTAAACCTGAGGGTTCCTGCTATGAACCTGTGGCCTTTGTTTCGATGCTGTTTTTCCTCACAGGCACCTTGCTCTACCGGTCTGATGCTACGCCTCAGTGTCTCCACCGCCTTCAGTCTCTGTCTTCTTTATTCTGTTTGCCTTGTAAGGAACAAAAACACATAAAACAGGATGTGACAGTAAAGCAAGATGCCCAGAGTAACTATGTGATTTATTTATTTCTATTAGTACTTTTAGGCTTTATAATCATTTCTGCCACTGAGTCCAGCAGTCCAGCTTCAGGTTTAACCTTTACACATACCCTCGGGTTTTCCTTTCTTGCATTTAATAAGCACACAACAGCTACCTAGAGAGTTCCAGTCTTGTTTTTTCCCTGCCTTCACTTCAATCAATAACCCATTGCTGCAATGTGCTGGTGAAGATTCTCAGTCATCCAGGTCATGGTCATTCCAAAAAAAGTAAAAAACAAAGCAACTGGACTTGTTATCTGTAGTTGAAGACGTTTCGCTTCCTCTCCAGGAAGCTTTCTCAATTCCAAAAGTCTGGAGTAATGTGGAGTAACAAGCTTTATACTACTGCCCAACAAAGGCCTTGTAATGGCTTAGATAACATGCAAATTCAACCGCAACAGATCCACCCCTTAGTAATGGGTGGTCGTTAAAGCCATTAAGCCAGCAGATTGAACCGAAACTGGTCCACTCCTCTGTAACGAGGAGTCGTTAGGGTTGTTATTGGTCTGGCTTAAAGGAACGATGATCTGATCACTCGTATGAGGGTGAGAATTGAGGTGATGATTGGCCAGAATTAATCCTATTGCTGTATTGTAAGTTTTTGAGAGTTGGAACCTAAGGCCCCCTCCTCTGTTTAAGGTTGTTTTTTCTCTCTTAACGTAGATGGCTTCCTTCACACCCCTTTCAAACCATCTGTCTTCTTTGTCCAAAATGTGGACATTTTGGTCCTCAAAAGAGTGTCCTTTGTCCTTAAGGTGTAGGTGGACAGCAGAGTCTAGACCTGAGGAGGTAGCTCTCCTGTGTTGAGCCATGCGTCTGTGGAGAGGTTATTTGGTTTCTCCAATATAAAGAACAGAACATTCCTCACTGCACTGAACTGCATACACCACTCCGCTCATCTTAGGTCTGGGGGTTTTGTCCTTGGGATGCACCAGCCTCTGTCTGAGGGTCCTGTTAGGTTTGAAATGTACTGTTTGGAGAAAATCCTCTTGAGTTTTTCAGAGACTCCAGCAACATATGGGATGACGATGTTTCTTCGTTTATTCTTCTCACCATTATGTTCTGCAGCGGGTCTTTTGGATTTTCTTGCTGATTTGACAAAAGCCCAGTTAGGGTACCCACAGGTTTGGAGGGCATCTTTGATGTGTTTCTGTTCTTTGTGCTTCCCTTCTGTTTTAGTTGGGACATGCTCGGCCCGGTGTTGTAAGGTTCTGATGACAGAAAGTTTGTGCTCCAGTGGGTGGTGTGAGTCAAAAAGAAGATGTTGGTCTGTGTGAGTGGGTTTCCTATACACTTCAATGTTAAGGTTTCCATCTCCTTCCATGCTCACCAAACAGTCGAGAAAAGATAGCTTGTTGTTGTTGGCATCCTCTCTGGTAAACTTGATGTTGTTGTCCACCGAGTTGATGTGTCTTGTGAAAGCTTCCACCTCTTTTAACTGGATGTTGAGAATGGTGTCATCCACATATCTAAACCAGTGGCTTGGTGGTGTTCCTCTGAAGGTTCCCAAAGCTCTCTTTTCCATTTCTTCCATGTAAAGATTGGCTACAATAGGTGACACTGGAGATCCCATGGCACAACCATGCTTCTGTCTGTAAAAATGATCGCTGAACTTGAAATAAGTTGTAGAAAGACAAAGGTCCAGTAGGGTACAGAGTACAAAGGTAATACATTGCTGGAATGTATCTGTGTGTTGAATATTTGAAATACATGTGAATATTGTGAATAATATGTGAATATTTGAAATACATGTGAGATTTGCCTTATACTGGAAAGCGCTTCGAAGATCAGCTGACCATCTTCCTAGATCGAAGATGACCAGAAGGCTCACTCAGGTTGGGAAGCTTTGCAGAAGCTGCTGGCTCCTTTAAACCGTGTCTGAAAACATCAAGACAATTTTATTGAAATAGCGCCTTTCATATACTGAAACTGCATAAAAAAAAATCGAGATAAGAAAATCACTTAAAAAAAAGATCAAAATATCAAGAGTCAAATGTTTTTGTACCACATAAAGAAACAATGATATTCTAATTTAAAATGACTAAAACTAAGGTATGGTCAAAAAAATAACTGATAAAGGAATATTTGGTCTTTATGGGAAAGCTATACTAAATTAAAAAAAGGATTAATCCTTATTTTAGAGTCAACGGCGTCAGAAAATCTGAGGATTTTAGGGAGTTTGTTACAAAGATGAAGAGCATAGAAAACAAACGCTGCCTCCCCTTGTTTAGTTTTGGTCCTGGAAACACTGAGCGAACAGGTCTCTGATGACTTGATCGGTCTACATATCTGAGTTGTGGCTCTGAAATGTATTCAGGACCAAGACAATTTAGGTCCTTATGGACTATCAATAAGATTGTAAATTTTATACTTAGAAAATAAAGGAGCCAATGCAGTGATTTAAGTACTGCTGTGAAACTTTCCTGGTATTTTTTAGGGACTCTGGTGCCTTTTGAAAGAGCTGGAGCAGCGTGATCGGTTTTCTACAGTGACTGGGATTGACTCTAGAACCATAATCTAACCTATTGAAATTGAAACCATGACTAGTTCTTTTCTGTCTTTTTTTTCCTAATGTGAGCCTAGGCTGATTTAGTTGAGTAGAACAGAATTTATAAACAGTTTAGCATCTCTTGATTGGTCCGAAAAATGGAAAATATTGCTTTTCCGGTCACACTGACCACTCAAAGCACTGTACACTAGAGCCACATTCACCCAATCGTTCTCACTAAGACACATTCATACACCGATCCGTAGCTCGCTAGGCAACTAGGGGTTAAGTGGCTTGCCCAGGGGCACATTGACATATGACAAGGGGAAACTGGAATCAAACCCGCAACCTTCCAATTGTAAGACAACTACTCAACCCATCAATATCATATATATATATATATATATATATATATATATATATATATATATATATATATATATATATATATATATGGGTGTGGGAAGGAGTAGAAGTGTGAAGGAAATCAGAGAGGTAGGGGAAGCACGGTTGTGGGTGGCCCTGAATGTGTACAGCAGGATTTGAGTTCTATTCTGAATCTAACGTGGAGCCGTGGAGCCTCTGTAGGACTGGGGTGATGCGATGAAATGAGAGTTTTTTGGTAATAATGCCAGCAGCTGAATTCTGAACCACTTGTAGCTTATGGAGGAATATTTGAGGAAGGCCAAAGAGAAGAGAGTTAACGCAGTCGATGCTGTGGCTATGTTTTTACATGATAAAAGCGTTGGAATCCAAAGTCAAGTTCCTTGGTTGTACCCATAAACTTTGTGAATAAAGTTGATTCTGATTCTAAAGGTATGTAGCTGTACAGTATGGAAATGTAGAAAAGCTCAAGGACATGAATACATTTGCAAGGCTCTGCAAATCACATAATTATCATTTTAACGAACACAAGTAGTCATCAAAGAATTCTTGTGTTTCTGAAAAAAATGCTGCTAATTTAAAGAAACAAAATGTATTCAACTTTCTTCCTGTACTTTAATTTATCATTCCAATGTTATAACAAATGTGATATTTCGTCCCTTTTAATGAAATATTGATGTTTCTTTGCCTCCACTTGCGGACACTGTCTCCAATAAAGAGAGGAAGATGTTGGTTGCTTATTAACTTTGCTGCCATGTGAACAGCTATTCACAAGGCATTTGCTAATTAGATTCTGGAGAAGCGAAAGGCGTTTCTTATCTGCAGTAAGCCATAAAGTCCTCTGTTTTCTGCAGGATTAAAGCGTCCCGTATTTGTGTCACTCTTGTCAGTGCAAAACTCCAGCTGTGGTCAGTGGTTGGCAACAAGGGAACATCTGCTGGACTGGCAGAGCCTGTGTTGGTTTTATGAAAGGTGTGGGAGCCATTTTGATAGCAAAGTATTTTTCCTTTGAAAACTGGAGATAAGATGGCACCAAGCACCAATACGACCAGCTAAAGCGCCCTCTGTAAAAGTTGGTAGGTTTATTTATTATACGTACCAATTATAATGTAACTTATATTGATTATTTATTACAAAATATCCAGTGGCACAGTTATTCGCAAAGCAATACATTCTCAATTCCAATATAATAAACAAAAATAACTTTTTTTAATTCATTCTTTTTAAAATAATGCAAAAAGTTTGGGAGCTTTAATTAGTAATCAATCACTTCCTTTTCCCTTGGATATCAATGTGAGTTTATAAAGAGGCCCGTTCCTCTTAAAAACTCTTCAAAATGGGAAAGACAAGCAAAAACTATTATTTTTTTAAATGCAATAAGATTTTGTTTTGAGACTTGTGGAGAAAACTGTATGTTTCTGACATTTTACTCCAGTAAAATGTCATAAAAAATGTTTTGGTATAACAGGAAAAGATGTCAAAACTAATTACAGTTTGAAATTAGAGTTTACCTTCTCTGTAAGGAGGGTGCTGGAGCATGTTGTTCCCAATTATATGTGCTAGCACTTTTGTCTATTTTAAGAAATAATTTCAAATATGTTTGCTTTGGGAAACATCTACAGAACAACGGAACAAGTTTCATAGCTAGCAGGTAGTTGCTGTCTAATTACATCCACACGTGTATTAAAAGTTCAGCGAGGAACTAATTTATACCACCCAGAATGCCATTCTAAAATGGAATAAAAAAATAAAGGAGTTTTCTAAATATTTATCACAATATCCAAGATTAACCAACCTATACACAATGTTAAAGGAAGTAGCTCAAAGAAATGAATTGCTTCTTTTATTCTGTAGTATTTTGTCAAATTTCTTGTACAACTGAATATATGTGACCTTTGCAAAGTGCAAACTCTCCAGCCTTTTTGAGTTTTTGTACAGTTTAAGACTCAAAATATATATTTTAAAACAAAAACAAACAAACAGTCAAAAGTTAATCTCCCTATCAACATAGAGAAACAGTGAGCAGTTCAGCACAGCCAGAATAACCCCCGAAAAGGGAAGAACAAACCAACGAGGCAAGCTTTGCCTGCTCTGGTGTAACAAGTACGATCTATTCCAACAGTTTTTTTACTTTGAGAAACTAAAAAACACTCAAGAAATGGAGTAAAATTGATGCTTGGAGGAGTGAATGTGCATTTCCACTGGCTTCTGAGGACCTGCGCTAACATCACAGCTTGCTCCAGCTCATTGGGCGACTGCAGCACTGAGATGCACAAAGAGGGAAAGGAAAGCAAGCACAGAGTGTTGGGAAAAGAAGCTGCCCAGTGTGGAGAGCTTCCGATAAGAGATGATGATTACAGATGGTACAAGACTGCTGTGGGGTCTGCTCTGCAGAACAATATAGTCAGTGTAAAAAAAAATAAGTTATCCCGGAAAACAGGGACCTCTTCACATGACAATATCCTGCATTCATAGGAGAGCGTAGAGGGACAAGCTCATCATGTGTTACCTAAAGTAAGGGAAACACCACATGAGTAGAATATTTTGGGGTTGGTCATTTTGCCCCTTTGCTATTTTGTAATTTTGCAGTTTTGGTCATTTTATACCCAACATTTCTAGGTACAAAATTGAGCATTGTAGCTCAGGAAGGTTTCTACTGACCATGAGTCAGTTTATACCTTCCAAGGGATGTTTCCAACCTGCTTGGACAACTGATTTCAAGGAATTTCTTAAAACTGAATCATTGTTTGCAGTGAGGATATGTGGTTAAGTGGCTCAGACATCTACAGACAGGAGGTTGCTTGGATTTACTTTGATTTTGATCTGGGGACACAATCTGTCACTTTTTGTTTTACTCAACTGGGCTAACAATTCAAATACCAAATGAAATATTGTCTGGTTTTATGTCTTCAGAGAAAAATACAATTAGATTAAGTTTTACATAAAAATTCAAGAGGTTTAATGGATATTTACCTCTATAATTCAGGTCTGGCAAAGTATTTTCCAGGTATCGACAAGTTTGGAAAAAGAAAATAGATAACGAAAACAAATTTACATGTCCAGAGTTTATTCCTTGTTCCACTGTCTAAATCTAAATCCATCCATCCATCCATCCATCCATCCATCCATCCATCCATCCATCCATCCATCCATCCATCCATCCATCCATCCATCCATCCATCCATCCATCCATCCTTTGAAGAACGGATTGTACTGTATTCATACTTTAATACAGGAAAAAAATTGACTGAGAAGTAAACCAGGAAATTCTGATGAGACATAAACGTGTAGGAAGTCCTGACAATATGTTAACAGTTAACATCCAGAGACTTGAAGTAAAAGTCAAAACATTTTAATACAAAAATGTTGCCCTTCGGAGAACTATGCCCATGTAGTGTGCAGTATATGCACTTAATACTAGGTCAGGGCAATTTTTGCATGAATTACTGCATTAATCCAGCATTGGCATGGAGGCAATCAGCCAAGTCCTGCTGGAAAATGAAGTCAGAATCTCCATTAAGCTTGCCAGCGGAGGCAAACATGAGGTGACACGAGTGGTGGTTGCTGCGGACTCATATGCAGACAAGAAGCTGGTAATATCATGGTAAGTGAAAATGAATGAAGAAAAAAAAAACATTGGGAGAATCACAATGGCAGGTGAAAACAGCATGGGGTAACAGGGTGACAATAACAACAGTGGATAAAGAATCACTAAGGAGTTTTTTTGTTTGTTTTTGTTTACTTTAGATGGTGAAATAGTCTGACCAGGATCAGGTTAGACTAGTCCATAGAATGTGTTGAAGCAGGGGTGTAGCATGAACTGAGGTACCTAGTAACCCTAACCCTAAAGACAGGAATTATGAAAACATTTCCAAGAAACACTGGGGAAATAACTAAGCGAGATAAGTACAGGAATTAATAAAAAAATAAACAGCCTCTCGCCAAATGCCCGCTGGAGATAGGCACCAGCCCTCTTACGACCCCGTATGAATAAGCAGGAGTAGACAGTGAATGGATGGGAGGGTGACAACATGAGTCTCCAGTGTTTAGATTTTCACAATATTCTACTTTTCTGAGACACTGAACATTGAGATTTCTTTTATCATTTGTAAGCCACAATCTTCAAAATTCCAAAAAATAAAGGCTTGAAATATTGCACTCTGTGATTGATGAATCTATGAAATATATGGGTTTCACTTTGTGGAATTAGAGGCAAAAAAATGATTTTTCATGTAAGTCAAATGTTTTACTTGCCTGTATTTGGGGTATTTCAACTGTCACTCATGCTTAGATAACATTTAAATTCTTCCATCGTGTGAAAAAAGAAGTTGGTCTGAAGTTAGAGAGAGATAAAAAAAAAAAAAAACCAGCAGAGCCTCACCAGTTTAAAGTAAACGCGCCTTGTTTGTGCTCTGCAGTCCTGCGTTACAGCGTACATCTTGCAGTTCACATGAAACAATTCCTGACATATGAGGGGGGCTTTGGTTATTCTGAGTTGCAGGAAATGAAAAGGATTAATTTATCAAACTGAGTGTAAGTGGCACACACACATTGTGCACACTGTGTTATAACTTGAGGAATGTGGCTGGTACAAACAGCGGAGCAGCACAATATGAAAGCGCCATTCAGATTCATGCATTCAGTTTGAGTGGAGCTGTTATTTTTATTTTTTTTCTAGTGTGAGGTTTGATGTGTGTCGGAGGCAAAGAACCCACAATTGTGTGTGTGCGAGTCTGCCTGTGAGCATGGAAGATTGGTGAAGTCATGGTATTGTTCCGACTTTCCACTAGGGGGTGTAAAATCACCATATTTATCCATTTTGAAACTTGCACTGCAACCTACTGTGCCTTGTCCACAATCCCATTACATAGATTATGGATAGTTGCACAGTAAAGAATTTGTAATATTAAACATGTGAATTTCTCAAGCTTCAATCAGGAATATTAGAGTTATTCTTACAACAGAATCCGCTTTATCAGGACGGTCAGTTCCGACGATCACCTCTGCAGATCTACAGGTGCTGGTCATTTAATTAGAATATCACGAAAAAGTTGATTTTTTTTCCAAGTAATCCATTCAAAAAGTGAAACTTGTATATTATATTCATTCATTACACACAGACTGAGGAATTCTCAAGCGTTTATTTCTTTTAATTTTGATGATTATAACTGACAGCTAATGAAAACCACAAATTTAGTATCAGAAAATTAGAATATTGTG
This sequence comes from Fundulus diaphanus, assembly GCA_037039145.1. Taxonomy (NCBI): domain Eukaryota; kingdom Metazoa; phylum Chordata; class Actinopteri; order Cyprinodontiformes; family Fundulidae; genus Fundulus; species Fundulus diaphanus. The sequence continues at coordinate 19,382,345 of CM073124.1, forward strand.
AAAAGGTCCAATATTGAAGACACCTGGTGCCACAGTCTAATCAGCTAATTAATTCAGAACACCTGAAATATACCCCATAGAAAATCTATCAGAGCAACCCTCTCATAACACCTGCGCAGTGCCACAGACTGATCGACTCCATGCCACGCCGCGTTGCTGCAGTAATCCAGGGAAAAGGAGCCCCAACTAAGTATTGAGTGCTATACATGCTCATACTTTTTCATGTTCATACTTTTCAGTTGGCCAAATTTTCTGGCAATCCTTTTTTTTTTATTATTGATATTAAGTATTGTGCTAATTTTCTGAGATACTGAATTTGGGGTTTATATTAATTGTCAGCTATAATCATCAAAATTAAGAGAAATAAACACTTGAGATATATCATTCTGTGTGTAATGAATGGATATAATATACAGGTTTCACTTTAATGGAATTACTAAAAAAAATCTTCTTTTTCATGATATTCTAATTGTGTCACCAGCACCTGTAACTGTTAGTTGTAGTCTGGACTGGACCTGTTTTGTGGATGAGCCAAACCACAACAAACACAGGTCTGCCTGAATAATGGCTGAGTAGAAGATGACCAGCAGCTCCTGTGGAAGGTTGCACTTCTTTATTAGCCGCAGGAAGTATATCACCACAGGCTTAAGTTATGTGAGCTTTTTGAAGTGCTGATTAGTCTACAGGGGTTTGTTTTCCCCCAGTTACACTGACTTGCAAAGGTCTTTCAAATAAGCCCCGCTTGTCAATACTGTGGACTCCATCAATCAGATGATTCTTAAAGCTGTAGTAGTAAGCTTTGAGAAAACCTTGGATTTAGGCTTGGTGCATTCTCCAGGAGAACTGAGAAAGGGCGGGATGCGGGGTGTATTTTATCTTTTGCCAAGATAAAACACCCAATGCTGCGCTCTGTGTTAGGAACCCTGGGAAATTTCATATGATTGGCTCAGAAACCAGCGAGTAAACACGGGCTACACTCTGAACCGAAGTAGTTCCGGACCGTACCTCTAGGTTTGAAAGGAGACAAACGTCACCAAGACGTTGTTGATGGAGAGGACCGATTGTTTATAGGGAATGGTACTTCCATCCCAGGTGACAAATGAGAATGATTTAGATTGATTTTACAGTCAATATCTTACCTATTGCTCCTTTAACAAATAAGTAAAATATACATTTATATAAAAGTTAGCTACTGCAGCTACAAGTCACTTGGTTTCAAAGGATTTTATTAAAGAAATAAATTTTATTTGTCATTGCAATTGTACATTCCAACGGAAATTGTTTTTTGCATTCAACATATTCCTTAGGGAGCAGTGGTCAGCTTTATAGCACCTGGGGAGCAATCTTGGGCTAAGGCTCTTACTCAGGGACCCAAAGTGGCAGTCTGCGGGGATCGGACTGGGTACTTGTGACCTTCTCAGAGTGCAAAACAGTGCTCTAACCACTAAGCCACCACTCCCCCCCCCCCCCCCCCACCTAAAGGAAATCAGTAAGGAGAACAGTTTAGTTTGAACTGTAAGCCCCGCCCCCAACTGTTTTTTTTCCCCCATTGAGAAACCCTCGACATGACTAAGCACACGCCTCAACCTCATGCACAATCCTCTGGAGGAAACAAAGTGTCATTCGGGGACTTTTCTTTGTTTTCTTTGACATAAATAGCTACGTCTCCGAGTAAATTATATTTTCTTCTGTGAATGGTCAGCGCTTACATGCATGCCATGCTGTTCCGTTTACATACCCGGTCGTGCACGCACTGGAGGAGCTGCTACTTAACAACGGCTCCACACCTCGTTGTGCCATTGGCAGAGAGAGTCGTCCCAGGATGTCCCCAGTTCGCTGCTTAATCCTACAACAAATGCCAGGACTCGCTCCGTCGCGCAATCAATTAGTCAATTGTTAGTATCAAATTATGTCTTTTAACTCATAATGCATTGTGTAAAAAGCATTTTTCTCAACCAGACAAAGATAAGTGCATAGTTCCTTGAAGGATAAACAGATTTAATTGGGATGGATACAAATGCACGCATCACGTTTAAAAAAGTTAAAAAACATAAGTATGATTTTAATTTTACTTCCCAGTTATGCACTGTTTTGCAGTAGCTTATCACATAAAGACCTAATTTGATTCATAGAACGTTTTTGTCATGTGACAAAATGTGGAAAATTAAAAGGCAATTTGCTAGAGCATGAGAAACATTGTTAGAAACTAACTGGAAGGATTTCTAGTGTGAGCTAATAAAAAGTGAAAAAAAAAACGTACAAGGGGGGAAAACAACTAATCCAATTAGTTAACTTGACGGATGATCTAAATAAAAGTTACTGTATTGTTAAGTAGGCCATAACAAACTCCACATGAAGACGACCCACTTTGAAGCCTGAGGGGGTAAATCAGCTGAGCAGCATTGTAGTGCTCCATTAAGCCTGCAGTAACTGCGCTGAGCGGGATAAATTGCCCTTTTATGAATTCACTGTAATTTAATTAAACCAACAGGGATAAACGTGTGCGGTGTCACTCACTAATGGTGTGGACATTAACCTTTGGTTCCAGCTGCTTTGCCCTCTAAAATGTTAATGGCACAGGGGGGTGAAGAGAATACCAGCTAGAAATTTGTAAGCCTCTCGCCTCATGATGCTACCGACACCCTATGAATTTATTACGTCTTTTTTTATTTACAGTCAGGTTATGCTGTGATACATCTTCATGAGCAGCGTTTTCCACTGCTGCCAACACAATCATGCCCTTTAGTGTGTCATCTACAAACTAACTAAATCCTTTCGCTGTTTTTTTTTTGTCCTCGGCCGAGAGACTAATTGTTCTGTCATTTCCATACTAATTAATATGCATAAGTGTCTGTCTGTAGGCTATACGTTAGGTTTAGTAGACAGCATAATCATGAAAAATTGATGGACCAGCTGTATTTTAGAGGCATTCATTGGAATATGACACGTTTAATAATCAGCATCAGTGCGCGAAAGCCTAAACAGGGATGGGTTAACGGCAGCTAAATGGGCAGTTTTCTCAAGGTGCAGCGCTGAGCTGGACTGATGGGGAGGTGAAGTCACGCAGGAAGGTCCGGCTGTTCCATTAACCTTTTATAATGAAACAGTGAAGCGAGAAAGCTGGACAAATGACACCATGTTCACGTCATATCAGAGGAAGCAGAATAATAGAACCAGCACACAAGCCGTTCTTCAAAACACACCTTGTATGTGCTTCTCTAAATTATTTAAGATTTTGGGGAAAAGTATATTTTTTACAGGTTTTCACACTCTGACTTGCTGTAAAGAGGTAAACACAGTCTTTAATGTCATTCTGGTAGATCTCAAGGTTGAGATGTAGGCAAAACAATCTGCCAACCACCAATAATTTGTACCTGATTTGGCAATTCAGTGCAATAGTTTCGCACACAGTCCCTCAAACCCAGTGCTTACTTAACTCTCTGCCTTTGCCCCAGTGTTATATTTTGATCCAGGCAAGGTCTTCATTTTTAAATCTTTTAGCTCAGCTATACTAAGAGCCTCCTGACTCCAGCTTAGCAGAAGCCAAGTAAAAGGAAATAGCACAAATTTTGCCAGCTAAACTCTGGAAGAAACAAGATAATAAGGTTTAAAGGCTTTTAGAGGCAGACAGATTTTGTTACCTTTATGCAGAGCAAGTCTTTACTCCCCATGTTTTTCTATTTATCCTTCACTTACTGTAAAGTGAATCTAAAAGGCTTTGACTCAGCAGTTTGCCTCAGCTAATGGACATTCACAATGGTCCTTACTGATACTTATAAGTATTCACTTACTTTTTATGTAAATAAACACGTGACCCGCCCCTCGTCGCAAAGTTGCAAACCATCATTGATCCAAAGTCATGGTAATTTTTCACATTTAGTCGCATTACAACAGCAGTCTTCAATGTATTTTAGTTGGATTTCAATTGATAGACAAACCTAAACTAGTTTCATGCTTGTGAAGCGAAAGAAAAATGTTTCTGGGTTTCTGGAAAAAGGGAAAATATGGCACGCAGATGTAATTAGACCCCTTTAATCAAATCCCTTTAAAATAAATTGCTGTTCTACCAACTGAAGACAGTTATGAGACAGAGTCCATCTGTGTGTAATTTAATCTTAGTATAAATGTAGCTGTAGAAGAACAACCAGGGTAGGTCCGGTTTGCAGTTTGCCACAAGCCACATCGGGAGCACAAAAAAAAAAAAACCTGGAAGAAGATGTTCTGGTCAAATAACACCACAATTAAGCCTGTGGGACAAATGCAAAACACTTTGTGGTGACAAACAAACACAGCACATAACTCTGAGCACACCATCTCCAGGGTGAAATATGCTGGTGGCAGCAAAGTTCAGCCTTGGTATTTATTGAGAAAATGTCTTCAATTGAGCATGTTTTTGTTTCTCTTCAGAGAAGAGGATAAACCTGGAAATGAACCACGTGTCATACTATAAGCACAAAAAAAGTCAAACATCAAAAGACATCTCTGTACTACGTATATCTCTTAAATAAGTAAAAGGAATCATGTCTCATTAGGCTGTTTGAGCAAATCAGCATCACGCTGTTGGCAAAATCTGGCTCATGGACCTTAGTTGGCCAAATCAAAGCTTTTTGATCTGTCCGAATGGCCCAGTCAAAGACCAGACCCAAGTCCAATTTGAAATCTGTGGCAAGACTTTAAAATCTTTTTTTTTACAAATACTCTCCATCCAATCTGATTTAGCTTGAGTTATTCTTGCAAAAAAAAGAAAGAACGGCTAAACATTACGTTTTCAAGAGGTACAAATGTGGCTCTTCAAAGTGTACTGTCACTAGGGGTTCAACAGAGTCACATGCAACGTTTTTCAGATCTCTATTTTTAAAAAAATCTATCATTTTACTTCATTTCATAATAGCGCAATGCTCTGTGTTGGTCTGTCTTGCAAAATCTCAATAATAGCTGTTCACATTTATAGCTGTAGTGTGACAAAATGCTAAAATGTTTACGATTAAATTATAGATGCATGTTGACTAGCGGGAAAGCGGGTTCATTACTTAAAACAATTTAATGTACAGTAGTAATACAAATAACTGTATTCCTGCCTTGGCCTAAAAATATCAGTTAACTTTATCTCATCACAGTCATATAATGAGCACAGGTGAAGCTGTGAAAGAGTCCATCTGGACCCTCTAGCAACCTAATTATCAGACTGACTGACATAAAAGAGGGTTTGAAATCATCCCCTTGTGTTACCAGTGGTGATCTCCGATGAAAAGCAGGCAGCCAGCAGTGCTTCATCAAAATGTCCTCACATTCAAGGAAATAGCTGCTAGAACAGTTTTTAGACGAGCAACATCTTTAATAGCTGTGGTGAAGGCTCTATGAGAGTAAAATAAGCACCGAGATCCTCTCCTGAGGAGTATTATACAGAGTCTTGTTGCCACCGGTGCAGAGCTCACTAAAAACTGGCAGGAGGTGGATCCTAAGGAATGTGCAAGGACAGTTAATGGAGAGATAGAAGACAAATGCCTTGAAGACCCTTCAATCCAAGAAAACAATGAATGACAGACTGATATTCTGCAGAAAATACAGAAATGGAAAGCAGACGACTGGTGAAAAGTTCTTTCATCTGATGTATCAACCTTGGGATTGTTTGGGACATCTTTTGTCCAGAGAAGAAAAGGTGAGCACTGTAACAAATACGCATGTCAGAACACTGCCATGAATACTGAGCGGAGTCAGAACATCTTCAAAGAGAGACTTTTTCAAACAATGCAAGAGGAGAAAAGAATACCGTTAAAATCTATGTATTTTCCAACAACACAAAGCACTATGTTACAAAGCAAAGATGATAACGTGTCTTAAAGATCCTAACATGAAAACTCTGGACCTCAGCCGGACAAACTCTTCACAGTCCTGAGGTGTTGACTTATTAGAAATTCTGTGTTAGTTAGTTAGTTAGTTAAAGCCTAAAGCGATTTTGGGAACTATGGCCATATCATGAAAATTTGATGCAGTAAAAAACACAGATTGTGTACGATATCAAAACTAAATAAATAGCCAGAAAAGAAGAGCACATAAAATATAAATAATAGCATTCGCAAGGCTAGTTTTGCTGTAAAAGTAAGATGTGCTGCACTAACTGATTCACACAACAAAATTAACGAGACAGTGGTTCCTAATCTTGTAATAAATAATGATGTGTCAGCCTAGAATGACTAATCCAATGTTTAATCATGTCTAGATTTAAAAGAAGCACGTTTATTTACAACAGGATTTCATGCAGTTAGTTAATGACACATTTGCCCCGCGCTCATCTTGTCATTTTTGGTGGTGGATGATGTCAACACAGGTTTGAGATCGTAACTAGGATTTAAAAAAAATAAATAAACTTTAAAGAAAACAGTCGCTTAAAAGCCTCTTGTTTGTACTTATGATTTTGAATCTGTAAAAATTAAAGTGTCTGAAAATGAGAGTTGCCTGAGCTTCTCAGCGAGGGTTGAACAAATGTAGCAACATTAAATTATCGTAGTCGATGTTTAAGTTTCCCATGTGATGCTCAATTCTTATTTCAAATAAATTGAATGAGCTAATGTACTTGGGTCTGGCTTCTCACCTCTGCATACAAGATTTCCCAGTAGGTCCTTAAACAGTGGTCCCATAGTCTAATCTTCATCACACAAGTGCTTCATGTAAACTAAATATATTTATTTTTTATATTTTGTTTTTGCTGATGCGCTTATGATACTCAAAGTTTTAAAACATTATTTTCTCAAATATTTGTTAAGACGAATAAAAGCCAACTCAGTATAAGACATAAGTGGGTTTGTCAAAAGTGGACGGGCAAATGAAATTCATCAAATGTTTGTAATATTTGCTGTCACACATTTTGGCCATTCCTGCAAACATGCTTAGTTCAGTTCCAGGTTTTTATTCGAAAACCGCATTTGTGATCACATTTAAAAAAATAAACACACCAGCTATACCTACAGTCACAAATATTTCTAAATAATGTAATTAGTCAGCAGGTGAAAATTGTTGTCAAATATACATTTTCGGCACACGACCAGACCTGGAAATCTGACAGAGTCACTTAAGTTGGTGGTGCAGAACATGTTCGCTTTAACTCAGCTATTAGAATATTGCCATATGTAAGTGGACTCACATCTATATTTAGAGCCACTGGATCACAAAAAGCCGATTAAAAGGCACATACTTCTGTGGGCAGCACAGTGTTGCTACACTTGACCTTGTGCCCCCTTTTTTTTCTAATGTCCTTCCATGATTGGAGTGTTTTTAACTGCAGCGGAGCTTTTTTCAGTATACTTCCTGGTCCAAAAAGAGACTGGCCAGAATATTATGGTATATATTTTTAACAGAACAACGTCACATTGAGCAGAGAAAATATTATGACCTGTTTGCCATCTTTCGAAGTCTGTTTATTTTAGAGATTTGATAGAAAATGTCTCTCTTAGAGGGAAAACATTCGGATCCTTATCCTTGGAGCTGCTTACATGCTGAGCCTTGAACAGGCTTTTGTCCGTATAAGAAAATGAATAATATTGCACACCGGGCCCCTGGGCTGCATCACTAACTGACAGGCAGTCATTGTATGATTTATTTCCCCAATCTACTATAGTCAAAAACATATGAATATTAAAGCTTCATAGCCCAAAAAGAACAAATAAATCTTGCTTTCAAATTCAGTCACCTCTTTGGTTTTCACCATTGGTCTTGAATGCCACCTTATCTGACTGAGGAAGCGTAGACAAACCAACATTTTCCAAGTATGAACCAGATCTAGCAGGTTATTATTATTTTGATAGAAATTTAGGTTTAAAAATTCCCACAGATTAAATTTCTTTTAATGCCACGGTGCCTGCTAAAACAGGCTAATTACATGCTTTACTATTGCTAACAGCAGCTGATTCACTAGCTATTTCATTCAATTAAATTTTATTTATATTACGCCAATTCATGAAACATGTCATCTCAAGGCACTTTCCAAAGTCAAATTCAATCAGATTATACAGATTAGATCAGATTATACAGATTGGTCAAAACAATTTCCTATCTAAGGGAACCCAGTTGATTGCATCAAGTCTTAACAAGCAGCATTCACTCCTCCTGAAAGAGCGTAGAGCCACAGGGAGAGTTGTCTGCATTGTCCATGGTTTTGCAGAAATCCCTCATACTGAGCAAGCATGAAGCGACAGTGGGGAAAAAAAAAAACCTTTAACGGGAAGGAAAAACCTCCAGCAGAACCGGGCTCAGTATGAACGGTCATCTGCCTCGACCGACTGGGGTTACAGAAGACAGAGCAGAGACACAACAAGAGAGACAAAGAAGCACAGAAGCACACATTGATCCAGTGATCTGTTCTACATTAGATGGTAATAGCAGGTGATCTGTCTTCCCTGGATGATGTCACAGCTAACAGAACGCCAGACCAGGTGCACCTACTATGAAGAAAAAAATGACAGAGAACAAAAAGTTAAAAACTGAAATGAAGACAAGCAATGCAAATTGGAGAACAATAGGAGAAATCAGCAGAGTGAGAAAAATAGGCCCTGATGTCCTCCAGCAGCCTCAGCCTATAGCAGCATAACTATAGAGGTAGCTCAGGGTAACATGAGCCACTCTAACTATAAGCTTTGTCAAAAAGGAAGGTTTTAAGATTAGTCTTAAAAGTAGACAGGGTGTCTGCCTCACGGACCAAAACTGGGAGTTGGTTCCACAGGAGAGGAGCCTGATAGCTAAAGGATCTGCCTCCCATTCTACTTTTAGAGATTCTAGGAACCACCAGCAGACCTGCAGTCTGAGAGCGAAGTGCTCTGTTAGGAACATACGGGGTAATCAGAGCTCTGATATATGATGGAGCTTGATTATTAAGGCCTTTATACGTTAGAAGAAGAATTTTAAATTCTATTCTTGATTTAACAGGAAGCCAATGAAGGGAAGCTAAAATTAGAGAAATATGATCCCTCTTGTTGATTTTCATCAGAACTCTCGCTGCAGCATTTTGAATCAGCTGAAGGCTTTGAACTGCATTCTGTCGACTTCCTGATAGTAAAGAATTACAATAGTCCAGCCTTGAAGTAACAAAGTATGTAATTGTGCAAACAAGGCAAGGCTAAGACAACAAAATGGATTTGTATTACATGGTGTCTTTCAGGCTGTGTTGGATCACTGTAAAAGGATTCTTCTGATATAATTAAGCTAGCTAGTCTGATGTCCATTTTATGGGATGGGTGGTGGTGGTGGTAGTGGGGGGGGGGGACTTCTGTGTAGATTGATAAGAATGCAATCGTCCAACTTCTGTTGCAGTACCATTTAAAGATGTTTTGACAGATTAGTAGTTAAAACAATCTTTAATGAGGTGGTATTCCCTGTAAGCAGCCTGTTGTCGTTCAATACAACTTGAACTGCAACAAGTTCCACGTCTTTACTAAAAATCCTGTCATTTTCCCCCCATGTTTCTACCTTCAATTTCAAACAATACTCTTGCATATTGATGCTATTAAACACTTAGAACACAGTTATTAGTGTTCTCCACCCGTGAAAAAGGGCTTTTGACAGCGGGAAAGCAGCCTCTTGCTATAATGCCTAATGTAATTTCAAACGCTGCATCCATTACCACATGCTGGTTTCTTTAGAGCCAGGTTTGAACAGTGCCAATTACTTTCTCCAAGCAAACACTTTATGTAATGAGCAAGGTTCAGTCCCCTTGTACACACACATTTGCAAGTCCTGTTCGTGCGTAACATTTGTGCTTCCCATCCTCCGATGTAGTATTTAAGGATGCTGTCAGAAATATACAACACAAGATATCAGCATTTATTGATAGACATCCAATTAATTTTGTTAGCAGAAGCTGACTTAACGTTGAAGTTAAAATGAAAAACATAACTCTCCAACATGTGCAGTATTGTTCAACCCCAGTGATAGTAAATTCTGGAGTCCCTTTAGCAAGATCATGAGCATCACCTCTGGACCAGGCTTCAGAGATGTACTGTAAGCAATGCGGAGTGTAGGATGGACTGGTGTAAAGTGCACTGTGAGTGGACTCTGGAGCACTGGAGACATGTTCTCTGGAGTCATGAATAATGCCTTTCTGTCTGGAAACCCAGTGAATGTGATTGAGTACGGCAGTTCCCAGGAGAATGGTACATTGTGTCAAGTGTAAAGTTCGGTGCAGATGGGATTATAGTGTGGAGAGTTTTTTAAGTAGTGGGGCTCGGCCCAGTACTCGGGTCCAGTGAAAGGAACTCTTAATGATTCAGTATAGATAGATATTTTGGACAATTTTGTACTCGATATTTTGTCGGAACATTTTGGAAATGGTCCTTTTCTGTTCACAAGAATCAGTACGAAAATCAATGTCTATAAAGATATGGATGAGCATGTTTGGTTGGGATGAACTTAATTGGCCTGCACAGAGTCCTGACTTTAACTCGACAAAACGTCTTTAGGGTGAATTAAAGGAGGAGACAGCGAGGCATATCGTCTTCCATCATCAGTGTCTGACCTCAACAATAACCTTCTGGAAGGAAGATTTTTATAATAAAATTCTCCAAAATATGGGCTGCACAGTAGATCAGATTATACAGATTGGTCAAAACAATTTCCTATCTAAGGGAACCCAGTTGATTGCATCAAGTCTTGACAAGCAGCATTCACTCCTCCTGTGCTGCTTTGCACTGTTGCAAAGCAGCAAGAAGGTCCTGGGTCCGAGTCCTACCCTTGCCCTGGGTCTTTCTGCATGGAGTTTGCATGTTCTCCCTGTGCATGCGCAGGTTCTCTCTGGGTACCCCAGCTTCCTCCCACAGTCCAAAAAACATGACTGCTAGGTTAATTGGCCTTTCTAAATTCTCCTTAGGTGTGAGTGTGTGCGTGAATGGTTGTTTGTCCTGTTTCTCTGTGTTGCCCTGCGATAGACTGGCGACCTGTCCAGGGTGTACCCCGCCTCTCGCCCATTGAATGTTGGAGATAGGCACCAGCAACCCTCACGACCCCACAAGGGATAAGCGTGTTAGAAAACTGGATGGATGGATGGATTCTTCAAAATGTTGAACCTGTTTGCTACAAAGACTGGGTCAACCTCATAAACTGTAGATTAAAAACTGAATGTCACTCATATATACTGTAAGTTCATATGTGCGTTACGGCAAATGACTTAAAACATTTAGCGATGTAGTAAAGCAGTTGTAAAGTCTTTGTTTATTCTTCTAGTTGTCACAGAAACCCTTTTACTAGTCTTCTTCAGGCCATCCTTTAGGCATCTTGTTGCAACACTTTTACTAAGTTTTTTTTATTTTGATTTTGATCCCCACAGCTAGGCAGCTTTGCAACTCTTCCGAAGGTTTTAATATCCAAATAATGCATTCAATTGCCTCTCTTTAGATGTTTTTAAAAAAAAGTCTTCTGATACCAAGAGCCCTCCAGGTGTGATGGAATAATTCCCACGCTAAGCTTTGGTGGGAGCATTTTTTTTCTTTCCCGTCATTACAACACACCTTGAACACCATCATGGTTGGGGTTATCTGTATTTTCTTCATCATAGCTGAAGCAAATCAAATATCATAACAGAATTCCCAAAGACTGTGTAATGTTTCAGCTCCCTCTTTCAAATCCATGACAACAATATTATGTTGTGGCTGAATCATTGGGATATGGCTGTCTTAGACATCCTGCATTGCCTGTGTTGATTTTATGAATCTCTTGGTTCATTAAGAAGTCATTCAAAGTGGAATCTTGCTTACTGAAAAACTTTAATCAATAAATCATTAAACTTTTAATAAGGCTGAATACTTCTCATTGCATCTGTGGATTTACAGCCAATTCTTCTTTTTAGTTTTTATTATGTAAAACAAACATCTTTATGATTTCTTACCCCTGTTTTGCACTTAGCTTAAGTCAGAGAAACAACCAGAGAAATGTGTTCATCGAAATCAAAGGAGATAATGTCATAGTATGCATGTTTTCAGTATCTCTGATCATTTTCATTTTGTTTTAAGAACTAACCATTTTAACACTTACAATATGCTAATTTGAAAGTAGCTTTTCTGTTTTCTTGTAGATGTGAAGAATTTGTATCTGCAAAAAGATTTCTATCAGCAAAAGCTTACTTTTTTCCTGTATGACTGAAACAAAATGTTAGGTGTTTTCCTTGATCTTATGCAAAATTGAAGTTTATGTAACAGGCTTTGTGCTGTACGAACTGCTTCTGTGAGGAAAAAAAGACTTTCTGACTCCTAAAGAGAGCTATGTGAGATCTGCTAAATTGCCTGAAATAACTAGAGTACTCCCAGTTGGATGATTAAACATGCAATTTTAAAGACAGACCTTGGTTGTGAGGAGTCAAACAGAGAGTAACTAACCAGACTTCTGTAGACCTCCTCTTGTCTGTTGCAAGCTTGTAGCTTCAGGCCACATTTGGCCTCCACTCTGCTAACTTGCAGTAATCTTCTTCTGATTTCACTCAAGACCTTTACAAGGTTTTCTCTGTAAGCAGCTGTTCCTGTTTTGCAATACAAATACAGCATATGCTCAAAAGTAGATGCTCCATCTGTACAGCTTGTGTAGAGTGTGTGAGCTGCTATTAGTTCAATTACACGTGAGCTCAGGACTAAGCACAAATAAAATAATAATAGCTTTAATGATTCTCACTGTGTTAGAGCCCACTCGACCATCAGCGCCTTAACAGAAGATGCCTTAAAATAATATATTTTCTAACCAATGATCACAGCACAACAGAAGAGGTAACAAACAGCTTAAAAGAGCACAAGACAGGTTGACTGACGTGGTTTGGAGAATTAATAACTGTGAGGATGAGAGCTGCAGCTTCTGATTAGCAATAACTGTTGCCATGGAAATCAGGAGATAGACATGCAGCTCTAGAGAGACAACTCGGCTGGTGTAATTAAAGGATAGAAGGTAAACTTGAAGCCAATCAGATTCCAATAGGTTCATCTCAGTTAAATGGCAACAGTTAAATGAGTTGTGCGAAAAAAAAAAAAAACATTTGAAAAAAACGCAAGAGCAAGTGTATCACTTTTATCAACATTTGCCACCACAACAGACTTTTAAAATGTTTTCAATTTGGGGGTTTGACGAGCTCCTCTGTGCTGAATGAGCGCAATCAGGAGGTCTGATTAAGCAAGCAGAGAAATTCTGAAAACAGAAAAAGGTTGTGACACAAAGTGTTGATGTCTGTTCATCAGAGAAACATCTTTGGGCTTTATTCAAGCCAAATGTAATTATTGTTTTATTCTCTTTGATGTTCATTGAAACTGAAAGATGCTTTTCTCTTTCTTTTCGCTGGTTCAAATAAACATGGTTCAGTCAACATCAATTTCTTTAACATGATAGGTGGAACGCTGTGTAACCCCTCTGGCAACATAAAAACATTAATTTAACTCAGTGGAGACTTTGCACAAGCGCACAAGCGCAAAGAACATTAAAAATTATTTTTCACACCACAGATGTAAATCAGACAGATATTAAGAAAAGGAAAAAAGTGGAATAACAGCTTAAATTAAATTCCCACTGTCTCTTGTTTACTTACAAGTAGGCTATGTAGCACAGCTAGATGCAAGAGGAAGTTAGAACATTAAGAGTTTACAACTCTCCTGACCCATCATTACAAAAATCATTCTATTTCAATTGTGGAAACAATTTTGATGTATAGGTATTGTTGTAAGTATCTTTAGTAAATTTCAGTATCAGTGACGCTTAAGGCCTCATAAGCTATGTTTACATGCACAAAATTTCATGATCGTATTGATATGTGTTCAGATTAAATGATCGGATTGTACCGTTTCTATGGGCACAAAATCAATTAATAATAATCATAATGTGCGTGTATATAGACCTGGCTTTATTCAGAAGGTTCCAGGTTCTAATTACGGTTGAAACGTTAATGAATAAATAATAATTTTGAGCCCTTTTAATGTTTCGAATAGAAAGGTTGTATTGGGAGCGCTGACAGTTTTGTATCGCAATGTCACGTTGAGGTCGGGCGCACATGCACACTCACGTCAGTTTGCCACATTCGGAATAGCTTAAGCCTAACAAGCGTTTACAGGCACGTTGATCGGATTATCAATCGACATAAACCACCCCTCTCATTTGGATTACAATTTCATCCCGGTTGAGCTCAATCCCATCACAATAGTCCGATTGGCTTGTTTACATGACGCTTTTTTATTTCGATTGGCCCTTTATTGCGATTACTTTTGTCCATGTAAATGTAGCTATAGTAAAAGTTTCTTCGGCAATTAGTCTTTAATGGTACAGTGTGTTAGCCTAAGAAAGCAAACTCTTAAAATCTGACAAATTAGCTGATATTTTGTTAGATTAACAAATAAAAATTATTTTCTGGGTAAATTCATCATTTAAAACACGCCTTAAGGGTGACTGTGGCTCAATGGGAAGACCAATTGTCTCGTAGGGGGGAAATGTGTGGGTTTGATTCCAGCTTCTTTTGAGCAAGCACTTAAACCTAATTTTTGCCCATTGATCTATTGTTGCATTTATGTGTGTGACTGGATGAATGTGACTGTACTGTAAAGCACATTTAAGAGTCAATTTGACGATCGATTTACCGAAATGACTTGGGTAAATTACAGAATTTATCATTTTATTAATCAAATAAAGGTACAAGACCTTTATTTGATTAATAAAATGTTTCCCAGCTGCAGTAATTCGTGTGGACAAACACGTTTCATGGTTGTTTCTATCACAACAGACAGATCTGCCAGGTCCTATTTAGTGTCAATGCTAAAAAAGCAAAAAGTAAATATGTTGGGATTAACGCATAAAAATGGGACTGAAAAAGTAAACAAAAAATTGTTTCTATAAAGTTGCATGTAAACTTTTCCCCTGACAGCCACAGCTTTGATGTCTTTATATCTCATAACTGGGATGGACTGGCGACTTCAAGGGTGCGCCTCGCCTGTCATCCAATGACCACTGGAGGTAGTCGTCAGTTTCCCAGTGACCCTGCAAGGACAAGTGAGTGTACTGGATAGATGGATGGATGTAAACGTTACATTTACACCATTCGCTTTAATAAGATTTTAATTTATTTTCTAGTATTTAATACTCTCCAGAGTTCCTTTTTATTGTCCAGTTTTGATTTACCCCACAGGCTCCAATGGAACAGGTTGTCTTCCAATGTGCCTGATTGATCACTCCTGTTGTAACAGACTTTTGAATTTGGTTAAAAACAACAGTGTTCTGTTGCATGAATGAATGAATGTGTGTTTAGCTGATCGTGTGAGTGCTATGAGTTCATGTGTGCTCACACATGGCACTGCAACATGTCCCGTTTTTGAAGTGGAAGGAGCGATTGGACTCTGGGTCCTTTTGTTTGTCAGATTGGATAAAGCTCTTATATATCTCCTTTCGGATGGCATGAACTGGAAGTAGGTACTAAGGTTACTGAGGAAAGTTATTTCTATTCTTACTTACCCCCCCTTCCTTTCTCTAAGAGCCCTTTATATAAAGCCATTACAGAAAAGATGTAGAAGCTCTCTGTTGATATGTGCAAGCAGAGGATGATGGGACATGCCCCCTCCAGTCGCATCAGTGTCCTTAGAAGGTCGATCCCAGCTTTTTTGTGAGACATTTGTTTTTGACTGTTTTTAAAGATTTTTGTGTTCTTTGTGAACAAATCATTCAGATCTTAAGGCGTCAAATAGTAAGGTTTTGTTAGGACCAATTGATGTATCGAGTCAGGCTTTGCCAATGTTGCATTGACAACATGCTGCAGCTAAATGTTTGAAATACACAGCATTGTTCTGGCCTATTTACTTCAGAAAACACAGTGTCTTTTTTAATGGAGTTTTTTTTCTTTTCAGTTATCTGTTTTTCTAGTTTAATCCTCACAAGGCAAATTGAAGGCATCAAGGTACACTGAAGTTGTCCTGGTTTTGTGTGACATAGGACCCCAACGCAGGCAGGAGGCAGACAAGATCATGTGAAGTGGAAGTTTAATAAAAGCATCTTATATATCAGAGCAGGGTAAACCAAGGTAACACAAGGAGAAAAACACTCTGGAGGACCGACAAGGAGGATAGACATGGCGACAGGGAGACCTGGCAAAGACTGAAAGAAACCAAGGAGAGTGTATACACAGGGAACTACGGTATATGTTTTTCCTACATTAAAGCTCTTTTGGCTTAAAGCCCTTTTAAAAATATATGTTTGATGCATTCCTTCCCTCCCCTGCTGCTGTATATGTATTGGTTAGCTGGCAAAAAGAAGGCCACGATATTTCTTCTTCTCACAGGCAAAAAACTAATTTGGCTGTTTGAAAACCTTTCCAGCTAGAAGAGCACAGACAGTCGTGGCATGGACGTCAAAAGAGTGAAACCTATCACCAATTAACCAGCTATTTATCAGCTGACTGAACTTTTGTTAAAAAACAGAAATATTCCACCGATTAAGGACTTAAAATTATTATTATTATTAGCGTTATTGTCACTGCTATAATCAATATGCTATATCATTTGAGCAACAGCAGGAATCATTGATCATTTTCTGTTTTACATTTAAAAAAACAATCAGATCATTATATTTTTGTTTTAAATTCAATTTTTTCTTCTTATATCATATGCCTCAAAAAATACCATTGAACCGTGAAGCTGCTCTGTTTTTTCCCAAGATAATCTAAGTGTCAGAATCTCATACAAGCACATGCCTCAACCTGACCGCCTTCCAGGGAAAAATCCCAGAGTATTATAGTGTTTAACTATCGCAACCAAAAAAAAAGAAACTTCTTTAATTTAACATAAGAAGAGTTCATTTGCAAAAACAGATAACTCAATTTTTAGCCAAAAAAACCAAAAATGTAAAGGTGCATTTTTGAGATGCCATTATTTTATTATGTCACTCTTACTTGATCAAATTCACCTGGTAGGTTAGTTTGACTGGTATCACCTTAACTAAATAATAAAAAGTATGTTTTTTTTTAAAATGTATAAAAACGGAGTTATCTGTTTTTGCAAAAGAACTCTTCGGGATGAAATATTACAAAATAAAGAAGCGTTTCTTGCTTAACACAAACACAGTACCAACGTGTACGAATATATTTTCAGTAGCTGACCACAAAAGCGTACTTATCAGATGAAATTACAAACAAATGGATTTCAGTGGAATGCTGACTGACTGCAAACAGATTTGGCGTTCTTGTCTGTGCAAACTTTCATCACGATAAAAGGCCAGCTAAGATGTCAAAACCCTCAAAGGGCTAAACAATTTGCAGATAACACATCTGTGGGTAAAATCTTAAAGGTTTTCAAAACTACTGGATTATCAGAATACACAATCGTGATACCTGGTGAGTGCAAAAAAAAAAAAAAAAAAAAAAAACAACAGGAAGAAAACACTGGAATCTCTGTGAAAGTGGTTGACCACCCAAGAGAAAAAAGCATTAAGTGAAGCTTGTGCTTGGCCACTTCAGGCTCCCCTAAAAGCATCAGCAACTTCTCTCTGCGATTCGAGTTCAGTTGAGTTTAAAGCTCTCTAACCGTGAGCCCATTATCCGTTATTATTTAGTTCCTTTTAGAATTATAGCAATTTCTCCCTAGGATCATTGCGCTGGTTGCGTTTAGATCCACTATTGTTGCCTCCTGAATGAACTGCCTTAAAAGTGAAAAAGGCCTGCCTCACCTTGTCCCACTTCATCTTAACTTATTTGTCGAGCTGTCCATCATCCTTTCAACGGAGGACTCCTTGTTAATGATTGATGTGGCACCTCTTAATGTGATGGATGAATCGCCTCCTGCATGATGGGATAGGGGTGAGTCACGCACCCCTGCGCCCTCCCCCCACCACTCAATGCTACCCTCTGCATGGAGCAGACACACGTCTGGTGTCCATCGATGGCGGAACAAAGAGACATTCAATTTAAGCCCCATCAATAATGTACAGCTCAAAGGGCCTTCTGCTGAGGCAGCCCCGTAAAAGCTGGGACACTGTTGTGTTGAAGCAATAGTTTTTGACTAGTTTATTATCTCCAGATCTGCACACCGACTCGCGGATGATGTCGCTTTATTTACTTTGGCACGGCAGCAGCACCGGGATGTCTGAGACGCTTTTCTTGAGCCGCTTTGTTTCTCCGCCGGCAGAATCCTCGGTTCTGGGGGATATGTCATAAAAAACAGGAGCTACACCGTTTCTCATTTATCAGCCATGTCATATACATGAACACGCAAATACCAAAGGAATATGTTTGCTTTATATATAAGGCGGGCTTCAGCAACCTGCTGCTTAAAAAGTGGCATTTTGGGAGTTTTTATTTATTTATGTAAACACTATATTAATATAAGGAGACAGCCTGATAAGAGAGAGCTAAAGATAAATCTAAAAAAAAAAAAAAAAACCCTGCTGAGACCCATCCAACAAGAAAATAACAAATTTAAAATGAATGCTGTAAACACAGGGGCTGGAGAAACTTACCTTCAAACCTCACAAAAAAAGTTATTTCCCAGATCAATCAGATAAACACAGGCAGCCCACAAGAGGCTCCAAGGACATACTCAATGTCTGAAAGGTCAGCCAAAGGTCAGGGTCAAAGCACAACAACACCGATCAATATTTTTTTTTTCTTAAACGGGCAAATAGATTGTACAAGTGACTCACAGCGAAAAGTGTTATGTGTAACAAGAAGATTTATCCAGCTGTCGTGACAGAAATAAAATATGATGGAAGCAAACAACACACACACATACGTGTAAATATATAAAGAACTGAGCGAATGTCCAGTTGCCTCCGATACCTGGATATCTGAGAATTTTCACAGGCATAGGGTGCATTTATTTAGTCAGATCATTTAGCTACTGACCACTACGCTGGACAAAGACACTTAGATCTTATATCTTTCCACCACCCGGATGGTAAGTGGGGTAAAGCATCTTTAGAGCTCACTGTAAGTGAAAGAAGGCCATTTGGGGTTCTTCAGTCATCGTGACAGCAACGAAAGAGAAGCTTCGACATAAATTGTTAAGAGGAGATCAGTTGTTTTAATCTGAACAAAAATTAAAGGGGTTGCATTTAGTCTTTTAGAACATTTATTTTTATTTTTTATTTCTTTAACATGTCCTGTCTGGCAGTGTAGCATAAAGAATTGTTGTCTTAATGCCAAAGAGAGCCCAACAGATTTTACTTTCACAAGTGGAGCATTATTGCTTTCGCTATATATAGTGCTCCGCTTGATTTATATATCCAAAACGCTTTATTAGATATTTTTATAACATTTTACTAAACATTCCAATCCATCCAGGATTAAATTCCTGATCTACGTTGCAGACAAAAACCTTAAACTGTAAAACAAAGCGTTGCGTTTTCCCAGCTCATGACAGACGATTTTTCTTCGAAAAACAAATAGAGAAACCAAATATTAACAGTATTATTAAAAAGAAATCTTCTGCCTATTTCTCCTGGAAGATATCTAAATTCAGATCTACTTTTTGTCGATTGTTGTATTGGCCATTTTCTGACTGCTAAAGCTCCGTCGTTGCTGAAGGACACCTTTTGTGTTTCTCAGAGATGCTACAAGCCCAGATAAAATGTTTGACTCAGAGTATGAAGCGGACGGATAACATTGTAACACGGGGCCATCCCATATGGCATTTGAGGCAAAAACGTTACCGCGTCATACAAAAAGAAAGTTACATTTATCTGTGTTAGGTTTCAAGATTACATGCAGAAGTTATGAAGACTACAAAGGAAAGTTTCAACTGTGTCTCTTGTTACTCGCAACAAAACAAACAAACAAACAAAATAGAAGCCGTATCATCTTTATAAAACTGAAGGAGAGGTCATATTCTTGACTCTCGTGGCCAAGGGGAAAATATCTGTGAACACAGAAGGGACCCTCAAAGGAAATACCTTTTGGAAGAAAGGATATAAGATTTCAAGTATGAGCGGAGAGGGTGAAAGGGCTTTAAAGCAAATTCATATCAGCCTGTCAAGTGAACTTCCATGATCGCTGCTGTCAAAAAGCCCCAGTAGAGTACTGCAGAATCACAATAGATGATTTCTTTGTTTGGCTGCTAGTGCGTTCACCAAAGTGATTACATTCCAGAGAGATAATTTCTTATTCCAAGTGCAATCAGCTGATTAGCAATTAAATCATCAAGGAGCATAAGTGAAGTTGGCTCCCTGTCCTTCCACCCTGGCCATATATTCAACACTGACCTAGAATAGACCCTCATAATCGGCACTCTTGTGGCCAAAGCCATTTAGACCCCTTTCCATGACACTCTATATAATTGCTTCCCCCCCACCATTTCTCAGTATTACGTTAAAAAGAGTCTCTACCACCACTAGTCAGGACCTAAGACTCACACCTGTTCACAATCCGGTTTTTTTAAAAAGCGTATTTAGTCGATATTTTAACCTGAGACCAACCTGGTGCACAGAGGCCAAGGGAGACAAGCAGCACTTACGCAAACAAGCAAATCCCCTCGATGGCCTTAGACACTTCTGGCTGAGATGGTCTACTTTGCTCCCAATCCATCTGCGGGCCTCCAGGGAGCCTGTGGTGATTATGGTTTATAATTCATAGAGGGGGCAAACATCCAGAGGAAGACAACCCTAGGCTTTCCTTTTCATAATGCATTGGATCTTGAGAGCTGGATGCTTTGCCTTTTTTTTTTTCTCCTCTCTATTTTTCAAGCTGTGAATGTAGGTTATTAGCTTAGTCAGATATGCGCACAGCCACAGAGTCACAGTCCCTGAGCAGGCCGGATATACGGAATACATAGTAATTGGAAAATCCAAAGAGAAATAGACTCGGGTCGGTGTTTGCGTAGGCCAGTGATTAAGCTGGATGAGCTGGAGTGCTCCTGGGATGAAAAACGGTGACAAACCTACAGCTCTAAAGGTTGTATAAATCCCCTTAGTGGAGTCAGACTCTCATTTCTCAGTTAAATCCTGCTGCATTCTTAAGCGTCAGGGAGTGATGACAAATGCTAACAGGAGGCTCAGGCCAGAATTAATTTTCCTTCGTTTTCTCCCCCCTGGGTCAGGATTTTAGGGAAAGGTTTGCTGTTGTTTTACATGATGTCCACAAATATTTCCATTTGCTCTGTAAATGCGGTGTGAATGCTGTAAGCTGACTGTGGGAGCTGAAAGGTGCTGAAAGAGCGACACTTGTTGAAGACCGCAAAGGAGGAGGAATGTTAGAAAAACGGAAAAGTGATCAAGAAATCCTGTGGCGGAGAACGGAATAAGCAGAGGCTACAACTGGAGCAGAAGATTGAAATCAAAGTGAACTGGTCATTTAAATGTGTAGTTAAATAGCTGAAATATCTAAGAAGCAAAACAAAAAATAGAAAAAATAAGTTAATTTACCAAGTTAAATAGTAGTACATTAAGCTTATAATGCTAAATGTATCAGATCTCGTCTAGATCCTGTGGGATGCCATCTGCAGGATCTGGACTCAATTTATGCAGAACGAGTCCAAAGAAGGGCCAGAAGCAGCCCCACTGATCCCACCCACACAGGCAATGCGCTGTTTGCCCCTCTTCCATCAGGTAAACGCTTCAGAAGCCTCAAAGCCAAAACAAATAAGCTTATAAACAGCTTCTTCCCAAAAGCTGTGAGGGCAATCGCCCCCTGATAGGAGACTGCAGTCCAACGCCTTTTAATCACCCCCACTGTTACTAGTCCATCATACGTTACAATTACCTTAGAGTTACTGCCTACTGCACACTATCAGCTCTGAATATCTAAATACACATTGCTGTAGACAAAGCCTCAGATCATCATTGTTCAATAAGCACCTTAACAAATAAAACATTCTATTCTATTTGATGAATTGTTTGGTATGTCTCATCTTCTTTAATAAAGTTTTCACTTTCCTTTAAAAACGTGCTGTATCAAATAGATATGTTGCTATTTACACATTCTTTTGCAACAGATCTTATTAATAAAAAAAAAAGAAGCAAATTCAGGGTTGAGGGTTGCATGTCCGTGCATGTGGAAGAAAAGATCATAGAAAATTATGAACCTTTGTTTAGCCAGCTGTTGTCTAAAACTAGACTAAATATGGCAGCCTCTTTGTCCTAACCAGGAACCACTGCAGCTCCTCACCAGTGGCTGAACAGCCCTAAACATCAAATCCCAGAAATATCCCAAAATCTTTGAAGCTCTTTTCGGGCTTAAACATTTTTTATAGAAAGTAGAAATCATTTTTTCCTTTCTCTGGCTTTGCCATTTGTGTGATGATGCACTTTGTGCGGCTTTGGGGGGAAAAAAAGTCTGTTTCAGTTGCTTTTGTAACTCAATGAAATCTTACCCTATGAATTTATTTCACAGAACTTTAAACGCCCAGAGTGTTTCTGGGGTTTGCTTGTCATATTCATCATTCATGATCCGCAACAGTCTGTGATTTGAATAAAATAAAATAAAGGAAAATGTCCTGAAATTTTCATTGCTGAATAACATAAATGAGTGGAAAATCTTCCCTAAGATTGCATCACAGAAGACTGACACGGATAAATGATAATCTATTAATGCTTAGGCTTTTTCTTTAAACTATATAACCATGAATAGCATGGAGGATGGATTCCTGGCACCTTTGAAGGATTTCAGGCAGAAAGTGGAGTGTTTGTGGAAGTCTGAACACACAAGCTAATTTTCGATTAATATTTTAGTAGAAACATTTTTATTATATAAAAAAAGCTGCTACTAAGATTACATTTCACAATCTATAACTTTAACCCATAAGATTCTCTAAAGCTAAAATCTAATTCTGGCCAAATAAATAAATAAATAACGAACAACTAAAACTTTTAGCTTCTAAAAGTTAGATGTGTAAAAAACAGCTAGGAATAATGTGGAGGTGGCTTAATCGTTCAAACAGGGAACCGCATTTTGACCAAATCAAATATAGAAAGCAGTCTGTAAATTTTGAATGACAGTAAATTAATGAACCTCCACAGAAGAGATCAGCTGCGATAATGTTTGTGGTTAAAGTAATTAGAGACGCTCTCACGTCTCACGACCAATAATGCTGCAATCTCTGTAATGAGAATGGTTCTAACACTGATATTCAGCAGCTGGAACACGCATGAATAGAGTGCAGCGGCGACGACTGTGTTTCACTCCTCTCAGCTAATCTTAATAACGGTAATCACAGTGTGTTTGCTCTGGGGTTTATAGTTGCAAACAAACTACTTCTTCTTGGTTAGATTGTATTTAGATTGATGCCATCCTCCTCCATCATTATGAGACAGATTAAGTGGTAGCATTCTAACCGATTAGGCCAAACAGAAGCAAATGACCGTCAACATGCAAAGAAGCTTTGCAATAAGCTCCATCTTTTCAAACATTTTTATTAGATTCATGGGGATGTAAAATATTCCACACTTTCATTATGTTAAACATTTTTCATTATTGCACCATGGAGACTAATTTCTATAATTAGGCTTGTTTAGGTGATATTTTACATTCATTAACACCTGGAGCATGTTCAAATATTTATTGCTTCATGAAAACAGATACACCAGCTAAAATGTTTTCATTACATTTTCAAATAAATAGGCTATTGTTCCAAATTAATTTCAAAATTGATCCAATTCATTACAGAATGATCCAGTTCCTTCTCCTCATTAGCATAGTGGTGAGTATCCCCGCCTGTCACGCGGGATAAAGATGATTATTATTATTTAAAAAAAAAAAGATTGTTAGTTATATAGATAGAATCAGAGACAACAGTATAAAGTCCACCTCAGTCCAAAATACAATACAGTACAATTAGTTGACAATGTAATGTTGATTGTAGATTGTTAAAATAAGGAAGTTCAGCGAATTGGATCAAGTTCTTGTCCTCGCAGCAATTCCTTGTACTGAGGAAGCACTCGGTCAACAGTGAAGAAAAAAAACTCTGTTTTAACTAGACGAAACTTCCAGCTGGACCAGCTCATTATGAGCAACCTGCTTGGGACAGCAGGCAATAAAAAAAAACAACACAGACACTCTTGAGGGCCAGGAGTACCTTCTATGGGAAAGAAAACCAAAAAGCAGGCAGGGGAAAAGGCAGCAATAGCTCTATCAATGCTCCACTCAGGAAGAAGAATCAACATATAAGCGCCCAACCAAGGATACTTTCTACGAGAAAGAAAAGAAAATACAAAGTTAATTGCAGCGTTATCTCCATCTAGGAAATAGAAAAAAGTAAACGCAGCAGCAGTGAGTCAAAACGTAGAAAAAGGTTGACTCATCCGGATGCATAGTCATTTCTAAAAGCTGTTTTTCATTTGGCAAAATTATAAATTCAAAAATGGTGTGCCCATATAACCAGACATATATAACCCCCCCCCCCACACACACACACACACACACACACACACACACACACACCAACCACCACCAGCACAGTTGCAAAAGTGGTTTGGTCCATTGTACCAACAGCTGGCACCTGGAAACATATGCAGCAGAGCCATCTGTGGAGCAGGGAAGCTGTGTCTATAAAGCAATTTAACTCAATTCAGTCTACTTATATTTCGCCAGCTCACGACGCATGTTATCTCAAGCCACTTTCCAAAGTCAAAGTCTCCACTAAGTAGCAACTTAAGACGTGTCACACATTTTATTTACTTCTCCGAGGACTAAAACACATCAACATTTGGAATCAGACGGCATTTTGTTCCCCTCCTTACTGCAGATGAATCTTGTCACACACTGCCATGTAATGCCATGTAAATAAAAACTAGCTATACTAGCTACATTTTGACAGCTTTGAGCGTTTGTTATTGACAGTAACAAATATTTCTATAATGTTTAACCCTCTAAGTAACAAGTTATCAAAAGCTCATGATTAGAGTAGAGTTTCAAACGTGAGGGAAGGGCGCAGCATTGCGAGCAGCTGAGCCCAGCATGGTGTGTGAGAGAGCTGAGACGGAGAGGAGAGAAAGGAGAGAGCAGAGGAAGTGCCAGCAGATACAGAACGAAAGAGAGCAAAAAAAGCAAGACCACACAAAATGCCAATACCTTTAGTGCCTCCCCCACCCCAAAAACCAGGATCGTTCTTGAGAAATACCTTTATGTATTGTACCCCATTACTCCTTACAGGTACACTGCAAAAACGGAACTAAAAATAAGTAATTCTTAAAATTAGTGTATCTGTCCTTGATTTGAGCAGGTAAATAAGATGATCTGCCAATGGAAAAAGACTTTTGCACTTAAAATAAGAACAACTCGTCTCCATCATCTTAGTGCAGGATGTCTAATTATCGTATTTTAGGGGTCAAAATACTCGTTCCATTGGCAGATAACATAATTTACCTGCTCAAATCTAGTACAAAAACAAAAATTTTAAGAACATTTTACTTATTTTTAGATCTGTTTTTGCAGTGTAAAGGGGTCAGTGATGCTAAGGTACAGTCTTAAAATTCAAGGTGTTTTAGCATCTGGACTCAGTTCCTCAGTTCAATTCATGACTAACATATTAAGAGCCCTCCATCCGTTCTCTGTTCCTTGCAGGGTTGGAGGCAGCGGTAGGTAGAGTAATCAGAAATTGTACCCAAGTTTTTACTCAAGCAAAAGTAAAAAGTTGTCAGCCAAGAAATGACTCAAGTAAGAGTAAAAAAGTATTCAGTAAGAAGGCTACTCAAGTGCCGAGTAACTAATCATAACTGATGATTTAATATTTTAAAATGATGTTATCGGCCAGACAAAAATATAAGGTTAGTGCAAATTCTGGTAAGGCAAAAGATGCGCTAAAGACAAAATAAACACTTTTCCAAATATTTTTTTTACAACATGAAACATGAAAGCAAAACTTACAGCGGGTAATGTATACATAGTACTGTATGTTAGAAAAGTGCAAAGTACTTCCAATGACAATATCTGCTGTTTACTGTACATTCATTTGACCTCCAAACAGCTCAATGAGCTCAGCAGATAGAAAGTAACATTAAAATAACAAAGTGTGTGTACAAATACGAAGTCTCCCTTAAACATAAACTCCAGGTTTTTGTCTCTCTGGTGCATTTTATCTGGTTAAAACAAGTATGTTCTTTATTCGTGAAGTTGCAGTAGGTAGAGTAGCCAGAATTCTTCTCAAATATGAGTAGCGACATTTGATTAATAATATGACTCAAGTAAAAGTAAAAAGTACAGTGCAGTAAAACTACCCATAAAAGTACATTTAGCTCAAAAAGTTACTCAAGTAAATGTAACTGAGTAAATGTAACTAGTTACTACACACCTCTGGTTGCAGGGGAGTTGATGTCTCCAGCGGTCATTGGGCAAGAGGCGAGCACACGCTGGACAGGCCGCCAGTCCACGACTCACACGATAAGATCGTTTTTACAATTTGATCCTTCTTGAGGGTAAACAACACTGCTAGGTCCAAAGACGCCGCTGCGGTGCTCACTTTGACCGCCATGTACTGTAAGAGGAACACGAGCAGTCAATAGTGGGTACAAAAAAATATCACATTATCATGCACATTATGAATAATTGATTAAACTGTATTTATATCTGGTTGGCATTTCCTCTAAGCTTTCAAATGATTGATTGTTGGAAATCTGTAGAAAGATTTTTATAACAGACTCAATAAAGCGGTTAATGTGCCGCGCC
Source organism: Fundulus diaphanus (assembly GCA_037039145.1). Classification (NCBI taxonomy): domain Eukaryota; kingdom Metazoa; phylum Chordata; class Actinopteri; order Cyprinodontiformes; family Fundulidae; genus Fundulus; species Fundulus diaphanus. The sequence goes on from CM073124.1 coordinate 19,408,920, forward strand.
TCGCAAAAGCAAAAATAAAGTCAACCTACGGACACAATAGCTGATAAGTATATCTAAGTACATACAGAAATATAACTCTGTCTCACGTTTGATTCTCCATTTAGTCATGCAGAGTGATGAATTGCATTCGGTGCTTTTCATTTATCTGCACTGCCTTCATCAGCATTTCCCAAAACATACTCTCATTTTTCTCCCTGATAGAGTGTGCGAAAGAATGATTTCTCACTTTAAGGTTAAAGCATTCAATGACTTCCCATTTTGTCTTTCTGCTGCTGGAGCATCTTCCTTCCTTTGTCTCATTCTATCTATTTTCCTTTTGTTTCAGAGTAAACAACTTAACAAGGACAAAGTTTTGCATCGCGACTCTCACGCAGCTTCTGTTGATTCCTTTATTTCTAGTTATTGAAGAACAACCCATTAACTGACAAGGCTGTACATGTGCATGTGATGTGAGCCCACTCTCATGTGCACATGTGTGTTATTAGGGAAACTGCCTTTGTCTAATGTTTTTTTCTTCTTAGTTTCATGTGTTTTATATGTATGTTCCTGCTCCTGTGGGTGCATCTGCATATGATCTTGAAGGCACTCTCAGGGAGTACAGCTAAACCCCTTTGAAGTCATTGTTAATGCCGCTGAAAGAAATTATGACATGTTGTGTTGTTTGAATATACGGGCGTGTGGGAGACAGCCTTTCATCTAGTTACTCACATTAAAAGGTGCATTTTTGAGAAATGTCATGATTTAAAGTGGATATTTCATCTTTTTTTTTTTGTGCTCCGTTGATTTAAAACCGGTGACTAAGTTCCTGCGCTAATAGTCAAAATATTTTCTCATGATGAATGCATTGTCAGTGTATTAAAACACTTTATGTGGAAACTGTAATACGAATCGCACTTGCTGATGCACTTATTATAGCAATAACACATGAATCCCTGTCTAGAGTCTAATGCACTGCATGGTTACCTCACTAAACTTTCCATCTCTGGCTGTCATTAATCGGTTCCATTCATAAATAACCACTTCCTCCTTTTACTACAGCAGTAATGCATGTTTTGCAAGGAGCACTTATCATAAAATCCATAAACTGCCAAGATGCCTGAAGTAAACCCTTTAAAGAGCAGAGACGCACCAGAAAGCTATCAATGAGTACAATAAACACATAAATTATTTATTACAATTAAAAAAGGGGGAAAAAAAGATTTTGAGAGGATTAAATATTACACTAATCTTGCATTGCTAGTGTCATTTTCTCTTTTCAGCTTGTGCTCACTCTGGTGTAAACTTAATAAACAGACTCATGTCTACGTGTTTATATCGGGACTGTTTTTAGATATTTAACTCGAGGCAAAAAGATTAGGCATGTGCTCGGCTGCCTCCTGTTCCTTACCCTTTTCAAAAATGCTGAAATAGTGCTGATTCCCCGTGGGAGTTTCTGAGGAGGGAACTCAAAAAAACACTGCAGCTTCGGTGCACGCAGCGCTGCTCCCATGACACATTTGTACTAGAGAAGGGGATTTATCCCTTCCCTTATTTTTTTGGGAAAAATGGAAGGGGGAGCTAGATCTGAGATCTCTGCATCTGCTCAGCAGCTTGGCACTATGAGTGCTGGAGGCAAGGCACGTCACCGTCGTTTGATTAAAGATTTATGCCCTCCCAGAGATGTTTTCTCTCATTTTCCGCAACGCTTATCTCCTACAATTTGCTGAAAAACGTGTAAAGGAGAGACTCTTGTCTTAATTGTTTTTCTACCATAAGCAGGTGAGCAATTTAAATAAATCTATTTTGGTTGAGTTAAGTGCATATCTCCAAAATAAGAAAGAAATGCAATAGATTGGAATAAAAAAATCCAATCTATTCCCAAAAATGCATAACTCCTGAATTTTGTATTTTAGTTTTTGGGTTATATCCTCCTAATGCATGACTGGAGGAGAGCTGAACTTACCTCATTGCTAAACAAATGTTTAAAAGCCTCCATTCAGTGAATTTACATTTGAATTGAGGATGCCTCTGCACTCTCTGTAAATCACGCTGCACCATTGTGGCTCCTCCGTGAATCCAATAAATAAACATACACTTCTAATCCTGACATTTAAATGGAGAAAAAAAATGTCTTGGAACACAATGGTGGCCGTTATTCTGAAATGGAAGTGCCTTTTTCCAAAAATAAATTATGAAGATTGATGTTTTAACTCTTAAGTAGCTGACTCACAAAAGTTTAAAACGCATTTTGTCATTTCTTTCCCAGACTTTCCATGATGATATACAGAAAGATGTTGTTCTACTTCAAAACTGAGTTTAGTATAAAGATGCAGAATAATCTTTACCCATGTTTCCTTTCCACAACATGCCCTTTTCAAAAACGGCACTTTGATAAAATGTCTGTCAACTCCCCATCTCCCTGTGAGGCATCACAGTGACTCAGCACGCGGAATCCCAGGAAACCAAAAACTGAGCTGCAAAAGAGAGAACGTATTCTTTTATTTATTACTATTTTTACCTCTGTTTTTCCTGCTTTGAACTGAAACAGAGATAAAAAAGTTTTTTGTTCAGTAGTAAACTTTAAATAAAGGAAATACAAGTGTTGAAACAGGTGATACAGTCGCTGTAAGTAACTACATGGCACGTGTGTATTATACTGCAAAAATCATGTTGAATTTCAGTCTCATATCTCTATGCTTGTTTGGCTGAAGCTGCTGTCTCGCTGTTACTTATGTTACATTTAACATAGGAGCATATGTAACGTGAGCTTTGATGTTTCAAAACATTGAAAGGAGAAGAAGTCTGATTGCTCCCTGGTGAGCGGTAATTATTTGCTGAGTTACTCAGAAAATAAGGCAGTGTAGGGCATCCCAAGCATTTAGCATGCTGAGGCGAAGGAATCTTCATCATTGCAGACAGAGTGTCTGCTTAGTGATGAAAGAGATTCATACCGTGTTAGATTTGTCTCTCAATTTCTATTTTTGGCTCGGCTCATAAAATTACATCACACCTGATTTGGTAGGGGGGGGGGGCTTTTTTGGTGCCATCGATGAGTAACAAAATAAACAATGTATAGAATGCTCCTCACTGTATTTTATGTCTTCAAACACTAACATACAAATCTGTTTACAAATAGTTGGGTTAATTATACAAACCATCAGAAGTACTTACAAATGGTTTATAGCTGAAACTTTCACTGTTTCATATGAGCAGCAGCCATATTGGTTACTAAACTCTAGGTTCCTCTGCAAACTGATACTTTCCTACTCACAATTCTAATTTGTGGTGGAAAATCTGATTTCATAGTGAACACACTGTAAAAAAAAGATTGTTATCAAGACAAAGCTGCAACATTTGCTAAGAATTTTTGTTAATTTTGTTTCAGTGATTCCTGCGTAGGGAATGCAGCTGATTGCTCATGCAACCACATTTTTTTACATGTCCATTAATATTTCCATCAACATTGCTTAGCAGGTTACATAAGTTACATTACATAAGTTAAGGAGTCAAAATAGTTGAAAAATATCTTTTCATAGATTGTTTATTGTTTATTTATTTGGATCCCCATTAGCTGTCAGTAATTTGACAGCTACTCTTCCTGGGGTCCTTTTAAAATTATACAGATACACAACACATATCAAATGATCACATCATAAGAACAACTATACATTTCAACTTATTTCACATTACAGTACAATCTGTTACACAATTATCCAGATATTAAGGCTTTCAACAAAGTATTTTTTAAATGCGCCTTTGGTAGTAGCAGTCAAGATGTTATGTGACAGTTTGTTCCACAGAGTTACAGCTCTGAACAGCACAGACCTGCACACTGCTTCTGTTCTCGGAATGGGTCGAATCAAATGCAAGCTCGTAGCCAACATTTATTAATCATCTATCTTTAAAGTGTGTTGATTGTGTGGGGAGCCTTCCCCAAAATATAGATATATTTTTTTACTGGTTTTCAAATTAAATAATTAAGAAAACACAATTATTTTATCTGAGAATTGCCTATTTATTAGATGATTATTGCGTGACTATTGCATGCAGGTGTGGCAAATATCAATACAAACATATTATTTAAAAATGTATTTTTGGACAAATGTTCATCCATCCCTCCATCCATTTTCCCACACGCTTATCCCTGTTGGGGTCGCGAGGGGTGCTGGTGCCTATCTCAAACTGTCAATGGGCGAGAGGCAGGGTTCACCCTGGACAGGTCGGCAGTCTATTGCAGGGCGGATAAATGTTCAGTTATGACTAAATATATTCCTTCCATCCAGTTGAACACTTCTTCACCTTGCTTAAAGAAAGGTGTCAGATTCATTACACATCATTGTAAAAAAAAAAAAAAGACATGACTGATTATGTCTTTGGCGATACCTCTCATGAAAATATAGACTCACTTTAATTTCCACATGTAGCCACGTGGTTACAAAAATAGCCGTAAGACCTACTGTATGAAGATCTATTTGCATTCAAAATGTCACAGGTAGAAGAGGGAAGAACCAACCCTTTAACGAGCAGAAGCTCAGAGAGCACAACACAAAGCCACCACAAACCTACCGCAGATGGTGAGGCAAGGGTAAAAAATGGAAGTGAAAATGAAGTGAAGTAACCTGGGAAAATGAACAGCGTATGAGGGAATTATTGAGTCAATACAGGTGTGCTAATTACAGTCTGGAGCAGATGCTGAAATGGAAAGACAGGATACAAAGGTAACTGAGGACATCACGATGTAGGCACAGAAAACTCAACAGAACAACAAACACTTTCAAAGAAACTTGCGATTAACTTGAGAAAAACCTGAGAGAACAAAGTAACGCAGCAGCAAACCCTGCATAAAAATATAAACTGTGGCTAACAACCATAGCTGCATCTGCTATGTCCAAAAAATGTCAAACAATCACGCCAAAACTATTTGTGCTGTGAGCATAATCAGTAACTTAGCACCATAAAGAAGAAAGCTGTATTGACATGCAAAGTACAAGCTGGTGAATCTTGGTTTTTCATCGTGAAGAGAGTCATTGTAAACGGATCTAACCTTAAAATAACATGTTCAGCAGTTTTTAAACTAAAAAGCACCTCAACGTAACGCTTGATGTGGAACTACAGAGCAAATGGAAACTGCAGACCATTCAAATTTCTATAGATCACTGATCCATAACAAATTGAGCTTGTTGATGGCTTTATGCTACGCAAACAGAGAACATTATACTGCCTTTATCCATGCTGGGTGGGACAATTGGTTTTAGGGGCACTTTCAACAAAAAGCAAATTTAACATGAAACAGGAGGAAAAAAATAACTATCAGCAGGGGCGTGCATACATAGACACTAGGTGGTGCTAAAGCACTAGGAAGTTTGCCCTTTATCAACGAAAATGCCCTTTTGAAACTCGTTTTTTTTTTTTTTTTTTTTTTTTATTATTAATATTCAGGGTAGTCAAAAGTAGCCGGTCAACGGCGGCAAATCGCCGTCTATAGCAGCTCTTGGTGCCGCCTACATTTCCCCGATTATATAATGGAGCGATATTTGTGCCTTCTGGTTGAGCGCGGAGCAGACCCTGGACTGGAAGCCGTCTTCTTTTTTTTTTGTTTACCTCGGAGTGGCCATCGACCTTTTAGTACTATCTTTGATGTGTCAATCATACAATTTAACCAATCAAATCAACGACTGAAGGAAACATGCTAGCCAATCACAGCTGGAGAGGGGCGGGACACCGAGTCATAGCCTTCAGTCGCCGCCGCAGTTCGGCTGTGCTGTGGTCACCGTTGGTGTCGGTAGAGCGGGATGGAAATTTGGTCTGATTAACAATTACAAGAAGTGACAACAAAGCAGAGAGCGAGCTGGAAGGAGCGCTATTAATTTATGTTTGAAATGTCAGCACTGAAGTCTAAACTGGAGTAAACATTCACGCTAGGAGGGTTAGCTAGACAGCTATAGCAGGGTTAGCTAGGACAGCTAGGAGCCCAAGGAGCAGAATCAAGCACTAAAGCTGCCAAACTGAAGAGACTTGAGTTACTTGCAGGTAGAAGGGAACTCTGCTTTGTTCTGCTCCTTTTCTCATAGCTGCTGTAATTACAGAACCTGTTCTAGTCAGAATTGTTACTTTAGTCAGTGTTCAGCCTGACACCAGCGCTCATGTTTATTAGCGTGTAGCTTATGCTGGACTTTTGAGTTAAGGCACAGCGCTACAGGTTACCCTATGTCACTGTTAGTCCAAAGGCCAAATCTCAAACTCTCTCACAGAACTATTAAACACATAAGAACATGCCATTAACACACAACTGAGCTGAAGCAAAGAAAAAAAAAACTGCGCATATGGGCTCCAAACAAAATGTACAATCAGACAACCAAATAACACACAAGATCTCTTTAATAATCAGGATATTTCACCCAGAAAAAATAAATTATAGTTTCCCAACATGAGTTGTAAATCTACCTTAATATAAACTTCATTTCTCTCAGTATAGCTCAATTAAACATTTCTCTTACACGCAGTCATGAAATATTTTTAAGTAGAACTCAACCCCTCTTGGGCGTTTACATTGACCAAACACTTGATTAACCATTAGTCTTTTCTTGTTTTATTATAACAATCAATATTATTCATTATAACTATTATTCATTGATGATGTCAGATCGACAGATTCAACTTATTTAAAAAATAAATAATGACTATTTTGATATATTTTGTTAGTAATTCTTTCTAAAAGCCCAACAAATGTTATGAAAAGCTTCGGAATTTTTTTACAATCTGCCCATAAGCTATTTTTTTCCAGCTCAATGTGTTCAAAAGCCTAATTGGTTGGAAACCTGCCTAATTTGGCAACACCGACTACGCTATTGCTATTTGTTTGTTCGTTACAGTAGTCACAGAGCCACTGTTTAGTCTGAAGTATATATATATATATATATATAGATATATATCTATATATAAGTGCACCCTCCTACCTGATAGTGTGTAGCCTGCTACTGTAAAAAAGTTTGACTGCCCTGAATATTATTAAGATTTTACTGAGGTCGGTTTTGAAATGATCTTTTGAAAACCTGAGCCATTAAAAACCACTGAAACAATGCCCCGAAATGAGCCACCTCCTTGCGCACGCTAAAAAGTGCCCTCCCACCCCCTCCTGAGCACCTGCCCCCTAAAATGTCTGTGCACGCCACAGACTATCAGCATTAAATTTGAACGTGCTCCTACTTGTAAATTCTGTCAACACAGGGTCAGCTTCAGCTCATGAGTAATAAGAAATAGGATTATTACAGTCAGATACCACCAACCTGAAACTATCAGCAAGATAAAAAACAATGCCGGTTTGATAACGCTTGTAGACTTCTCCAGGAGGAAAGGTCAGAAAAGCTCTCAAAAAAACCAAAAACACAAATATGCTGCCTAAAAAAAACGAACACCTGTTAATCGGAGCATTAAATCAAGTCAGCTAAAATTCTGGAATATCGATCTGGTAAGTTGAGTAGTAGAGGGAGTTTTTCAATTAGTGTCGGCTCATGAAATTAACATCATGTGCACTTAAGCGGCAACAATGATGCAACCTCAAAAACAGGAAAGGTTTTTGCAGATGGAGGCTGCAAACATATTCTCCCTCCTTGTGCTTTTTGGACTGACGACACCAGGACCCTACAGAGGTTGCACAGGCAGTCCTACTCCACCAGAATGGCACATCAATATGTGCCATTCCTAAAAGGTTTGCTCTGTCTTCCAATACAGTTTAGATCAGATTCCAGGAGGCAGGAAATTACAAAATTCTAGAAGAGCTGGACACGGCCTTCAGATGTCCTTAACTCATCAATGAGTATCTGCCCCTTTGTGCAAGGGAGAACAGGATGAGTATTGCCTGCACATTACAATATGACCTCCAGCAAGCCACTAACATGAATGCCTCTGACCAGATATTTTCCTGGCACACTTTGGGCCCCTTAGTAACAATTGAGCATCTTTTAAACTCCACATCCAACCTGAGTATAGTTCCAAACCATGTTCTTTATGACCAAAGTGCACCATCTTCTGATTGCTAATTTCCCAAAAACTCTAATGATCTCAAACTGGGTTCTTGAGCACAAAAACCAGCTGATCCGTTAGGAAGTGATGAAGCAGGCATTTAACATCATGGATGGGCAGCCGGCAGATCTGCATCAACTGCATGATGCTATCATGTCAAAATAGTTCAAAGTCTCTGAGGAATGTCTGACACCTTGTTGAATCTATGCCACAGCTTGAAAACACGGTCAGTTATGCAGCACTTTAATCAGGGTGGTTATGCAAGAACTGTATTAAAACAGAACGAAAACAAGGCCAGTCATTGTGACTGCAGGGATTTTATGTTTAAAAGAAAAGAAATGAGCCTGTTTGGCTGCTTTCTCAGAATTAGCTATAGTTTTAAAGTTTGGTCAAAGCATTTATCCATTGGAAATTGGTTTTACTTTTTTTTTTACTTTGGTTTGAAACTTTTGAGGCTCTCATGATTTATTTTGATACAATCTTGTGATTTATGCTCTGTTTAGACCTTGTTTCCTGTCTGGTGTTTATTCTGTAATTTTCCATAGATAGACAACCTCAGTTGTCTCTAGCCGGCTACTTCCCAGCTGCTTCAAGTCAGTTAATCAGTCTCACCTGTTCCAACTCCACTCGTCCGTCCTCCCAGTATAGATGATGTCTCGTTAAAGGAGCAATAAGTAAGCTATTTACTGTAAAATCCACCTAAATCATTTTCATTAGTCACTCAGGATGGAAGTAACATTCCCTATAAACAATCGGTCCTCTCCATCAACAATGCCTTAGTCATGTTTTTCTCATTTCAAACCTAGAGGTAACTGCTTTGGTTTGGAGTGTAGCCCGTGTTTACTTCCTGGTTCCTGAACCAATCACATGAGAGTTCCCAGGGTTCCCAAAACACAGCGCAGCATTTGGTATTTTATTTTGCCAAAGGAGCAGCGCCCTGCAAACATGGAAGCCAGTAAGAGAAGTGGACCAGAAACAGAGCAGAACAGAATACAACATCATATACCTGTCCTGTGTAAATAAAAATTCACCTTCTAAACAAGTAACAACTTCAATTTCAATTGCAATTTCAATTTTATTTATTTAACGCCAATTCATGAAACATGTCATCTCGAGGCACTTTACAAAGTCAAAATCAATCATATTATACAGATTGGTCAAAACTTCCCCATACGTCATTGGGCTGTTTTAAATAAACGCCCCTTAACAAATGGAAACCCATCGGTCTTAAAAGCCCTGGGCTTTTAAAATCCTACTCTATGCAGCCGTGTAGCCTTTCTGTTTATTTAAAATTTTGGACTTCCTGTTCTTGGTTCCTTTCATTAAACTACACATTTCTCGTGTTTCAGCTCGCCTCCTCGCTGCGATTGGGTCCTACACCAACAGTTCAAGGTTGTCAATAAATAGTGTGTACAGTTACATGTAAAATCTCAACATATTGTTTTATCCACGCAAGTTTTTCTTTTCAGATCCAACAGATAAACACATAAAAAGAATTGCATATCAAAGCCACGTTGTAAATGATTGGTTGATTTGTTGTGTAAATCTTTATTTCGTCGTAAGAGGCGTACACTGGCTGTTTGTCCAGTCAACTTTAGTCCAAACTGCCTCGGTGACAACTGAATAAATGAGAAGAAAACGTGGTGCAAATATTAATGACCCTGAACCGGAAGCAGGTCTTTTGGCTACCAATGCTGGAGGGACAAAAACAAGACCTGCACAGCTGGTGGTTGCTTTTTCCCACCATGACCTTCAGCAGACATCGGGGCAGTTAGTAGTCATGGAGGTGCCCGGCATGAGAAACGGCTTCTCCCGGGGCCAAAATGGTGGATGTCTCTCGGTGGGTAGGGAGTGAGTTGCAGCCTCAAGCAAGAGAACATGTCCTTTAGAGTCTTGCTCACACGGACCAGAATAAAGTAGGTGATTCACAAGTGGATGGATGCAGCAGTGATGTGAATATAGTATGAGATCATGTTGAGCCAGAAGGGAAAACATTCCATCCAGCAATCGATCTATGTTGAAACCTTCATATATCATTGTTACCTTGAGTGAATGAATAAGCAAAAAGAGGATAAATGGGGTTCGTCCTTTTTGCTCCAGGATCCCAGGAGGACATCTGGACGGCACGGCTGGCTCTGTGACCTAAGCTCAGATGAACTGTGGAAAGCTGATGGATGGATGAGTAATTGGTGCTTTCAGACAACGGGCTGTTGCCATTGCAGCTGCAGTCTGACAACACTGATGATGTTAGAACTTTTAATTTGAGGGCAGAAACAACCATCAGCTTTGGACCTCATCACACAGCCAAAAATAATAGGCTGTAGTCCGATAAAAAGATACTGGTAAAATGAGTAGAAGAGTCCGTTTGGCTAATTTTTTGTTTCCATTCTCTATTTCTCATCTTCTGACGATCCCAAATCAAATTACTTTTACAGAATGATTTGTTTTCCACAGTCAATATTTTAAGGAACAGTTTTTACCCAATTATTTGCTGACCTTTTGCCAGTTTCCCTTTTACTCTGGCATCTGTCCTGAAGGTACCCCGCATTCACAAAATAATTACTGTAATTTGCAAAACTAATTTGCATTTCGTAGATGTGCGGCGAGCAAAAACCATAATGTTTCGTGAAAAACCTGGGAGGTATTTTGAGGTTAATTTAAGTTTGTCTCTTCTGAACGTACCCGTGTTCCTGCAGTTTGACTCTTTCTGTAATTGTTGGCTGCTATAAATGTTCTCAGTTTTATTGCCTCAAATGTTTAGGTGAAGTATGCAGCAAGTCAGGGCGAATTTAGTCAAGAATGCAGGAAGTGTGAATTGAAACGTAGATAAACGGGAAGTGAGGTTAAAATAAGAGGGTCGTGATGAAGGCAAGTGCAAAATATCAAATGTAAATTGTTGCTTTGATCACAAAACAGGGAGAACTAAACATCACAGACTAATGATGTTACTAGAAGAGTAATTTTGCTTTAAAGACTGCTGGTTCGTTTTCACTTGAGTATGCCGTTTTGCACTGAGGGTGTCAGTCTGTCTGTGCCCTGCAGCCTCGAAACAACACCGGTGACTTTTAATTGGTCTCCGTGTCAGGGAATCAGAATGCACAGACTGCTCTCAGCCCTTTAATTCTCCACCGGTTTGAAGGAGCAGAAAAAAAAAAAAATCTTTAAGAAGTTTCGTTTTTCATGAACTCGTGGAGATGTAAATGAGTGAGGTTGGGGGTGAATGAGTCATCGCAGATGCAGATATTTCTTTTCTGGCTTTAAAAGCATTTTCCTCTTAATATTTTAAATGCCTGCTAATCATCAAAGCAAAGATGCTTTTTTTTTGTTGTTGTTTTTTTTTAACTGGAGGCTAAAAGGTTAACTTTGAATAAACAGATGTAATTTTGTGAGATCTTGTAAATGTTTTGTGGGATCTCCTCTTACGGGAATCGCGACTAGAGACACACCACCTCCACTGCCAGAAATGCATACTGTCCATCAATAGATTCTGTGTGGGTCTTGTGGATTATTTATTTACTTATTTTGTTTATTTTTGGTTTATTTAGAGAAATATAAAGGAATACAAACCAACCTAAAACAAGTAAACTGAATTAAACCTAAGAACTGGTTGTCTTACCTTTGGTGGATTTTGCCTCAACTCGCAGACAGTCTTTTTAATCACTGTGGAACAAATTTGCTGCCTTATCTCTTTGTCTGACTGTTTTAATTAAGCCCCATTGGAGAATTTTCAAGCATTGACAGACAGTTTGAGACAGTGCCACAGTATCTCAATCAGATTTAACAAGGACTTTGACGAGGCCACGTCAGTACCTTCACTGTATTATACTATGTCAGCCATTTAGAGATGCAGTTGCTGTTGTGTTTTGGATTTTTATTTTGCTTCAAAACCTCTAGTGTACTTAAGCTTGAGGTCACAAACTGAAGGAAATAAATTCTCCTTCAGGATTTTATAATAGAATTCATGATTTCATTTGTTCAAGTTAGCCAGATTGTGAAGCTGCTAAGCATCCCTGGACAATCACACCACCACCATCTTATACTAACGTGATTTTCCCAGAAGTTGTCTGGACTATCAAGATACATCTGATGGGTTTTTATCTTGTTTACAGTTAGCAGAGATTATGACTTTGGAGTGCTTCCATGAATGCCTTTTTTACCCGATTTATTGTCTATTGAACCATTAACGCTGACCTTAGCTGAGGAGAGTGAGGCATGCAGTGTGTTGGGTGTTGTTCGCTGTTCTTTTTTTCTTTGGCCTCCTGGATGAGTTGTCGGTGCTCTCAGTAATTCTGGCAGGCCCCTGGGAAGGTTCACCATGGTTTCATGTTTTCTCCATTTGTGGGTTATGGCTCTCACTGTGGTCTAATGGGGGCCCAAAGCCATAGAAAGAAGTGCGTGACCTTTCCATACTGATAGATGTCAATGACTTTCTCATCATTTCCTGAATTTCCTTAGTTTAGGGCATCATGTGTTTCATTTATTTTATGCCTTCTTCATGTTGCCTGACAGTTTCTATTTTAGTGATTTCTTCATTCTGGACGTCAGGCAGTAATCAAGGCTAGGTGTAGTGAGTGAAACTTAAACAGAAAATGTAGTTAATCAAAGTTAATTCATACAGAAGCCAAGAGCGGACGTGTCCCTCCCAAACTTTTTGATGAGGGTTTTCTAGAGATAACGAGTTCATTTTCTCATTATATAAAGATGACAAGGACCATTTTCTCGTGATAATGGAATGATTTATCTCGAGAAAACAAACCTTCTTTTCTCGAGTAAAGTGTAAAGTGCCTTGAGATGACATTTTTCATGAATTGGCGCTATATAAATAAAATTGAATTGAATTTAATTGAAATCACGAGATGATTGGTGTGTGAGTTAAAGCTGATTCCATCCTTCAAATGCCACAAGAGCGGGAGAGGACTTATAAATGGAAGTCATGGCATGTAGCCTATCTCTACAAGACAGACAAATTGCAATTTCAGCCTGTGTTAGACCTCAGGAGAAGTAAAATCTGATGCGTCGATCCACAATCTGACATTTTCAGCTTGAGCCTGTTCTGGTAAGCCTTTAAGCACACTGAGAAACTGAACATGAGCATTAAAAGAAGAAGAAAAAACGCTATCCGTTGTCTCGTGATAATCATGTCATGATCACGAGACAACAGTTATTGTTTTTGTCATGATAACGAGATAGTCATGTCATTATCTCGAGAAAACAATGGAAAAGAAAACATTTGAATATGTCCGCTCTCGGCTTCCATACATTCATGTGTTTGAAAGGTGAATGATAATATTTTTACATATGGCCATGTTGGCATGGATCATTAAATGAAATCATCATTCAGGTTATTGTTCTTAAAAGTTGTTTGATTACTTGAAACATTTAAGCATGACAAAATACCAATAACAAGAGAAATCTGTTAGGAAGCAAATAATTTTTTAATATGTAGTATAGAAAATCTTTTTGTATTTAACACTTGTGGAGCATAAAACTATTAAGACTACAAGTATGTCTGTGTAAGACCTTAGAAAATCCTGGAAACATTTGTAGGATCTCTCAAAAATCATTCCACATCCTTACCCTTAGCCCTTGATTTTTTTTCTTTTTTTTGCTTATTCTTTTATAAGACTTGTTATTTGTGGTTCACTCAATGCTAGCCACTATAAAAGTAGATTCATGACTCAGGAAAATTTGATGAGTCGATTTTTGCTCTGACGGCAAAGAAAATAGAGGTCTCCTGCCCTGAAATTGAGAGGATATCAGCTGTCAGAGTTTGGAAAACGTGCGAGAGCTGACCTTTCAGCCTTTACAAGAGGTATGCATCTAGTCTCAGCAAGAACACCTTGCTTGGACAGAAAAACAGTGCCCGGAGGCCATGGGAGGGCCTCAGCAGTTAAAACATGTCACGGAGCAAAGATTGCACCTCCGGGAAGGGAGATTTAGCAGAGTTAATGCAACCTGACTTTCAAGAAAATTGCGTTGGGTCATAACATGTCCTATTTTTTTTTTGTGTGTGTGTGGAATTGGACAGGCTCCTATGAGGGTCATGATAACACTTTTTTTCCCCTAAAATAAACGGAGCACTATGTGGAACAAGAAGCGTGAGATTATCCTGCACCTGACGGCAAACAAAACCCTGGTTCACACAATTATCTTTGGGAAAATTCCTTCGAAGTGTAAATAGGTGAAAAACGCTTGGAGAGTCCTTCCAGAGCTGTCAAAGGAGGCTGGTTTAAAGAAACTGAGATATAACAACCAAGTTGGAAACGTCTTCTTTTAAAGCTTCCCTCAGATGTATTTTAGGAAGTATAAAAACACAGATATAAGGTGCCCCTTTTCCTTTCCATTGTCCGTGAAGAAAACACACAATCAGTGGTCAAGAACGAAACCAGCAATGTTTTCTGACACATTGCAAAAATCTAACGTTTCCATTTCTCCACTTCACAGCATTTGTATTGCGCCAGGATTGGCTTCTTTATTTGTGGACATTTTTATCTTCGCACAGACGGCAAACACAAATAATCATCTACGAATAAATGTGCAAACAGCCTTCTAGTCAGTTCAAACTCATCAGAGTGAAGGTCAGATACACAAGTAAAAGAACAAGGGAAGTCCCCCCCCCCTCTTCCCTCAGTGAGCATGCATGAAGACCTTAAAGCTCACCTTGCACCTTGCTTTGTAATTCAAAACTACTGTGTGTGTAGAAAATGTTACGTTTAGTCCTTCTGGATCACATTCATATGACACATTTAGTCCAGTTAAAGAAAAGCAACATGTTTTTATGGCACAGAAGCAATACTGCAATAGCTGAAGGACATACTCAGTATTGGACTTTGATGGTGAAGATCAGTACTTTACATTTCTTTTAGGGCCTCGAGCCATGTTGCTGTCTTTATAAACCAAGATAGAAATCCTCAGCAGGAATGTGCTTTCATTGTGGTTTGTTACTCCAGGCTCAGGTTTATGAAACACGGCTGTTTCATGTGCACAGGGGCTCTGAAATCATCTGGAGGGGGAGGCATGTGACAGTGCATTTTTCTTGCCCAGGCAGCTGCTTTAAAAAGGTTAGAAAATCTAAAAGTGCACACGTTTAGCTAATCCTACAGGATGAAGGACGTGTGATTCTGTATCTAAAAAAAAGTATTTGCTTGTCTACCCTCAAACAAATGCAAATTTAACTGACATCCCATTCTTAATCCGCTGGGTTTAATACGTTATTGACCCACTCTTTGTAGCATGAACAGCTGTAGTTCTTCTGGGAAGGCCTGTCTAAAAGGTTTAAGCCTGTTCACAGAAATTTTTGACCCTTCTTCTAAAAGAGCAATTGTAAGGTCAGGCAATGATTTTGGATGAATAAGTCTGGCTCACAGTCAGTCATATCGCGTTTGGGTCAGAAAACTAAATCAATCAATCCATATCTTTATGAGCCTTGCTTTGAGCACTGGTGCACACAGTCTTGTCAGAACAGGAAGGGGTCTCCCCAAACTGTTCCCCTAAAGTTGGAAACATAAAACTGTCCAAAATGCCTCGGTGTGCTGAAGCATTAAGAATTATCTTCTCTAGAAATAAAGGGTTGAGCCCACCTCCTGATAAAAAGTCCCGCACCATAATCTGCTTTACAACAAACCTTGAACTTGATACATTGCTGTCAAGTAAGCAGCGATCCCCTGGTGACAACAAAACCTGGAACTTTCTTTTGGTTTGTCAGACAGAGAGGTATCCTTCCAGACATTACATCTCCACTGGCCTAGAGTCCGTTAGCAGCGTTCTAAACACAACTGCATCTGGCAATTTGCATTGCAATTGGTGACGTAAGGCTTGGATGCAGCTGCTCAGCCATGTTGACCCACTCAAGAAGCTCTCTGCGTCAAATGAAGGTTTTTGTACTATTTTTTTTCTAAATGTGTTGCTCTTTCTGCGATAGACTGGTGACCTGTCCAGGGTGTACCCCCCCATCCACCCAGCCACCCACCCACCCATTGACAGCTGGAGATAGACACAGCACCCCTCGCGACCCCATAAGGGATAGACGTGCTAGATAATGGATGGATGGATGGATGTTGCTCTTTATTTACAGAGTTGTGCTTTAAATAATAAATCATCAGTTAAACTATATGAAACATGCTTTTTTTGTGTGAAGGAATATTAGCAATGTTTCAAAAGTAAGAGTTGACATTCAAATGCAAGGATTTCTTTTAGTCTGGATAATGTTTTAGTCCTATAACATGAACAGAACTGTTAAACTGAAGTTTTAACATTAGACCCCTAGTGCATAGCTGAGGACATAATATTTGTATGGACTGAATCAACTAAAATCCCGTTATGCCATAAATATCGTAAATACTGTCTGTTTTAGAATAGCTGTAATGAAAACCTATTCCTTTACATACTTTGTAAGGTAAGACCTTTTCGGTTCTAATCTCCATACCAGCTTATCCTTGCAGGGTAGTCCATCACAAAACACATTGATCTAATTGGTCATGTTTTTGGACTGTGTGAGGTAACGGGAGTACCCAGAGAGCACACACATGCAGAGGGAGAATGCAAACTCCATGCAGAAAGACGCCAAGCCATGAGTCAAACCCAGGACGGTCTTGATGCAAGGCAACAATTGTACCAACTGCACCACTGTGCAGCCTTCTTTTCCCTTGCCTCTATTTCAAAAATAAATGTTACAAAAACAAACTGAAGACAAAAAAGTCTCTTATTTAATGAGTCAGTACGGTAAGTACATATTTAGTTTATCTGCCAACTTCAGCAACTAACGTTTAAAAAACAAAATCCAGGTACTCACACATGTTATCTTTGATAAAGAAAACATTGATTTCCGGTGTGCGTTTTGCATCATGTTCTCATTTGTCATTGTGGAGCTGAGCTGCCCTAAAATATTTCAGACTGTGAGGACATGTCTTGCTGTAAATTCCCTGCTGACTTTTTCATGTGCAAACAGGCAGTGGGCAAAGTGAATCCGATTCTGCTGTTGATGTCGCTGTATTCATTTATGGAAAAAAATATGTATCAAGCTGAGTCTTTTTCTATACAAAAATAAAATATGTAAGATAGAAAATCCCATTGGTAGAGGACTATGTTCTGTGACTCTCTGAATGAACTTTATTGTGTATTTTGGGGGGTTTTTTTGTACCTGAGGGAAAAATGCCTGGGGATGCTTTTGCTGGAGTTCAGGATTCAATAGCTCTTTTATTGCATCCCATGCATTTTAAGTTGGATTTTTTTCAGTCTCTATTAAACTTTTGGCCAACTAAATTTAGCAAAGAGTCTTCTGTAAATTGGAATATTTTTAACTGTTCTTAAAGAACCCCTGAATTGATTTAATATGGCACCTCCATGAAGTTTGGGGCCAATTTGTCGCAACAAGGAGCTTAATGGCTCATCGCTTGATTATGCAGACTCTTACCACACTGGAGTATGTCTCTTCTATAACAATACTTGATAGAAAAAGGTTTCCTGCTCTCCATGACTGGCGTGGAACACCACAGGTGAATATGGGTTTCCCTACTTTGGTTTGAAATTACCTAATCCTCGCCTCGCTTGAAAATGTAAAATTATTGTCTCATGTCTTAAAATTTAGAGTTAGTCTCTGCCTCAAGAGGAGGAATTCAAGTATGTTTTGGTGTGTGTGAGAAGTAAAAGGGCTTGATTTACAGTGTCCATGTTGAGACCATATGATCATTACATGTGAATCATGGCCAGAGGAACCAGTTGATTTGCGTGGATGAAAGGAGCTTCTTCTATTAGGCTGCTGACCTTAGCTTTAGAGTCAGGGGCTCTGTGCAGGAGCTGCTGCAGGTGGGATTTGGGGATCCCTCTAGGATGCTTCCAAGACACCTCAGGTTTTACTGGGTTGTGACCCGAGTGTGGACCCAAAACCTGTTGGATGGACTACATGCTCTTTGTTACTTTATCATGTACACCTGTTCAATTGTGAATCAGTCAATCACAAGAAAGCAACTCTGTATATTTAGGCATCTTGTTTCGTTTTTATTTGTGAGTTTTCCATCACCACCAGTGGATGGGAGTGTGCCATGATGCTCAAACTGTGTCTTTTTGGCCATCATAGCTCTCAATGCCCTCAGCAGACATTGATAACAATGTCGTGAAGCTTACCAAACTTTTTGTTTTATTATTATACTTGTCTTACCATTTACCTTTTCTCTATGTTTTTGTAAATGTTGGAACAGCTTTAAAAGAAATGATTCTTTAAATGTTTGCTGATCTGAAGGGTCTAAAGTTCAGCAACAACATTGAGATGGTTGGATCAGAATTTGGCAAAACAACTATAAGCAATGTCAATTTTGTCTTACATCAACAGTTCACACTGGTGATGGTGGTGATGATGTAATGGTATGTGGAATATTCATTGGCACGCTTTACCATTTACCATGCTTTACCATGCTTTGCTCGACCATTAGTAGATGAGCAAGGTTTAAGCACAAGAGCCTGTCTGGGTATCATTGCTACCCATAGTCATCCATTTCTAGCCCCATTTTATGCATCTTCTTTCAGCAGAATCAAGCACCATGTCACAAATCTTAAATAATCTCAAACCCGTTTGAAGAACATGACAATGAGTTTTTAATACTCCAATGGCCTCCACAGTTGCCCAACGTTAATCCAATAGAGCACCTTTTGGGATTGGCATCATGGATGTGCAAGTGACAAATCTGCAGCACCTTTGTAGTGCTGCCATGTTCAAATGAACCAAAATCTCTCAGGAATGTTTTTTTACCACCTGTTGAGTCTTTTGTCACAAATTGAGGCAGTTCTGAAGGCAAAAAGAGGTCCAGGCTGGTACTAGCAAGGCATACCTAAAGCAGTCGGTAAAAAAAGCAAGGTGTACCTAAAGTAGTTGGTAAGTGTATAACCACATGCATACAAATATACACACATCTTAAAGTAGAAATAGCAACACTGCCCATTGCACTTGCTGATGTGCGGCAACTGCTGGGTGATAACACAGATTTGTGAAACAATCGCAAATAAGGAGAAGAGAGCAAAAATTTGGTGAGTATTTCTCATTGTCAAATCCAGAAAAAAAATGAGGTTGGATGTGCTGGGAAGCGTTATTATAGAGCCATACTTAAGGAGAGCTTTCAATGGGTGGAATGCACCTTTTTAAGATAATGTAGCATTAGGGGTTGACTCATGGGAAAGGATTGTACTTCAAACCCCTCAGATTAGCGGCGATGCCAGAGAGTGAAATGTTTCCTTGTGAACATGAAAGAAACCAGGATGCAGGATGTTAAAAGAATAATGAGACATTTTTTAAAAAAATACCACATTTTGCTTTTTTTCCTCTCACAATTTAAGAGATTGAAGTTTTTGCTTTTACTTTAAATAAATGACAGAAGATCTGGGGAAGATAAACTAATGCCATTTTTTTCTAAAAACATAATTTAAAAAGTGCAAAAAATTTCATGATTTATAAAAAAATATATATATATTACACTTTTTTCTTCCACTGCAAAGATACTTTTAAATCTTTGCGGCGTTGCACAGCATTAGTTAGTCTTAACACTTCACATTAATTCAGCTGAATATCCACACGACAGGACGAATTGCTTCATATCAAGGAGTACCTGAGGTATTCCAGTTAATATAGTGCATTAGAGATTACTGGTACTTTATGTTATTTAAGGCATGAGAACAGCCTATTATGCTGTTCAGTTTACTGATTTGTTGTCCTCCAAGCAGTTACCAAGGCTGCTGGAAGATGAATGAATGAAACGTGATTTATTCCTACGGGAAACGGACAACAGGATACACGGAGATTTAAAGAGGTTGTCTAATTAGAGGTAGAGATACGCAATCCTTCTCATTATCAGTCCATACAGACATCCAACGGGAAAACAGGGTTGACAAGGTTGAGTAATTGCATTACCCTTGTGTGTCCCACATGCAGTCCAATGGTACGCAAGAGGTGTCGATTCTCCAAATGAGCCGCAAACAAGGGAAAATGGTCCATTAGAAAGCAAAATATTGACTTACTGATTAATATTGGCCCTAAATGTAACATATACATTTCCTTCTGTTTTCGCAACAAGATTTAGTTTCTATATGCACCAAAGTGATACTACCTAAATAATAAAATTTTTGATTTTACCACACATGAAATGCTCTTAATTCGGCTACAATGAAGGTCTCTTAAAATGTTTGGATTCTACTAATGAAAAGTTCAAGATAAACATATTGTTATAACTAGAAGATGAGTGAACATTCTATAAAAACAACTATTGAAAATTAAAGGAGCATAGTGTAAGTTCCAGGACTTTCGTAGAAGTTTGCCCCCTCTGGCGACAAGTTGAAATGACACCAATGTTTTCCAAGTGCATGGGAGAAGATGAAAAGTATCTGTGACTGCACAGGTCTTTTGTTTAGAGGGGTAATGCCTTCTGAGGTTAGAAAACTGGTCATATTGAAGTTAGCCATGTTCTCTCGCTACTGCATCGATTACAGTGGAGACTCAACAAAGTTGCCAGGTGGAGGAGAGCATGCATCGCATCACACCAGCCTGCATATCCAGCCTATAGAGGCAACTGTGGTAAATAGAGAATAACTTATTTTACATGTCGGGCAATTGTAAGGACATGGATGAGAAAGAAAATTAATAATAACCTGGTTAGCCAAATTGAAAATGTGTAGCACTCTACGTTCTGCACATCATCAACCTGGGACTGCTCCCATTGAATCCATTGGGGAAAGGAGGGACATTCAGTCAAGGCACTTCCTACTGTTCTACTATCAAAGAAGAAATCGTGGATTCTGACAAAACAGGTGTGATAGCAGCAGCTGCACGTGCATCCTCCTGCGCTGCCATGTTTGTGCTGGTTCGGCTGTGTGCTCGTCAGCTCTTGTTTTCATCGCAGCTGGTATGTCCCGCCTTAAACCACAATACTGCAACACGATTGGCCCGAACCGTTTTTGTTCAGACACAAATGGTTGAAGCCGGAGCGGTACAAGATGGATTCTCATCCGTTTGTGAACGTACAAATACTACAAGACTTCATCTTGGCAAGGTTAAATAAGTAATATTTAACTTCAAAACTTGCACTATACATCATTAACAACTGGTTTAATGTTAAAGGTCTCGACCAGGATTTCTTTTTACGATTCCGAGCAGAGTCATTCAAGCTATGCCACTCATTGACCCCAAGTCCCAATCCAATAATTTACTAACTCACAAGTGACATCCTGAATGATGCAGTGCCTGGTTTTCTTGAACAGATATTTTGTCATGACTGGCGTGTATGCAGCTTCAATATGGGATTAACAAGGTTAAGGAAGCTAATATAATGTATCTGTGTCCCGTGCAGCTTAATCGTCTATTTATTAAAATGTATTCGATCAAAATAAAATAGACTTTCAAGCAACTGCTTCCGATGGTGTTTTCAGCATCAGTAGTCTGTTGAAGTATAAACTCACATTGGTGTGATTACTCTCTGTTTAATTACTATAAATATGCTGCTAAACAAAACTTCAGTTCTGTTAGTGATAATGGTACATGTAATAAATGTAGTATTTTTGTAGCTTTGGAGGCGAGGGTGTCAGAACTGGAGACCCGGCTCCGTGCTGTTGAAAAAACAGCTGATAGCCGCTCCTTTGCTAGCGCGGAGCCACAAAGAGTAACTTCACGTAGCGAACACACAGCCGCACTCGAACAACTGGTTAAGCAGGCCGGCTGGGTGACGGTTCGTAGTAAGCATAGCTCTAGATTTCAGCCCCCAGATCACCACCAACCCGTCTGCGTTTCTAATAAATTTTCCCCTCTGAGCGACAGTCTCGCCGAGGAGCCGACCTTAATTATTGGCAGCTCCGTATTAAGAAACGTGGCACTAAAGAAACCAGGGACTATAATTAAATGCCTGCCAGGGGCCAGAACGGGCGACATAGAATCCTACCTAAAACTGCTGGCTAAGGATAAGCGTAAATACCGCAAAATTGTTATTCACGCTGGCGGTAATGACACCCGGTCACGCCGATCAGAGGTCACCAAAGTTAGTGTTGCTTCGGTGTGTGAGTTTGCTAAAACAATATCGGACTCTGTAATTTTCTCTGGTCCCCTGCCTGATCTGACCAGTGATGACAAGTTTAGCCGCATGTCATCATTCAACCGCTGGTTGTGTAGGTGGTGTCCAGAAAACGACGTGGGCTACATTGATTACTGGCAAACTTTCTGGGGAAAACCTGGTCTGATCAGGAGAGACGGCATTCATCCCACTTTGGATGGTGCAGCTCTTCTTTCTAAGAATCTGGCCGGATTTATTAGTTCTCCTAAATGTTGACAACCCAGGGTCCAGACCAGGAAGCAGAGCCGTAGTTTAACACACCTCTCTGCAGCTTCTGTACTGTTACCCACCCATTATCCTATTGAGACGTTGTCTTTCCCACGGCCAAAACTTAACAGATCAAAAACTGATCTAAAGGGAACAAATCATAAAAATCTAATAAAAATCCATACGGATCACTTTGAACCAAAAAATAAAATAATTAAATGTGGTCTATTAAATATAAGGTTTCTCCCTCCAAAGACTTTGTTACTTAATGAATTGATTTCTGATAATCAGATTGATTTGTTTTGTCTCACAGAAACCTGGCTACAAGAGGACTACGTTAGTATAAATGAGTCAACTCCCTCCAGTTATTCAAATTTCCACATTCCCAGATCTGTGGGAAGAGGAGGAGGAGTGGCAACCATCTTTCAGTCTGATTTATTAATTAGTCCCAGGCCAATTAATAATTACAGTTCTTTTGAACATTTAACCCTCAGTTTCCCTCATCCAAACTGCAAAGCAATAAAACCTCTTCTGTTTATTGTTTTGTATCGTCCACCAGGCCCTTACACTCAGTTTTTGGATCAGCTGTCAGACTTCTTATCTGATTTGGTGTTAAATACTGACAAGGTTATTATAGTGGGTGATTTTAACATCCATGTTGACACTGAATGTGATAACCTTAGTGTAGCCTTTAAAACTATCCTAGATTCAATTGGTTTTGCTCAAAATGTGCATAAGCCAACGCACTCTCGGCTCCATACTTTGGACCTTGTGCTGACATATGGCATTGATTGTGAAGAATTAACAGTATTCTCTCACAACCCTGTCCTATCTGATCATTTTCTATTAACATTTGAGTTTAATCTAACTGATTTCTCCACCCCCAAAAGAGGGTTCCATTATAGTAGATCTATATTGGATAATGCTGTATCAAAACTTAAAGAGTCTGTCCCCCTCTTAATATCCTCAGTATTGCAGAAATGCCCTGTAGATGGCAGCAGTGCTGTTTCTTCCCATTCACAAATAGATACATTTGCTAACAGTGTGACTTCCTCATTGCGTTCTGCATTAGATAATGTAGCTCCCTTGAAAAAGAAGGTGATAATTCACAGGAAGCTGGCTCCCTGGTTTAATTCAGAGCTGCGTTCCTTGAAACACAATGTTAGGAAATTGGAGAGAAAATGGCGCTCTACACACCAAGAGGAATCCTACTTAATCTGGAGGGACAGTCAATTGTTGTATAACAAGACCCTTCGCAGAGTTAAAGCAGCATATTTTTCATCATTAATTGAAGAGAATAAAAGTAATCCTAAATGTCTCTTTAGTACAGTTGCCAAACTTACTCAGAGCTGCAGCTCTTTTGATCCATCCATTCCCTTAGCTCTTAGTAGTAATGATTTTATGGGATTCTTCATAAATAAAATTGATGCCATTAAAAATAAAATAATTGGCATCCTCCCAAACATGATTACCTCGTCCTCAGTAAGTAAGGCAGCATTGGAGGAATCTTTAGAACCTGCACAGTGTTTGAACTGTTTAGAAGCAGTAGAGCTCTCTGAGCTATCTAAAATCTTAGCTTCATCTAAACCTTCTACCTGTATGTTAGACCCAATCCCAACCAAGTTGTTTAAGGAGGTATTCCCTTTGATCAGTGGTCCTATTTTAGACATGATTAATCTATCCTTAGTAAATGGATATGTACCACAGGTTTTTAAAGTAGCTGTTATTAAACCTTTACTTAAGAAACCTTCTCTTGAACAAGATGAGCTAGTAAACTACAGACCTATATCTAATCTTCTTTTCTTATCTAAAATTCTTGAGAAAGTAGTTGCTAATCAACTTTGTGAACATTTACAAAGCAATGACCTACTTGAGGAGTTTCAGTCAGGCTTCAGAGCTCATCATAGCACTGAAACGGCTCTGGTGAAGGTCACTAATGATATTCTCATGGCCTCAGATAATGGACTTGTGTCTGTACTTGTCCTGTTAGATCTTAGTGCTGCATTTGATACAGTTGATCACAATATTCTCCTACAAAGACTTGAACATACTGTAGGGATTAAGGGGAAAGCATTAGGCTGGTTTAAATCTTATCTGTCGGACAGATTCCAGTTTGTTCATGTTAATAATAAATCTTCCTCAAACTCTAGGGTCACCTGTGGAGTACCACAGGGTTCAGTCCTTGGACCAATTCTCTTTACTATATATATGCTTCCAATCGCCAAAATGATCAGACAGCATGGGATTAATTTCCACTGTTATGCTGATGACACTCAGCTATATTTATCCATAAATCCTGATGAATCCAATCAATTACTTCGACTGCAGTCATGTCTTGATGACATCAAAAGCTGGATGACTTTAAATTTCCTGCATCTAAATTCTGACAAGACCGAAGTTGTAATCTTTGGGCCAGAGTCCTCAAAAAATAAACTTCTTAACCAATCACTTAATCTGGATGGCATTAACTTGGCCTCTGGTAATAAAGTAAAAAACCTTGGTGTTATTTTTGACCAAGACATGCCATTTA
Organism: Fundulus diaphanus; assembly: GCA_037039145.1. Lineage (NCBI taxonomy): Eukaryota > Metazoa > Chordata > Actinopteri > Cyprinodontiformes > Fundulidae > Fundulus > Fundulus diaphanus. The sequence continues at coordinate 19,433,739 of CM073124.1, forward strand.
AATCCCATATTAAACAGGTTTCCAGAGTTTCCTTTTTCCACCTCCGGAATATCGCCAAAATTAGAAACATTCTGTCCAGGGGTGATGCTGAAAAACTAGTCCATGCATTTGTTACTTCAAGGCTGGACTATTGTAATTCTTTACTATCAGGAAGTCCACAAAATGCAGTTCAAAGCCTTCAGCTGATCCAAAATGCTGCAGCAAGAGTTCTGATGAAAATCAACAAGCGGGATCATATTTCTCCAATTTTAGCTTCCCTTCATTGGCTTCCTGTTAAATCAAGAATAGAATTTAAAATTCTTCTTCTAACGTATAAAGCCCTTAATAATCAAGCTCCATCATATATCAGAGCTCTGATTACTCCGTATGTTCCTAACAGAGCACTTCGCTCTCAGACTGCAGGTCTGCTGGTGGTTCCTAGAGTCTCAAAAAGTAGAATGGGAGGCAGATCCTCTCCTGTAGAACCAACTTCCAGTTTTGGTCCGTGAAGCAGACACCCTGTCTACTTTTAAGACTAATCTTAAAACCTTCCTTTTTGACAAAGCTTATAACTAGAGTGGCTCATGTTACTCTGAGCTACCTTTATAGTTTTGCTACTATAGGCTTAGGCTACTGGAGGACATCAGGGCCTATTTTTCTCACTCTACTGATTTCTACTGTTCTCCAGTCTACTGTTCTCCAGATTTGCATTGCATTACATTGAAATGACTGTTGTCATTTCAGCTTTTAACTTTTTGTTCTCTCTCTTTTTTCTTCATAGTAGGTACACCTGGTCTGACGTTCTGTTGACTGTGAAATCATCCAGGGAGGACAGATCACCGACTATTACCATCTAATGTAGAATAGATTACTAGATCAATGTGTGCTTCTGTGCTTTTTGTCTGTCTTGTTGTGTCTCTGCTCTGTCTTCTGTAACCCCCAGTCGGTCGAGGCAGATGACCGTTCATACTGAGCCCGGTTCTGCTAGAGGTTTTTCCTTCCCGCTAACGGGTGTTTTTTCTTTCCACTGTCGCTTCATGCTTGCTCAGTATGAGGGATTGCAGCAAAGCCATGTACAATGCAGACGACTCTCCCTGTGGCTCTACGCTTCTCCAGGAGTGAATGCTGCTTGTCGGGACTTTGATGCAATCAACTGGTTTTCTTATATAGGAACATTTTTGACCAATCTGTATAAACTGACCCAATCTGTATAATATGATTGAACTTAACTTTGTAAAGTGCCTTGAGATGACATGTTTCATGAATTGGCGCTATATAAATAAAATTGAATTTAATTGAATTGTTTTTTGTTTAGGAACCATTCCACTGTTTCATAGACTTAGTGCTTTGTATATTAAAATAATACATTTATAAGGATTTCTGTAGCAGTATAGACTGGGGCGATAGTGGCGCAGGAGGTAGGGAGTTCATCTTGCTATTGGTGGGTTGCTGGTTCAATCCACCACTCTGACATATCCACCACTTTTTTTTACCATTCACCCGCGAATGGGTGAATGACTGATTGTAGGGTAAAGCTTTGGAGTTGTCAGACTAGTTAAAGCGCTTTACAAGCCATTTACCATTTTACAGACTTTACACCAACAACAGGCGTTGTCAGTTAAGTTTATTGAGGGAAACATCATAAGGACCCCAACCCAGTTTCTTACTTTATTTAACCAAGAGAAAAACTAATTGAGAACAGTTATCACCAGACAGTGGTATATATATCTATAACTTTCTATCTATCTATCTATCTATCTATCTATCTATATCGATCGATCGATCGATCGATAGATAGATCGATAGATACATCGATAGATAGATATTTTCTACAAATTTAATCAAAGAATCAACTATGGACATATGTATCTGTCTCCAAATCAAAAGCAAAATTACAACAGCACTGCTTCCGAAATCTTCACCAGTGATTTGTTTATATTTTGCTTCTAAGCAGTCAGACCTTTCTCTAATCATAAAAAGTGGTCTTGATCTGTAGTTCTGTTTCTGAGGGGATTTTTCTTTAGTTTATTGTTAGCTGCTTTTGCAGTGATTTTGTGTCCACACCTTGAACTTGACCGCATACTGTTTGAGAGCTGCTTAGAAATATTCAGCAATATAAACCCATTCTATGAATTTGAATATTATTGAAAAGTCAATTTATTTCAGTAGCTCCATCAGTTAATAAAACTAAGTAGTGCTAGATTAATGACACAGTGACTGATGTGTTCAAGTCTAGATTTCTGTTCATTATAATTGTTTTCTGTGTACAGCTAATGAAAACAAAACCTTTCAGATTATAATATTACATCAGATCAATAGAAGCAATTTACATACAGAAATATAGACTTAATGACAAGTGTTGTTTAATACTGTCTCAAAGGTTATTTTGAATAAATTCCTTTGATTCTGTATAATATAATATGACTGTATAATATGATTGAACTTGATTTTGTAAAGTGCCTTGAGATGACATGTTTCATGATTTGGCGCTATATAAATAAAATTGAATTGAATTGAATTGAATTCATTCTTTCATTCATTCATTCAGTCTTCAGATAATAGCTCTATATCAATCCCTCTTTAGGTTTGCCAAACTGTGTCATTGTTGGTATTTTTATTTATTTTTTTGAAGATATTTCTTATGTGTCTACACATCACTTGAATTTAGGAACATTTTTGCACCTGATTCATTGATTAGAATTACATGTTTTGGAAGGGAAAAATAATTCCTCTGAAATAAATCAAATACTGGGCTCAAAATTAGTCAAAAGGAGGAAAACGTTCCACAGGAATTCAGTTGTATTCAGTTTATTTATAAAGAGCTCATTCATGACACGAGTCATCTCAAGGCACTTTACAAAGTCACTTTAATCAAAACGGACAATTGGTTAAAAAGTTTTATATCTCAGGAAACCCAGCAAATTGCATCGACTCTTTGACTTGCAGCATTCACTCCTCCTGAAAGAGCTCATTGCCGGAGTGGACAGTTGCTTCCATAGTGTCGTTGACTTTGCAGCAATGCCTCATACCGAGCATGCATGTAGCGACAATGGAAAGGAAAACTCCCCTTTAACACTAAGAACACAGAAGACAAAAGACCTGATCCAGGAGTACTTTCTATGTGAGAAAAAAGTAAAAACATTATGGCAGTGCTGGCTCCTTTTGTGGCTTCATCTAGGACAGAAACAGAGCTGAGCAGATAAGCAACGAGTCAAGTGTTCAAGTCTATACAATAAAACAGAGCATAATAAGTTAGTCGCAGTAAAGGCTCAGCCAATAGAGCTCCAGACATCACATGACCAATTTAGTCTACACCGCCAAATTGACAGGATCAAGAAGTATACAAATTGATGAGAGGAATAGAGCAGTCAACTTTCTCATAGCGATATACAGCAATATACATCTAAAGTCATTACACAAAAAATTAGTGAACCCTATTTAGCTCCTAGTGTGCTTTTTGAAACAACTGATCCGGAAGCCGGCGCCGCAGGACTCCCGGATTTGAAATACCCGGACATTTCCAACTACCTTATCAACTTTCCCTCCCACTACACCGGAGAATCACTGGAGGCCCACAAAAGTCTTGAGGGATATAAATGGACTTAGTCGGGATTTGTGGCCAAGATTCTGCCGTGGACTTTACCACAACGGGATTGTTTTATTGTTACTACGAGGGTAAGTAGCCTACAGTTATGCTAGCATTGGCTATTATAACATTATACAGCAACTAGTATCTGAAATTGTGAGTTTAACAGCAATTTTTTGTTACAGGTGAATCATTCACAAGGATAAAATGACCCCTTCCTTAACATGCCTTAAAATAACGATATGATCAAAATACTCACTCGCCTAATATTTCTGCACACTGTACAATGAGAAGCGGTAAGATTGACTATTCAGTCAGGCACTGTGCTGGATAATACATAGTGTAAAAGTTGGACTAGGCCTATGCAGGCTGCTGATTTTAAATTTTAGCCAATATTATATACAGAAAAGGTCATGATCACTAAAGTTTTGGTTGTTTACTGTACAGGCCTTTCTGTAACTACGGAGACATTTGCCTGTCAGCGTTAGGAAATAGCTCTGGCTACAGTACTGTTTCACTGCCGCGGAAAAATTAATTTCTTTTCTGCATTGGCAAATCATTACCATGAAAACTGTGGACACAAAAATGTAATGCAATAGCTAGCAAAAGATAAAATTAAGATAATATTAAATTACGTTCGCCTGAAGTTAACAAATATGAAATGTTCACTGCACAAGCAGAATCCATTGACTGACGGGATCCAGCGCTCGGTTTTCTTCATCGCGTTCCGATCCACTAGTAGCAGAAATTCAGTTTTACCTCCTAACAGGATCTTTAGGGATGCGATAAAATGCTCTCTTTTAACTTTGCTCCGTGGTTTGTGCATCCAGGGGCACGACACGAGTCAACCATCATCGCAAAACTGAAAAACTGTTCATTAGTCACTTAGTTTGTGTACGGACTTATCTATTATGGCGCCTGGTGGTTGCATTACGTCATCTCCCAGAGCTCTATAGCCATGTCTAGGAAAGAGAGACAGGGTCAAACACCCAAACACAGGACCAACCGTATCATCCATAAAAGTTGAACATGATGTTCTTGCCAGCGGTAGCTTGGCCATTTCCCTCCTCCAGAACGGTGTCACAGCTAAACAGAACGTCAGGCCAGCTATAGCTTGTATGAAGAGCAAGAACAGAGAGAACATAATGTTAAAAGTTGAAATAACAGCAAACAATTCAAAACTGAAGAGTAGTAGGAGAATGTAGCGGAGTCAGAGAAAGTGGTCACTATGTCCTACTAGGATCATCAGATCACTGATGTATTTTGGAGCTTGATTAATAAACTGAACTATATGTGAGATGGATAATTTAAAATTTTATGGATTCAACAGGGAGCTAATGAGGGGAAGCTAAAATAGGAGAATTACAAAATGTTTGTAAAGACCTGCAAAAAGCCTGAAGTACCTTTAAAAAGAAGAATAAAAACACGAAATTCCATTTGAATGTAATTTGATTTTTTTACCATTCTAAAACTACTGTTTTCTATGCAATGCATTAACTTTCTGGAACACAATTTGATTCTACTCTTTGACACCATGAACACTTAAAATATGTTTCTTTTTATCTAACTGCCAAATGGGCTTAAATGTCATTCCAAACAGAAAACATCACTAAGCAGAAAAACGGTGGAAAATGTTTTGCATGGTGTGGAGAAAACAACAAGGTCAAGGCCATCAGCTCCCTCCTGATATGACTGTCCAGCAACAGGAAGCCTAATCATGCATCCCTGATAGTGCTCAAACCAGAAGCTTGTATTCGGTAATAACGTCGCTCTATTTTTCATATCAGTTCACTCCCCTCATTGTGAAGCCAGTTTACTCCCCTCATCCGCCATTGCAGTTGTTATTTTTGAGACCCAGTAGTACTATCTCCCTTTTAAAACCACTCTGTTTCACTAGAGCCAAGGATGAAAAGTATGAAGACTTTGTAGGAAAAAAAAAACAAAAAACAGAACCAGCAGATGAATTTTGATATTTGCTTGAAAAAGTATCCAAATAATTGCCGGTTAGGTTTCAATCTGCAGTTCAATTAACGTCAGTTCCGGTTTGACAGCCGACATGTCAAATTTGAGACATCGCTCGTCCTTGAGCGCACAAATGGGCTCTATCTTAAAAATGGTCTTTAGCAGCATGTGATGCAAATGTATCATTGACAAAATCAAAGGCAGCATGCTGCTCGCCGTGATGGATTACTCGTCTCCAGCAAGTTTCAAATCTCTTTAAGCTTATTTTTCGTAGCGCACCGAAATGAATGGAAAATAATGGCTGCCAAGACGATGGGAAATCAATCTACAATCTGGTGGTTTGCTCTGGAGAATAGCCAGTGATGCAAACTATGCCTGATTTGTAGCTAATGGGCTGGAAGATGCAGAACTACCATTATGGTTCTTTAAGGGACTCTCTGATAGCGGGATTTGAGCTGCAGAAAATTATTGAGCAGACGTAAGATTAGGGCATGATGTTAAATATTTTTGCGGTGTGCACGATCAGAGGCGTGGAAGGTTAAAAGGAGGTGTAAGAAACTCATCGACCATTAGAGCAGCGCCGGCCTGCTGCGAGCACCTAATCCTGTTTTATTTTGCAAATGCATTCACTTGCAACTAATTGCAGCAGCAGGCAGCCAGAGTGGATCAACATGCACATTTAGTTGATTGTTAGAGCTGCCTTGACCCTGCATGAATATTAAGGTTAATCAGGCTGCATTACTGACTAACACAATAAGTTAAAAGGATTTGGTAGGTAACAAGATGATGGCTTCGATTTAACAGCGTAACGTGGTAATGAGCTTTTGATGGATATCTCAAAAATATTTTCCTTCACAGCGCGGTCTTAAAATAGGACAGAGTCTTTTTATAGGGCTGAATGTTTCTTTTCTTTCTTACTTTCTTTTTGAAGTGACTCTGACATTTGAACGGTTGACTCAGACACTGCAGAAACTTTCTCTGCTGCAATGCGTGATAAGCTGCACCTCCTGATTCAGCCTGACAGCAGTCCGACAAGCTAATAATGGTTCACAGAGACACTTACAGCACCTTAAATGTTTTCCATTTCAGTAATATGAAGCCTGTTTCTTAATGGAAAGACAAAATGAGTTTGAACTGTTTTATTTCTTTCCACTTATTTTCTTACTTTTTTCTGCCTTTGGAAGTCACAGCCTCACAAAACAAACACACATGCATGCGCGCACACACACACACACACACACACACACACAAACACACACACACACACACACATTATATTTAACATGAAAGCTTTTACTCCCAAGGACCTCTGCACAAAGAATCAGATGGTTCTTCAGCTACCATCGGCTCAGATGTGCTTCATCATCTTCTGACCAGTGACCAAAACACATTATTGCCATGAATTTCTTGTCTTTTAGAAACATGCTTCCAGGTTTCGGGCATGGAAAGCTCTAGAAACGACTCTCTTCTCGTTGTCAAATCAAAATGTAGTTCCTTTAAATGGCAAAGGAAATCGTTATATACAATTTCTCCTTTTTATTTCTGCTTGGGATTGTAGCTGGAGACAATACATGATTTTCACGAGAAAAAGAAAATTCGGGAAATATGTAAAAATTCAGGAAAGAAAAAAAGGGAGCACAAGGTAGCTATGATGTTAGTGGTATAGAATGTTACATTTGGAAGGCTGAACCTGGGCCTCAATGTATAATATAACAGTATTTGATGATTATGCTAGAGAAGAGGAGGGAGTCAGGAGAAAAGCTTGAAAGCCTAACAAACTGGCACCCTAAGGAGGGAATTAAAAGCTCTGTCATAAGCCTGGTCTGTCATTCCCCACAGAGCTTATAGACAGCTTTTGACAAAAAACACAACATGAAACACATTCTGGCAGCTTCCAAACGATCACCAGTGATTTACTGGTGAGGGTTTCACTGCACTATACTATGTTCTATCATTTTATTGCTGTTTAAGTAATAGATCTCGGTTAGCACGGAAATATATTTTTTATGATACTGTCTTGTTATTTGTTGTTTTAGATGTTATCGTTTGCTGTTATGTTTATACATTTTATTCATTTATTTATCTTTTCCAGTTTTTTCCTCAGTGATCTACGTGATTGTGTTTCCACAGTTCCTCATTTGGTTTGTTTTCGCTCAATATGAACATACCGTTTGGGCCTAAAAGCCAATTCAAGCGAATGCTACATGTTTTTGAATTGAAGGGAGGTTAGGATGGTGATATACAATCATATTGCAGTCAAAACACTAATTTGGCTTAATCTCACAGAGAAAAAAAGAAGAAGAATCATCCCTAAAACTGCAGTCAAAGCTAAGCCCTTAGACGAAGTGATACCAAACATTAATTTAACATGACCTGCGAACATCACTGAATGTTTTGCACAGAGAACATATATAAAGTAAAAAATGCTGTAGTACAAGCACTTTGGTACCTGCCAAACTCAATTCTTACATACAACTTCTGCGGTCTGGGTGCTGAATCCTGGCTCGAAGTATTTATTTTTTAATGGGGGCACTCCCAAGAAACCCTCCGAAAATTGCAGGAAAAAAAATGTAGGCATATTAAACATAAAATCCGATGTAAAAAGTAATTACCACATCTGTTCTCTCATAAAATCTGTCTGACGTTACATTTTTCTGCATTTGCATTATTTTTTGTTTTGGGGGGTATTTAGGGTTGCTTTTTTATGTAGGCCTTGTAATCTAGATGCTTCAAAGCCATGGAGCACCGGACAGCTCAGTGTATAAATGTACAGTCTAACACTTTAGGCCTCCATGTGACTTCATGCTGTTCTCTAATTGGTTACTTAAACGATGACCTTGGGGCGCAGCTCCTTTCGCCAGCGACCAATCAGCGCATTTTGTGTGATTCTTCCAATCAGATTAATTCATCGCACCTGTCAATCAATGACTCACCCTGGCAGTTTAGATGTGCTGGCTGATTGTTCCTCAAACATAAAGATGGAAGCAGAAGAGTCACGTTACAATAGGACAGGAGAGAAAAGTTCAGCGAAAGAACATTTGGAGTTTTATTCACAAATAAATAATTTCACAAGGCTGATCAGCTGTCTGTGATACTCTCGTCCTGATTTTAAGCTTTTCTACTAAATCTTTAAAACATACTTTCCAATTCTTCAAGGCCAGTGGAAAGTAAGTTTTGGATTTATTGATGTTTTTATGGCTCTAAATGTATTTGCCGTTTCTACCTTAATCAATACAAACAAAATTCCACTCTTGAATCACTTTCTTGAAGGTATTTTAAATGCAGCTGCACGGGTTTCTCAGATATTAGTTTTTTTATTAAAGTATATTATGATATAATTCAAATAAGATGTATTCTACACAGAAGTTATTTACAGGGACCGAAATAGTCTTAAAAATTATTTGGACACAAACAACAGTGCAACTTTATTTTTGACAGTGTATGTATCTGCTTTTTGTGTCTTTTTTTCCCATTGTTGATGTTATGCAATCAAACACTCCATGGAGGACATTTTTCTTGAAAGAAGGGCAAATTCAAATACTTATTAAGATTTCTTCCGTGGTAAACCATAAATAAATTATCATTATAGATCAAAAATGTTTATCAATCTTTAACAAAGCTGGGAGATTGGGAAACGAAACTGAACTAGAAAAAAACTGATCTATTTTATAGGCTCTGAAGGAAAAAAAACTTTATAATCAGCCATCTTATTATGTAGCTTAAAGTTTAGCCACAAAAATCCTATACATATATTGGTACAGATGGCAAAGATGTGTGAATTCACAGAACATCTATTGATTTATGTTGCAGCAACATAATGTCATACTGAAACAATTGTAGAAAAATCCAGCCTTTAATTTCAGCACATTTCAAAGATCAGAAATATTGCTTTTAACTATAATTATCAGTGCCTGTCAGTAACAAATAATTCCTATAGAATAGATTTAACAGAATATTCCAATTTCTCCAATCTTTACTTTTTAAATTTATCAAAAAGTTTAAGAACTATCATAATAATCTCTTCATGGGGTATAGAAATGATACATCTCAGTCTCCGTGTCACAGATATGTGATACAGGTTCATTTCTCTGTGCCACTCTTCAAAATGGGAAAGGCAAGAGAACCCAATATTCAAGTAATCATTTTAGTTATTTATTTATTTGCTCTTTCTCAGCTTACTTGTATTTAGAAAGCTTAAAAGAAGATTTAAATTGAGAATGACACCCATCCAGACTTTTTAGCTTGTCAGCAAGTATTGTCTGTGTAGTCATCTTGAACATTATGTCTTGATTTGTGTGTGTGCGTTATGTGTGAATTCTGAGCCGTGTCTCATCAAAATTGCATTCTGGAAAACATAATGACAATATATATTCTTATATATAATATATGCACCACCTGTGCCACTTCCTACAGCATCCTAAGCACTGGTACACCTTGTGTACCAGTGCATACAAACTTTGTATGCAACTATATTGAAGTTGCATACAAACTTCCAAAACAAATACATTTTTTGATATTGTATTATAATATTCTCTGAAAAAAATCAAATCCTCAATTTATTTACCCTTTTTCATCATGGAATACATCCCATGTTCAGAAATAATCAAGAGTGTGTTACCATGAAAGTTTTGGTGAGGCAGACACCTAACCTGACTTCCGCCAGATGCATATCGCTCCGCCTAGCTTCACTCACATACATCTGGGACACCGCCGGTAGAGAATGATTTCTCCAACCAAATTTATGGTCTGGCCAATCAGGACGCAGGGCTGGAGTTTCATAGATGTGACGTAGTGGAGACGCGACCATGACGTGAGACTGTTTTGATAGCAATGGCGGCTCATCGAGGAAGCAAGCGTTAGCATTGATGCTGCTATTTCTTCCGTGTTGTCCAATCTACCTAATATTGTTTCATTAAAAGAACATCAGAGAACGCCTCTGAAGGGTTTTGTTGGTGGAAACGATGTTTTCGCCCTTCTCCCGACCGGATTTGGCAAGTTTTGTTTTCCGGGGCAAGTCCGCGGCTGACGCGGAAGCGCCCCGGAGCGGTTAGCACGAAACATGTTAGGAGGCCTTTAGTCCTCAACGCGGTCGCCCCGGAATCGACTCTGACCCGCGGCGCTTTGCCGCCTGTCTTCCCCCCTCTTCCTGTCAGCTCACTGTCAATAAAACGCATGCCACTAGAGCCGCAAACACATTATTATTTATTTTTTTTTTTTTTTTCTGCGTCGCTATCATCAGCGTCACGGGTTAGCTTCGGTGTGAGTGGTTGAAATAGCACGTCAATAAAGATGACAGACAAGTGGCTTATCCAATCATATGCAAGAATTTTTAATAAGGCCCAGCCTTCTGTAAATGCAATTCCTATGGCGGAGTCCCAGATGTATGTGAGTGGAGCTAGGCGGAGCGACATGCATCTGGCGGAAGTCAGGTTAGCAGACACCAGCTTAGAATGCACATTAATTCAATCTGAAAAACTCACAGAGAAAGAAATGGCAATTAGAAGGATTTTATTGATACAATATTTTAAGTCTTTGGCGCTCAGACCTCGGCAGGAACATTAATGCTGAATTATACTTTAATATGCATAAGTAGATGTATGAGAACAGGGATGTTCCCCCCAGGTCTGAAACTGGTGGTGGAGTGGAGATAGAAGAAGTTTGTTCAGTCCATATGATGATCTGTTTAAGATAGATGTCCAACTTGATAAACACAGGTTTGCATGAACTGTCCATGATGAGCAAGCTTGAAGCGACTGTGGAGAGGAAAAACTCCCCTTTGGGAAGAAACCTCTGGCAGAACCGGGCCCAACATGGTGGTCTTCTGCCGGACCAATAACTGGCGATAGGGAGTGATGAAGACTGAAGGGAGAAAACACTCTGATGGGTTGAGGATGGAGGAACGTCTTGGAAGCTAGATGAACTCAGCTATGATGGTGGAGAAGGGGTTGGGGGTGGGTTGAATCGGACATCTGATTCGAAATCCAACATGCAATCCGTTTGCGCTTGCTGGTTAGCAGGCTGAGACGTGGATTTGAAGTTGCTTTTAAGATGAGCGCGGGATGCTGATTGGCTTCATGGAGGTGCGGTTCGTAGCTGATTGGCTCACATCAGAGGCGTATCGGACTCTGATTGAATGGAGGCTGGTGATGAGTTTCTTCGATTGAACTTGCGCCTCAGCTTCATTTCAATCTGAAAAACTCACAGAGAAAGAAATGGCAATTAGAAGGATTTTATTGATACAATATTTTAAGTCTTTGGCGCTCAGACCTCGGCAGGAACATTAATGCTGAATTATACTTTAATATGCATAAGTAGATGTATGAGAACAGGGATGTTCCCCCCAAAAATGCCGAGGTCAGAGCGCCTGACTCATAAGGCAGTGTGACGGGATAGTGATTTGAATGGGAGATGATTAGGTGAATGAAATGAACAAGGAGAAGTGAGCAGAGATGCTTTCTTGCGGAAGATGTCTTGCGTATGCTTCTTGCGGAAGATGTGAGCAGAGATTCTTTCTTGCGGAAGATGTCTTGCTTATGCTATCTTGCGGAAGATGTGAGCAGAGATGCTTTTCTTGCGGAAGATGTGAGCAGAGATTCTTTCTTGTGGAAGATGTGAGCAGAGATTCTTTCTTGCGGAAGATGTCTTGCTTATGTTTTCTTGCGGAAGATGTCTTGCGTATGCTTTCTTGCGGAAGATGTCTTGCGTATGCTTTCTTGCGGAAGATGTCTTGCGTATGCTTTCTTGCGGAAGATGTCTTGCTTATGCTTTCTTGCGGAAGATGTGAGCATGGATACTTTTCTTGCGGAAGATGTCTTGCGTATGCTTCTTGCGGAAGATGTCTTGCGTATGCTTTCTTGCGGAAGATGTCTTGATTATGCTTTCTTGCGGAAGATGTCTTGATTATGCTTTCTTGCGGAAGATGTCTTGATTATGCTTTCTTGCGGAAGATGTCTTGCAGATGATGCACATAGAGAAATGAGTGATCATGACAAGATGCGACACAGGTGACAGGATGCATAACGGGAAGCATAACAGAATGCTTGACGCAGGCATGAGAGAACACATGACAAGACGCAGGACCAGAAACTACGAGACGCACGAGAGAGTGCATTGCAGGATACATAAAGAATGCATGAAAGGATACATAACAGAATGAGTGACGGGATAACTGTCAATATGAGTTGCGATATGAATGAAAGTATACATGTGATGAATGATGATATGAAAGAAGCATGAAAGATCAACTATATGATAGGAGAGTTACGAACTGTGATGATTATGAATGATAAACTCAATTTGAAAGAGTGAAACATGAAGGGTCTGACGAAACATGTGAAAAGTTTCGATCCACCACCAGTATTTGCAGTTAGATTACCTTAAAGCCGAGAGGCATTGAGCAGCTAAAATGAATGGAAGCTCAGAACGATGTGTGAGGCATGATGATGATGACCAAGCCCATTGTTTGAGTGATCAGGAACCTGTGAAACAATTATAAAGAACCCCCCCCAAAACCTACGGATGGCAGCATCCGTACATTTTTTAAACACATCCACGACAGAAAGGCATTATAGAATATATTTCGATCAGGCGAGAAGCAGACCAGACGGTCAAAACGGCAGCTCTCAACCAGAGTATCCTGTTCAAGAAGGAAAGAACAAATTTAGCGAACTCTAGCTGCCTGGAAATAAAGCACGACTCTGGCAATGATGCATTTGTGAGATTGAGGTGACCAAGCAAGGAGGGCAGCTGACGGTTAAAAATAACTGATATGGGATGAGACTGATATCTTGTGAATTCGAGAGCTGAACTGCAGGTAGGAACCATGCTGGAACCAAGTTGAGATCAATACCTAGAACTCGATTTGCAGGCCGACAGGTTTAATTAAAAAGGACAAACTGAGAATAGTGAAAGGAAGATCTAGGAGAGGAAGTGACCACGAGATGAATGAATGAAGAGGATAAAGATGGTAACATGTCTTAAGACATAATTATCAAATAATGTTTGCTTAACTCATGAATGCATAAACTGCCGAGCGCATAATAAATGCTGTCATAAACGGATTAAGCTAATTCCATGATGTTTGAAATGAAAATACTTAGATTCTTACTACATTCTGATAAAACTGATGAACTTCATTACTTATTAGCTTAATTAGCCTCACCAGTCTGCAGACAGGATCCGTAATTTAAACTAATGTTATACAATAACGGCATGATAAATAATTGATCTCGGGTTGAATTCTGAACTGTGGTATGGGGAAGGTAACAGGAATTCTGTCCTGCTGCAACATGAGACCCTCAATGCTTGGACGCCTTTCTTCCCACCGGGTCCTGCTGAAAAACCCTCTTTACGAATAAAAACCTACCTCCCACAGACAAAGAGCTCTCTTTCTTCAGCTCACTCCTGTGACTTCTTTAGCAGCTCTCACAGAGCAGACAAAGAAGGCCAACCATGAAGCCTGGTCGGCCCTGACCAACTCACAAGCCAGCAGCTGGGAAAGGTGCCTGGCCAGCCACGCTTGATCCAGGGTCTGCTAGACTCGACTGCCTGCTTCAGCATCTGGAGAGGCTCTCATCGCCTGGGGAACATGTCCGAGCCATTATTTCAACAAATAATGTTCTGTTTAACTTGGGCCCCGCATTGTGAATAGATTGAAATACATGCAAATAACTCGACTCCATTCCATGTTCTTGGAACCAGACTCTCAGTGAACAAGGATTCACAGAGTTATCCTGATCAACCACCCTTGTTTGTCCTTTCTTTGTTTTGTTTGCAAATAGTTCCTTAGCCTCTTTCTATCTTCATTTTGCCCAGTAGCCCAATCAAGTCTCACCAACCTAGCAAAGAGGATTCACCAATTGAACATTGTGCTAATTCAGGCACCACAGAGAAAGCGTGCTCCAGACAGCAGAGAAGAATGAAGGAGAAGCAGCGTAGCTTAATGAGAGGGCCGTTTGCCGCGAAGGCCTACCAAACAGGGCCGTTGCCGCAAAGGCCTACCAAAATAGGGCCGTTGCCGCGAAGGCCTACCAAAACAGGGCCGTTTGCCGCGAAGGCCTACCAAAACAGGGCCGTTTGCCGCGAAGGCCTACCAAAACAGGGCCGTTTGCCGCGAAGGCCTACCAAAACAGGGCCGTTTGCCGCGAAGGCCTACCAAAACAGTTATGTGGAATGGGAGATGAAGGTGAGGTGAATGGTGAGGTGAGGTGAGGGGAACGGTGAGATGAATGGTGAGATGAGGTGAGATGAATGGTGAGGTGCTCGGCCGGTGCTCGGGGTTGCTGCATGGCTGATGCATGGGGCTGATGCATGGGGCTGATGCATGGGGACATGAAAGAATGAATGCTCATGACATGAAGGACACGAAACAGGCACATACAGAGTACATGAGGAGTAGAAGACGGGCGCATGGCAGGCACATGGCGGGCACATGGCGGGCACATGGCGGGGCACATGGCGGGGCACGTGGCCGGGCACGTGGCCGGGCACATGGCAGGGCACATGGCAGGGCACATGGCAGGGGTATGAGACAGGTACGAGCGGGGTACGAGACAGGGCACGAGACAAGGCACACAACGTAGCACGTGGCAGTGCACGATGAAAGTAGGTGAAGAGAATTTGACAGAATACTTTATGAACGCCTGGCCAGAGCAGCAGAGCTCGTGAAGAGCACAACGATTGGTATAAATCGCTGGATTTAAAATGCACTTCTGAAATAAAATGGGTTAAGTAACAACTCAACCCTACTGTCCGGTTAAACTGAACGTGAATGACATTGAAGGTACTTAATGCGGAAGGATTGCCAATAGTAAGTCTTTTAATGACGAAATCAGAGATTTAAAATGCTGAGACATTGCTAATACAGCCTGCAGGTTGATGATAAGGGGGAGACGAGAAGAACGTTGCCATATCAAAGATAGTAAGAGAACACAGGAATGGGAAAAACCAAAGAGGAAAATGGTAAGGTTAACATTTCAACTTACAAACTTAATTAACACTTAAAATCAAGCATACTATGGACAAGAAATTACTGTAGAAAATATGAACAATGAGTTGAATTAGAATGACATAATTATGAAATAAGAGAAGATTAATGGAGTCCATCACGAACCATACTGCAACCAGTAGGTGGCAGTAATGCTACTACAAGCCTGTTGCCAACCGCCAAAACCAGAAGAAGAAGAAAACGAAAACAAACAGAATGGATGGGATACTTCTGCCTAACAGACGGACAGTTCAGGAGCATGATGAGCGAAATGCATGTAATAAGAATGAAAACATGAGTGGATACATGTTACCTTGAGCTGCTAGGAGCGGGCATGAGAGAAGATCCGGCTGAAAGTTGCGCAGGGGCGATAGCCGCTCTCGGCTACGAAGCAGAGCGGGACTGGAGCTGAGTCAGAGTTGGGACGGCGTCTACGACGCTTGTGAAAAGCGGGGATTTGCAAGTTCATAGCGCCAGGAATCGGAGCTGATGAAAACAGAGGTTGGGTGACGGGATGAGACGCCACAGCGGAAGAAGGCCAGCAAAGAGAGCGAATCCAGGGGTCCGTTCTTCGTACTTTGCTTAAAACATCCAAGATCAAATGAGACATCCAAGATGATTTCATCCAGCTAATCATGATCCGGCTAATTGGGTTCTTCGAACACACCTGTTGTTTACGATTAGTATGGCTGGATTGAGTTATCTGAGACAACTGCGCGTGCATGCGTTTGTTTAAAAGGGGAAATGTATCGATAGTAGAAACATTGATCAGCAACGTTGCTATTGCCTGTTCAGCATGGCCAAAGAACGCCCACAGTTTTTCTCCCAAGCAGAACAAGAGCTTGGAAGGTT
Source organism: Fundulus diaphanus (assembly GCA_037039145.1). Classification (NCBI taxonomy): domain Eukaryota; kingdom Metazoa; phylum Chordata; class Actinopteri; order Cyprinodontiformes; family Fundulidae; genus Fundulus; species Fundulus diaphanus. The sequence continues at coordinate 19,450,103 of CM073124.1, forward strand.
ATGCTGAATTTGAGTCATTAATTAAAACACCTCAAAATCTGTTAAAGCCAGGAGAGAGGGCTGGCAAAAAGCAGCAGACAAATTAATGTGTAAATACTGTCCATGGTAGATGTTTCTATCACTTTCTACAGTATGAATTTTTGCATTTTAATAATCTCATATTTACTTTGTTCATTTATGTCAGAGCCTCCACGGGACCCACTAGAACATGGGGACAAGTAAAAGTGAAATACAAGAATATTCTACAAAATGGTAGCCTTTAATTATTATACTTTATTTTAAAAAGGCACTTGTTATGTCAAGAGATCCAAATCTCAGTGTCATTCCTTAGACACGGGAAGTAAAGGACATGTGCAAACTGGGAATTTTAACAAAAAAAAGTCTTTATCCATAAAAAATGAACATTTTCCTTTTCCAAGTCATCCACAGTTTACACGGTAAAACTGTAATGCTCCGTGGCTAGATAATCCATCCATAGTTTTTTTCTAATCCAATATACGGCTGGACAGGAAGCAAGCCTTTCAAAGTAAACTAAACTTCACAATAAAATGGCCCGAACAAATCTTCTTACTGAATAGGATACAAATAAAAAGCAAACCATCATACAAATAACTTAAATATTTTAGATTTATGGCTCCAACACCACTTTTTCCTCTTTAAAAGCCACTGTTAAATGATGTGTTTGTTTATAACAGCCACCAAGAAAATCTCTCTACAATTACACTGTCGCGCTGCGCTAAAGGATCCTGTCTATTGCGCAATACACGATTAATTCGAAAAACTCTGCAAATTATTCTTGCACCTTCCGCAACAGGTTGCTGTCGTAAAAATGGACATGGCTACGGCAGACTTCCCTATCTCCTCCGCTTATACAGCCGTGATCTAATCTTGTTTACATGAAATAAGACTGCTCTCGAGCAGGCTTAAGCTGGCGCACATGTTGCTATGACAACAAGTGCAGGATGTCTTTCGAAGAACCAAACGATCCAAGATCAGGCCAAATCGTCAACAACGAAATCCTGCTAACTGAGTTAGCGACGTACGAAGAACGGACCCCAGGTCAGTGCTGCTTAAGATATGCTGGAGCGAATACAGAGATTGCAGAGGATGGATGCGCGGCTAGATGGCGTTCCTATGAGCAGCAGGATTAGAGGATGAGTTGTTATCGTCTTGAATCGGACATCTGATTCGAAATCCAACATGCAATCCGTTTGCGCTTGCTGGTTAGCAGGCTGAGACGTGGATTTGAAGTTGCTTTTAAGATGAGCGCGGGATGCTGATTGGCTTCATGGAGGTGCGGTTCGTAGCTGATTGGCTCACATCAGAGGCGTATCGGACTCTGATTGAATGGAGGCTGGTGATGAGTTTCTTCGATTGAACTTGCGCCTCAGCTTCATTTCAATCTGAAAAACTCACAGAGAAAGAAATGGCAATTAGAAGGATTTTATTGATACAATATTTTAAGTCAAGGCCAATTTATTTGTATAGCACATTTCAGAACAAGGACAACGCAAAGTGCTTTAAAACATCTGAAACTGTCACAAGTTAGAGAAGAATACATTTCACCGTGCACCATCATAGGTAAAAGAAATAATGTAAATAATTAAAATAATAAAATCATTTTTCAACCATGGAAAGCTGCAGTAACTCTGTCAGTGTGAAATTCTGCTTCTGCAACAAAAAAATATATATTTTTTTAACATCCTTACCAGTGGAGGCCATAAACATGGAGGTGACTATATGTAGTTTCTGTCCCACTAAACAGCCCCTTAAAGGTAAGAAAACAAGAGAGAAACCATGAATGACAGCAATAAAACTGATTTGAACATTTTTGGTTGGGACAGAGGGAGTTGAACTCTTTGACTTTCCACTTGTGTGTGGCTTCACCATCTCATACTTACCACTTCCTCAAACCGATACTAGTTTAAGAGTCTGCTACCCAGGCATTCAGCGTGAAGGGTGCCACTGAGGGGGCAGGAACTTCCAATGGTAATGTGTGAGTGCAAACCTTTGGTTCCCATGTGTTCTTTTGAATTATCTCTGTGATGTACATTTTAACATCTGTACCAGTCCACCATGGTGTACGGGGTTCTTCTGCATCAATCATGCAACAGTGGTTATTTCTCTCAAACACTGGGTTGTAGACATCTTTTTATTAAATAGACCCTTGCAAAAATCAAAGTATTCACTCAGAGGGGCCAATATTTTGCATAGTATTATACATAATCCTATAAATATAATAATATAATTTACATTTTATAAATTTGAATTTCCTGTATTCCCCTTGGTACACCTGTGTTTATTTCCACCATTTATGTCCAGAAAGACTTTGGTGGGCCGTCACACCACTCTGATGAGGTTATTCTATGCTGAACAGACTCACTAATAGGAAGGTGAAAAATTCACACTAGTTTCACCAGATTGCATTCAGTCTGAATGGAACCGTTTGCTAATCTCCATATGAAATAAACACAACAAAGGGGAAATTTAAATGGCAAGGACTGTATAGAAGGAAGCACAGAGAAAGTTAGCACGAGAGAGCAAAGGCAGCAGAGCAAGAACATGCCAAACTCTTTTGGAAGTGTCATGGGAGTTCACACTTGAAGGCTGTTTTTACCAAGAGTAAACAGGAAAAATCCATAATCAGCTACTGACTTAATTCTGTTTATTTCCCAAATAGGATCCTACCGAGGGGTTCAATCAAACTTGAAGTCTGATGTTTTTTCAATCAAAAAGCTCATTCATGTGCACAAAAAAAAAAAGTTTGGTTTGGCAATCTGTTGGTTATATGTGAGAATAAATTTATAGCAGTTGTGTATGGTAGAACCAAAACAAGACAACAGAAGGGGGAACTCAAATTTGGGCATAAGTCAGAAGTTTTCAGCGCCTTTACGAGTTACAAAAAGAAAAGAGATAAAAAAAAATAAGAAAAAAACATCTGGAGGAAACAAGTGAGGAGGATTCAATAAGGATCCAGACGAAATCCCACAATAAGTCAAAGTGAAGAACTTCAAATGGCCTTTCACCAAGGAAAGTGTGCAGCAGCTTTTTATTTTATTTATTTTCTATACTCAAACTGTCTTTGTAATTACAGGATCTCCAACGATTAGTCTTTCCATGCCTTATAGCTCACACACTACAATTTCTTTAGCATAAAATTACTCTTGGGCCAGTGCTTATATGTTTTCTTCATTATTCATTGTTTTTATTGTCTGCTTTTTACTCTAAACCTCAGTGAACCTCAGCTGATACCCGGTTATAATGATCCTGGTTCTGATGGAGGTTACATCCTGTTAAAAGGAAATATTTCCTTTCTACTGTCACCACATGCTTGCTCAGTATGAAGGATTGACCCAAAATCAACATAGCTTCCCTAAATATAAAAATTTTAAACATCATTATCAGCTGACTCTTATTATGCTGTTTTATTTGGATCATGTTGCATTGTATACAGTTTGATCTAAGGATCAAATCTTTGACTATATGCTGATACCAGATATTTACACCCACTGTAAAGAAATAACTTTTTCTACCTGGTGTTAAATCAAACCAAGCCTTTCCTGTTATAGGTCAGTTTGGATTCCAAAAAATAATTCATTTCAATTTGTGAAATGCCAGTATAGTAAGACGGGGAATTCAGACGTGTGCATACAATTCCATAATATTATGTTGAATTGCCTTTTAAACATGACTTGGTATCCACAAGCTACTCACAGCAGTTTGCTTTAATTTTTGCCCATTCCCCCTGACAGAAATGATGTAACTGAGCCAGGCTTTGTAGGTCACCATGCTTGCACCAAACTGATTTAGCTCTGTCCGCAAATTTTTCACTAGACTGAGATCAGAACAGTATTCTGTGTGGCCTGCCATCACCTATTAATCATTTTCTCTGGGATGCTGAGCTGCTCCTAGCTGTTTTTGGCACCCTAGGCAAAATTATGGTATGGTATGGTATGGCCATTCACTCTATTTCACACCCAGATATCAAACAAAAAATTATAAAATACAACACGATCAAAAGTCATGCAAAATGTACACAACATGAACCCCAATATAAATAGTATACTAACTGCACAGAATAACATATATTCTGAACCCAGTGTCGACAAAATATAGATATAGTAAAAAAGAGAATTGGTCAAAAAAACAATGTGTAACAATATGAATAATGTAGCAATGCCCTACATAAATCACTGGGCCCTATAAATTACAGAAATTGTTTTGGACTTGATCTGTTCCTCTAAGACCTAACTCAGTTCTCACCTAATCAATTAAATCAGATGGTCAGTCAGCAGGATCTGATGGTGCAGCGTTTACCTCACTGTGCAGTGCTGAGGTAGAGGAGACGGCTCTAATGGTTATAGCATCACCACAGGCAGCTGAGAGGACACAACCAGTTGTTGCACCATCGCTGGAGTCTGAGGTAGAGTTGTCTGCAAGTGGCCCAGGTTCTGAAGATGCAAGTTTCAGATATTTCCAGAGCGCATCTAAAAAGAGATGGGTAGATATAAGTATTACTGATAATAAGCCACGTTAAGCTTTCCCTGCATCACTCTAAACACAAGCAGCAAGAGTAGACTGAGGTACATTGTAACAACTCAAATCGCATTTAATTTTAAATGTAAGCATTGACATTGACAATTACAGGTAGGGCTGGGCAATATTATATTGATATTGTGATTTGAGACTAGATGTAGTGTTAGATGTTGATTATGATAATATTGTTATATAGCAGACCTAAGTGTTGTCTTTTCCTGGTTTTAAAGGCCACATTAGACAACGGTGAAGTGGTGTACTTTTGCGAACCTGCCAAACAGTTCTAGTAGTTTTTTTATTATCCACTATTATATCCACATAACTGACAAATGTTTATCAAAAATCGTTTCATGTAAATACGTTGCAAAATCATCATTAGCCTGGGAACAAAGCCCTGGCTTTGTTATTATTTATTTTTGATCCTGGTCTTGTTTCAGTTAAACTGCTTGTGACATGAGGACGACAGGCTACTTGACTTAAACTTCCATTCAGCCTCAAATGAGATATGATTTTGGATCATATCAGCACGTTCTGGTCTAATTTCAGATGCCTACTTGTCAATATAAAAATAATATTACACCTGGTTTCTTATCAGACAGTGGATGGCGCTCTATGCCACAGGGCATAAGAGAAAATGTGTGGGCCATTCTACACCTGAATCGTTTCCAACTTCCCCTGAAGTGGGAGTAACTGATAGCAACACTTACTGCTATTATTTATTTAATCAGTGAGGTTTACACTGTTATCCTCCAATATTATTTATAGATTGTCACAATACATACTTTTATTTATTTCTTTTTGGTCTGGCTGGCTGTTTCCCCTCACAATCTGCTACACCTTCTGATGTTCATTGTCATCAAGTCCATTCACCTGGACTTCGCCTACATATACCTGCCTCTCACAGCCAATCAGCGTCAGATCGTCTCGCTGCCTGTATACAGTATATATTCCTCAGTGTTTGTGTGCTCAGCCTGCCGGTCCTGTGTTCGCCTTGCCCTCACTGGTTTCTCATGTCAGGTTCTGTGTGCATCGTTCTGCTTACTCTGGTCACGACCTGGACTGCCTCTGTTTTGTGGCTTTTGCCTCACCCCTTGGACTGTTTCCCCAGTCTGCCCAACCATCTCGACCGTATTCAGCCAGCATTTGTCTGTTCAGCCATCATCTGCCACTGCAGCCTGCTAGCACCCGGTTCTGCCTTTCATTTGACTGTTCTGCCAGCGACCAGCCCGCTTGGCCATCACCTGCACGTTCTGCCTGGTCTGCTCACATCTCCTCTACTGCCTGTCATACACACACTTATAAACCTTTTAAAGTCCAACTCTGTGTTCGGCTGAATACTCTGGTTCCCCGTACTAATCATTACATAGATATTGTCATTTTCTTTCCATGTTTGATCAAAAATAGGTTCCGTAGTCCTTGGTCACTGAATAAACTAAAGAGGGTGTGCGATGTAATGGGGAGACAAATGATGAAGGGGAAAATTAGGATAGAAAACTGCAGACTCAGTAACTAAGTATATTTGTAAGACTGCTACTTTTTTAACCATTACATTGAAAGGAAACAAACTGAATTGTTTGATCAGAATTTTTGTTTCAAATTCTTGTCTTTGTCAAGAAAAGTGAGTTATTATTGTTGCAGGTTAAATTTCTAATACTTGCTGATAGGTCAAAACTTATCTGAAGTCTCTTATGTAACTAATCTTTCTAACCATATAGAGAAGGCATACATTAAATGTTAAAGCTATAAGTCTTCTTTAAGTAATCATTAATAGGTGTTTTTCTAATTAAAATACGGTCAGTCTGTTTTAATATCATGGGCTTCGACAGGGATGCAACAAAAGCCTGGAAGCCAATTGCGGGAGGAAACTGTATGACTGTCGACAACAGGTGGGCAACAGATTTTACTGTGTGGGAGACACACGGTTGTGAACACTATGAACTTTTAAGACCCACTCTCTGCCCAGAGAGTTCTCCCAGATCGCTGTTATCCTCTTTTATGTGCCAGGCCTGGATTTTAACTTAGCTGCTGAGCACATCACTGGCAGCTTCAACAGAGCTGTCAGTTAGTCTGGAGAGCAGCCAGTATTTTTATTGGGAGATTTTAACAGGTGTGACATAACCACTCACCGGCCTTCCTTGGAAAAAAAATATGTCGGATCTCCCACCAGACCGAGCAATATACTGGAGTTATGCTTCGGAAAAATCCCAAACGCGCACATTTCTAAACCACACTCACTTACCTGTGTGTGAACAGTTAAAGAGGATGCTAGCTGATAAACTGGACCCAATCTAGTTTGCCTAGAAGGTGAGAAGTGGGATGGGAGATGTCAAGCCTCGTGCTTTTTAACAGCATCACCAAAAGCATGGACTCTGCAGAGCCACACACAAGGATTTAATTCCTTCTGCTTTTAACTCTGTCAATATCAGCTCTTTTTTTTTTTTTTTTTTTTACTGCAGTGCCTTTTAGTCCTTCAGGCTCACCCATCGCTGATTTTAAGATCCCAAAGTACTCAAAAACCAGACAACAGGTCCTTTTAAACGGTTTTAAATCAAGTAAGCTGGTTTTAATCACTGGGCTCCCTGAAGGTAGTGTTTTATCCCTTGTTCTTTTTTCTGTGTATACCAACAGCATTTCAAGCAACAGTGAAGGTGTGTCATTATTTAAATGTGCAGACGACATGGCCCCAGTAGCTTACGTGACCGGCTCTGATGCTTTGCCTCTATAACCAACAGGAAGCTGACAAGTTGGTCAAAGTTTTTTGTGACAATTTCTTGGAACTGAATGTCACAAAGACCAAAGAGTTGTGCTGCAGGGGAAGAGGTAAAGGTGCGAGGTTATCTCTCTTTCAGCCAGCAACTTTGAGACAGACGACAGACATTGACGTCCAGCTGTCTTTTAAAGAGAACAAAGGCTCCATTTTTAAAAAGCGCACAACAATGTCTCCACCTGCTGAGAAAACTGTGATCTTTTAATATCAAGAACATTATTTCACAACTAGTATAAACATTACTTTATTTACATGGACAAAAGTAATCGGAATAAAAGGCTGACCAGAATAAAAAAGCGTCATGTAAACAAGCCAATCTGAATATGATGACGGATTAAGCTCAACTGGAATTAAATTGTATTCCAAATGAGAAGTGTGGTTTATGCTGTTTGATAATCTGATCAACATGCATGTAGACGCTTGTCCGGGTCTGGTTATTCCGAATGTGGCAAACTGACCCGAGTGCATCCGACATAAACGGGACGTATTTCCGCGTCGGAGAGTGGCGGACATACGTCGGCAAGCAAAACTGTCGGGGCTCCCGATAAAACATTTCTGTTCGAAAAAATGAAAGAGCTCAAAATTGTTGCTTACTCGGTAACGTTTCAGCCGCAATTAGAACATCGTGCAAGTCCAGCCTGGGCGCTCGGATGGCAAGCGAACTCATAAAATACTGGTTAGTTTGTTATTTTTGTAGTTTAGCAAAGACAGAAATACTTCTGTTTTTTTTAGGGGAATTTGATCACTTCACATATCAGAGTGGTTATATTCTGATTAAAGCAAGGTGGGTATACACACATTATGATCGGATTAATTGATTGTGTGCACATATAAACGGTACAATCCGATTATTTAATCCGAATACATCTTAATCCGATCGTGAAATTTTGTGCATGTAAACATAGCTATTGAATCTGTCATTACATTCAACATTTTATCCTGCTACAGCTTTCTCGCTGCAAAAAACAAAACAAAACTATCCCTAATCACAAAACAGGCCAGCAAAATAATCATTTCACCTCAAACCTCCCTTTCCAAACTGCACAACCTCTCTGTTTTCAGGAAGGCCAACCCTGATCAGAAGATCCTTCTCCTCCCCTCCATTAACCATTCCACCTGCTCACATCAGGCAAATTTAAAATCCTGCTGGCCTGAAAAGTCATTTTGTAATGCCTTGTGGGGTGGTAGATGGACCGAAATGCAGATGACAGCCAGGCAGCCACATGGTGAGGTGAAAATGATAATTTAATGAAAAGATAACAGCTGCACTTATAGGCGATGACAAGGGCCATGAACAGAACAGGGTGTTGACCGTGCACAGGAGTAACTCAACGGAGGATCCGACTGAGAGGAGGAGGATCCAGGGGTTTAAATATGGAGGGAAGGACAGAGATGAAAGCAGGGCAGGTGAAAAGTAATCAATGAGACAAGCAACAGGTGATTGAAATGAAGGTGATGAGCTGAGAGAGAGAGAGAGAGAGAGAGAGAGAGAGAGAGAGAGAGAGAGAGAGAGAGAGAGAGAGAGAGAGAGAGAGAGAGAGAGAGAGAGAGAGAGAGAGAGCAAAGCTAAGTCGAAAACAAGGAGGTAAAAGAATCTAACAGAAGTATGAAAACAGCAAAGAATAAACAATCTAACTAAATAAACCCACTAATAACTAACTGAAGACAGAAGGCAGGCAGACATGGAAATATCTAGCAGAAACAAGAACTAACCAAATCCATGATGAACATGAACCTAGACGACGACAAAGAAGTAAGAAGAAATAAACCGAATCTACAGATAAATAAACACTAAAAAGTGAAAAACTGAAACATGTATGATCCCCAGGAACCTAAAACTAGTAATAGTAATAATCAAACACCTGGGAATTAAAACAAATTCACAAAAAGTTGTTTGTTTTGCTTGTAATATCCACCTCGAAAACATTAAAATAGGAACTCTACGTTACACACTCTTAACCCTTTTATTTGTTTTGATGTGCTCTTTATCTGTCTAGATGTGTGCAGGAATGTTGTTGTTGGAGCCCCGCCAAAGAAAAATATCTGTCACCATCAGAAAAACATACAATAAAGTTTTCCATTCAATTCTATTCTAAACATAACTTTTTGATTGCCACTCTAAAACATTGACTTTGGAAGACCCATTTGTGCAGAAGCTTTGATTTGAAACGCTGCTACATTTTTTTCACTTAATTTTCTTTAAACATGATACCATCTATTTTGTGAAGTGTACGAGTCCCTCTTGCGGCAAAACACCCAAACAAGGTTTCTGCCACACCCGTAGTTTCCCAGTTGAGATGGTGTTCTCAGGCAGGTAAGCTCCCGCTATTTTCTTGAAAAGTTACAATGATGATTAACAATGGTAACATTTCAGCTTTAGTTTCATTAGAACATTTTGTCCCTATGTGCATTTGCAAACTGTAATCTGACTTTTTATGTGGTTTCTTCCTCCCTGGGCGGCATTTCAGCCCATGTCAGTGAAGGACAACTTTCACTGTGGATAGCGGCACTTTCTCACCAACCAAGCCCTTCATTCGGGGGTTGATGATGCATATCGAAACACGTTCATCTTTGGGACACTGAGCTAATTCCCTTCCTAAAGAGTGCCACGGCTGGTTATTTTTTTCATGATGTCACGCAAGGAAGCAGTATGTTTAAGGTGTTGCCTTTAAATACATTTGCTTATGGGATTCATTTCATAGTTCAGAATACAGTTGTATCGTGTAAATACACCAAAGTAAAGTGAACTGAACTTAAATAGGACGTGTGACATGGGATTTAATTGCACATAAGGCTGTTTCCAGGAGTCTTTCATGAGCAGATAACTATAATATCAGGCTTTCAGAAGTTCTAATTTCCATTCCCCTCTGGGCTCTATGTCAGCAGCTCTCATTGATTTAATTTAGTCATTTTCCCGCTTTTGTCTGTGAATTTGGAAGATACTAATTTAACTGTTGTGGTATCTTTTCCCAGGTCTGGCTGGAAGGATTATTTGATCTTTACAGAAACATAGAAGATAAAACTGTTTATTAATTCACATTTTATTTGCAGTATTTATTTTCAATCACCCTTCTTATAGTCATCTAGTGTAATTAAAGTAAAAGTAAAAAAAAAAAAAAAAAAGGTTTAGGTATGCAAAGGCAGATAGGGAAAAAAGATCACCTTCATGGCCTCGGGCTGGGTTCAGGGCAGTTTGCATTCTTTTTAGACAAGCCTAGAAAAAGAAAAAAAATGAAAACAATGACAGATGCCATGCTCCGTCCTGCCTTAACTTCCAGCAGCCCCTGCTCTTCCTCTCTGCAGCAGAAGCTGCATTGTCATGGACACGGCATGAGGTGGAGGGAGAGCCGGTCGGAAACAGAGCCCATTGTTATGGTAACATCTGTTTGTTTGGAGATGAGATGTGAATGTGGGTGGGGTTAATTGCACTGTGCTCTTGCGGTTCACCACCAGTGCACATTAATGCTCTGGACTGAGCCTGCAGGCACTGAGGAGATAAAGTCATCCTAGCTTTGGCCAACAAACAGGCCGCTGCTCATGTCCGTAGCTGGTAGCAGACCTTCAGGGCGACGGTGCTCCAGTCCATCCACATTCCAAAGTCAGGGGGGTTTTACTCGTTGGTCCTCTGTAGGTCAGCCGACTGTGTTTGAAGAGCCTAATCAGATCTCTGTGTTGGACTTTCGAGGGTAGGGATAGATTTGCATTGTTGCCTAAAACAATGGCCGCCTTCATGGCAGCAGTGTGAGATGACACCTGTAAGGTGCTTCTTTCTCACCCTGCAAACAAGACATCAGGAAGTGAATTGGTAAATAAACTTTATTTAGGAGCCATTTTCGGAAGAGCAGCAGATCAGATTTAAATGGAAATGCAGTCTTGCAAAAGCATCCGTACATTAGATTCAGCAGTCCTGGAAGAAACGGCAAAGTTAGAAGCTCCAAAAGACTCGGGCGGAGGTTCACTTTCCAGCACGACAAAAACTCTAGACATGCAGGCAGGGCTACAATGGTGTTGTTTAAATCAAAGCATATAATAAATCATATGTTACAATGGCACAGTCAAAGTACAGACTCAAAGCTTTGGGAGAATCTGTGGCTAAAATTAAACTTTTGTTTTTGGTTCTTGCTAACAAATGGTGAAAATAAAGATTCTTGATTCCTGAGTCATGAAGGACGAAAAAATAGATAAATAAAAATTGACACAGCCAGCAGTAAAAGCTGTTGTGCTGCTGACAAAATAAATACAATCAATTAATTCAATCAAATAAATGGCAGGGTATCATTAATGCATGCTGCGTGTTTGCATATGTGAGTGACTGTTGCCAAATTCGAGTCCTGAGCGAGGACTGTGAGCAACAGTGCATTCAAGAATCCGAAACCCCTGCAGAATAAGAAGTAAGTCCCATTTTCTGCAAGACACAGCAAGCAAAGATATTCAGGGAGAGGCTTTCAGAAGCATAGATGTTTAATTCTCTCACTGCAAAGTAGCGATGTCTGATATCAGGGCATTTTAATTTGGATATTCATTCATACTTTCCTTTTACTTTCATTCATTTTATAAAAAAAAAAAAGATTCACCCTAATTTCTGGCAGATAAATGCCAGAGATCAGATGTGTTCATCTTCATATGTGTCTATATTAAGAGGGACGCAGAAATATGATACTCCTTTTGATCGCCTGTATTTAATATAAAGCAGTACGCTACTAGACTATGAAGCTATTGTGGCACACATTATATAAACCTTAAAGTGCATAAAAGCAAATAATTATATATTTGATTTATTCCATTTAGGTTTTAGAAAATGCTGTGCGTCATTCTTTTAAATTCGCATTCAAAGCTCCTTTAGTCCTTGTGTTTTTTTTTTTTTTTACATCTCCAGCGGATCAAGTGTTTTTTTACTGCAGAAAATTAAACTTTCAGCTTGTTTTGTGGTCTGATAAGCCACAAATGTATCTCCCTGCTTTATTGTTGCCATAAATATAGTGGACTGCAAGCCGGCTGCTGGCAAAAACAATTCCAGTGAACCCCTTTGTTTACTACCTACCTACCATTAAAAACAGCAGACGACGTAGGCATCAAACTGGAGAACATGTTGCTGCATTTAACAGCCAAGGCTGCATCTGCACTGGCGCGGTTTCATTTGGAAATATCGTCACCATCCAGATGAGCCTTTAAACCGAGATTTGGAAATCAGTGTGTGTTTAGACTAGCAAGTCTGAAAATGCCCACTCATGCATTCAGAACGTAGATAATGTTCAGATTGGGAAATGAAATAAAATACAGCATAATCCCTTGAAATGGTGAAGGGAATAGAGTTCAAACATGAAGGGTATTGTCATAAAGGGTATGCAGGACTAAACATGTTTGTGTTTTGGGTCATGCTTTGTTTGAGTAGCGCGACGGGTGTCTCTGTCATTGTTTACTAAAGTCTCAGCTTCTGCACAGAAAGTCAGAACCTCAACCAGAAACACCAGAGTAAAAAGTGAGTTCAAATTAGATTTTAAACTTTGATTATTTTGATTCTTGTTAAATGATGGTCAGTGATTTTTGAAAATGAGGTTCTGTTAAAAGGTTGTTTTCACGTTGTTAAAATCCAAATGATTTGGTCCAGGAGGCTGAGGCTTCCAACTAATCTAATGCCCTGTTTACACAACAGCAATCCACTGAAAACGGGATTGTTGTTCCGCTTCATTTAACACATCTACATGGCAACATTTTAATTATGAATCATTAAACCGATTTAACTTCCCTGCCACACCAATAGTTGGCAGTATCCCTTTTGAATCTCAACAACATGCGTACAAACAATCTCTGCTTAAAAAGTCATTCTGCGCATGGGGCAGGGCTTTCTCTGTACAGGAAGATTCTAATTTTCCAATGTTCCCGACAAACAACGATTTGTTTTCAAATCGTGTCGTTTTCAGAGAAGATGTGCGCTGTTGTCGTGTAGACGTACACTGGAAACGCGACAAAACTTTTCAGTTTTCACCAGAAAAATGCTGTTATGTAAACAAGTGAGGAGTACAAAGCAGATTTCTACCATCTCAAACCAGGGGTTTCGTTCTTTAATAAATACATTTTTCAAGTATCACCACCTTTACAGACTTTTTAAAACTTTAGAACTATAGGACACAATGAAGAAAATAATAATAATACAAAAAATCGTATTCTTCGGTGCTGCATGATTAGCCAAAGGATGTAGTTTGATTATTCCTTTACTTAAAAGTTGATCATTTAAAGTTTCAACAACAAAAATAAAAAATATATAACCTTGACGCTGTGGCAGTGCAGGGATAGAGCGTGCAACTTGTGCTCAGAGGCCTCAGGCCTCAACGCGACCATCCTGAGTTCAAGTCCCAGCCCATGGACCTTTGTAGGACGTTTTCTGCCTCTCTTACAACCCCATTTCCTGTCAACTTATTGTCAAATAAAGTGTCAAATAAATAAATATATCAACCTAGATATCAGAATGCCAAGTGGGAAAGACAGTTATATATTAATCCCAGTGGTACTTGGACCACTGATTGAGAACCGCGGATTTAAACGACTCCAATCTGCGTAACATCAGAGCATTTTGTGCAAATGCAAATAACCATCATTATGATTGCATCGGCTGGATATTTACAAAGAAGACTACAATCATATAAACTGGAAATAGACGTAGGAGGCAGTGCAATGTCCTTCCTTTTCGAAACATATCCTCAGAACGAACCACGTTCTGAGTCCTGTTAGAGAAATTAATAGATATGAAAAATAGCCAGTGTCAAAAGAATACATGATAATAGTTCATGTGAAAGATATGTTAAATCTTTATTTTTACACTACATTACTTTTCTATAAGGCATTTAATCCGACAGCAAATACTTGATTTGTTGTATGTCAAATGCGTATTTCACACTAAGAAAATAACTGGTGGTGCCCTGTTCTAACTTCAATTTCCCATTTGTGTAACGTTTTGCTTTTTTGAAAGAACAAGTCCATGCGTAACAAGGGTTTAAAGAATAATAACAAGCATCTTCGTAAAGCTCTATGACATTTTTGAGACTGGAATTGTATAGGGTTCAGGTTTCCTACACGTTTTATTTTAACACTCCAGTCCTTTTTCAAACTTCCAATTTCTAAAAATGTATAAAATAAATCTGTCGAGTTGGGCACAACTTTATGTAGGAATAAAATAATAATGGAACGAATTTATGGAACACATTTCTACAAGATACAAGCTTTAAATATGAAACCTGTAAAAAGTATGAGAAGAAAAATGGATGGACAGATGGATGGCTGCTTTAATAAATGCATGAATAAATAAATAAATTATTTGATGGAGGGATGGATGGTTGTGTGTTTAAACAACCAAGATGTCTCCTGCCTAAAATGATAACCTGAAGACCCGGTGCTCTCGATAACAGAAAAAGGTGACATGTTAAATCTTCAGGTATGTAAAACTATTAAACCACTGTTAAACCATAGAGCTCTGTTTGGGTACATTTAAATGAATACATCCTGTAGACAACAGAAGAGGGAATGAAGTCTGAAACTCATTTTTAACCCTTTTATTTCCTTTTCCTTTACTTCTCTAGACCTGGAAAATACTTCAACCAAATTCCCCACTTTTCCAGACCTTTACACACTGTGCAGGGGCCGTGATAAATGGTTCTGATGTGATATCAGAACCTCACTTCAAAAATCCTGACCTAGCTCTTCAACTGGATGTCAATACTGGCAACTGTCTGTTCACCAAATTCAAATGCTTTATCTGGCTTCTCGTGCAGCCCAAAACCAGTGAATGAAAGCTTTGGTTTGTCAGGCCTTTTATAGATTAAATTAGTTGAGTTTCAAAGTCTGAACAGAGAACCAAAGAATCTCACATCATCATTTCACTTTTAACATCAATAAAAATAACCAGACTCCTCCTCAGGCGGCTCGGTGACAGAAACCCAAGGGGTGGGAAACCTCTCAGGGCAGAAACTTCTGTGGGAAAGCTGTGAGATGCCAGGATCTAAGACATTTTTTTCAGGATCTGAAACTCCTCGCTACCTCACGAACCCTGGAGACCTTAAGTGAAACCAATTTGTCATGATCAGATCGGCAGTCACAGCTGATCAAGTGGTTTTCTGTATTTTCTTTCTCTCTCTCTCTCTACCTTGTCCCTTTTTCTTGTGTCTTTTTGCTTGAAGATTTAAATAGAACTACTTGTCACATTTGTCAGAGCTCTCATGAGTTAAATTATTGAATGTAATTTGTTGAGACAGCAATCAATTCTCTAGTTTTTGCACAGTTGAACAAATAACCTCTCAGACTCGAAACCTTGGGCGGTTGAATATCTTCAAACTGTCAAACAGGAGCAGGATTATAGTAATGTATGTAAAGCTCCGAAAGCAGAAAAATACAGGCCTCGCCGGCTGAAAGCAGGACTTGTTCCTCCACATTGTGCATATTCTCATGAAATTCCAGCGGTTTTCCACCGTTCTGGCCATACCTGGCCTCAGCTGATTCCGACACGTCGGAGGAAGAAATGTTCATCTTTCATATTTGATTACTTTGTCTTCTGTTTGATATTCCTGACATGCCCTTTTCGCTCGAATATATCAGGAGATCGTATCTCTGTTCGGCCGGCATCTAGACTTTCTGCTTTAAAGATTAACTGGCGAACAGAATGTCAACCTGCTTTCACTACTTTATTGCCTAAAATAGAAGTTAAAAAGAAAAAAAAAAAAGGCAGCAGGGGCCGATAGAGTGCAGACAAATTACAGCAAACGGCTTTGAGACATGCTGATGAGTTGAAACTTTTTCAGACTGGAACAGCGGAGACGCCCCGACATGACTTATCTTTTGTTTAAGAGTTAATTTCATGGAACATTTGAGGGTTGTGCGTCATTATGAGAAAGTGGCAGGAGACGTGTTCCCGAAATGTTCACAGCCATATTAAAAGGGGATAACAAGAAAATGCCATTTGTGTTTGTTCCGGCTTGTTGTTCAAAGCGTCGACCGGCAGCGGGGCGGCATTTAAGTACCGTTGCTGCTTCCTCCTGCTGGCAAAATGAAATAAAATCAACGAGCAGCCGCCATTAAACAACAAACCAGTTTGAGGCTCAGGTGAAAAATAAACAGTACAGACAGCTGACAGATGCCTGAGTTGTTGCTGGCTGGTCTACATTCCTCATGAATAATTTCTCTGCCTTTTCATGCTGCCAGTGAATTACTTTTGAGCATTCACAGCCAGGTAATTTGGGAAAACAGATACAACCAGAAGCCAAGCCTGCCAGGCTGGGTCAAATATATCATACACCAGCAGCTGCATCTAGTGCAGAAGCAGTATGGCGGCAAGCTTCTGTAAAACATCTGAAACTTATTATTTCCTCTTCTCCTTCTTTCTTCCTCCTCAAGTGTATTTTATACAAAACAAAAATACCCTTGCCTTTCTTCTTCTCTTTAATTTTTCCTCAATTCATTGTTCTCAGCTGACATTTTGTCTTCCTTTAATAATGATTGCAAGGCAAACATAATATTTGCCCCAGAAGAATTTCTTTTGATAAGGGTTTTGCCATCTTTGAAGGCTATAATAGCTTGTGTGCCTTGCTCTAATTGTCAGACTCAAGCAATTTGTGCAATTTTCTCTATGCAAGATCTTTAACCATAGTCATATACAACAGAAATTGTACTCAGCGTCTACAGAATTCTGTCTTCTGTGAATACTGATTAAAACTGCATTAGTTTCTTTGTAAAATGTTGCAGTGAGGTTGTAGGCCTGCAGAAATGTGTTTTCTGAAAAGCAGAATGCCTTCAGTGGAAATGCTGTCTCCTGGAATTTGTGCTGACTTGTTCCACTGTACAAGGTTTACACAGCAGGAGCAAGACAAAATAAAATAAATAAAAAATAAAATGAACTTTCACATTTTCAATTCCAAGGAATTCTGAATAATGCTGCTTCTTTTGAACAAACCAAAACCAACAGTGTGACAGTGAAAAAAAAGTGTGAAGCAAAAATATACTTTTATTCAGTATGAGAACTTTGCATAGATTTTGCTCTTGTGTTTACTTGAAAGTCAAAAGAGCGGAAATGTAATGTCAAACATTCAATTAACAGTTGAAAAGGAAAGCAGTCACCATTACATAAGTCATTGGTTACTTGGTAGCCTCCCATTTTATATTTGTCTATTTGAGCTCAGACTTAACATCCCTGTCACTATGTTGCATATCTGCCCTGTGGGTCGATGGCATATGAAGATACTTTAGTAATGACAACTTAATAATTTGAGGGGGGGGGGGAATTGAGATTTGATCACATCCTTGATCAGAACTTGAAAAAATCCCCTTCATTTGCTCAGGTTCAGACCTTGTTTTAATAAATTATTTCCATCCAAGGAACATAACTGACTTTCTGTTTTTTTGTGTTTTGGTTTGTTGGTTGTTGTGTTTTTTTAAGAACCAACATTGGCTGCTTTTTATTATAAAATTCTTGTCCTTGTAACCAACCATATAATCATATTGTGCAGTGTGCTTAGCTTTTTTTCTTTGGAGTTTTGGTGTCTTATCATTTTGTGGCCAGAACTCTATAATTTTAACAAAAAATTATTAGGTTGTAAATTGAATTTGTTCTGGCTCTTTTGTGTTTTCCTGTCCGTAAACAAACCCCTTTCAATCCTTACACTTATACCATGGTATATTAGTTTCATTCTCTTGGTAATAAATTATTTTAATGATCTGTGTTGACAAATTATCATGCTCAAACCTCACATATAATTTTGTTTATTAGGTGTGAATTGGTATGATATTTTCACAGAATAACAACACAAAGTAAAATTGCTTCATGGTATCAGGGTATTATTTTAAAGATGTACAAATATTACACGTAGCATATGTCTTAGATTATATAACTTCTTTAATTTAAAACAAAAAGCCATCATTATTTATAAAACCACCAAAATAATATCAAATATTGCTGATTTAACATCAATCTGTTGTTTCGATCTCAAAACACTTCAACAAAGATATAACTCCAAATAAACTTTGCAGAAGTTTTGATGTGTTCATATGCAAAGAATATGAATTTATTTACTTTTTGCTCGTTTTTCCCTTTAGAGAGCAACACAAGGACAACAAGCTGGAGTTTGGCTGGTTATTTAGACTCTGCTTGGGTAGCCAGCCTGCAGTCAGGTGCTTAACATACATGTCACTGGTGGCTTGCCAGCTGTGGTTTTAAAGCAGTCACATTAATAACAGAGATGGGTGAAGTTCACACTGGGAATATCTGTGTTTTTCAGAACTAGAAATGTTTCTAAACAGCTGAACATGTCTTTCTTGTAGGAAAATAAAATCCTGTCGCCTTCTCTCAGCCATCTGACCAGCAGCATGCAACAACAGGTGGGGGAGGGGCCATGCTGCCGGACCATGCAGCTGGAGAAGATGTTGGTCACTCCAGCACTTTCTCCGGTATCTGAAGGACTTCAACTGCAAGAACAGCATGATGGAAAGTTTTACCAGTTTTGAAACTATAATTTTCTAAAACCTTGATAGATCTTAACACAAGAATTAAACCCTTGTCTAAATTATCTGTATAGTACCGTCCGACAATGTCATATTACTTCCCATTTTCATAGATGATGATGTCAACAACTACTCCACAATAGCACATTTGCTAACAGAAGACATAAAGTAGACTTTAGAAAATACTTTAAACGTCTTGAAGGTTAATAAAAAAAAAGGACATCGCTGCTAAAGTGCAACATGGTGAACCCACACCACTTTTTGTTTTTCAAAGCCTGTCACAAAGACATAGTTTGTTGCCACTTATTTTGTTGAATCGGTGAAAAAGACCAAAAGTACTTTGGTTTCTTTTCTTTGACGGACACAAAACTGTATTTTTTCCCCAGAGCGACCTTTTAGCTGAAAATTTGTCATACATTTGGATGAATGATCATGCATCTATCAGGTCCTGCTGGTGGTGTTTTTGACCCTGTTTCATAGAAGAAGAAAAAGACATTGCTTTCATAAACTGTTCATTTTGGGGTAAAACAACTTCTTTTGTCCCCCTCTTTTACATTTTTTTCAGGCAGTTAATGCACTATTGCAGTCTTTGCAGTTCAGTGCAATATTTTGTCATGGTCTGGTAAAAGTACTGTGCAGAAAAGGCGTTCCCATGAAGTCCAAAAGAGAAATCTTTAAACATCCTGAAGAACTACAAATTAAAACCACTTTAAACATGTGAGTAAAGTGTGAATCCTTGGAAACAAATTACAAATATCTAAGAGGAGTTCAAAACATGTCTAGACAGTAGGCTACTACATGCATGCATGAACGTGCTATGAGTGAAACCTATCACTTGCTTGAGTCTTGTTCAGAGCAGGCACATTTGTCTGTCAAATTAGCCTGCTGACTTTTCTGCTGTCATGGAAGAAGACAAAACAGCAACAAAGGCTGGAGCTGACTAATGCATCGGGTAAAACAATGTATGCCGACATTGGGTCGGAAGTCTGTG
This sequence comes from Fundulus diaphanus, assembly GCA_037039145.1. Taxonomy (NCBI): domain Eukaryota; kingdom Metazoa; phylum Chordata; class Actinopteri; order Cyprinodontiformes; family Fundulidae; genus Fundulus; species Fundulus diaphanus. Next base: position 19,469,878 of record CM073124.1, read on the forward strand.
ATGTTTCATTTGCAGGGCATACGTCCTCGTTTTTACAAATGTTCAACTGAATTAGAATTGCAGCTCAGGACAGTCCTCTTCAACTCGATGCTGACCGTCAAAATCAAGAAACATGTATAAAAGCCTGAAAGAAAATAAAGAATGTATGATACAACGTCCACCCGAGAGAAAAGTAGTGGATAGCAAAGACTTCAGCTTCTATTTGAGTTTGATAAAGTGAGAATTTAGAGGACAGTTATCCAGCGGGGAGGAGGATGGATTTAGAAGAAGGTTGTCAGAGACCATGGCTTGGAGACTTCAACAGAGGCACTATGAAGGGATTCGAGCGCATGCTGTAGTGATCCCAGTCTTTCTGTATTTTCAATGCATCAGTCCAAAACCAGCGGTTGGTGGATGTGCAATCAGACAAACACTCTCTCTTTCATTTTGCTCAGACGAAAAGAAAAATCAAGTTGCAGCTGAAACTAATTATCATGGAAAAACAGTCAAGAGGAATGTTTGGAGAGAACAGATATTGATTTAACATGACTTCAGCGGTGGTGGACCCTTCTGAAAACGAAAGAATGTTGTTACCTGATCAACTTCTTGCTCACAAAAACGTCCTGTCCCGCCTTAATGGTCTGGCTGTTTACTCCCTGCTGTTGGTACCTGCAAAGCCATGGCACAGCCTGACCCTGAGTCTGTCTCTTGGTGGGTGAGGAAAGGTCTCCTCTTCACCCGTGACTCCTTTTCTGTGTTGCCAATAAGCAGCCAAACATCTGGTTTGACAGATTGCCGTTAAAAAAGCCTTTTTTCAAAAAACAAAACATTAAATCATCTGTTCTCTGTTTACAGTGAAAGAGATGTGCAAATTAAGGGTGTAACTCAAAATGTTATTTTGGTGTCACAAAAGTGTGTTTTAAAACCACTCATTTGTTTTAAAAACAGAGGAAAGGCAGATTGTGTTTGTTTATGTCTCGTATTTTTATATTTCAAAGGAATCTTTGCCTTTTGGAGCTGCACTTTTATATAGTTTAGAAATATGTTCAGGATATCATAAGAGATAGATGTGTTAATCTGCTTAAAAGCAAAGAGTCTGTCGTAGTAAAAATTAATGATGGAAATAAACCAAATGACCACATAAAATATGAAATGCGTTTGACGTGGACCAATGAGCTCACTCTTCACCAGATAGTGATGTATCTCACAGATTTACCCAAACCCGTCTTGATCCGTACCAATATTTTGTGAGTTTATCCGCTCCGTCTCTCCACCAGTTGAAATTCATCTCGGCAGTTTTTGCAGTAATCCTGCAGAACAAAGCAGACAGAGAGACAAACATAAGGGACTGTTCTCACCTGAATTTGCATCTCCCCTCAGTGTTCCAGCATCTTTTCATCTTAGGCCCCGCAGCTTTGCTGTTTTGGTTTGCTTTCACCGCTCTCATTAGCATCGCCTCTGACAGCAGGCAGCATGATGTACAGCATTTAGCAGCTGGCTTGTCAGACCTTTCCCTCTAGAGTTGCTGGAGCCCCAAACAAAACCACGATGAATGTCAGTATTGGACTTCAATTTGTTGAGTGGACAAATGGATCCCCAGAGAAATGCCCACGTTACACTGTGAGTGGCGCCTGTGTAGATAAGAAACAGGTTCCTAAAGTGCAGCACCTCGGCGCAGTGACGTTTTCACATTTAGTCACATTGCAGCCTCAAACTTGAAAGCATTTAGTATTGATTTCATGCAATTCTTTTGCGCAAAGTATTGCAAAACCAACGAGTTAAAGGGAACTAATGCACATAAAAAAATATAAAAAATGTCCAAAGTGTGGGATGAGGTTTGATCCTCTCACTCCTCTCCCCCTTTTGTTTTTACTCAGACACTCGTAAATAAAATTTAGTGCCACCAAAAGGCCTTGATTAATCAATGTTTTGTCCATCGTGCAAAAATTTAGTCTGGCAAACGTGTAAGCCTCCCAAGACACTTGGTCCAACTAAACCTATATAGCAGGCAACTAAAGCTTTAATTAAAGACCGAGCCGACAGGCCCACAGTGGCTCTGGAAGAGCTGCAGCTCAGGCGGGAGAACTTGTTGACAAGAAAACTATTAGTTGTGCACTCCACAAATCTGGGCTTTATGGAAAAGTGGCAAGAAAAAAGCCAGTGCAAAGGAAAGTCAAAAGAAAACCCATTCCATGTCTGTCAGTACGCTGCACTGGTTCAATGAGACCAGAATTGAACCTTTTGGCCTGCATGTTAATTTCTGTGAGATAGAAAGCTAATACCACACATTGCCATGACACCATCATACAGTGAGGATGATGGTGTCACGGGGATGTGTGGTATTAGCTCAAGAGTTGAGGGTAAGATGGATGGAGCTAAATATAGGCCAATCCTGAAAGAAAACCTGCTGAATACAGTAGTGACTTGAGACTGTGCAGAGGAAACAGACAGACAGAGATAGGAACAAGTACCACTTGAGTCACTTTTAGTGATAATCAGAATATTTTTAGACATCACCTACTGAGAACAAAAAAATAAACTGAAGCTGATTAACTGTGTTACAGAACTTATAGCCCATAGCCAAACAGCATGGATGAGCTGTTCACACAAAAAATGTTGCTTTTCAAACTGAAACCATTTCAAAAGAGAACTACAAAAAAAGAGAGAACTACTAAACTCCTATTTTAGATTGTAACGAAAAACAGTGAACCAAGAACAGCAGATAATGGCTGCTTTTTTTTACCCCTGAAGTCAGAGTGTATCTGGGAATAATAACAAACCCAACTATGTTCGAGCCACATATTCTGTAAAACACGCAGAATATGCTAATGCTGTGCTCAAGCTAACTCAATTCGAGCAAATGACAGCATATCTATTTCCATATTATGCATTCAAACAAGGAACATTTTTACTAACAAAGGTTGTACTTTACAATGCGGGTAAAAGATGTGATGAGATACAAACTGCGAGAAGTACAACCCCGTCCCAACTTGGTAACTGTAGCTATTACCATTTAAACAAAATGTAGCAATATTGGATTTTGACATCCAATATATATTTTGATTTTTATGTCTTTTCCCATCAGAATTCTGACTTTGGCTAATTTCTTTTAATATTCACTGGAAACGTGTACAAATTTTAGCCTCCGAATAAAAACAGGATGCACAATTAAACTACACCCTTCAATCTTATGGATAGACACTTTTGTCATTTCTTTTTTGTCTTTATGAGCAGGACACAGCAAACTTCAAGAAAAATCAAATTCAAGTTTTTTTCACAGCTTTTAATTCTGTTTCAGAATTTACTCAATCAGTACTTGTAATAGTTTGAAGCTCATTGTTTTAAACCAAAGTTTATTTATGCATTAGAGTGGCCCAGTCAGTGTACTTGCAGTGAAAGATGGCCCTATAAAGGGGGAGGGGGGTAAATACATTAAGATTTTTGGCTAAAACATAAAAAAATGTGATAAAGTTCAAGGTATATGAATACTATTACAAGGCACAGCGCTAAAATGGATGTGCTCATTGTTTGTTACGCCTACCCTTAATGCTCAGACTAATTTGCTGATGCTTTAGAAGTAGGTGTTTGGACCATTTGTACGCCCAAAATAGTTATTGTTTCTCTTTTTGAGCAACAACTGTGTGGCGTCGTTACAGAGGCGATGGATTCTCATCATTAGTTGTACTTTTGCTATCAAAGAGCGAGTTCTATTGATCTGTTTTAATAAAATGAAGGCAGGGATGGCATGTGAAGCTCAAACAAAAAGAACCATTCTCCATTTCTTTGTGTAAATGTGGAGATCAGTTTGTGGGGGGGAAAGTTAGGCTCTGCAGTGAAGAATGAAATCAATAAAACACAGACTCCACTCAGAAAGAGCGGTAACTGTGCATTGACTACAAGCTGCTCACACACTCAATCTGATTAACTAATGAAGCAATTATTGATCTGGCATGGAGATACTGGCCGGACACAGGCCTGAGCCATTAAGTGGATCTTCCTCTCCCTTGGTTACACTGAAAAATGTCAGGGTCACTATGTTTTGCTTCTTGACACAGTTTACCAAAGCCCCCGCCTAATCACTCGTTCGCCTCCCACGAGGGGCTCTGAAGAGGCCAACGCCTCCGTGGGATGTAGGCGAAATCTGATTGTCACAATGTTTGGAGAGGAGCCAAATTAACGTGTGCCCTATTTGCTGCATCAACAGGGAGAAAATTAAGGTATGCGAAAGACAAGCAGCTCACTGCAGGGCTGGAAATGAGCGGCATCCTGCTCGCCGTGTAACCCCGAGCCGTCCCGTCAGTTCAGGTTAACGCTTTCTGTTGCAAACGCACTGAAAGGGTAGGGTTTAATTATTTTTATATTAGCAACACACCTTTGGCAATTAGCGCAGATCTATAATACGACCGAGCTGCGGGGAGGAAGTGGAAGATTAGCTGTCTGCAGCATCCCTGAATGTCAGAAATACGTACTTTTTCGCCTGATTCCTTAGCAACACACGGTTTGTTTGTTTCCATGCTCGTAGCAGGAACCGTACCATAAGATGTCTCACAAAATGTCAAAATAGGAACCCTCATTCTTTCATCAAATAAAAGACAGCAGGATCCGGTACAGTTTTTCCACTGTGACATGATATATTGTAATTCATTATTCTGTGTGTAATCCCTCTCCGGAGTCATGGGGACTCACTGAAAATGCTCTCCGGTGAATACAAAATCAACTTGAACTACAGCTGTGTTTATTTCAGAGTAGCGGGGAAAAACCAGAAGCAAAGTTCTAGCACTGACTTCTTACAGACTCATGGGTTTTTCAATATTTAGCCCTTGAGCGTGCCTCACCTGCAATCGCAATTATGACTGAGATGTCATTGTTTGGTAATTGAACACAATGCTTCGGGCTTGGTCATCAGTCACTCTCATTCACTTTCACCCACACTCACACGTAAAAAAGTAAATAGTTCTTTTTCTTTCTCACCCTCTCTCTCTGTGCACCGAGGCAGGGAAAATATTGCTTTGCGGTTAACTTCTAATCAAATTGCATTAGGTTTTCACAGCCTGTGCCCTCACTCCATTTGCACAAACCATCACGGGCCTTACATGAATTTCACACCCAGGGTGAGGAATACTTACTTCTTCACCCCCAATAGATTTCTGCTCTAGCCCACCACACACATGAAAGTGTGCACCCCCACCCCCCACAGATAAACACACACGCACACACATACTCACATGCACACAATTTGTGATCAAACAAGCATGATCATGCAGTTACAGCCCAGTGGTGGATCATTTTATTTGCAGTGTGGATTTAATGACATTTTAGATGCTCTGATGTTATTTTTACTAACTTCTGAAGTGGACTTGAAGAGACTGTCACTGTCACACCATTCGTACAGTGTGGCATGTTTTGCGGCACACCGATCTTTTTAAGTCAGAATTGATATGTCATCATACATGCTGCATTCAAGTTGATCAAACCACAAAATTATGCAGAGACTCCAGCATGTTAGTTTGGTTAAATTAACTGCATAAAGCTGGGTTAAGTACCATCTATCTAAGCCAATTCTCTTCACTCATGTAAAAATATTAAATTTTCCTCATGTGCCAGAGTTCTTTAAGGAGTTACACAAGGTTGAGTGCTTGGACCAATATCATTTCATTTCTGATTAAACTGTTATGCAGCGCAAGACAAAAATATATGTTGGTATGCAGATGATACTCAGTTATGTAGCATCCTCCACAATTATTAGCAGCCTTGGTAAATAAGTGCAAGAGCCTGATGATAAATTGTAGTGGTTACCTCCACTGTTTCATGCACTTCATTAAAAGTTATGCTTTGACATTTTTCCCCCATCTTCCTTATCCTCCTTCTCACTGTTCATGGTAAGAAGACAAATCTCCTCATTAATTTATGTTTGTCTTAGTTTCAGTTGTTTTGAACCTAATTTTCACCCTCACTGTAGATATAAGACAGATGTTGGCAAGTAGCTATTTTTCTTGTATTCCTTTCCAGACTCATGAGATTTAACATTTCATCCTTATTCGAATGGTATGTTCTGTTGTACTTCCCTTTTTAAATGTGGCAGAGAGAAATTGGGCTCTAAGTTGTGTGACGTTTGTACAGAGGGAAACAGGATGTTTCGGATCACGAATTAAAAGTTCACAGAGATGAACTTGAAAAGTAACAAAAGAAGTTACAAAGGTATATCAGTTATATTTATTTAGGAGGAATAGCTAGCTTTGCCAATGACTGTAGGAATATCGATTTTCTGATCAACAATTATTTCTCAATGTTCTTAATCAATTGATTATATTTTGTTCATTTATTTCATTGAGTTTATGCTATAGTGTTTAAAAAAAATACAACATTTGAAGTATTTTTATTCAACATCTTAGCTGGTCAAGAAAAAAATAACTTGATGTAGGTGCTCACAAATTTCATCAACATTACAAGCAGGTTTTAAACTTTTAAAGCCTGAATGGGTTTTATATTCTGTTTTTAAGATTAAACAGGAAGGATGCCACCACAAACTCTCCTGTTTAGTTTTCTAAATTAGATTGAATTCCCATTTCACCACTACCGCTAGGCAGAAAATGTTGACCAGGATATGTCCTAATACATGTTTCAAGGACGTCCTTGCCGACAAGGATGTGATATTGTAATTATTTATTATTAGGATGATCAGAAATTCTTCAAAATGTTTCAAACAGCTCTTAGTCTGCAGAAAGATTTCTAATAGGGAGTAAAAGAGAGATCATACTTTTCTAGTTGTACCTTCTGTCCTTCTTTCTTCCCTCTAAAATCCAGAATAAACATATTAAAATCTTCTTTTAACATACAAAAGCTCTTAATCACCAAGCTCCATCCTACCTCAGAGATTTCAAATTTCCATGCTTTCCCAACAGTGCTTTGCTCTCAGACTCCAGGTCCAGCTGTGGTTGTCGGAGTATCTGAGGCAGAGTCTTCAGTTATCTTATTCTCTTTACTCTCTCTATGGGTGCATGCTAATGATATTGTGAATAAAGTTGAGTTGAAATAGACTGTAGGTACCAGGATTTGAATTAGGCCTCTCCACTCACTTGCTTACTTTAGTTCAACAACGTGAAATCATGTTCTTTCTAAACTGGCACTATCTAAATAAACCATTTTTAGTTGAATAATGATAGTATAGGAGTAATTTAGAGATCTGCCAACAGAGCACACTGCCAGCAGAGGGAATGTTCATGAAAGCAAAAGCTGTCTTTGTGCCATTATTTCCATTTAATGAATAGTCGTTATCTATTATAGTGGTATTGCTCTTCAACGTGTTGTGAAATAATTGAAAAGAAGGGAGATATGAGCAAGGGTTTTATTAATTAATTATGACTTCTTTATTTATGCAGACATTACTTCTTCATCATAATTAACCATGCCAGAGGCTGCTTTACCATCAGCTTTATGTTTTTTGGCTGAAGGGCACAGCAGCATGGTGATGCTTGCCCGCATGAAACAAGCCTCAATGTCGGGGCTCGGTGAAATACACCTCAGCATGAATGTGTGTTCATGCAGCCGTAGGAACTCGTGTCAGATGCTGTAAAAAGGGAAAAGGTAAAAAAACAAAAAAAAAACAAAGCACCAATTTGTGCTTCTGACATTTTCCATCTTAGGAAACATCTAGTTTAAGTCAAATTTCTGTGGATTTCATCAGTGAATTTTTAAAAGCATGTCAGCGGCACTTTGAAGCTGCTTTAGAGATTCTACTAACATTCTTCTGGAGGTTAAAAATACATTATTTTTCTGATGGGATCTCTCAGAGCAATTACCTTGATGTCAAATGTACATTTTGTTCTTCCATTGCAGCTGATCACATGCAGCTTGTTGCTGCAATGGACCAATCTCTATTTGTACGAAGGCAATTAAAAACTATTTGATTAAGTTTAAGCTTGTTTGTTTGGCACCAATTGACACAAAAAAAGTAATTTTGGGGCACTTTACAACATAAACAAGTCCAATTAATAGCCTACATTACACAATCCTATTTGATCTGACTGTTAATTCATATAAATCCAAGTCATTCTGCTAGAGTTCAATCGTATACCTAGATCCACGTCATAAAGGTAACAGGTTCAGGAGGGAAACCTACACATACCTCCCCCAGTCTGTGGATTCAATTGCATTACCAGGGCAGAAGGGATACATGGTCTCTACAGTGATTACCGGGTCTAACTGAGATTCTCCTTCCATGCTCAGAAAACCTCCAAAGAGAGGTCCCAAGGAGGCATCCTATTCAGGTGCTTGAAGCATCTCAACTAACTCCTTTTGATGTTGAAGAGCAGTGGCTCTACTCTGAGCTCCTCACCCTATCTCCGAGGGTGAGTCCGGCCAACCTATGTAGGAAGCTCCTTCCAGCTGATGGGATCTCATTTGCTACGTTTACATGGACATAAGTAATCGTAATAAACAGCTGAAAATGTGTAATGCAGACATTCCAGTCGGAATATTCTGATAAGATTTGGCAAGATCGGAATGAAATTATAATCCGTCATAGAGTGTTGGTTTAAGCCGATTGACAATCCGATCGGCGTGCATGTAAACACTTGTCAGGAATGCTTGTCAGAATTTATTCCGAATGTGGCAAGCTGACCTGAGTGTGCATGTGCGCCGCACGTCAACGTGACGTATCTCCACTTTGAGTGGCTAGACGCTATGTCTGGGAAGCAAAACTGATCCGTGCGCGATACAACCTTTCTATTAGAGACATTTAAAAAGTGCAAAAGACCAATAGCATGTATTGCTTAGCTTTTAGCGTAATTAGGGAGTTCAGTAATGTCTCAACCACAATTAGAACCTGGTACGAGACCATCCTGGTCGCTCAGAAGACAAACAAATGTACACTACTGCTTTGGTTGCTATTTTATGTTGTTCAGCAAAGATTGAAATACGTCTGTGTTTTGAAGGAAATTTTGAGAACTCTGTGCATGTTAGTGGTTCTATTCTGAATAAAGCCAGGTGCATATAAACGCACATTATGACTGGATTTAATGATTGTATGCCCAGGTAAACAGCACAATCCGGTTATTTTTTGTTTTTGAGTCCAAATACATTTTAACCCGATGGTGAAATTTTGTGCATTTAAACATAGCAACTGTTTCAGTCATGATCCCAATCTCATCACTTTAGCCGAGGGTTAGAATGTATATGGACCAGTAAATTGAGAGCTTTGTCTTTCTGCTCAGATCTTTCTTCACCACGACAGCCCAAAGCAATATCTTCCTTACTGCAGACAAGGCCCCAGTCCGTCTATCTCTTGCCATATACTTGCATCACTCAAACAAGACACCAAGACACTTCAGCTTGTCCACTTGAGGCAGAGACTCACATCCGACCCAGAGGGAGCATTCCACCTTTTTTAATTGACAATTGTGGTCTCAGACCACTTCCCACTCAGCTATGAACCACTGAAGTGCACTCTAAAGGCGATTACTCGAAGACAGCAACAGAACCACATCATCTGCAAATTGCAAAAATCAGACCCTGTGGCTTCCAAAACAGAACCCCTCTTCTTCACGACAACACCTTGAGATCCTGTCTGTCAACACTACAAACAGGATCAGTGACAAGCTGCACCCCTGGCAAAGTCCAACCTGGACTGGGATCAAGTTTCAACTTTGTGCTGAGAATGCAGACGATGCTTTTGCTTTGGTTTTACAAGGACCGGATAACCATTAAAAGCATCCCAGGTGCCCCATACTTCCGCAACACCTCTCTCAGAATGCGTCGGGTTCAATCCCATACTGATTTTCTTGTTTTGTAAATCTGAAGAGTCCTTACAAACTACACCCCTCTAAGCCAATGAAACAGTAAAAAAAATGTTTTTTTCCAAACCATAAAAGTTCTCTGAAATAAAATAAGTGATATTTTCATTACTCATTCTCCAAGCACTGTTACATTCAGAACATTTTTTGACAAAAACACATCACATCACTTATTGAAATAGACAGGCAAGAAACTTCTCTGCAGTTGCTTTGATAATCCATCAGATGTTCAAAAGGAGAAACATTTCTTTCTTCCATTCTCTCAAACCACTAAACCGCACGTCTTCTAGAGTCAAGACTGCTGAAAAAAGTAAAAATGTCACCTTGCCATCTTTTTTTCTCAAAAGAAAAAAATATCACTGGGATAATCAGCTAAAAAACTGATCAGACACCAAAAGAATATTTGAATTCTGCCATTAAATAAAACATTATGAAATAGAAATTTTGTGGGAATCAAATATTAGCCATTAAGTTTAATCAAGTGTATTGTGAACGGTTCAATTCTAAAGATGTTCTGTTTCATTGTTATTCTAATTTGTCATGTGTGGCATGCAGTGGAGAGCGGCAAGCCTGATATGTTTAAATGACCCATATTATGTGTGAATACAGTGATCAGGGTTAAAATTATGGCACGTGAGGGGACACTGATTATCTCTTCAAAATGAAAGTTGTTAGTGGGTGGGATACTAGGCAGTAAGTAAACATTATGTCTCAAAGTTGTTTAATGTAATGATTTGAGCAAGTTGGACAAGGTCCAAATAGTGATGACTAGACGACAAGGCAAGAGCATCAAAAGTGCACATTTTGTTGCGTGTTCCCAGTCTGCTATCATTATCAATCTCTAGTAAAGGTGGTCCAAGAAAGGAACAGTGGGGACAAAGTCATATATGTTGGAAATGAAGGGCTGGCCTGTTTGATCAGATCCAACAATAGACCTAATCTAGATCCAATTATTGAAGAGGTTTTCTCATACAAAATGGTGTAAGAATAGGCACTGCATCACAGTTCATTGCCCAGGGGTGTGCAGCTGCAGACTAGTCAGGGTGCCCATTACAAGAACTATACTGGATTCTGCACAAATTCGAACTGTGAGAGAGGAGAGCAATTTAGTTTGAGCTGTAAGCCCCACCCCCAACCGTTCTTTTCCCAATGAGAAACCCTCGACATGCTAAGCATGTGCCTCAAGCTCGTGCACAATACTTCAGAGGAAGCAAAGCTTCATCAAGGGACTTTTCTCCGTTTTCTTTGGCATAAATGGCAACGTCTAGGATAAATTATATTTTCCTGTGTGATTGGTCAACACTTTCATACATGCCATGCTGTTCTGTTTGCATACCCTTTCGTGCACGCACTGGAGCAGCTGCTGCTTAGCATCAGCTCCACACCTCGTTGTGCCATTGGCAGAGAAAGTCGTCCGGGTTGTCCCCATTCGCTGCATATTCTACTAAAAAAAGCCTGGACTCGCTCGATCCCGCAATCAATTAGTCAATTGTTATTATCAAATGACATTTTTTAACTCATAATCCATAGCATTAAAAGCATTTTTCTTCACCAGAAAAACATAAATTCAGGCATAGTTCCTTTAAAAAGATAAGATAAGAATTCCTTTAATGTCCCTCAATGGGGAAATTCAGGTGTGACAGTGGAAGACACACATAATTATTAGGGATGAGAAAAGACAAAAAGAATACAAGGAAAGAAAAGTAAACTGTCTCAGAAAACACTGAGTAGAATATACGGGTAAATAAATAAATTGACCAAAGGAAAAACAAAGTTATTTGATAGTGGAACAATATGCATGATGTAGACAGTTATCTTAGCATCTTAGAACAGTGTCAACAGTTAATGGTTGGATCAGAACCTGTGCAACAATTTGTAGGATTTAAACAGATATTATGTTTGTTGGGAGCAGCAAAGATTATAAAGTCTGACTGCAGCTGGGAGGAACGATTGACGAAAGCGCTCCTTAGAGTGTCTGAGATGCAGCAGCTCTCCAGCGCTGCAACTGCTCCATGCATGGGGTGGGAGACTCCAGTGATGTGATTTTTCTTACAGTCCTTCTGTCTCCCACCACCTGTACGGGGTCCAAAGGGCATCCCAGGACAGGGCTGGCTCTCCTTGTGAGCTTATCCAGCCATTTCCTCTCTGCCACAGTTAAGCTGCTGCTCCAACAAACCACACCATAGAAGCTGGCTGATGCCACCACAGAGGTAAAGAAGCTCTTCAGGACTGTGTCCTGCACTCCAGAAGACCTCAGCCTCCTCAGTAGGTAGAGTCAGCTCCGACCCTTCCAGTAAATAGCATCAGTATTATGAGTCCAGTCCAGCTTATGGTTCAGGTGAACACCCACGTACTTATAAGAGTTCACTATGTCCACATCAGTTCCCTGGATGTTTTCCTGTGTCAGTGAGGTGAGTTTGCATCTCCGAAAGTCCACCACCAGCTCTTTTGTTTCCCTGCATTTAACATGAGGTGGTTCTGCTGGCACCAGACCACAAAGCTCTGGATCCACTGTCTGTATTGTGACTCAACTTCATCTGTGATGAGGCCGACTATTGCAGAGTCTTCTGAGAACTTCTGCGGGTGGCACCCCAGTGAGTTTATGGAGAAGCCTGCGGTGTATAAGGTGAACAAAAATGGTGCCAGCACAGCTCCCTGCAGTGCTCCCGTGCTGCAGATCAGTGAGGTAATCCAGTATCCACTGGGGAAGTTGGTGATCCACTCCTGACCGCTCCAGCTTGTCCTTCAGGAATCCTGGTTGGATGGTGTTGAATGCACTGGAGAAATCAAAGAACGATCATCACCATGATTCCAGGATTCTCCAGCTGGGCCAGAACTCGGTGCAGCAGGTAAATGATGGCATCATCCACCCGATGCCAGGCTGGTAGGCAAACTGCATGGGATCCAATGAAGACCTCACCAGGGGCAAAGATGGTTGAGGAGGAGCCTCTCGAGGGTCTTCATCAGGTGTGAAGTTAGTATCGGCCTGCAGCTGTTGAGGTCTTTGGTTTTCCACAGCTGTGGTACTCTCCTCTGCTTCAGGCTGATGTTAAAGATGTACCCCATGATGCCACACAGCCCATCCACACAGCAGCTCAGAAGCCTGGAGCTGATGCCATCTGGACCTGCAGCCTTCCTCGGTTTGGTCTTCTGCAGAATGTTCCTCACTTGGAGCGTTGAGAACAAGGTGGTGGCAGGGGGCTCATTGGTGGAGTCACCTGAAGCGAAGTGGGTGGAGGACAGCGGAGAGCTGAAAGGTGCAGTTGTGGGGGGCTGGCTGGGCAAACCTCAGGAAGTGCTGGTTCAGCTAGTTTTTAGCCTTTTCCAGACATCACTGATGTTGTTGTCCTCCAGCTGTGACTCCATTTTCTTCCTGTGGCTGTTCTTTCCTTCTGTAATTTTTCTCCTCAGTCTTTTCTGCACATCTTTCAGCTCTTCTTTATCTCCTGATTTGAAAGCCCTTATCTTCTCCCTCAGCAGAGATTTTATCTCTGTGATTATCCAAGGCTTGCTGTTGGAGAAAACTTCTCACCTTCATGGGAGGAATAGCAGAGTCCACACAGAAGTTGATGTGATATGTGATGCATTCTATTCTGTTATAATAATAATAATAATAATAATAATAATAATAATAATAATAATAATAATAATAATAATAATAATAATAATAATAATATACAGAAATAAGTACCTCTGTCATATCTGGGCTGGGATCTTATTGCATGGAGTTTGTATCTTTTGTATGCATGTGTTGTACATGGTTTTAGTACACCTGGCGGGTTGCCAGTCCGATCCCCTGCTCTGACCGTCTCTGCCGTTGTGTCCGAATTGCCTGCTGCCGGTGGTCAGAGGACCCAGTGGCGCCAACATATGGCAGCGTCTCCTCCGTCAGTCTGCCTCAGGACAGCTGTGGCTACTAACGCAGTTCACCACCGTCAGGGTGTGAACGGGTGAATGACTCATTTTAGTGTAAAATGCTTTGGGGTTGACTAGTTAAAGCGTTTGAAAGTACAAGCCATTTACCATTTACATGGCTGTAAAGGTTATGAGTAACGCTCTATAGTATTACTGCATTTACTGTCTATTATTTTTATGACATATATGTAAAAGAAAATATTCACAGATGATTAATAAATACCTATGAGGTTTGACAGAGTTTGAATTTCAATGTGAAAACAACAGTAACACTATTATTGAAACTAGTTCTATTGTTCTTACTGTTGTTGTTGTTGTTGTTGTTGTTGTTACAATATTATAATTAGATTCACAAGTAATTTAATGAATTAATTAGAAATGTCTCCTGGGAATAACTGAATGAGCTATCCCAAAAAATGTCAGCATTTTCTTTTCTCGCCAGTTCTATTTTGTTAAAAATCAGTTTCTTAGTAGGTTAACTTTTAAAACCAGGTGGGCATTTTTGTTTTTTAAGAAGTGCTGCTTTCCTCCAAGTATCCCTTTGAGTTCTGAATGTGTGGGCAGACTGGGGATGAGGGTGCATGAATGAGGGGAGGTTGAGGGAGAGAAATGGGGAGTTGGGAGATGAGAGAGTACAGAAAGGGGGGCTGAGAAAGGAGGGGAGTGCTGCTGGAGGGGAGAAGCAGGGAGGAGGAGGAGGAGGAGGAGGAGGAGGAGGAGGAGGAGGAGGAAGGGAGGCAGGGTGGGGATGGGTATCAGAGGCGGAACTGCGAGCAGGAGCCTCCGCCCTCGCGCCCGCTTGCGAGCCCCTTGCAATTACCTGTTTGAGCAGAGCTTATGCGAGCGAGCTGGCGAGCACATGCCACGTTGGGAGTGGAGCCAACACTGAGCAGCGCGTGGAGAAAAGCGAACCGGGCGCACGCGGACACTTTAGATTCAATTCACCTGTTCACATAAGAAAGAAAGATCTGAAGTGGTCTCCCGAAAACCTTCGAATCAGAACCGAGCTGACTGAGGATCTGTGTGAGAGTCGCCAGGATGCTGCACTTGTTGTTGTCCCTCCTCTTCCCCGCGCTCCTGTGCCAAGGTAAGCTTTTTTTTTTTTCTTCTTCTTCTTCTGGGGTTACTGCGTGGTCGCGGAAGAGGTGGACGGCAGGTAAAGGCAGGAAAAGTGGCAGCTCTTCCCCCGCAGGTGCGGCAAGAACTTCAGCCAGGGGAGTTGAACAGACTTAAGGCGCCAGGGTTTTTAAATCATGTTCATAAGTTTGGGATCTGTCTCGTAGTTCTGCTTGCTTTAGTCGAGCTTTAGGGTAGACCGTTCAAACATCAGCAATTAGGACTAAATTGTTCCTTCTGTGCGTTGCTGGTTTTGTAATGCCCTCCGCATCAAACACTGAATGAAACCATGTAAAAAAAAACAACAACGAAAAAAGCGAAAACAATTCCAACTCTTTCCTGCATTTCCTAAAAGTCCGGCTTATATCAGTAGAAGGTGACCTATTGCTATGTCTAAAGTCATTATGTACCCATTGTAGATCTGTGAGGTGGGCATCACTTAGTCCTGATGTGTGCTCATGCCACGATGATGATCTCATTAACATGAGTCATTTTTGTGTGTGTGTGTGTGTGTGTTTGCGTCCTTGTTAACAAGCAGGCTGTTGAGCCGAATGATGCTGCTCTCCTGTATGATTTATGGTAATTATGGGCTGCCTGTGCGAGGAAAGCATTCCTTACATGCTCTGTCTAGTAATTACACATGGGGATGTTGGCAGTATTGGCTTGGGTGAGTGAATGGGCCCTTCGTTTTACCAAATGAAGTGGAATCTTTTTGTGTTTAAGCAGCACACAGAAAGTATGTGTTTAAAAAGGATTGTTTCCTTTAGGAGACAGGGGGGGGGGGAGAAAGAAAAGAATTTAAATATGGACAAAGGATGCGTGCATGTGTAAGTTTTGCACATGTTTTGCATTTGTGGGGATGCCTGTGTGGCTCTTTGTAGTTTCCCATCTTGTCTGCTCCTGTTGGGTCAACAGGTAGCAGCCCCATGTGTTCACATCATTCAGCCACACTGCAAGCAAAAGCCATAAGCTCGGAGCACTTCCTGGGATAAGAGAGGGGCGGGGAGGTTGATCCCACTCTGCTTCCCTTTGCCCGGCTGCACAGCAGTGGCGCCTGTAGTTGTGAAAGAACACCGTGCTGCACCTTTCAGCCCAACTCAGGTGCAGAATGCAGAAAAAAATGACCTCTTAAGGCACCATTGTATCACTGCAGTGCTGTGTGGTCTTCCAGATTTTTCTTTTTTTTTTTAATGATGTTAGTGATTAAATAGTTGAAACGCGTGTCTTCGTCTACGAGATAATTGGGAAATGAGTGGAGGGAAATAATCTAGCAATTTGTGCAATATGAGAAAAAGTAAAGTTTTTGAATGGAAACAAAATGGATTCGGTGCGGGTTTAACCAGCTGCTGCATTTATTCTTTTTTTTTTATTTGAAGAGATCGTCTTGGTAACAACAGCGAGAGGTTTTGTTTCAAACTCCCAGTGACTGCTGCAACCAGATAAAACAGGAAAACGAGTTAGTCCTTGAAAGATGCATCTGGGTTTTGTTAGCTCCTCCGACTCCACCCTTCCCCCACCGTCGCCCCCCCCCCCCTACACACACACACACACACACACCTCTCCCAGGCACTGCCTATCCTGAGCAGACAGACAGACAGACAGTGCTCGGTGTCACAGCTGGTCTTACTTGTCCGGCAAGTGGGGGCTCTCCTCTTTTGCTAATGGCCTAATCTCATGTTGGGAGGGGGTGGGAGGAGAGGGGGGGGGGGGGGGGGGTCACCCAATTTCACCTGAGAGTCATTCACTCTCTCTCTTTCATCTCCTAACTAGGTTATGTCAAGGCTTGCCTGATGTTAAATCTCAGGAAAAGAACCGGAGGGCTTTAATTGCATGTTTGGGTTCTGTGCTTAATTTCACACAACTGTTCATTTGTGGCCTGTCTCTTCTCAAGGCGGCATGCAGTTGTCTTTCCTCCTCTGAAAAGAGATTCCTTTGTGCACTCACGAGTATTGTGCCCCCCTTCCTTCATGCAAAATTCAGATGCAGTCATGAGAAGTACGGGAACTCATCCGAATCATGACCCACAGAAAGTCTACAGCTTTACATCCAGTTTCACTATCCTGTTTAACTCTTCCACCTCCTCAAATACACTGATATGGACTGTATGGAAGTGGCAAGCTCTCTACGTGGAGATCATGATAAGACTATAAATTAATAATTAACTCGATACAAAACAGGAGCAGACAGTTAATTGATGGGTTTATTTTCATGGATGATTTTGAAGTGCGGTTTAGTTAATATCTCACCTGTGGTCAATAACTCTCCTGGCGACTTCAAATAGTTTAAACCCAAATTTAGTTTGAGAGTGACCAAGCCCAGTGCAGACTTCTGCCTACTTAGAACAATTCCAGTCCAGAAAAGGTCATTGGGGTCTCTGTGAAAGCTGTTATGCTAACCTTTAAACTATTGCTGTGTTTACATTGGGCGGTTATTTGCAAAAAAAAAAAAAAAAAAGCTGATAATTATTCACAGAGGAAATCAAGGTGTGTGGAGGGATGTAGCACCAATGATCTCCCTGTGTGAAGATCATGCTTATAATACGGTGGAGCTTCATCTTCCAGGTCCAGCTACTGTAAATGTTTATAGACGTCTATGAGAATATATGCCTCAAGATGGAGATGTAAAGTCAGTTTAAAGGTTCACAAAATATTATACCTATATAACGATATGACTTTTTTGGAATTAGAGTTGTTTCAAAACAAGGTTTGTCTTGGTCTTTGTCTATTTCATTATTAGCTGTTAACTTCGGAGCCTGGCGCCAGCTAAACGAACTAATTATTTACACCAGACGCAAACAAAACAAGGGTTTAAACGTTCGAAGAATAGAATTCATATAAAGTAGAAGAATTTTTTTTTTAATAGATTGAAATGGTTCTTAGATCGTAGGAGTTTGCTTCAGCCAGGGTCGCTCTCAGAGTAGCTGTTACTTTCAGCTGGTGGAACCAAAGTAATAATCGGCTTTCATGCAAAAACCTTTCCAATGCAAACTTGACAGCGGTTGAACAGTTGATAAAATGGAGTGATATAAAAAGGAATGGGATTTTTGAGATTGGAGTTCTTTTATGATAGTAGAAGCTCAGATGTATTTTGGTCCTGCTGACTCTATCCATCAGTTTCACCCTCCAGGACAAAGTATGCAAGTAGTTTTAAGATTGTGGATTGGTCTTGACTCCTTTCAGGATAGCAACAAGTTTCAGCCTCCACAACCATCTAATCTGAATTCATGCTAAATGAAGATGCCAAAGGAGCTTCTATCTACAGCAGCTACAATATTAGCTGCTTATAGCCATTCTTCAAAATTTCTATAATAGCCCTTTAAGAGAATAAATGGGCTGTAGAACTCATGTAGTCTGACTAACAGCATCTTAAAGGAACAAAGGGAACATCAGTCCTATTATTCCACAGTTCCCCTCTCTTCTTATTATAGGAATGCTTGAAATGCTCCCAAATGTGATATCTATGCAAGTTATTGTCCTGCTGGATGCTTAACCCAAATTTGCCTGCTCATAATGTCTCTCAAAAGGCTCTAAAGGGCTCTCAGTGATTAGTTGCGAGTGAGAATGTGAAGTGGACCTCTTTTTTCTTGTTTCACACCGTGAGCACACTTATGTTTTCAATAAAAAAAAAGAGCCCGGATAAAGGGAGACAGGCGCTATTGCTTACCCGAGAAGCACAAAGCAAGTAAGATATAACAAGAAGACAGATGTTCGCTGTTGAGAAAAAAAAAAAAAGGGGTTTGTGTATGCTTATTTGTGTGCACCTTGCGCTTCACTGGCCTTGATCAGAATAAGAAATGAGCGGGAATTCTGAGCAGACGGCAGAGGTGATGCTGGTGAAGAGAAAAGAGGGAGGCTCCTTAAAATAAAATAAAAAACCTGAGGGCTTTTCAGGCTGGCGAGGTCGTACTGTAAATTAAAACAGCATTTGGGGGGGGGGCCTGGTGTCATTTCCCACCGGGGGTCCAGAATTCCTGGCATCGCCCCTGGCAGCAGCACATCATGGCCAGGATGTGAGAATCAAGCTTGAGTTACGTCTCGATGTGCTAACTTTAGTTTTAGATTACACCCAACTAAAAATAACGCGCAAAAAAAAAAAAAAAAAAAAACCCAAACAACTCAAGATCCGTATGAAAAGAAGGCACGGGTGTTGCGTCGTTTTTGATAAAGCTCCAGACAGAGCAAGTTTTATTGCACATGTGAAAGCTGGGAAGCTCATATTAGAGCGGATCGTTACCCTGCTCTACTTCTCTAAGATGGAAAGGAAGCTTCAGATACCGCCGTTTCTAAGAAATCAGGCCGGTGCATCTTCTCGTCCCAGGAGAGTTGATGCTTATAACATGTGCATCCTACCATATGGTGCGCTGCCTTGGGTCTGCTTATTAATATTGCACACCTCAAATTAGTGGTGGACTAACACGTAAGAACATAGATTTAGGTTTAACTGTAATTTTTTCATGTAACATAGTCCAGAATGTACCCAGGTACTGTTTTTTTGTTTTATTTTATGTTTTTTGTCTTTGTCTGAACCCCTTTACACAGTGAGTGGGTGTGCTCAGGCTTGTATCTACCCCCAGCAGGACACCGAACAGGTGGAAGAGTATTGGGCTGTTTTTGTGCCTGTGAGGAAGGGGGAGGGTTTCTCTTTATGGTCCAATGTTTGTGTGTACAGTTGTTGAAAGAACAGCTTGTTCTCATCACTCACCTTCAGCTGAAATATAACCAAGTTTCATTTGTTCATGAGCTCTTAATAGTTTTAGTGTTTTTTTGTTTTTTTTAGATCACTTTTGTCTAGAGGTGTAGCAGTACATCCAGTTCATGAGGCTAGATTCATGATGCTGGGTTCATGACAACGACACAAGATTTTAGCAACGTTCTTGGCAAATCTATAACTCAATTTTCTTTGTTTTCAATAATCTGTTATAATGGTTGAAAATCTCCGTCTAGGTTTGACTAGTCCAGATATATTTATATGCTAACATATAGTTGTTTTTATACCTCCTTAATTATAAGGTGGTATAAATGCCAAACGAAACTGTAAATTCTCCAAATTTCACTACAGATTGGTATTGTCTAAGGATTTTATATTTAAAACTAGAGGTGATCAGATGCAATCAAGGCTCATTAAAAAATGGAAACTAACCCTTTAGTTTAGCAACAATGGAAAGCCACAAAGCACCTGAGAACTTTACCATCTTTACTGACTGGCGGTAAGCCGATTGTGGTTTTCTCACAGTGCCTATAAATTGTTTGTGTCTTGTATGTCATACTTTAATCAACTTTGTGGCCAAGATGCAACCATGAAATGGTTTAAAATAATTGTAGTTGACCCCATGACTTTATCTAATTATCTGTCTCTCAATAGAACTGGGCCAGATAAAAGAACTGTGGTGTGTGCCCTTCTCATTCTGAAGTCAGATTTTCCTAGTTCCCAGTTGGAATTAGAACAAGAAGGCCCCCTAAAATCAGATTTCCCTCTGGGAAAATCAAATTTCCCTGAGCAACCCCAAGTTAAGGCACACACGGTGTTGCATACCCAGAGGTAGGTAGAGTACCCATGCATTGTACTTACTTAGGTAGGAGTAGTACAACTTCGACATATTATTACTCAGTTAAAAATAAAAAGTAGCCATGCAAGAAGTGACTCAAGTAACAGAAAATAAGTATTTCTTAAAAAGGCTAGTCAAGTACTCAGTAACTGTTTATATTTTTGTCAAAATGTAAAGATATGTCAGAATTCTGGTATTTTAAAGACTAAAAAAAAAGCTTACATATAAAAAGCTTAATTGCAAAATAACAAATTCAGGCTGAAGAAACTGTTTTCCAAATCATGTTTTGTTGGTTATTGAACTTATACAAACCAATAATTCCAGTAGTTGATGCATATACTGCATGTCAGTACAAGCTAAAGCACTTCGAGTGAAAATACTGCAACTAATTGTATTTACTGTATATTCACTTGACCTTCAAATGGCTCAGCAGATACAAAATAACATGAGAACGATGAAGCTTGTGTGCACACAAGAAGTGTCCCTTTAACTTAAACAGTAAGTATGAGTCCGGTGCACTTTATAGGTTAAAACATGTTTATTCTGCATTCAGTGAAGAAACCAGAATTAGCCAGAAATCAGAATCAAGTTTATTGCCAAGTAGGTTTGCGCTTACAAGGAATTTGACTTGGTGTTGATGGTGCAGACAAAAAAAAATAAAATAGATATATATATATACAGAAGCTATATACACAGTAGACTGTGCGTTAATTAATGCGTAAATTGTACTCAAGTAAGAGTGCCGTTACTTTAAAGTAACATTACTCCAGGAAAAGCTAAAAGAAGTACTCCTGAAAATATTCTCTTTCTAAAAAAGTTACTTGAGTAAATGTAATTAGGCAAATGTAGCTAGTTACGACCTCTGTGTATAACCTCTGTTTGAGAACATTTTCCTTTTGACACAAAATGGATGAAAATACATTGTATTTAGCTTGTATTGCCACTAGTCGTTGGCAACAAATCAATTTGCAAATCCTGCTAGTTTTGGTTTTCGGACTTGGAACGCACAGAACGCCGTCAACTCGAGCACAGGTTCAAGCCCCAACTTCCAAGACAATTCACATGGACCACTACTTCCTTCGGTACTTCCAAGCAAGAATCTCAATCTTAGATATAACCGTGTGTCAAGTAAAGCTGTGAAGTACATGTCAAATATATCGTGATCGCATCGTCGGTGTGCACAGTATTGACATCTCAAAGGATTGTTTGAGAACGCAGTAATTGTTACATAATGACATACAAATATGGAGTCTCACTGCATTAGATGCCCACATCTGACACAGATTAAAGTGTCCAAGATGCATGGCGAGAAAGAACTCCCTTTTTATTAAAAAAAATAGTGTGAAGATTTATTATTGCTAGATCTTGTACCACAAGATGCTGTTATACCCCTGGTTTTAACATCTTATCACCTTTGTATTAGGAGCCACCGAGGAAGTATGAGCCTTCGCGTGAACATGCTGAGTTTTCTACCAAGTCACACAGAGCAATTCCCCTTCTGCTAGCTTCACAGAGCTGGGAGATGTATGAGTGTCTTTGCCTTCAGAAAAAGAAAAGACTTGGGTGGCAAAAGTAATCACTCTCAGGCAATGACTCAGTAAGGGAAAGGGTCCTTTGTTCGCCTGCAACAGTTTTACACACAGGATTATCAGTGAAAACAGCGGCAAGTGAATCTTAATTACACTTTGGTGATTGGCTTGCCCCACTTTAGAGGCAGAGCATGAGCAATATATTCAATTTTAATAATCTCTGCCAAAACTGCCCTCTTCAGCCGCCCGTTTCTGGTGTAATTAGCCGGTCAGGTCAGAAAAGATTGTTGGAGTTTAGCTCATTATTCAGTCTACATTCATCAAGTAAAGTAAAAAGAGAGATGAACTCGTTTTTTTTTTTTTTCTCCCTTAGCATTTCCTGACTTTCCTCATTGCGCCGCAGGTTTGTCTTGCAAAATAATGGTTTATTTGTTATCCAGTGAGCGGGAGTAGAGATCTATTGTCTCAGCTTTAGAGACTTAACAACAGCAGAAAGGTGACGGCTCTGCCCAGTTGTGCCCCTTTCTCTGTGCAGAAACTCTCCCATTGAAATGCATGAAACTGGTCTTGGTTTAGGTAAAAGACGAACGGTGCTCTGAAGCTCTGCAGCCCTTGTTTTGCGGAGAGGGGGGGGGTAAAAAAAGTGAGGTTGTTTCTGTCTTTTGTCATTGACGCACCCCCCCAGCTTTCACTGGATTCCTCAGGACTCCTGTGGACTGTATTGTGAGGCTGGCTCTTTTTAAACAAATGAGTGTATGATAGTGATTTCTTGCTCCCGCTCCTCTCTTTGTCATTAATATGGAACAGCACACACCCCTCGGAGGGAAAAGGAGGGAGGGAGCACAGCGTAGCTGCTGCCGATCCCAGCACTTCACATGTGCAACCTGGAGAAGCGGGAGGAGGGAATCTCTCCTCCATATGAAAAGCCTGGCGCCACACCCATCCCTAACAGGGCCTGGATCTTTGTTCAAATTTTCCATTAGAGCTCCGTTGCTCCATTTTAATGAATTCTTCGAGTGGCCTCCATTAACTGTGATGTTAATGATCCTGAGGATAAATGAGGAATACCACAAATTGGCAAATCATGTGTATGTAGGAAGCCGCGGGACGGGTGCTAATGTCACCTTTGTTTTTTTAGAAATTGCGTTTAATGGACTTCTTCTTTCACGGCTGCTGAGACAAATCAGAGATAGGGCAGTTCCCGCTACTGACAGTATTGTATACCACAGGAGAGTAGGTTATCTTAATGGCCCAAAAGTGGGTCAGTGGTGAACATTTAATATTTATGCCATAAAGTCTTCCTTTCTGCCTATTAATGAGTTTTTATTTTATTGTATTAGACCTTTTTTTTTTTTACTTTTGACTTTTTTTTTTTAGGTTAAATAGAGTCAAGAAAGTTGATACATCTTTTGTGCAAAAAAGGTGAAACATTCATTTCAAGCCTCAAGGCAACTAATAAAATGACAAGGAGTTTTGTCTTTCGATTCATGCATGAATCACTCTCTTTTGCAATGCTGAGAAGTCCCTCTATTCACTCTGTCGCTGTCAAGCCATTTTTTTGATTCATGAAACATCACGCCGCTTCCATCATGTCCCACCCCTGGGAACTTCGACACAATGGGTTTGTGTCGCCATCTGACCCCAGTATTCGCATTCTTGCCGTTTGAAAAGCCAGTTCTTTGTATGGTACTGATGTCCACCATCCTTCCTTAAAGGCTGCAGCAGAAAGTCTGCAGCGCCTGAAGCTATCTCCGATTATAGTGCCATGGTTGAACTTCTTGGAGACAGGGATTCTCATTCAGGGAGGCTCGCTT
Organism: Fundulus diaphanus; assembly: GCA_037039145.1. Lineage (NCBI taxonomy): Eukaryota > Metazoa > Chordata > Actinopteri > Cyprinodontiformes > Fundulidae > Fundulus > Fundulus diaphanus. Next base: position 19,493,567 of record CM073124.1, read on the forward strand.
TCACAGGGGGATTGTAGAGAAGATCTCTGGGTAGAATTAAAAGCCTCATATTTTGGTTGTAACGGATATAATGAAGGACCAAATGGTTAGCCTATCTCACTGTGTGACTCAAGCCACATTTAACTTTATTGATCCTCTGGTAGAAGTCAATAATGTGTTTGTTGGACAAACCGAAAAAGGTAAACATCCTAGTAATAGAAATAAATTAGCAGTGATGGAGTTATAGTAGGCCAAAGATAATTCCCATATTGTATATAAAACATTCACAATAAACAAGTGATAAACAAATGAAGGGATTAGAAGATTGTTCCGGTTTATTCATCCAAGCATTTGCTCCCAACCTTTAATTGGATGTTAGCGTGTTTAGAGACAAAAAGAGTTTTCAGTTTCGGTGCATTAATTGAAAATGAACAAAAAAATCTGTTTTTTTTCCCCCCCTTTCGACCAATCTCCATGTAAGCTAATCAAGAGAAAATCGACTGATTTTGATCACTGATCAGCTTATTGGTGCATAAGCGGGTAACGCCTGAAAATCCGTCAACATAAAACAGCCTCTGACATTTAGAAACCACCACAGCAGAGGGGATAGGACACATCAAGGAAGACTGACTGGTCATGAGAGAGCCCACAATTCACAAAGATGACAATCCTTGTTTTTATGTGTCAATGTGCTACAATAAGACTTAATTTCCTTCTTTATGTACTGTAAGAAATTCTTATTATTCAATCATTGTCAGTGTTTGACTCCAACCATTGACCAGAGGAGATCAGCGGAAAATTGTCATGATTTATGCATAACTAAAATGAACACTGTCTGTTACCATAACAAAACCAATTATAGGGAACCTACTTTCTTCTTGAGGTTGGAACACCTTTTTGCCATGTCTTGAAATAAGCAACATATTGCATTGAATATTAGAGGTGTTTACCAGGAAACGTTTAACATTTGAAACAATTATCTAATGAATATGCCAAATATTTAAAGGAAATGGAAACACATTTGATGTAATTGGTCAAACGTAATGAGCAAAATGAGATACTTAGCTTGGGGAAGTAAAGAAAAAACTTTGAATAAAGTACTGGAACAGCGAGCTACATAAATCATAATCCCTCCTCCTCTTCCCATTTGAAAGCAAGATTTTTTTTTTTTGCATTCTAGTCAGCGAACAGTTAAGACTTCTTTTCTGGCTTAAGGGCATGTCTTTTCTAATGAGAAACTGCCAAAAAAAAAAACATGATTTAGTGTGGGGAAATGTAATCCTCACAACAGCTTACTGTGGTTTGAAACTGTCTCGTCACTTAAGCGGCAGCAGAGTTTCCTTCCTGCTTTTGGCTGATGCCTTCCTTGTGGACGTGGTAGATGTTTTCTGATAAAGTACTCTGCATCGCTGTTAAGTATTCAGCTGCGTCTCTGCCAGACCCAACGAAAGGAGGTGAAGAGATGCTTGTCTTGTAATTGGATGCAATACTTAATTTTCCTAATGGGACGTATTAGGAGGTCACCAGCCTGCATGCACCTGGAGTGAATTTCCAAGCACTCCATAGCCCTCAGGTCCTGTTTGAATACAGATTTTTGTGCATTTTTCTCTAGTTGCAAAACAAGAAACAGGTGTTGTATGGTTCCAGTTTACTAATATGACTGAACAAGCAGTTCATTGCCGTAGACTGTTATTATCTGTAGATAGAAAAACTTAATTCTGAATAATAAGAATGTCATAGGATCGAGTAAAAGATGCAAAAAGAACTGAGATTTTGTGTTGTGATCCGCTAAAAAAAACAGGGTGAAAATCTGCACGAAAGAATAGACCCCCAGGGTGTAGCAGCTGAGATTTTCAGCATTTTTTTTCTGGAGCCAGGAAATCTTAGGATTACCTGTCTTATTGTGGTAGGCTTGCCATAGCACGCTCGTATAAACAAAGCCAACACGAATGAGCACTCCAGAACGAGACAGCATCACAGCCATGGTATGTTCTTTATGGGATTATTTGCTCAGATAATATTATATTGCGAGTTTCAAAGAAATGGAGGAGTTTTTTTTTTTACTTCTCTGCTCAAGGCAGCATCTTTTTTTTCCCTTTTTTCAAAATATCATGCTTGACTGGATCCGTTTCTTATTGGAATGTTTTGTAGTTAATGCGTTTTCATATCTTAGGCCATTACGTCTGCTGTTACCCATGTTTGTTGCATTAACAACAGCTCAACGCAGTCTGAGCTCGTAAGAGATTATTTTTATTTTAGTGTTTAGTGTTTTTTTTCTTATTCTACACATGACAGGGTACTTGGAAAGGCTCTGCTGTTCCTCGTGTACATTTGAGAATGCCTTTCAGGTTTTAGTCATAAATGTGTTTGACAATCTGATGAAAATGGAGCTATAAGAAAAGGAAGGGCGCCATAGAGGTCTGAGGCCTGGGAGTCTAAGAAAGGATTTCTTGTATCATGGCTTAATCCAAACAGTATGTTCTCCTTTTAACGTTCTCATTTCCTTTTGAACCTAAAGTATTAAACACCAACCCCACACAGAGATGGGACTTGAAAGCTTTGATGCGGGTTAGTATTCAAACTTTGACTATGGGGTGCAATGCATTGGTTTGAGGGCAGAGAAAAAAATAAGCGTTTATTTCAAGTACCTCTAAAACATGTCTGTGCAGACCACAGATTTAATCCGACTCTCAACTTTTTCTAGACACAGAAACTGATACTGACGGTTTGCAGAAGATCTGTTTACCCTCCGAGATAGCGCTTTGAATCTCACACAGGCTTGACAACTCTGTTTACAAAGTTAATTTACTGTTAAAATAAATCAAAATAATCAAAAATAAACCTGTATTTACCCTTAGAAAATTGTCATTATAAATTGACTGGATACACATAAGGAATTTAAAGGACAGACAAAGTCAGCTTATGTATAAATTCATTAGAAAGTAATAACCTCTTTGACTTGACTAACGCAGTTTTATAACACAGAATGTGACCTTTTTTGGAAGCAAATATCTAGTTATTTGTGGCTATGTCTTTCCTAAAGAGCCGAGTCATAATGGCTTTATAGAAAATTGCAGGCATATCTATGGCATGCAACATTATGTTTATGGATGAAACGGCTACTACTATTCCTAAATAGAAATAATGTTCAGTATTAATATTTTAACACCAATCTTTATTTATAGAGCTCTGTTCATTCACAAAGAGGGAAACAAGTGTTTCAAAGAAGATAAACTGGTAGCAATGAAAAACAAGCCACAAAAGGACAAACCAAAAACAAACAATGAGCTAAATATGCCTAAGAAGGGAAAGGCAAAGAAATAAATGTCAAACATGAAAGGATACGCTAGTTTACGGAACAGAGGAAACTTTAGCTAGTTTAACCACATATTAACCACTCCCTATAGTTGAAATGTTGGAGTAACACCTCACCTATTCCTGCTGATTAGTTGCATTTGTGAGCTTCTCCAATCTTGTCTTGTAGGAAATGCCATCTAAAGACGTGTTAAGTTGAAGTAAATGTGAAGAAATTAAGGATATTTTGTGAACCAACAATTCCCATCACATGTATTAGGATTGAGGCTGAATAATTTACAGTGTGCTACTCAGAAAGGCTAGAGTAATTACTTGGGCTAAAAGTTAAATAGTTTGTACACAGTCCCAAATTGGTATAGTAATTATTAGCTGAAATTATCAGAAAATAACTCCAACGCATCTGTCACACGAGGCGGTAAATCTTTATCAGTGTAGACAGAGCATCTGCATACCATATCATAAGATTAAGCAACACTAAAAAATACATGTATCGAAAGGTAAGAATACAATGTATACTTTGGACACAGAATAAAAAGCAAGCCAACATGCCATAATCTTATTGCTTGTTAAACCTAATTTGGAATCAGTATCTAAGCATAAACACGTTTCTTAAAGCTAACTAAACTAAAAATGTCTTACACTATTAGTGCAGCCAGGTAAACAGCTTGTTTTACAATTTGTTGGACCCTTAAGGTCTCACTCAGAGATACACAGTTTTAACTAAATCCTAAGTAGCGTTTACGTGTCAGTTTGTCACCCATCTACCCAAACACAAGACGACCAAAGAAAGAACAGTGACTTAAGGAATTCACGGTTTATGTGTTGCTTATATATATATATATATATATATATATATATATATATATATATATATATATATATATATATATATATATATATATATATATATATATATTTCAAATTATTCAACAATAACGCTTCTCACTCTGTGTTTAATCAAAACAAGTGTCTTCCTCTGCTCATCATCACACTTGTGGTTCTTCATTGTTTCATGTTTGGCATCACCTTTTGAATAGGGGTTTTATTATCTCTCTTGGCACGTACAGTACACAAGGTCACAAGTTTTGACTGAGATTGCCTTGGGGAGGTCTTGTAAAGAATGATGATAAGACTTACGTCACAGAAGGTTTGCTGTAATGCTAATGCATGGAGCAGACTGGTAGGTAAGAAGCTGTCCTCGTACGTAGCTTTTTAATACATTTCACCATCTCTACTTAGTGGGGGGAAAAAACAGGTTCTACACTCAACTTTGAGTTTATTTTTTTATTTTTTTTTACATTTTACAGAACAAGCTTATGTGTTTCAAAGATTTTATTTTTGCAACTATACTATATACTTAAGAATTTTTCATACTCTGCAAGATGCCATTGTATTAGTTCACATTTTGCGTTATTTATATATTGCTTTTTTATATTATTCCGTCGCATTTGTTATGTCTTGAAAGACTTTTTTTTACAAAGTCAATGAAACAACGCTGTCTTCAAATAAAAAGAAAGTGGCAGCAGTTCTCCTCCATAAAATTCACACAAGGCACCCCTATCGAGTTTGTGGGTTCTCGTAAATACCTCGGCATTTTTATTGATGCACGTCTTTCTTTTAATTCTCCGGCTGGATATATTTCAAAGAAGCTGAAACTTTGGCTGTGGTTTTCTTTTCTTCCTGAATAAATCATGTTCTTCTTTTTCTTTTTTTCTTTTTGTTTAATGCCAGAAAACAGCTTGTCGCTGCGACCTTTTTACCTCTTATTGACTTTGGTGTCATTGTTTACAAAAACAACTCTGTTAGCTCGCCTCGGATCTTTGACACTATTTGTAAGGTTTATAACAGGCTGTAAACACCTCACCATTATGCTCTGTGTTCTCTGGTCAAATGGTCATCATCTTCCTAAAGCCGACTTGCCTATTGCAAACAGAAGTCAGTTCTGAGTTCCTACTCTTTAAAAAAAATTGTGCTTCCTTTTACTGCTATTTCAACTGGGAACAAGATACAACATGATCCGCAGCTGTTCAGCTTGACCCCACTAAGAAATTTTAAACTAAGGGCAACTAAGAATATCGTGAAAGACTCAGTGCCCTGCAAAAGGGTTCGTTCCTATTGATTATGTATCAACCGCAAACATCAACTGGGATATTTTTGATGTTTCAAATAAGAATCTTGGTGTGATTTGCTTATGTATCTAATAGTAAAACCACCTTTTATTGCAATTACTGCTGAAAGTAGTTTGTTTATATGGCTCTACCATGTTTGCGCCTCTAGAGGCTAACATTTCTGCCTTTTTTTTGTCTTTTGTAGTTAACTTTTTGTATCGTCTCAGCAAATTCTATATACCTGCTGAAGAATAGCATCATGATGCTGCCCCCCTCATTGTCCACGATGGGCATGGTGTGTTTACGTTTTCGTCCAACGTGCTATGCATGCAGGCTGGAAAGTTCAGTTTTGGCGTTACCTCAACAAAGCACCTTTTTCCTCATGTTTGCTATGTCCAACTACGAGACTTGTGACGGGGATTATTTTGACTTTGTTTCAACAATTCACCAATTTTTGCCACTTTTCCATTAAGGCTAGATTAGTATTGTTCATGACTAACAGCAACAGACTCTGCCACCTGAGCTGTGGTTCTCTGCAGCTACTCCAGAGTTACCATGAGCCTCTTGGCTGCTTATCCGATTAATAGTTAGGTGGACGGCCATGTCTGGGTAGGTTTGCAGATACTCCGTTGCATTTAAATTTTCAGATGATTGACTGAACAATGCACTGTGAGATGGTGAAAGCTTGGGATATTGTTTTGTAACATGCCCCTGCTTTAACCACCTCCCCAGCTTTCTCCCTGACCTTTCTGCTGTGTCCTTTTGTCTTTATGATGCTGTTTGTTCATTAATGTTCTCTAACAAACCTCTGAAGCCTTCACAGAACAGCTGTATTGACACTGAGATTAAGTTACCCAAAGCTGGATTTATTTGCTAATTGTTTGACTTCTGAAAGTAATTGTTTGCACTAGATTTTATTTAAGGGTGTCAGAGTGAAGACCACTCTTCAGATATTTATCATTAAATAAAAAAATATTAAAAAAACACATTCTCTTTTGTCAAATTAAGGTGCACTACTTGTGATTGTTACATCACAAAATATAACAAAGGTTTAAGATCTGTAAGTACTTTTGCATTATAGTGCTTTGCAATTAAAGGAGCTTTAATCGGTGTAGAATTAATCGATTATCTTGAATTGGTTTTCGGTGAAAGTTACCAATAATAACAATTAAGCCTGAAGGAAAAGATTACAAATATCAAAATTTTGAGTGAAACCATTTAAAATTGCTACTCATGTTTGTTTGTTTTCTGTTAATAGTATTTCTCTGGGCTTTCCTTGCTTTTGTCTGACTCTACAGAGGGCTTTCTGAACTATATGTTTTTAACTCGGATTGCTTGAAGGTGGAAATACTGTGCAGAACATTTCCATTGAGGTTTTTACTGCTTAGCTCTTCAGGCCACATTTCTGATATCTTGAACATCTTTCAACGGTCGAAAAGGTGTTGGCTGCTTATTGACAGTTTTTTTTTTTTTTTTTTTTTGTGTGTGAAGTGGGATGTCTCACTGCTGCTGGTACATCTCACCATCAGACAGATCTGCGGGGCTTTTTTCTATTCCTGCTTGTGTTCAGGGTGTACTGCACAGGACAACCGGGCAGGGAGAGGAGGGGGTGGTGAAAATAGTCAAACAACAGGGTTGATGGTTAAAAGCACTTACCTTGATGTATGGCTTCTCCTCATGTCGCTGTGGAAGAGGAAAATGTAATAGCCACAGCTAATAAAATTAGTCAAGGTTTTGTGTACCCAAAATGACTGTGACATGGACTGAAAAACATAAACTGGGTGTGGTTATTTAATTTTGCAGACACAAAAGGAAAGCACAGACAAAGAAGGATCATTGGGTTTATTGCAGCGATGTACCAGTGCCATCCAGATTTCCCTAGAATGGCTCCTAGTAATCGGCAGGTCTAACATTGAAGATTCTTAATTGTTTGTCCCAATTTCTTAAATGCAGCATAACTCAGAACTCTCATCCTGTCTGTAAATATACCTATCAGGTTTCATAAAAAAAATAAAAAAAATATTTTTAAAATACAAATAATAGTGAGAGGCAAGGTTTAGTGCTGTTAAAAAGCATTTGGCTGCCTTACAGGTTTCTTTTGTGTTTGCTTTTTTTTCTTTTGCACATTTTTACACAAACAATTGTATGATCTTTAAGACTAAAGTAGTATTCTATGAACTTGAGAGACAGGAATTGAACTTGGAGTTAATCTGGAAGGTAAATATCCTGTTACTTTTGGTGTAAAGATAACACATCGTTTCAGAAAAATAACATGGACGTTTTAAACTTTCACTGGCCTAGTCACAGTCTGGATTAAAATGCTTTGGCACGACTCTAAACAGGTTGGTTGTACTTGAATGCTTTAATGTGGGTGAATTAAAACAATTATGCAAGAACAGTTACTCACCAGTGATGTAAAAGTGTTATCACAAACACTTGAGGGAATTTGTTGCCACCAAGAGTGGGACAACAGATTGTTAGCTGCAGTGGGCAATTTCTTATCCGCATAGGGCCAGGTTGATTTGGATAGAATCAAAAACTGCCTTTTGTATTAATTTAGGTTATCTTTGTCTGATATTATATTTTGTTTGTTGTTCTGAAACATTCAAGTTTGCCAAAAAGCAAAAACAGCAGACACAGAAATTTGTCAGGGTGGGACAAATACTTTCTGAGCCCAGTATGTTTAGATGTAGTAATGGGGATAATCTTTTATTTCCTTCATTTCCTTCATGTTCTCTTATCATGGTTTAAAAAGACAGCCTCTATTAAAGAACCTGAAAGACATTTGTTTGCGTTTTTATCTTTGGAGCAAAACAATATCGTCAATCAAAAACTTAATTAGGATGTCGGACTTTGAAGAAAATCAGGTATCTGTGTCCTCCATGAAAAGCCTTATCGGCGCATCCCTAGTTCAGTGTGGTAGTTTTATCTGGTATAAGAAAAATGCAGCGAGCACTTTTAGTGACCTCGTTTGTCACGAAGTATCTGTTAAACCGGCGTTTACATTCTCCTTGTGCACAAAAAAAACAACAACTTTGTATCATTGAAGTTTCCCTCTTGTGAAACCTTCCACCCAGTTCGTGTTAGCAGTCATCCAACCGAATAATCCAAAAGTCCTGAAGTCAAAGGAAGCCTCAGCGGTGCAACAGCGCACGTTAATCTCCAGCCTTTTACAAGGCTCCATCAAAGCAGACGTTCGGCCGTGGGTATTAAATGCAAAACCACACAGATTTGATGTGCAAGCAGGTACATAATCCTTTGTATGTATTATATGCATTCCATGTATTCCTCTCACCATTCTCCGTGCTGTTTAGCCAGGAGAGGCTTTAGGACCCCCCCCCCCCCCCCCAGTGTCTAAAAACTGAAGCAGGACACATTTAAAACCAACTTTTTACTCGCCTAATACCCACCAGCCTTATTGGGATGAGCTGCACTGTTTCACCGAAAAGGGTTAAAAGGTCCGCTCTGTCATTATGAGTGAACACACACGACTTTTTACCCAACTAATGTGAGAGTGTAGGTCTCGCTCTTTCTATTACCAAAAGGTGAGAGGTACATGAATTAATGCTTAGAGCAAACACCTGGCTGGTTCAGTTTCTGTTGTTTATAGCATAAACAAAGCATAAATTATTAATACAACAAAACATGCGGGAAATTAAGATACTAATTAGACTTCATACATAAATGTATTTCCATAAGACATTCATTTTGATTCAAGAAAATTGCAGTCCATGCATCATGTGACACCTAATGAAGCGCTTAAAGGACAATCATTGGAAGCGCTCTTGTTCCACCCACCTGCCCCGAGTTTCTCTTTTTTCTGTGCCAGGATCCATTTGCCCACAACAGGGTTGTGTAGCAGCAGCAGGTTTGATTGCTATCCTTAGGCATCACCTGACAGTCTAACATGGTCATACAGATGGCCTAATCGTGAGCACAACTGCTCCCTCGTGACCAATGGGCTCCGCGTGTTCAAATGATTCTCTGGTGTGGGAGGTGCGGGGGCAGGGACTGCCTGGGTGGGGCAGCTTTTACGGCAGAGGCAGCACTGGTGTTGCACACAGACAGGCAGTCGGGTGCTTCAACAAAAGCTCGTGGCATTTGTGTAAATATAGTTGAATCTGTAGCTGCCAGCTGTGCTAATACCTCAGAGTACCGTGAAAAAAAAAAAAAAATCACAGATTTCACTGCCAGTAGGAGGAGCAGCCTTTTAGTGTGTTGGTTCGGTTTCTATCTCAACCCTCCTGGAGAGCTTCTGTCTGTTTGCACATGCAGGCGCTTGTGCATAATGGTCTTGGTGAGAGCTGCACCAACCCGTTGTCACTGTTAATACATACTTTTTCTGACAGAGAATACTACTTAGCAGCAGCACAGGTTCTTAGGGTTTCATTTCATTTCAAACGCCCCCAAAACACATTATTGTTAGAGCCATGGACGAGTTTAGTCTCACATAATGTTTGACATTTCCGGTTGACGAATGATGAACTGACGTCAAAAATATTTCATGTACGCTCCAGTTTGTAAGTTTTCAAGCACAGATGCCAAACAGTCTTAGCTTCTCAAATACGGATTATGTGCAATTTTTGTTGAATGTTTTAGAAACGACTGTAAACTTCTGTAATCAATTCAAAAGTGTCCAAAGTGTGACCCGCGCCCAGTGGCCTGCGCATACAGCCAAAGTAGTTACAAAATGGTTTAACAACAATAAGGAAATACACATTATTAAAAGTTGTATAAGAATTAACTGGGTTCTGATTCTTGTGTGTAAGGCTCTTGGTGTGAAAATTTTGACTGCAGTATGTTTGGAGGAAAAAAAAACTAGGTAGCACTTTCGCGAGTAAAATCACTGCTTCTCTTTTTATTTTCATCCTTGCAGCTGTGATATGAAATCTGCCATATTTGTTGCCTGTAAACAAAGAAATCAGAGCTGCTCTGCAGGATAAATGAGGCAATGGCATATCTAAATTATTTCTGTGTTGTGATCTGTAAAAAACACATCTGTCTGTCGTTCTTTGTGATAAATGTTTTTGTCTTTAAAGTATCAAAAAGCTGTGAGCTTTATCACAATCTCCAGCTCAAGGTGACATCTTAAGATTGCTTGTTTTTGGGAGATTTTTTTCTAACAAAGAGCCTGGAGATTTTTTTTTTTTTTACTTTTTCGTGACGGCAACAGCAAACCCTCACGTGGTAGAGGCAGTAAACAGCATTACATTTCTCATCTAATGCTGTTCAGTCATCAAAGTTTTTCACTTTTCCTTTAATTTAAAAGTCAATGAATCAACTAACTTATTCCATGTACTGAGCTTCAGGACCCTTTCAGCTAATAATAAACCTGACTACAAATTATGTTCAGTCTGTAATCTAGAGTGCAGATACTTAATCTGAAAGTCAGTCCCACTCGAGTTGGCGCAGCTGCTTCAGGCAAGCAAGGCTGGCAGGTTTACGGTCTGTATGCAAAAAAACTGAATATCTACTGCCTTGTGTGACACCTTGTGAAGAAACCTGGTGAAATGAAGAGTACTTTGATGTCAAGAAGCTTGTTTTGAATGTGTCAGGAATATTTTACAGCTTCCTGTTAACTGAGAAAAGGGAGAGCCATTTAAGAACTCAAGAACTCGTTTCTTGTACTTAGATTTACTGATATCCGTTAGGTTTTCTCAGTAATTCAAATATCCTATATGCATCATTGCAAAACATTACCCTCTGCTGGCTTCATCTACCATATCTTGCCACCCAAGGCTCTGCTCTGTCATTTATTTATTTTCCCAAGACTGTAAACATTTATTTTATCACCACTGTGGCTGCAGTTTTAAAGCCTTAATTTGGCTAATTCTTCCAGTGATTGCTAGAGGAAAGGGGCTCTGTAATTTTAATTACACCAGCTAAATATAGGGTTTTCAGACAGCAAGTACTGCCCTCTGAAAAACTGTGAGCACTTATCTGAGCCTCATCAAAAATGCAGAGAAGCACCAGGGGACCAAAAGAACCAAGTGATCAGATACCTGTTATCACTGACTTTGTAAAGTGCCTTGAGATGAAATGTGTTGTTAATTGGCGCTATATAAATAAACTGAATTGAACTGAATGAAAGCACGACTGCCAACCTTGGATTAACTGAGGGGCTGTAATTCTTCAGGGATCGACTGAAGTGCAAAACGATATACTGTAAGCTAGAGAATCAAAAGTGCTGATGGTGTTCAAGTCAATTGAATTAAATTCTTTAATTTAATTTGATTTAAGTATATAGTGCCAGTTCACAAGAAACGGCACCTTACAAGTCAATACTTTCTTTTTTCCGGTTCCCTGCTTGCTGGCAACCTGTTTTTAGCCGCCCACATTCTTTTCGAACTTTTCCTTTTTCTGAATGTATTTTTTTTACTAATGCTGTGTGTTCCTGTTTTTCTGCCTTGTTTTACACATAAGTTAGTGGACCTTTAAATACCTGGGCAATAAACTGGACTGGAATCACAACACTAAAATGCCTTTTAGAGAAAGGGTCAGGGCAGACTACCTGCTAAGGAGGCTGGGATCTTTTGGAGTGTAGGGGTGCTCCTTAAGACTTTTTTGACTCTGTGGTGGCATCAGTCATCTTCTGTAGTGTGGTTTCTCTGAGCAGCTGAGAGTAACTGGTTAGATAAGCCCATTAGGAAGGCCTGCTTTGTCCTAGGATGCACCCTCCACACAAATATGGTGGTGGGAGACAGAAGGACTCTAGCAGAAAAAAAGCATCACTTTTGGACAGCATCTCCCACCTCATATGTGAAGCTGTTGCAGAACTGGAGAGCTCCTTCAGTGAAAGACATTATTGCAGATATACTTTAGAACTGTCACAGCTCCCAATAAGCTCAATAAGTTGTTTACGTCACTGCGTGCACAGTGGTTTTTGCTGTTTTTTAAGCACAAATATACATGCACATTTTGTACGCTTTCGGGTCATCCCACTCAGTTGCACATTTCATTCAATCGAGTATGAAATTCTTAAGAGATGTACAGTATTTTTTTCTTTTCTCCTGTTGTGGACTTTTTAATCTTACTTGCGGCTTATACGCATGCATTTTGCTTCTGTGGGTCAATAAAGGATTTTAAAATTCTATTTAAAATCAGTCCAGTCATATAATATGCTTCAAATCCTGTTACGTATTCAAATGTAATCTAGATTATAGTGCCTTGCTGTGTCATTCATTTGATCATCAAATGCTGGCTGGTTAAGATCAAAGGAAGCCTAGTCGACTGCATTGAACCCTCCTCCTGAAGTTAGAAGGATGCACAGAAGAAGAAAAAACAGATGGACTGTGAGAGGAGTACTTTCTATAGGAAAGACGAATGAATGGTACACCAATGGCAGCAATAGCTTTGCTAGTAGGTCCTTCCAGGAAAGAGAGGCTGCTAAACGTGGAGGTCCTCCTGAGCCAGGAGTACTATCTGTGGGGGAGCGAAGACAAAGGGTTGCAGAATTAATGGCAGCAATAGACCAGTTCATTGTTATTGTTTTTATTTCGCGCATGCGCGCCGGACTGGTAGGCGAAAGGAGAACACAATGGCGGACGCAAACAAAGGAAACGACGAGTTCTCTACGTATTTTTCTTCTTTAGATAACGTATCACAAGATCGTTTTAAGAGTAAATTGATAGTTGATGGTATCAGATTGCCAGATCCACACAGCAAAAGCCTGAAGGGACGGAGCGAGTCTGTGAAATGCTGCCAAGTGTTCCGTACGGCAACATATACAGCTGCCTTATAAACACACCAGGCCAGTACAGACGAGAGAGCATGAAAGCATGAAACCACTGGATGGCTACAATTATTTTACATCGGGACCCCATGAGGGATTAAGCGGGTCAGAAAATGGATGGATGGATGTTCAGACATGTATGTGTAACATACGAAAGCGGAGTCGGACACAGACAGCTCCTCAGCAGAGAGGAAGACCCGCCACCGGTAGGTTAAAAAAAACATTGTTCACTAAGGATTACTTTGGTGTTTTTGTCTTATTAATCCTTTTCACAGACTCCTGTCAGAGGGTTTGCATACATTGTACATGTACGTATATTATTACGAAACGAACGTTTGCGTCTTGACTTAAGTATATATATCCTAATTTTTTTTTTATATAATGATTTAAGTAGAACGATGACCAGTGCAAAATTAAGTTTACCGGAGACGAAGTGTGGACTGCAAATTCTGTCGTGGTATGATGGCTCCACCAGTCGATTGGGATTGTCTGCCTGTGTCCTTTTCATTGAAAATATCCATTTCTTTCGTCTTTCTTCGTCCTTCAGTAAACGAAAGAAACGTAGATCCGACAATTTGGAATGCCTCTGTGTGCAACCGGGAGCACAACAAGTGGTAGGCATTGTTTAGATTCCAAAAATAAACTAACTAAAAGCACGCTCTAATTCACCCGTTTTGTCATGTAGTAGACGAGTACAGTACTGTTTTTGCCAACCCGCGGGACCCGGATGTAGCGCGGACGTAGCTCGTGACGTCACGCGTGAACTGGTCTATACCTTTGCTCTGTTATTTCCTCCACCCAGGAGACACAGGTAAACAGAGAAGCACTGAGCTAGACATGCTCTCTATAGGAAGAGAAAAACAGACCAGACCAAGATAATGACAAAATTAGGCTGTCAATGGCCCAAAAAAGAGCAACAGGTAAACAACGAAGCACTGAGCCATTCTATGGGAAAGAAAAACAAAAGATAGTACACTTGGTTAATGGCAGCAAAAATCTCTGTCCGGTAGTAAGACAGCACTAAAGAATAACGCACTGAGCCAGGGGTGCTTACTTTAGGAGGGTTTTTGGCAGCAATAGCTTGGATACTGTCTATGTCCAGTAAGCAAGAGATAAACACTGTAGCTCTGGACTAAATGGCTTTATATGGGTAAGGAAAACAAAGATAGTACAGATTAGGCATGGGCCGGTATGAAATTCTGACGGTGTGATAACCTTAAGCAAACATATCATGCTTTCAATGGTTTTTAAAATAATATCTGAATTCTTTCTAAGTGAAATACCTTGAAATTAGCAAATAGTGATGGGTGGTGCTCCCGCAGATGCGATATCATATTAGATGTAATGCCTCCTCTGGCTCCCGCTGTCCGACAACAGAACATTCATGTAGGGCAACCTTCTTTCTCCAAGCCGTTGCCGTCCATCTTCTTGCGGTAGCCGTAATATTCCCACATAGTTGACTAAATGGTTTTAGACGGGGGTAAAAGTTTGTGGCGCTCGCCTACTTCAGTCACACGCTTCTACCATAGGAACGCTACGACGGAAAGCTTTAGTGGTCTTGAAACAGTGAGTTTTTAATCCCAGGGCATACCGTGAAACCGGTATCTTGCCCATGCTTAGTACAAATATTTAATAGCAGCAATAACTCTGTCAATGACTCCCTTAAAAGAAAGAGACACAGCTCAATACAGAATTACTTGGCCAGGAGTACCCACTAAAAGCAATAAAAGGGTAGACAAAGTTAATGGTTGCAATAGCACCATCCCTCGCTTCATGTAGGAGAGAGCCGCCTATAAACGGAGAAGCACTCAGACAGGTGTAATTTCTATTGGAACAAAAACATGTAAAAAAGACAAGGTTAATGACGTCATTAGGTATGTCTGTGGCTCTGGCATGAAAAGAGTGGCGGTTAAACCCAAAATCACTGGAATACCTTTATCTTCTATGTACTGATGACACAAGCTTTTTTCTTGCCTTTTTACCCCAAACCCAAAAGCTGGCTCTGAGATTTTATATGTCAAGTGTGTTAAAAACCATGAATCATTCTTCTGACTTTTCTTAAATTTAGCCCATCTTTCACTCCAGCAAAATACCCGTGGGTATTGTTAAGCAACAGCAAGATTACCTGGCTTTAAAGCCAAGGTCTCTGCAGTCAGAAACGCAGAGATGTTGCATGTCGAGACAAGTTCATCATCAGGCACGGGCAGCCACAACTAATTCAGTCAGGCTTGTAGGATGGAGTTTATTGAAGTCTGAAATCTCCTCAGCCGATGAAAACGTTATCGTGCTTTAAAAAACATGTAATAATCAAAAATTATTAAGACGGCTCGACTTGAATGGAGAGTCAATAGGCCTGGGCCTTGCCATTCTTCAGCATACCAAACATTTAGAAGAAACAAACCAATTAAAGAGGGGATTTTTTTATTTTCTGCTTTTAATTTACTGCAGTGAAAACACTGAGTAAGAGCGTTGAATGGTTCTCTACATTATGGATAAGACTGAAGCTAAGGTAGAAATTCACTTAAAGTTTTTGGAGGGACAGAGATTTCTCAAGTGCAATTTTTGGGGGGTCTACAAAGGTGCAGTGGATACAAAATGCTGAACAATTGGTAATTAACCTGGTTGAAATGGGATGGGCAAAATGTATTTAATAATCATATTAATTGTAATATTAATCATTGCAATTCAGTACTTGAAAACCCAGTACGTCACTAGAGGGTAATTATCACCATCTGAATCAGAGGCGACAAATTTCTGATAAAGTAATTCAACCATGGTATAATCAAAACAATTATACTGTGCTCCTTTAATAATAAATGTGTGTGTGGGGGGGGGGGGGGTTAAAACTGTTTAATTGGTCTGATTCCACTTATCTTCTCTTAGATTAAATTATGATGCGAGAATTCTGAGGTGTTGTAAGATAATTTTTGCACATGCCAAACCCCTTACTTAAAACGGTCTCTCTGCACTTCTGTACAGCATTGAGTTGTTTTTCGTTGTAACAAATTAAAAGGTTTGGTCAACTCTTTTGTCTGGTGAAAATCTAGTTATCTACTCAGTCTTGTGTCTACCTTTTGGAATTAGCTTTGATCACGGGAGTCCTGGAGTTGTGTGCTTTGGCCATCATCTTGACAAGAGTCAAAACACGGGGATCCATTATCCTGTGATTGAGCCTGCCACTGTCACGCTCATTTATAGCCCAGACGCTTAGGTGAGCTAATGCATGCACTTCCAGAAACAAAAGCCCTAAGTCTCAAAGCCGAAACGTTAGCCACTGAGATGCATTAGGAAGGGTTAATGGATAAATAGGAAGCGGTGGGGCCGTGCTTTGTTAATGGCCCTAACGTTGCCTTTAATGGTATGTCGTTAATGGGGGTGGGGGGTGGGGGGGGGGAGCTGTTGCTGGAGGTTTTTGTGTCAAGACAGCAAGCTCTCCTTTGATCGGGCTCCAAGTCTGCCCACAGGCATCTCACAGCTACTCCCCCCAACCCCTCCCCACATAAATCACTCTGGGTTCCTGTAGTATTCACCCCTCAAATACATAATTCACGACATAATGGACTTGATTTCTGAGTGCACTTACCACCCGATCGCCCCAGCCAGCTGTGATCCTAAGAGCAGTCCCTGTGACCGGTTACAGCTCATCTGCTGATGTAATTTATGACATTTTTTAAGAGGTTTCCACAGACACACGTGTGGTCGAGTGTGTAGATGAGAACATTTTTAAAGACTAACGATCAAGCTACAAGATCAATTTCTAGGAAACCTCATGGCAAGTCGTTTAGACGGATAATCGCCCATCTTCTAATGTACTTTTATCTTTCCTGTCACCCATCCCAACTTTTAAAAAATGAATGATATTTCATGCAGTATTAGCCATATGTCAAACAGTTGGTACTTTTTCCACATGTTCCTCGTAGGTGTCTTTTTTTTAAACTGAAGTTTATCCTTCCTTTTACACCAAAAGAAAATGAAAGTTTCTTTTCCAAGGAGTTCATAGTTCTTTTCTGAGGATTAAATGAGCAATTTAGAGCAAATCAAGGCTGGGCTAGATGGTTTGATTGTGCTTTCAGCATCTATAGCAACAGAGCATTATTTTAAAGTATCTTGATTGTCATTCATTAAAGTCCTTGACAATGGCTCTCTTTCAGATTTCCTATTGGTCTTGCTAATCAAAGAAAATGAATGTAAGAGACCCTTGAAGAGCAAATGTTCTATATGTTACATTATCTTTTATATGCTTTTCATTCAGATTTTGAGTTATATTCCTCCTACATTGCCTTGAGAAAGTAGTTGCCCCCTTACATATGTATTCTGTTGTCCATTGGTCTTTTAAAGACCAATGGTCTTTAAAAAGAAAGTCCTTAAAAGTCTGGTAAGGATGAGTTGTCCTGGGATCGGTCAGGCTACCAAAAATGTCTCTAGCCCAAAGAGAACACAAAAGCTAATCTCACATTTTCCAGAAAAGACATCTTGATGTTCCCAAGACTTCTGTGAAAATATTCTGTGGACTGAAAAGACAGAAGTGGACCAATGTGGAAGTTTCTGCATCCCACTATATATGACAGCATTTAAAAAAAAGAACACCTTATTGTCTGGAGCTGCATTTCAGGGTTTGGATAATTTGCCGTATTCTGCTCTCTTCCAGAAAATTCTGAAGAGAGGGGGGGGGAGGGGGGGGGGTTTGAACTGGCTTAAATTTTCCCCAAACTTTTCCCGGGTGCGGAAACTTTTGGCCGCGTGGAAGCCAAAATGACACCTGGAAGCCAAAATGACGTAATATGGCCGCACGGACCCTGTGGATGCGTCAAGCATAAACCCGACATTGCCAAAACCCATTCTTAAATCTGATTAAGACGCTCTGGCCTAACCCTAAACAGGCTATTCCTGTAGAATAAAACTTCTAGTATTGCTGAATTAAAACTATTTTAGCAAAAGAGAGCCAACCAAAATTCCATCCCAGTGATGGAAAAGCTTTCATAAAGGCTTGATAGCAGTTGTTGCTGCCAAGGGTGCTACAAGCATGTTTTAGGTTTGGAGGGCAATTACCTTTTTCACATAGGGCCAGGTTGGTTTGTAAATCCTTTTTTCACCTCATTGTATAAAATCACCATTTGGAACCTGCATTTTGAATTGCACGGGTGATCTTTGTCTGATACAAAAATTTGTTGGACGATTGGAAACCTGAATGTGTGACAAAAAAAAAAAAGATAGGACATCTGAAATAGGACAAATAGGTTTTTGGCAGCATTGTGTCGCTGGAGTTAAATGCTATTGCATGAGATGTAAAAGCCGGACATTTATGGCAGTGTGAAGCAGAGACTGTATTTAGTGTAGACTGTTGATAAAACGTGCGTGTGTGATCATATTCTGATCTGTTTACTTCTGTCTCGGTGAGGTCTGATGGAAAATGTTACTAGAGGAAGCATCTGTTCGAAATAACAGTGCATTTCAGTCCATCAGCATTAACTTTTATTTCTTAAACCGAGTATTGCAGGGTGAAAATAATCTTCCTTAATGCACCAGGATGAAGGAGAGTCACGAGACATCCTGTGTTTTCAGCTAAAGAGCGGCGCTTCATCTTCCTCTGGGCCTATTCTTTCCGCGCTCATGCTGTTGTTCTCTCCACCCACTCAGATAACCCGCAGCAGGTGCAAACAGTTTCTACCTGTTCTTGAGGGATTGTCAACAGGTATTCTGGGAATTGTAGGAAATCAAAGGATGCAGAAGCAAACGAGCCACGATGTGAGTCATCTTCTGCAGAATGTGTCACTCATACTCTAATGCTGAGAGAATTTGTTCCCCACTAGAAGTGAAAAATAAACAGCAAACACATTTCAGTTTTAGAGGCTGTGAGCTGAGTTTTTCCCAATAAGATCAGAATTTGAAGTCAAAAACGTTTCATTTTTCACCGCTGCTTAAATAAGCAAACCAGAGGGCCTTGCTACAGTGTCTGGCAAAAGTAAATGCACCCCTTGTACTTTTACACATTTTGTATGCAAATCTGCATACAAAATATCTCACGCTCAGTAAGGCTCAGTGGTGAGCATCAGAGAACATTATCTTTTTAAATATCACATTGGGATGTAGAACTGGGCTTTGACTGGATCAGTCTATGACGTAAAACTTGTATGTTTAGGGTTGTTGTCCTGCTACAAGGTCAACTTCTGCCTCAGTCTCAAGCCTTTTGCAGCCGGTAACCAGTTTCCAGGACGGATCTGTATTTAGCTTCTTCCATCTCGCCGTCATGTCTGACCAGCTTTCCTGTACCCGCTGAAGAAAATGATCCCAGTGAAACATGATGCTGCCACCACCGTGCTTCACAGTGGGGGATGGTGTTTTTAGGATTTTTCCAGCACGCGTAACATTTCGCATGTAGGCCACAAAGTTTCATTTTTGGTCTGATCTAACCAGAGCTACGTCATAAACATGTTTGCTCTGTCCCCTACATATGGGGATAAACTGTAAACTGGACTTTTTATTCCCTTTTTTTCCCTAAAGGTCACATTTGTGGAGTTTACAACCAATAGTTGTCCTGTCAACAGATTCTCTGACCTTCTGCTCCCTCAGAGATACAAAAGGGCGTTTGGGGATTTGTGCGTTGAAGGCAGATGGCTACGCAGAATTTTTTTCAGGGGTAAAATAGTGAAGAGGCTTTCCGCACAGCTTTGTATTTTTTTTTTGTTTTTAAATAGAAGTTTTGGAAGTGATGTGCCGTTTTCCTTTCACTTCAAAATTATGCACTACCTTGTCCTGGTTCTATCACATCAAACCCAAATAAAAGGTGTTCCAGGTTGAAATGTGACAAAAAGTGAAAAAGTCTTAATATTCCTGTGTGAATAATGCTTTATCAAGTTACAACTGGTGAACATATGTGACATCAACTATTTCCAACTGACCCCTCAACTTCTATTTGGCGAGGAGTCAAAATAAGAGACATAGAAACACCTTTTTAAATGCTTTATTTTAATCAGAACTCCCATCTATTCTTGTAGACGTGTGATTAGAACTAGCATATTTTTGGTTGGCCTTGAAAGAATCACTGATAATATAAAAGATATCCTTCAAATGAAAGATATTTCTTCTCAGCAGCTAGAGCTAGTAATTACTCAAGTGACCTATAAGCCTGGAGACAGAATAAATCTCCTCCTCCTTCCCAAGCCCTCCTCTCTTATCTTTGTCCTCTCTTCTCTTTCCCTGATGAGAGACAAAAGGCAGAATCCGATCCCTCTTCGGCAGGTTTGCGCAGGTTTTAGGGCCTCCTCAGTACAAATTTGAAACCAGAGAACACAGAGGCAGCATTTTCAGTCACAGGGCAACAATGGGATCTCGACAGGTGAGACTGCAGGCAGTGCATTAGCCCCGTCCCCGCCTGCTGTGGTCTGTACGTGTCCGTTGACCACACATGACGCAGCTAATGAACATTTTTGTCTTCCCCCGAGCGGGAGACAGAGGCCTATCGATGTTTTGCTTTTGAAAGATGCTTTTTTTTTTCACAGCAGGGGATGAACTTTCTGTCTGTCTTGGGAGATCTTCATTGTCAAGACTTATAAATAGTTTCAATAATCTGTGGTTGTTAGTCTGTGTGCTGTCGTGTTTTCCGGACCCCGTTACATGCACATTTTGTTTGAATGCTCCTGAAATATCTTCAGAATCATCATAAGTTGTGTGATTGGGTGATATGCTTGCTAAGCATGACTGGTTTTGTTGTTTTGAAGAACAGTGGGAAAAAAATGCGGCCCTGCTGCTGGGGTGGGGGTGGGGGGGGGGGGGGGGGTTCATTAAGTTTCATAGACTCAGACTAATAACTCCATGTGTTGCACGCACTGCACAAGCCGTCTGTTTGCTGTGTCCACAAGCCTTTTTAAAAGAACAGTGAATTGTTTACCCCAAACACTGTGTACTTCGTGGAGTGAAAAGAAAATTGAGATTTTTACCCATTTTTCATAGTAGTTTGGATTCTAGGGCGCAGCTTTTTGTGTAACAACTTGGCTGCAGAGCTAAGGCAATCAGTTTATTACATCAGTAGGTGATCAATAGAAAATTAGCTTTCCTGAGCAGATAGTCTGGGAGGGTTCATGTCATGGTGAGACATTGTTTCCTGTTTTATTTTGACAATAGTTTTCCTTTTGTGCTTAAGTTCGCTTCATGTATTCATGTCACACCAGGTTTCTGTTTGCAGTCAACCCACCTGCAACTTATTGTCTTAACTTAACTCAGTGTATTTAAGCCTATGGCTTATCGTTGCATTTGTCAGATCCTCGTGATTTTTTTGTTGCTGTTCATATTGTCAGCAGTCCTGTTTATTTCTTAAGTAAAGTTACTTGGAGTCCTGCAACCTTCTTATGTTGTGTATACTTGCATTGGGGTTCACACCCAACTCATGACACCAAGGCCCGAGATTGTATGACACCCTAAACAGAAAATGATTTTCCAATTTTTCTGCTATGTCAGCAGTCATAAATGTAACAATTACAATTTTAGGTCTAAGTCTTAAATATCCCCATATGTTCAATTCTTGGTCATAAATTATGTTTGGTTAGGTCTTAAAATTTGTACGTCAGATCTGAAACATCAAAAGAAGAACTTGATAAAACTTTGGTATTCTGCTTTTAAATCCGTCCTTTTTCACACTTAAATCATTCATTTGTGGTCTATATAAAATGCAAATGCAATACTTTGGTCTGAATTAGTGGTTATTGTTGCCCCACAGCCCCTATTTTGCCCCTGTTCTAAGGTGCGCCTGAGACTACATCCATACGGAGCCGAATACTGTAGCCACACAGAAAGGTTTGAGCATAAAGGTGGTTTCAAATGTAGTCGGTGTCGCGACTGCTTCGTCTGGATGGGACCCCCTATTCGACCAAGAAGTTTTTCGGATACAGCCAAACCCGGCTTCATCTGGATGAGGTCTAAAAGCAACTCGTTTTTGGTGCAGTCCCCTCCAATGTCCCAGGGTGTTCTAACATTTTTGTAGTATTCTGGGGGATGGTGTAATGAATTGTGTGTGTTAAAACACCCAACGACTAAACATTTTGACTTATGCACTTGTAGCTGCGGCAGCTTGGACTACAAAATTGCAGCGAGAAATAAAAATGGTGGATTTGTGAAATTGGGTTAGGCAGAAGTCCACAAATTTATTTAGCAGTTTCGCAGCAAATAAATTTACTTTACTGTTCAAAAAAAATGCGACTGGGAATAGAGAAAACTGAACAGATTAAAAAACATGACCCAAACAGAATATAAAGATATATATGCAGCACCTGGAGGGACTAAATTCAACTTTTTCTGCAATTCTACAGACTGAAAACTACACAAGAAAATGTATTTAGGACTAAAAAAGTGTATTTTGCATCTGTCCCCTTTAACTCCTGAAACTAAGCCATGCCTAATTTAGGCAATGAAAAATGGTTAAAGCTTTTCATGGAGGTAAATGCAATCATATTTAAGCAAGGGGTAGCTTAATATATTCAGTTTTATGCTGATGGTTGCAAAATTGTAGCAGAAATGCTTGATATTCAAGTGTCAAATCAGAGCTGTAGAATGCATATCGAATATTAACCCTACATGGACATCATCCATCACTGTGTGGCTGCATTGTTAATCTTAGCTGTGGTATTAAGTTGTTTTCATCTTTGTTTTTGGAATTGAAATAAGAAGTTTAACTTTTAGTAAGGTTTTCCCAAATCCCCCCATTGTGCGATAATAAAGGTATTTCTTACCTACGTATCTTAGTTTTTAAATGGCCTTTCCCTCCAATGCAGCAACAGGCAGGTAATATGTCAAAGTTACATTCTTAATAAATGTTTAGTTACTTCAGAGCATTTTTATTCCTAGTCCCTTTTCACCACATTTCACTGTTTCATCAAAAGATTAAAAGACTGGTTTTATTGTGTCACTGCTTTGACTTTTGATTACTGATTTATTTTCCTGAATTAGTTTTAAATTAATAACCAACAAATTGTAAAAACTAGGCTTATAAGTACGGTTATGTGACTCTTGGAAGTGGATTTATTCCTCCAGTGTTATCTCGGTGTGAAATTGCTCACATACTGTAGCATTTAATGTGTGAAAGTAAATTGCTCTGCTTTTCTTGAGACCAATTTCACATTTTATTGTAGTTTCATTGCATGCCCATGCATGAATGCAGTGTTATATTAGTGTCAGACAATATCACACACTCTCGTCCCTCATAAAGCTAATAAATGTGTTAGACTTCAGACAGTGTTTCTTGTGGAAGTTATAGATAAGAATCCATTGAGAGCGGATCACTTATTAAAAACCCAAAAAAACAAAATCAGACAGGCTTAGCTCAGCCGGCCAAGCTGCAGATGGAGCCTTCGGGGGGAACTTTGTCAGAAAATGAAAGCGTTGTCTCAACTCTTTCTGTCTATAAATTGACCTTCTTTTCAGATAGAAGGTCAGGGATCTTTAGGTTTTTGTGTTGCATTCTGTGCCCAGAAGCAGGTGGGGTGGCATAAAGTAGGAAAATTGTTGTGAAATCTATGCGTCACAAACTCAGTGAAGCTCATTTTCCAGTGAAGCTCATTTTCCACAATTGGGCTTTTGTCACCCGTATGTATGAGGGGAAAAATTCAAATCTTCTGGTTAGGTTGCAAAATAGACAACATTCAGAACTTGTTTTTTACAACTCAGAAAGAAACAGAGGTATTTATATTTTTTAACAAATATTCGTGGCTTTTTTAACCTAGATAAAAACTTTTGCCTTTATATTTTCGGTTTAAATACTGAAAATGAAACCCCAGATTTGATCGTGCTATGAATTTGAAGGCTTTTCGGAACAGCTTGATCTTAACAATTTATGTTATTTTGCTGAAGTTAGCAGAGATACGCTGATCACCGATTTTGTGACTAGTTTCTGATCACTGGTTTTGGAAAGCCCTGACATACCACTTATGATTTAGCCGATTCCAATTTGTTTTTAAGAACTATAAATAGCATAAGAAAACAATTTTCTACTTTTAGATAGTTTCTGGCCTGCCGGTCACGGATAAGTTGAGGCTACAATCTGGTCACCTGCTTGATCCGCCATGTATCCTACCCACAAGCTGTGCATTCTTTCTCATTACATGTTTGAAAATCAGTCAGCCGTAACGAGTGAGATATTTTTCTTTTTTGCCCACCAGCTCTTGACAGTTAAAAAATACAAGCTGATGGCTTTAGTTTTATGCTCCAAAGACAGTGACAGGCAATTACAGTGGGAAGGAAAGAGCTAAATTACAGAGCATACAGTGTTGACGGTTGGAATGGTGCCTCGATGGTTCAGCTCGCTAGGAGAAAAAAAAGGGAGAGAGGAGCTGTGTGAGAGGGATGTTGTGCGAGCCCTGCTGTCAGTTATCCATCAGTGACATGATTACACCTCTTCCCTCGAGAGAGACAGAGAGATAGTGAGGATGTAGCTGTGTGTGTGTGTGTGTGTGTGTGTGTGTTTTTAATGTCTCTCTTCAGCGTGCTGATGTTATACACTTCCTGAGCGTGATACTGGAGCAGAATTACAATATAGTCATGTGTCTGTCATAGTCAGTAACAGATGAGCTGGCTGAGTGTGTGAAGGGTGAAAGGTGTGACAAAGCAGCCGAGCTCAGATGGTAAAAGATAGCTACAAGGATGCTTTGGGGACCCCGGTGATAGACTGTTCTGGTTTCCAAAAAAAAACCTCTCTCACCTTCCGGTGTGACGGCAATTTTTCTTGACAGCAAGCACTTAGAGATTGAGCTTATTAAATCACTGATCTCTCTCATTGGAGGTACGTGGTGCGGCTAATCAAAATTCAGCACTTGTTGAATTATTAAAGGAAAGACAAGGACGAGAAGCAGAATGTCACGGAAGGTTAGGCTTTCTTTGATTTCTCTCTCCTTAGGCAAGTGCAGTTCACTAGAAGAATCTGGCCTTTCTCCGAGTTTTATTGATCTAGCCAGAGTGGGTCTGTTTGCCCCCTCTACGCTGAACCGCCTCTGAAGCGAGGCTATTTGCCATCAAGTCTTTGTGAACATGCGCCATGGGATCTCTATTCACCGAGAAAGCCTCATTTTCGGCACTTAATAAGTTTGGGCCTCCGTTTTCTTTGGGATGTTGTAAGTGAAAGGCACGAACACATTCGCGCACACATACACTCACACAGAAATGGGAGGTATAGGTAAAAGGTAGCCCAACAAGGATATGGAGACTTTTGCAAGGTGGAAGCTGATTTCCCAGGCGAGCTTCTATCTGAGCTGTCGTCAGCTGTCTTCTCTCACGGATAGAGGCGCCTTAATCAGGAACATGAAAGTATCTCCTGTGGTGCTGCCTTCTGTCTCCATCACTCACCTGTCTATTGGTTGATTTACCTTTTGCAGGAGCATTAGCAAACTTTTTCCATGCCCAGTGTGAGAGCTCAGCTTTTATAACCGAAGAGGAATTTAGATAAAACCCCAGGAGCCGTTATATTTTTGGTTCAGAGGACTAAAATGCCCCTCTATGATTTGTAAAAACCCAGATGTATTGAACTGAAACCTTTGTCTTAAGAGGCAGCGGGATTGTCAAGAGATTTTTGAGGTCAGACTCAAGAAAATCCATTTACCAAATCCATTTGAGCTTTGTGTTTGTGTCTTCTGTGAGTTGACTGATCACAATCTACAGTGCAGGGCTTTGAAGAAATATTCATCTCCTTACTGATGTCTTCCGTTTTTGTGTCGTTGGTACTCTTTTTTCACATGTGTCATATCATCAAACAAGGCATCTTAATAGACAAAGACAACCTGACTTAACACAGAAAACTATTTTTAAATGATGATCATAAATTTACTGTAATTAGCTATACTTTTTGGACAACTGGGTTTGATTTCTAGTCACACCCTGATTACTCGATTGCTTCCAGAACTTTAGGATCAAGAAATCCCTTCAAAAGAACCCGTGTGACACCTTGAAGTAGTATGATACAACCAGATCTAAAGAAATTCAAGAACAGATGACAAAGTGACTGACATATGTCAGTCTGTGGAGGGTTACAAAGCTATTTCTAAGGCTTTTGGTCTGCAGCTTATAGAAAAAGAATAAAAAAAGAATTGAACAGAAAAATTCTTTATTGTCCCACAGTGGTGTATCGCCAGCAAGTAACATGGGGAAATATGAGGAAACATCTGCGATAATGCTCCTTAGCACACTTAGGATGCAGCAGTCTGTTACTAAAGGAGGTATCCAGCTTCATCCCTGGGGTGAGAGATGCTGTAGCAAGAACTATTACTGAAAAAAACAAAACGATGGTGAATTTTCCCAGGAGTGATCAGCGTACCAAAATAACTTTTAGGGCACCTCAACAACTCATCTAGGAGGTTTCAAAAGAGCCTGATACAATATCTATAACACTGGAGGCCTAACATGCTTCAGCTAGAGTCAGTGGTCATAATCTAACAATAAGAGAGTGAGAGAGACTGGCTAAAATAACATCCATGGGGAGTACAAAGGCCAAAACCACTCCTGACCAAGAAGAACATAAATGTCCATCTCACATTTGCTAAAAAAAAAAAAAAAAAAAACTCCTATTAAAAACTTACAAAGACTTTTGAGAAAATATTCTGTGGACTGACGCGACAAAAAAATGAACTTTATGGAAGATGTCTTGTTACATCTGGAGTAAAACCTTTCTCAGGCAGCAATTATAAGGTGTGTTACAGTAAAATACAATTAAAGAACATTTAAAAAATAAATCAGTAAGTAAATAACACAAACTAAAATATTATACAAAAATAGAAAATAAAATTGCCAAACATATTGCAGAAATGAGGATATTCTTGTAATGTCTTTTTTTACTACTTTTACCTCTGTCAAGGAACCTCCAATTTAATGTTAGATCTATGAACAAGGGTTTTTGCATGTTCTTTGTTTTTAATTGGACTAAGTTTCCAAAAATAAATTTGCACATGTGGTAGTCTTAAACAAAACCAGAAATCACTATTGACTAATAAAAACCTTTTGATGTGTTTTAGTTTAAGAAGCATAATTCATGTCTTCAGCTTCCAGTATCATGAAAGGTTGCAAGGGTTAGAAAAGGAGCCTTGCCTGTTCCAGACAAGGGTGTCAGCCTGAATGCCGGAGGCTACTTGCACATTGTTAATAACAAGGTGTGAGTTGGAGTTTGTGCCACAAAGCACTCAAGCCTCAGCAGTCTGTACTTAAAAGAAAAAAAAAATGAAGCTTCAGTTTATTTGCAAAGTCCTTTTTTAGGTAAGTTTTAACTGCCCAGCAGAGTTTTTAATCACGCATTTCAAAGGGATACTTATGGATACTGTACCCTCAGATATAGTATATTTAGAGTATTACTAACATCGCTTTGTGACTAGTAAATTTTAGCCTACAACGGGCTAAGCAGATTAAATTATTCACCTATAAATCTGTTGAATGCCAGATTGTCTAAATGGCACTAGGGAAACTCAACCTGGGGAAGATTATTCTGATGCTGAACCCAGCTTTCTTATACTAAACCTAGATAATTGTACTTTTTTAATTAAGTCAATCAAGGTCATTTTCTGTGTTTCTAAAAATGCACAGATAAGGGTTGTATTATCTGACGGCTTTCTGACCTTTGAAACTTAAAAAAAAAAATGTTTTTTTTTAAGTTTTAGCCAACTCTAATTTCTATAAGATCTAAATTATAAGAAGGTATAAAAACCGCATTCAAAGTTTTTCTCCTAGTCTTCGTACTGAGTATTATTAATTATTATCTTTGAACAAAGACAAAATAATTACAGAGTGGACATTTTAAACTGACTTTATCATCTAATGTCAATGTGGCTACACGTTACAAAACAGTAGTCTCTGTATGTGTATTCTAGAAAATACACATACACTTATCTTTCCTCTGAGATTTCCAAATTCATCTTGTTGCATGGCACACAGAAGGCCTTTACTGTTATAACCTTCTTGGTTTCGCTGAAAGACTTCCAAACTCTCCCCCAGCCTGAAGGAAGCGTAGACGTGTCGATGAAGCAATAGTTTCATTGACACGTCTACACTTCTTGTCTCATAGCTTCTTATGTCTTGAGTGCTTCCTCTGCCTTAATTTTTAAATAACTCACTGATAGTGACCAAGTCTTCTTGCCTCTATAAAGACAGCCACACTCAAGAGTGTTGTGGCTGGCGTCACCTTTTAGTACCTTGTATGATCAGAAATAGACTGGATCTTTTGAGTTACCTACTGGCTGGCCCCTAGGAAGATCATAGTAAGAATTTCTTGGTTGCTTTCTAGTTTTACTCATACATTATAGTTCTCTACAGCGGTGGGGACTCAAGTCACATGACTTGGACTTGAGTCCGACTCGAGTCATTGATTTCATGACTTTAG
The DNA here is from genome assembly GCA_037039145.1 of Fundulus diaphanus. Classification (NCBI taxonomy): domain Eukaryota; kingdom Metazoa; phylum Chordata; class Actinopteri; order Cyprinodontiformes; family Fundulidae; genus Fundulus; species Fundulus diaphanus. The sequence continues at coordinate 19,522,041 of CM073124.1, forward strand.
ACTTGACTTGAAAAAGTGTTCAGGGACTTGTGACTTGATTTGGACTTTAACACCAATGACTCGAGAATTGAATTGGACTTGAACCTGTTTGCTTGAAAAGACTTGATATTTTACACAAAATCCAAAGCTTAAGACATCTATCATTTAAAAAGTGTGAACAGTTAATTAATTTCACTCAATCATTATCAACAAATGCAGACCGTCTCTCTCTTTCCCCACTGTGTACGTATGTGTGCGTGAGATGCAGCACAGCCAATTAAATTAACCAGATTTTTTTTTTTAAAAAGGAGAAGAAGAGAAGCTAAGGAGAAAGATGCTCCCCAAAGTAATTTCATTTGGGACTGAATATGAAGTTCTGCCATTGTATTTGTCACTGAATATTCTGGAAAATGTAGTTCAAAGGAGGAATGTTCTTGAAGCGAAGTTTAATTTTACTGTTTTGTAAGGTCAGTTACACTGGTTTCATTATATTTTGAGATAAATACTGATTTAAAAAGAACACACGCTTTATTATTTACATTTAACATGTATTTCAACATTGTTAAAGACTCGAAACGACTTGAAATTAGAAATTAAAGACTTTGGACTTGTCTTGAGAAATACCTGTTTTGACTTGAGACCTGACTCGGACTTGGCTGTCCGTACTTGAGAGTTGACTCAGGACTTTAGGGTAAAGACTTAAGACTTACTTGGGACTTACAAAACATTGACTTGTTCCCACCTCTGGTTTTCTATACCTAATCTCAGTTTTTACCATTATTCATATTTGATTAGATTATATTGTATTAGATTAGACTGAACTTTATTGTCATTACACGTGTACAAGTACAGGGCACCAAAATGGAGTTTAGCTTCTAACCAGAAGTGCGGTAAGCAGTTTCTGCATGTAGCATACATAGCGTGGTTTATAAGAGGCATGGTACATGTTGTTTTTGTAGCATGTGAATAGTGAACCAATGTACAGGGGAGACCATATATATAGGTGAGTGAGCAAATAGTGCCACAATGATCGACTGGGGCACTAATAAACATATTATACAAATGGATTATACAGATGAGTTAAATGTAAGTAGACTATACACAGGAACTATAACATAATTCACAATGAAAGACAGGCTGATGATAAATTAGGTGAGATCAAAAATTTTACTAAAGTGTAATATTTGGTACATGGTATTGTGCAAACAGGTCGCTAAAAGTTTGCGTGTGCAGAAGAGTCCAGTAGTGCAGTGGTGAATCTCTTTGGTCAGTGAGGAAATGAGGAGTTGCAGGGTGTGGGTGAATTGCTGCGAAGGGGTCAGCAGGGGACAAACAGTCCATATGTCAGGTGGGAGGAGTCATTCAGATAGTTTTTACTACCCGCTGCAGCCCTTTGTGCTTCCAGACTGAGCAGCTCCCATGCCAGACTGTGACACAGTTGGTTAAGATGCTCTCAGTCACGCAGTGGTAAAAGTTCACCATGCTGGCTGAAGACAGATGTTTCTTCTTCAGTGTCCCTAGGAAGGATGGGCGCTGGTAAGCTTACTGTGCTGGAGATGTTGGTGGTCCAGGACAGGAACTCCAAGATGTGGGTCATCAGGAACTTGAAGCTGGAGGCTCACTCGACAGGTATCCTGTCGATGTGGACGGGGTCATGTGTGCCTCTTCTCTTTTTCCTGAAGTCCACAATGAGCGTATTGGATTTGCTGGTGTTACGGAGCAGGTTACTGTCCATACACCATGTGGCCTGTAGGCTGACGCATCGTTGTATAGAGAACTGTTGAAAGCGGTGGCCTTATTTTGTTATACATTGTGTGTGAACATGTGTGCAAACCTTTGTCACTCTGAAGACACTGTTCGCCTTCTTCTGTTGTGAAGGATTACCTTATCTCAGCAAGCAGGAGCTCTGCTGTCTCCAGCTCAACCTTTGCGATTGGTTCTCATTCTGTAATGGTGTAATCTCCACAGATAATGGCTTTACTTAATGCACCCTCTTTTAAAGTTCTCAGAGACACAGCTTTATTTTGATATTCAAAGTAAATCTGAATTTTAAATGGAAGGGATTCTATTAAACAGGAAGGACGATAACCTTTTTCATCTCTGCGGATGAGCAGTTGTTCGACTCATCCTAGTAGGTTGTGCTACACTTCCTCCAGAGAGGTTCGCCTCTCAATGCTTTAGACACAACATACGCCGTTCCTGGTTGCATACGTGTTCCCACAATGTTTACCAAAAAAAAAAAAAGAAATCATCGCCTTCAGCAGGCCGTGAGATGCATTCAGATTATCTTTCTTACATCACTAGACCACCAGCACACACAGGTGGAGCACACAATCAAGATAGTGACAGATTATTTCTGGCACCCTAAATACCTCCCAAAATGAAATGTAGCAGGATGTCATCAAACCTGACACATATGCAAAACATGTCCCCCTGTCTTCCAAAAGAGAGCTCATTAACAGGCCCCTCTCAATATATTCACAATGTCTCCATTAGCCTTTTTTTTCCCCCCTTCCACCCAGCATGTGCAATCATTTCTGCCTGGATCAGAAACCTGCACGTTTCATTAGATTTCCATCAGACAGGCAAAATAGCAGAGTGCGGGGTAGCTCCATCAACATGCTGCGTTCAACCCAGCTATCTGCAGTGCTGTTTCAGGTGGATCCCATAGAAAAAAACAACAACTTGGATGCAAGCACAGTGCAGATGCATATTTAATGTCACGGAAAGTGCATAGCTGGAGTGTGCAATGCAGTGTTTTAATCAAATGCTGAAGGTCAAAACGATTAAAGCGTTTTAATGGATACAAAATAAATCTAGAAAACATGTCAGATAGCAGCGTGAAATTATTTCAATATCTGAAATTACTTCATAGGAGCCGTCATTTTTTTTTTTCTTACAAAATGTTCAAATCCTTTAAAGGAACTTTTCAGTGATGTAGGAAGATATTTCAAGGTGTCATGAACAATGCTGGGATTCGGAGCAAGAAATTCACGGCGTCTGCTTGACAGACAACTGGGCTTATCTCTGTGTTTGCTAGAAAAAGTCCCGGTGAAAGTGTCAGCGGTAGATATGTGGTGATCTTTTGTCCTATCCTATGCTGTCACTAGTAAATGTCGCCAAGTCTGATTGTGAATGCGGGAATTGCAGCTCTCTGGGTGAAGTCATATGGTAGGGCTATGTGTCGTTCATAGTTTTCATCGGGGTGGGCTTTATTCCACCGTGATGCTCTTATAAGTTGTTGGACACAGCAGTCAGCACCGATTATCGTCACTTTCAAAGATTTACTCCACCTCACATCGTTATCCACACACTTACAGATTTATGTGTATGTATCATTTATCATCTGTATTCATAATTACCTTGTGCTTTTCTTCCGTCATGCTTTCCCATTTTTTGCAATGGAAAAATTAACTAATAACAGTTTAGGTGTAATAATGCTTAGTATCAAGAGAAAAAGAATAACAAAAGCATGCAACATCAAACATGTCTTTGATTAGAAATAGATTGAGACAGGGAAAAGGGCTGTGGTGCCTGGACCACAAATAATGAATATGTAGAAAATTCTCTTGTTTGACTCGACTTAAGCTTGTATTTCGACGGTGTATGAACATACACTGTTTCAACTAAATAATGTCCCGTCATCACTTTTTTACACACGCAGGACTGTAGAAAAAGTTGGTGGAACTAGTGTTGTAACAAGGCAGCACAAAGTTATAGAATTTATAAATTTGTCACACAAAATGCATTAAAGATAGAGTGGATGAGTGTCATGGTTTTAAGGCTTCTGACCCACATGCAGGAAGCACTCAGGAGAATCAGTCAGGGTTTTCTTTGCTTTATTAAGAATAATCAGAATGCCCGCCGAGGACGGCGGAAGGCAGATAAACTGAGGAAGCGACGGGGTTCTTACGGTACGTCGGGCTCGAACGGGAGACGAGGAAACTTCGAGTATCTGAAACAAGAACACACAGAATTCTAAAGGTGGTGGGTTTGAGGCGCAAACCCACCGGTGCGCCCTTACAGAGGAACGAGGTGAGTTCGCCAGAGGGATGGCGGCTTGGGGTTTCTACGGGCTCCTAAGAACACGGGCGGCTCTGAGGCAGGAAGGGCGAAGGGTGGAGGGTGGGCAGGGCCAGGCAGACGGACGCTCGGTTGGGTCTTGAGGTGGCTGCCAGCGGAGATCAGCAGGAGAGAGCCTGGCTGACAAGACGTCGGGAGTCTTAAGCGCAGAGGAGTGATCCAAAGCTTTCGGAAACCTGAGGCACAGGAGATAAGAGTTTAAGCGTTGGAACGAGGTTCTCGTGAGAACAGAGGCCAATCTAAGCATACCACTCTGGGATAACACTCTGGCAGTGTTGTGCTGGCAGCCATCCGTTTATATACCTCCCCCGAGCGCCGCTTAACGCAGAACACCTGCCGCTGCGCACCTCCCTGCTCGTCAAAGGCCACCTGTGAGGAGAGAGGGAGGAAAAAAGGACTTCACCCAGATCGGGGCAGCCCGCAGAACCCTGACAATTAGGTTTCTGGAACTTTAGGTAAGAAACGCCCAAATCCCTTTCTGAATAACTGTACGCATGCGCGAAACTGTCTTACCCGCTTTTCCACTCCTTTAGAGGGATCGAGTGGAAAAACTTTTAAATCCACTCTGGTTTTCCTCTTCTTCTCATAAACTTGTACGAGAGTTTTCTTCTTACGACTCTCAACCCCTTCCTAAGTCTACAGTGAGAGCAGCAGAGCTACAATGAACGCCTAACACCGAACCTAACCAGATACATAAACACTACAAGTGCGCAGCCAGCAAGCGGAAACTAACAATGAACGTGGACGCAAATTGACGTTACGTGAGCACTTCACAATGATTGACATGCGCTACAACCAATAGATTAGGTGATCCCCTCAGAACACTAAGCTGAAAAGATTGTCGACTACACCTTTAACCTTACTGAGTCTTGAGCCATGCAGTTGTTCTGTCTGTACTGATGAAGATTCACTACTACTACTAATAATAATAATAATTTATTCCATTTGTACTACACTATACATTTCTCAATCTCAAACTGCTACAGCGCTTCAGCAGAGCCCTTAACATCCCAGAGATGGCAGGGGAGTCCTGACCTATTTCCTTATTAACAAAGCTCATAATTATTTGACCGCTCGGGGCTTTTGTAGACTGTGACGGCATTGAACTAAAAAAAAGCCCACTTAGTCTTCAAACATTACACACTTTGAAATGTTTTTGTTTTATGCCGATACACTGGCAACATATGTAACGGCTGATGTTTCTCAAGATGGGCTTCATTTCTTTACATTTGGACACATTCAAAAAAGTTTCCAAGTTATTATGCCAGATACAAGTTTCAAAATTGGACACATTTAAGTTAGAAATAAGCAAACTAGCCCCTAAATAGAAAAGGTTAGAGCCAAACATTAAACTTATGGGGCATGTTTAACATAGAGGGGCCCTCAAACATTTAGACAGTGCTTTTAAATTTCCAGACTTAGTTTTAAGGTTGTTACAGCTTTTTTTTATAGATTAGTTGCATTTCTGCTGAAATCAGCAGGATATATCTTGCAGTAAAGGTGTAAAAAGGTTGGAAATTATTTCATCATGGTCGCAATTTTTAGGTTGCATAAACCTGAAATTGTAACAGGTGTATGATTTTATACTGATGGAAAAATAATTGCAGTTTTCTTAATGGTCAAGTTAACATTTTCATAAAGGCTGTAAAACATTTAACGGAAGAACAATGTTGGGGGGGCAAGAATAGGTAAACAGATAGAGCTGATAAAGCCATTGACTATGACTATACAATATTGTTTGAGCTGTCTTAAAGGTTTGAAACTGATAAGAATAAAAGATAGCTGTAAAAGGTTAAAAAAATATGCTTTAGCGGATATTTAATGCAGTTAAAAGCCCAAATGAACCTTTGAGACATTTACAGAATTGAAAATTGGACTAACAACCTAAAGGTTTCAGGGCTCTTTTAACTAGGAGTGAAAAGCTGTTAAAAAGCTTTAAAGAGGTTATCGCAACTTACGAACCATCTGACCTTGACCACACGAGTAGCTACTGCTACTGGCCCCAGATTTTTTATCTTTTACCAAAAAATATTCAGAATTGGTGGATTCAAACAGGACATTTCTTTGCTGGTTAATTAGTTTCTCTAGTTGGAAGGCTAGCTTGCCATGTAACCTTAATAAGAGTGATGGGAGGTGCTTCATTAGCTTCCACAACATGACTTTCCAGACGTGACTTTGTCTTGGTGCAGCGTGGCACTATTCTGCTTAATACAACCCGAGACAACTCCAGTCGTTTTGTTACTTTCTCCGGCATCGCATGAAAAGGACTTTTGACCTTTGGTTCTTTAATAGTGTTACTTTTTAAAACTTTGGTATATCTTGATGCCTTAACCCAGCCCATGCTTAATTAGCACTGAGGTCAATTTTTAAGGCAGGCCATTAGGTTTTCTCAACCCCTACCAATTAATTTTTGTTTATCTAAACTCTTAAGATAATAAAGAACTACCATGGTTACAATTTAATATATACATTCTGGCTTTAGGGTTATCTTTAAAGCAAGTGGACGGTTTTCTGCTGCTCTATAAGATGTGTGCATCTTGTCGCGTGAAGTCATAGCAGCCGGAGAAAAGCTCCAGGACAGTGAGTCAAACAGGCTCTGTTTCAAACAGATGTGTTTAACAATGTGTTTGTCGTGCGTCTTGTTGTTGGTGCTTTTAAAAACAGGTTTCGCTGTTTGGTTCAGAACCAGACTGGTAGTTGTTTGACAGCTCATAATGATGAGCGACAAGTGTTGGCACAGGAACCCGTTTGGCCGAGTGCCAAGAATATGGCAAAGAGAGCAGAAATTGCTGACTCCAGGCAGTGTGTTTGATTTTTTTTTTCTCTCCTCTCAGTAATAAATCACTGCAGTCCTTAACTGTTTTACAAACTCGTGTAATAATTCTGAATAGATACAAAGTAGGAAACAGACGATTCTAAACGTGTCGCCTTGGGCTTACATCACGTGAACTGCGCAAACAGTCCCTCGGGGTCCCAGTTTTTACCCTACCCTAATGTGGACAAAGGTAACCATAGTAAAAGTATTTACTTTCATTCAAACAGGATTCAAATGAGGCTCATGTACACAGCAAATGAATTCACTCCAACTCTGCCCCAGCAGAAAGGAAACCTTTAAAGGTCCAATGAGTTTAGACTGAAACTGAGAGTGAATCTCAGCTTTCGCTCTCAGTGTGCTGTTGTGTTTTTTTTTTTTATTATTTCTTTTCCTCTGCAAGAACATAAGTCAGACAATTTCAGAGCTGAATGAGCACAACCAAATGTTGTAGCTTCATTCCTTCCCTGTAAATACACAAGCATGACTCGTCACAGATTCAGCAGATAGGAGAGAAGGACTGCCGGCCTCTGCTTTGTTCTCGTGCTGAACTGTTGTCGAGCTGGTTGGGGTTTTAGCTGTCAGATTTGTGCTTCCGCACGCCCACATGCGCGTTTACCTAAGCCTGAACTCTGAAGAGTCTGAAATGTAAATCTGAGCGCCAGAGAAGTGAGCAGCGCCTCATTTTCAGTCGGGCCGCGGCAGCCTTCTCTTCCCTGCGGCCCTCTGGCTCTAACCCCTCATCACAGTGCAGTGAGAAACTTTGTGCTGGCAACCCACCGCCCTTCTCAATCATATGGTCTCTATGTTTTGGATGAAACGTAAAATGGGAAAGGAAGTTTAAAATTATTTAGACTCCTTAGGAATTAATTGTTGCATTTGTTTAGTGAATGTCAAATATAATGTTGCTATCAGAATTAAAAGAATTATTGTAAAAATGATGTGCGTCTCAGCAAAAAGTAATAGCTGCTAGATGATGTTTTTGCTTCTTTTTCTTTACCTTTTTCTGTGCAGTCCCTCTAGCTAGTAGTCTAATATGCAGTGTGTGCTTAGAAAATTGTAAAGAATATCTGAAGATGCTCCATCAAGTGTTCCCACTTCTGGTACAGATCGTGTATTAATTTGCCACTAATATTATCTTCTTAAAAATATCTGTCTTGTGCTATTTAATGGTTACTCCAAATAATAGCAAATATGAAGCAAATAGTAATGGTCCAAGTCCTCCTCCATGCTGAACTCCCTTTTTGCATGTTCTTATCAGGGCTGACAGAAATAGCAGATGGTGTTGTAAAGACAATTAGCTAACAAGAAGATCAAACCATTGCTGAGAGGCCGCTATTAGCCAATTTAGAAGAAATTTCTGTTTAAAAGTCTTACCTTACTAATCTGTATTTTAGTTTAAAAATCAATAGCTTCTTACACCTTCTGTGCTTCATTTGACTTCCTTTTTAAACATCATACTAATGTTGAAAACTACTTATTTTGTAGCTTCCACATGGAAGAGTGTTGTTCTTAGTGCAACCTTGCAGCGGTTGCATATGGTGTGCCTACCACTGACTAAAAAGACGTAGGATTTTTGAGACGTTTTTGTCATTGTTCATTTTCATTCACAGGTTTGGAAACCATTATCGGCATGTATGGGGAAACAGTGGAGATTCCTTGCAACATCGGAGACATTAAAGTCGAAGACATCACGATTACTAAATGGAAATATGTAAGTCACGGTGGAAGTCAATAGATTCACAACAGTGACATCCGTCTGACACCCATTTATCATGTCTGAACCACACCCAGTCTGGGGGAAGGGGGGTATGACTTAAAGCATACATCTGCCACCTTCATATGACTCTGAATAATAAATGAGGCGATGGGGGCTAGACATTGTGCATGCTTTTATTGCAGTTGGAAGACATATGTGACGGACAAGTAACAAGTGCACTCTTCTCTTGTCTTCAGGACAAAGAGCCGACTGTGCCTGAATACCTGCTGCGCAAGAGAAAAAACGAAGAGGCTGTGATCACCGCTACAGATAAATTCAAGGGCCGTGTCAGCTTAGCGGCCAACTTGAGCCTCTTGCTTGCTGATGCCAAACTAACGGACCAGCACACCTTCACCTGCATGGTGGTGTATCCCGGCGATCTTAATGAACCTTCAGTTAAGCTGGTCGTCCAGAGTGAGTACAGACATTGTGCTTTTGTTTTAAGGGTCTTCTTAAACTGTTTTAGAAGTGTGATTTTATTAAAGTAGAAAGTCATTAAAAAAAGAATTTAGTTAACTAATGCAAACCAAAATCTGAGACTATATTATTGCATAAAATATGATAGAAAAATCCTTTATTGTCCCACAGTGGGGAAATTCAGGATCACCTGCATTAAAGAGTAAAAATTCATTTTTTTATTACACAACACAAATAAAGAAATCTTATACTGAAATGTCTGTTTGTTTATTTACTGTAGAGTTTATACACTCATTATTGTGTGGGTCCCCATTTGCATGAATTAATGACCATTAATTAATGCATGCATCAGCCTGTGGCTCTGCAGAGGTGTTAAGGAAACCCAGGTTGCTTTAATTGTGACCTTCAGCTCATCTGCATTGTTGGCTCTGGTGTCTTTCTTCTTCCTCTCGACAGTAAGGTCAAGAGGAAGAATACAATACTATGGTCATTAAACCAGGTGCTGCTACTAGAGATGGGCTTCATGGCTTTAGAGGATCGCTCTTGTTTATTTCAAAGTACCAGCTTGTTTTTATTTACATATTTTCAAGAAGGCAGCCTAGAGTATCTCATTTCACGTCGGACACAATCATGGGGAGAAATGATTTGTGAATTTGTCACCGGCCCTCCTTAGTTCGCACTTGGCAGATCAGATGACATTAGGGCTGCACAATATTGCAACCCTGCAATAATTGCAATTGGTGAGTCATAAAATGACTTGTGATAAACGAACAAATAATAAAAATGGGTTTATCACCAGCATAAACATCAGATAATAAGTATTTCCTGCAGCTACTGGGGGAATTTAACTTAATATTTCAATCTAAACAAATTCACCATTTTTTCTGACCAACGGATGCTGTTTCGTCTCAGAATATATTATAAGCATAGAGCCTGAACACTTTAATCATTAGCTAACACTCCCTACAGTTTAGGCAGTCCTTTGCAATAGGCATATTGAGATAACAATAGGTTTGTGATATATGGTGCAGTCCTAAATGACGTTATTTAATATTTACACATCAAATAGGCATGGCAAACGTACTCTGCTGTGTACCATCACTCTGTTCTCCTTCTCTCTCAGTGGAGTAGCAAAAAAGTAGTTTGTATGCATCTATGTGGAACTCAGCAAAAGTAAAATTGTTTGTTAGATTTACTCTGTCCTAATGTGGGCAAAGGTAACCACAGTAAAAGTATTGTTTGTGAGATCAGTGGATTTTTGGTTCATCTGTGAACGTCACAACTCTACCTGGTACTTTTAGAAAGGTGGGCAGGTTCCAGGTCCTGCTGGAAAATGAAGTCAGCATCTCCGCGAAGCTCGTTAAGAGAGGGAAGCAGCATTGGCCGGAACTGGGGATATTCAGCGGTGGTGGTTTTGGATTTGATCAAACAGTGAACCAACACCAGCAGATAACACGATTCCCCAAGTCATCACTGACTGTGGAAATTTCCCTCTGGACTTCAAGCACCTTGATTTAGTCTCTAATCTTCCTCCAAACTCTGATACTGTGGTTTACGAATAAAATGTCCAATGTTTTTTATTCTAAAAAAAATCCAGTCCTGTTTCTTTGTAGCCCAGGTAAGCTTCGGACATTGTCTCATGTCCAAGAGTGGCTTCCCAAAATCAATGCAACGTGATTCTCCAAACTCTTGATTGTGCACCTTTTCCTATCACCCTTTTCCCTCCATTGAATTTGCCATTTATGTGCATGGTTACAGCACTCTGTGAACAGGCAGCTTCTTTAGCCCGGATAGATAAATTAACATTTCTATGATAATCGAATTTATTGAGCTGCACCTGTATTCATTATCTGGTCTAATTGACCATGAAGTTGGCGTAATACAAATATTGCATAACACGAGGTTCCAATGTGAAGAAACGGCATGCCAAGGATAAGGTGTTCCAGACAGTTCAGAAGCAGTGTGTCCTGTGGGACAGGATAACTTAATTTGTTTTGGACTTAAAGCTTTGTAACCCTGCAGACTTCCCATGCACAAACAGCTCTTTAACACTCTGAAGGAAAGCATAATATAGCCCCTTTAAGGTGCCACTATGACTGACGGCAGCAACAGTTGTGTCTCCACTAACACCCTTTTCATTAACACAAATGTTTTTTTTTTCTCTTGTTTATTACAGAGTCGCCTGAAGCTCCTTTTATAACCAACAAAGCAGAAGCGCTGGAGATTGGCAAACGCACAAAGGTGGAGTTTATTTTTATGATAATTGTTGCTTATACCTACAGTATTTTAAGCTGTTACTCATCAAGGGAAGTGCCTGATTCGTGCTGTGCTATCTCGGGACCTATAGGAGAGCCCATGAATGTTGCTACAGTAATGAGTTCTTTGAAGTGATTCTCATAAATTAGTGAAGAGCAGAACCCCTCCTTCCCTACAGCAATTAGAATACTCAGAGGATTGGATGGGCTTTAGAAACGCTTCGGGCATTTCATGGTCTGCTGCGTGGAAAAGTATTTTACTTCTCAAATTCTGTGGAGGCAATAAAAAAAAAAAAGCTAATATGTTTGGCAATTTAAAAAACATGAAGAAACTGTTGGGTTTTCGGAGGAGTTGTATGACTACAGTGGCTCTTAAAAATATTCATACCCCTTGTGATTTTTCACATTTGGTCATATTATAACCGCAGACGTTGATTTATTTTTATTGAAGTGCTTGATTGGGAAGTAAAAGGAAATTAATAATTGACACGGGATTATAATGGCACATTACTGTTTTGGTCTGTCACATCAAATTTCAATCAAATAAAAAGCTCTTAAGTTTAAAGGGTGTAAATACTTTTGCAAGGCTCTCTATGTTTTCTCACTTCTTTGTTGTTGAATTCCATTTTAAATAATTGATTTGCTTGATTTACTGGAAACATTTTGATGTATTCCACAGCTGGGAACATGTATTGCCAATAACGCTAGTCCAGCTGCAAACATCATATGGCTGAAGAACAACAAACCCCTTTTGTCTGATGGAAACCGTGCGTATTCCTCACCCTGTTGCATGGCTAGAAATGATAGCAAAATGTGATATCTATAAATATTTCATGATGTCGCCATATATTTCGGACGTTTGGTTCTCTGCTGTCAGGCTGTGTGTACGGTGTTTTGATTGGGGCTGTTTTTCTCCTTCTTTTTTTTTTTTTTTTTTTTTTTTTTTGGTTTGTGTCCAGGGATTTTGATCAACGACACTGTGGTCAAACAGCCTGGGACTGGACTGTTGAACGTGTTGTCCACGCTGCATTATTCCGCGGAGAAGGAAGACACAGGCGCCCAGTTCAGCTGCAAGGCTGAGCACCCACGAGCCAGTAACCTTGTGTCCCCCCCTGAGACCTTCACCATCACCTGTAAGTCACGCTGGAGACACTGAGTGTTGATTGGACATAAAATGTTGTAGTCACAACCAAATGCTACAGAAAATCAATAACCCACACTGAGGACGGTTGATTTTATTTGTTATGCGCAGGATACCCTGAGAATGACTGCATATGTAATGCGAAGTCGGGCGAGATGTCAATGAAGGCTTTTTTTTTCACAGATTTGGTGTAAGATTCACAGCAATTCCTTTAATGAAGTGCCGCAGAAATAGCACATTTCTGCGATGGAAAACAAACCTTGGCTCTTTAGCTGAATTAATTAAAAAAAAAATGGTTGCACTCGTGCCTTTCTGTACATTACGTTGCAATGAGTCAGTCAACCTTAACTGGTAGAGCATTTGTCACTGAAAGGAGCTTAACAGAGCATTTTAAAGACAGACAAACTCTTTAAAAAATACAAACTTCCAAACTTCTATTAAGAAAAAAATATTAATTATTAAATTTAAATAATTCTAGAGGCTGGAGAAATAAGGAAACTATATGATGAAAGGAGGAAAGACAATATAAATATAAATAAAAAATGTCAAGTACAGTACAGTCAAAAATATAAGTAACGCTAAATATATTAACTAAAATATAGAAAATATAAATAATCGAACTTCTTCCGTTTATCTTTAAATACAACAAGATTGGTTACGGGCTATGAGGAATGTTTCATGCTTTTGCTCAGTGTTCCCTGTGTTAAGCTGAACCAACTGTATATACTATATTGATTTCTATTAATTTACAATGAAAACATTGTATTACTTGCTTTTTTTTATCAAGCCTATACTAGAATCAGTTTTAACTGGAATTTCAGAGGCACATTTTTGGGTGTGTGTCTCTGTCTCTGAAATGGTCCCATACTCTTTGTACATCTAGAGACTGACATTTCTGCCCATCGTTCTTTGCAAAATTGACTCAGACTTAACCAGAATGGATGGAAATCATCTTTAAAAAGTCCTTTTCATGTGCTGCCACATATGCTGAATTTGATTTAGGTCTAAACCAGGGGTCTGCGACCTTTACAATCCAAAGAGCTGTTTTGTCACTCACGCCTTATAAAAGCAAAATTGATCTAGAACTGCAAAACCTAAATATTTCTTTAAAAAGACTGCTTAACCTTTTTAAATATCTGCTATATATAAATTTTCTTGTCTTATGGTTAAAAGAATTGCATTCTTTGTTTGATTTTCAGGTTTTAGACTATGTAGAACATTAAAATAAACCTTGCAGAGTTAACATGGAAAGTCATGGAAAGTCTATGCAGATATTGCAAGAAAACATGGAATATCTGTTGAGACTTTTTAATGTTTAACAGCACGGCTGATTTCAGTTCCATTCTTGGCCAAACTCAAGAGTCACTGTGGAAAGGCAGGTTGCAGACCACTGACCTACTTTGACTGGGCTTTTTTACAACAAATAGGGCGTGATCTAGACCATTGTGCTCTAACTCTGGCTGCATGTTTTAAGGGGTCATAGTTCTGCTAGAAGGTGAACTTCTGACCCTATTTAAAAAAAAAATTCTTCAGGATTATCATATATTTAGCCCCATTCATCTTCCTATAAACTGAAAAATCCCTCTTCTTCCTGCTGAAGAAAAGACGTCATACTGCTGCCACCACCATGTTTCACCAGGGGATGGTGCGTTCAGGGGCGTGCAGTGTTAGGTTTTCATCACACATAGTGTTTCACTTAAAGCTCCATGAATTCAGTTTTGGTCTCACTGCCTTTCAACAGTGCTTTTCCTCTTGCTACTCTTCCCCAAAGACCAGATTTGTGGAGTGGGTGACTTATCATTGTCCTATCAACACATTCTTACACCTGAGTTGTAGATCTCTGCAACTGCTCTGTAGTTACAATCAGCCTCTTGGATGCTTTTCTGATTGATGTTCTCCATGCCTGGCCTGTCAGTTCAGACAGATTGCACTGTCTGAGAAGATATGAAATGGTTCCATACTCTTTCCATTTTCAGATGATGGACAGCGCTCGGTGACTTGCTCAAGCTAAGAATATTGTTTTATGACCTAACTTTTATTTAAGCTTCTCCGCAACTTTATTCTCAACATGTATGCTGTGTTTGTTGGTCTTCATGATCCTGTTTGCTCACTAATGTTCTCAAACAAAGACCCGACACCTTCACAGAACAGCTATATTTATACTGTAATTAAATTACATTCGATTTGGACTGTATTTACTAATTAGGTGACTTCTAAATGGAATTTGTTGGACCATAAGGGAAATGAGAGTGACGAGGCTGATCTAATATTCATGTATGCAAATGCACGCCACACATTTCAGAATTCTTTTTGCAAAATAAGTTGAAAGCCATCCACGTTTTCGCTCTCCACAGTGATGCACTACTGGTCGGTCTAGCACAAAAAAATCCCAACACAGTATACTGAAGTTTGTGCTTGAAAAATTCAGGGGCTACAGGGGGCCTTGCTTTTCTGAAACTTTCCTGTTTCCATATGACATGTGAAGGTACTACAAAAAGTTTAACTTTTGTTTTACCATCAAAGATTTTACTTATTTAGCCCCTAATCTCTTGATTGTCTGTCAGCTTTAAGTTCTCATGTAGAGATTTTAGAAAGCAGAGAAAAACAAAAGAAAGAAGGCATGGATCGAAGGTCACACCATTCACATTTGGTCAGAAAAAGTTCGGGAGGCTTTTCCGTGTTAATTTGCTGCTGTGGACCTTCTGTAAGTGCTGCTTACCCTCAAGGGTAGCCCGGCTCACCAGATGTCGCCCTCTTCAAGCTTCTAGCATCTGTCTCCCTCTCACCTTTTGCTTGTTACCATTTCCAAATTTCCTTCTCTAAGGAAAACAACAACCTCTGTGTTGCACCAGATGAAAATGTCAAGTTTGATTTGGATTGGGCAGATTATTAATTGTAACGCTCGAGGAGATCATTAATCCCTATAAACAAATATCTGAAAATGAAAATTAATTTTTGATGATGTTTTCGTCCTAATTGCTGTTTTAAAATTGACTCCAGACTTTTGGTGACATCCATGCAGACATGGGTCGGTTTAAGACTCTCACAGTAGGATAACCTTGAGTAAACATATAAATATGGCAGTTCCACTGTATTTCTATCAAATATATATATTATGATCTAATTGTTTATCTTTGAAACAGAAGGGGCAACATCTAATGCACTATTACTCATTATTACTTTTATAATCAAGTTTTCCAATGTATTAATTTACTTCGATTTTAATTAGATTTTTAATTGATATGAATCTTACACCAAATATGAATTTAACGATTGTTACATTTGTTAGTACTATTAATGCTTATATTTCAGATTATTACACCTACCTTATTGTCATGCTCCTGTTTGACAATTATAACACAATCATAACAAGCTGGTTAATTAGTCAGGCTGCCTGCTCTGGGAGCTTATCAGACATGCATCCGACAGCTTGCTAACTGTGGTTTTAAACGGTGTTACCTTAGCGAGAGTGACGCGTGTCGCTTCTTGAGGGTTTTTTTTCTGCACAGCTTTTTATATTTTTCGCATCTGGAAATGTTTCAAAACAGTTTTTCTTGCATGCAAGGGTAAAGTGCAGCAGCTTCTTCCAGCCAGCTGACCGGCAGTGAGAAGTAACAACTGCTGCTAACACTCAATAATTCAATTTATGAACAATCTATCCACTGATTGTTATTTAAACAAGATAAACACAAACTAACCAGATGTAAAGGCTTAAACATAAACATAGAGAACAATAATTAACGTACCAGCCACTAACGAAAGAGGCAGTTTGAGCTGACTGAGCAATGTATAAATTAACAGCACCAGAACTAATTAAGAACCTAATGATGTTCAAGAATGAAGTGTTAGTTTTTCTCAGACGCCTAACTGAATAGATTGTGTGTCCCAGTACTAAGTTCTAATCCCTAAATGTGGGGAAAAGAGGCTCTCCAACATTCGGAACCTTTAGAAATCATCCAACTTCATGAGCACCAGCACAGCCACGTCACAACTAAACAACACTTACTTGCTTCGAAATGGAGCCAAATGAACCGGCAGGTGCGCAGTTGTGACCCACTGTCACTCAGCTTGGCTGACAGAGACATCTTGGTACAAATTGCTATCGGCTAGCATGAAAGGTAGGCCTGAATTGCTACCTATAGGACAATTTATGTCTACCTGTGAAGGCAGCTGTTTCTTCTTGCACGTGTGTCAAAGCAGCCGAGTGGTTCCGATATTTGGATCGTGCTGGGACCGTGTTCTCAGTGAGAAAACAGAGAAGCTACCCTGGATAAACTTGGGGTTAAGCAGTAGGTGTCCCCACAGTGTGTTTGGAGGAAAATAAAACTGTCTTGCAGGAGCTTACACAGAATAGATAAAATAACATACAATGCAAACAAACCAAGAAAAGGATGATAAGTCCTCTCTCTGACCCAGTTGGGCAAACCTTATTGATGGATTCTCAGGTTAGGTTATCTGGTGACAGCTTTTCACATAAACAGGCAATAACAAATGAGCAAGGTTATAAAAACAGTCACCGCCTCCAAAAAAATAAAAAAATAAAAAATCATCTCTGAAAGGCAGTTTGTTTTCATGAAATCTACAATCCGGCAAAGCCATTCGAATTGGGGGAAAAGAAATGTCAGGTATGCGTGTGTGTGTAATACATTTTAAAACCGGTAATCAGTCCCTGCCAACGGAAATGCAAACAATCATATAGAGTTAAGAAAAGGGGTCATGAAAATACAGAGTTAAAAATATAGGCTGGTAGCTTATTATTTCTTTTATAGGCTGTTTCTTAGCCCAGATGCCTGCTACCTGTGCAAGTTAAGTTATTAGCTGATGTACTGGATCATTTATAGTGCACTCGTCTCTCTATTCAGTAGATAATGAGCTGCATAAAAACAGCCTCTGACCCGTCAGAGAATCGACAAACACTGTCTGCAGCTGTTGCTGGTTGAAGCATTTCTTTTTTTTTTTTCATTATTTTGCTTCAAGTCAAAGCAGCTGATCGTAAAAGCTAAAAACATTTTTTTTTAAAAAAACATGCTGGGCTCTGAAAGGTTGTTTTTGAGATTTCTGTTGTAGGCAACAAATATTGAAGTTCCCTGCTCACTTCAGTCCAAAGTGAAGTTTGTTAGCGTCGGAGCCATTTTTTAGAAGAAACTCTTGAAAGAGTTTGCTTCAGGTGGAGCAGAAACACTGAGCTTTGAAAGGATTGTTTGCTTGAGTGCCTCCGATGAAGACGGCAATTCAGCCGATTCCTCCGCTGCATTTTAAGCGTGGTCATAACCAACGGCGACATGTAAAGTGGGGCGTCCGACTCAGTGTGGGAAACCTGACGCTGTCTGACACGTGTCCCTTTGCTTTTCTGCGCAGACTCCACAGAGAACATTGTCCTGCAGGTCCTCCCCACAGGGTCGCCCGTAGAGGGAAACGACGTAACTCTGAAGTGTGTGGCAGATGGAAACCCTCCTCCTGCCAGCTTTAATTTTGACCTTAAGGTACCCAAACATACATAAAGGCCTTCCTCTGTATGCTTTTTAGAGAAGTTCAATGAAATGTGTACAGTGCCGTGAAAAAGTAATTTCACTTTTGCAGACCTTCCTCTGTCTTGTTTTGTCTTGTTTTTGTCACCCTTACATGTTTCAGATCATCAAGCATTTTTCTAAGACACAAAAATAACCTGAGTTTATTCAAAACAAACTTTTCAAATGTTGATTTATTTTATCAAGGAATGAAAGTGATGCAAACCAACCAGGTCCCATGTGGAAAAAGTAACTGGGCCCTAAACAAAACAACGGGTCGTACCAGCCTTTGAGGCAACAACTGCCATCAGCTGTTTGAGATAGTTGGAAATTATATAAATGTGGAGAAATTTCATTCACTCTTCTTGACAGAACTTTTTAATACTTAGCCACATTTCAGGGTTTTCGAGCAAACCAGTCCAGACCGTAGCAGTCCAGAGTGATTACTCTTTCGATTAGGGCAAGGTTGGTTTGGATGGTTTATTTCCCTTTATAAATTAAATGAGCATTTGAAAACTGAGTTTCACTCGGGTTATCTTTATCTGTTGTGTCTTTTTGATGATATGAAACATTTAGATTGGTTCAAAAGGTAAAAACAGAAAGCGACTGTTAGGGAGCAAGTACGTTTTTACAACACCGCAAACTAACTGAGACGCCTGTGCCTGCCTGGTTATCCGCTTTTTGCAGGGAGATGTGGTGAAGGTGGAAAATGCAAACACTTACACCATCATAAACGCCTCGCGCAACAACAGCGGGGAATACAAATGCTCTCTAATTGATGACCCCTCGATGGAAGCAACCAAGAACATCACAGTCAGCTGTAAGCATGTTTTGTTTTTCACTTCCTTTAAAAAAAAAAAAGCGACTGCAGTTTGGTCACACGCCTGCATCATTATCACTGTAATTTCCTTCTCTGGCTGCAGACTTTGTTGTTACAATGAGATCGGAAGGTGTTTGTTTGAGAAAAGAGAAGCCCTAATATCTCTCTTTGCCAGATCGTCCTCTTGTGATTTGCAGAGACGAGTGTTGTGTGTCAGCCGCACAGCTTCTAATAGGCTCTGTCTGAGCCAAGTGCAAAGTTGGGCGGTTACGTAACAGCAGAAAGGTTTCAGCCCTTAACTAACCTCTGAACTGTCTTTTCCATCTCCTGTCTGCTTTAGTCCTAGACGTCAAATTAAACCTAAATAACACGGTCATCAGACGCGCAGGCGAGTCTTTGAATCTAAGTCTCGACATTGATTCCTCTGCAAAACCAACGGTCTCCTGGACAAAGGTAAAAGCAATCTACTTTAGAGCGAAGCTTAAATCGATTATGAAATGTTTGTGCTTGTTATTGAAAGTGGCAATTTTTTTATTTGTTTGATGCAGGGAGGTGTTAAAATGAACAAAGAGCCCAAGAACACCAAGCTTGCCTACTCAGACGCCGGTTTGTATGAATTAGTCGTGACGATGGGCACCCTCCGCAGAGCGGCATCTTTTCATCTGATTGTCGAAGGTGAGGTTTAAGGAGCCGCTTTGTTGCTCAGAGTTGGCAGAGGAGCTTTCTACTTCCCTCGTGTGCAAACAGAAACAAACTGAGCTCCAGCCAACTGCCTGTTTGAACAGCTCACCACTAAAGAATGAAGTAAAAGAATTTTGAGCATCTCTGAGGCTGAAGAATTAATTAAATTGTGATTGAATCGATTCAAAAACCAAAGCAAACAAAACTGTCAGGTAATCCTCAAAAATCCAAATATCTATTTACTTCCATAACTAGTTTTTGCATTTATTTTCTGCAGAGGTAAAACATCCTAAACACGTGTTTCTTCCTCTGGAATAGCCACGTTGTTATGCAATTTCTTAGCAGCTTAGATCCGCTAAGAAATTGCAAAGTTTTATGCCCCTGGAGCTTTTTCACATTTTGTCACGTTGCAACCTCAAATTTCAATATAGTTTATTGGGATTTTAAGTACTGGTTGCAACAATAAGCATGAGCATGATTGGGAAGTATAAGATGATACATGCACTACTTTTAGACTTTTAACTCAGCAACTTTTAAAAAAAAAGTAAAAAAAAAATCTGCCTTTGTATTCAGCTTTACTCTAATGCCCATATATTTAAATCAGTGTAACCAGTTGTATTCAGAAGTTCATAAAGTGCTTGGTTTCTATTCCTAAAAACAAGAAACACGGGAGGATCTAGCATTCAATGAACCTGGTGTGGTGGCAAACATGGGTTCTTCTCAAAACTACTATTCCTTCAAATTTTGCCAATGAATGAAATGCAACTGTGACAAATCATTTTCTGCTTCAGGCGTGTCTGAAGTGTTCCGTGCCTTTGCAGGTGCTCCGGTTATCAGAAACCTGCTTAAACTGCATGACAAAGACGGCCAGCGTAAAGTCTTAATTTGTGAGGCCGAAGGTTCTCCAAAGCCAGCTGTTTCCTGGAACATCAATGGCACTTTGGTATGCACACTCACACACACACACACACACACACACACACACACACACACACTTACGGAAAGCTTATCCTCATCAGGATTGCATGAAATTCAGGGCTGCATCATTTTTGCCATTATTTTAGGTCATATGTCTAATATGTTCTATAAGCGTACATACATTTAGACTCAGTGATTACGTATTCTTCTGCCGTTCACATTTGTTGGCCTTAAAATGAATTGATGTTTTATTGCATTTGGATTATCCCATGAATAAAATTTTACAGGAATCCAGCCTTTTCTTTGATGATATTCATTCAGCAGGAGGAAATAAATACAATGTTAAAAAGATTAAATAGTTTGCTAAGAAACAATGAATGAATACCGTATGGGTATTCTGTCCTACACATCATTGCCACTGTTAGGCAAGGTGGAGGATCTGTGATGCTGTGGGCCTGGGTCGTCTTCCAAAGGTGCTGAGAAACATGCTAGAGTGCACGGTTTCTACTCTTCTAAATCCTAGGACTATGCTACATAAAAATGTGGTGATCTGTGACAGAAAACCTGAAAATGGGTCGTCACTGGCTCTTTCAAGAGTCACAATATGATGTTATATCAATTTGTTTGAATAGTGATATGATATTTTCTGACATAACAAAGTCTGTTACGATTTCTGATCGATTGGATTGTTATGATGCGGTATTATCTGCCCATCTAACACTATTATTTACATTTATATCAACTAACATAAAAACAAAAACAAATATGATTTGACTATTTTATTTCTAAGCTCGTGCAGGTATCAGGCATTTATATCAAAAACAGTATTTTTCTAATTTTAAAACAATAGATCACCAGCTCACTATAGCCCCATGCCTGAATTTCAAAATAAAGCTGTTAATTAAAAATGACGATATGGATCGACATTTTCATTTGGCATCGGTAATCATTTAATCAATCAATAACAATCAGCAAACGTTTGGCCAAATCAACATATAAATGGTTCGCTGGGCACAAAAATCAAGCTGCCAGTCACCAGAAGGAAAAACCACAGAAAACATGTGGGGTAAGCCGATGAGAAAAGCATTAAAAAGTTCTCTGGATGAACTAAAGAGGAAACACATAACCATTTTGGCCAGGTTTCGCCCGAGTGATTTTATTGAAAACAATTATTCTTAACTGTAGCCTCTTTTTCCAACTGAATAAATATGCTCAAACTAAAGACTGAATTATCAAAGATTCATTTTCACATTAAGATTATGCTATTGCAATAAAAGCATTGCAATGAGGAAAAAGGAGTACTGAGTAGCATGGACGGTATAATATAAAAATCCAATGTAAATCAGTGCGGTGCCTGCTAGTTTATCATTAGTTCATTCTTTGTTGTAAAACTTAAAACGTACACCAATTAGTGTTATCTTCCAGGCTTCAAAACACTCCATGATATTTCCCATACACTCTACTGTATGATTTCCTAAATGGACAGATGCCATTAGTTAATTCAATTTATTGTAGGGCTGAATGCAAAGTGGCAGCGGAAGCTTCCCTTTTTGAGTTGAGTGCTGCTTGGTGTAGATTGTCCCTGCAAAGTCTGAAGTTGCAATCCACAGACGAGACGTATAACAGACCACACATGTGAGAACGGGGGCAGCAGATGGGCTTTACAGCTGCAGGAAGCACTCACTGAACAGCTTCTTTTTCTTTTACAACAGACTATGTATTTTTTAAGCAAAAAAAGTGTTTGCAGTTGCATGTATAGCATTTAATCGGATCCGTTGGAATGTGTAAAGTCCTGCTTTATTCCCGCAGAATGTTGTGGCAATAAAAACCTATCTTTTTCAAGCAGGCAGGGATGTCCTCTCTGGTCCACGGGAGGCAAACTAACCCCTCTCTCAAGAAAGGGACTCGTCGTTGTGTTTTTTTTTTTAGTGCCCACCATTTTTTTTCTTCTTCTTCATGGTTGGGCAGCGAGAGGGAAGCAAGAGGTTTTACTCAGTTCAGTGAATGTCACATTATCCCTAACAACATTCCTCAGATACGACGTTAGGCCATATTTGAGAAACAGACCTTCAGCGAGAAGGAACAACCGAAGTCATGTTCATCTCCTCCACATTTAAACTGAGCTCTAGTTGAGGAGAAACAGCGCCCAGTCTTAGCTGATAACGCACCAGTTCACGCTGATGACCTGCCGTACAAAAGAGCACCGGGGTGATAAGATATAACAGTAATCAGGTCATACAGCAACTGGGTTTAATGACTTAAAACTGTAGCAACATGTTTCAAAACTGTAACTTAAAAAAAAACTCTAGACTAGAATCCATCCCATGTCAATTTGAAAAAAACTTTTTTGTCCTTTTTAGGTTTTTAATGTCAATATGTATCTTTTTTTCAAGTTATAGAAATGAAATACCAGGTTGCACGAAAGATTTGCACTAGTTTGTTTGCACTATTTTTAATTAGCTACTAATAAACCTGTAAAAGCTGCCTATATGTTATTCTGCTGGGCCTCGTGTTTAAGGTTGTTAACGTAGAAAGACCAATTATATTGTTTTTAACTAACCTGCAAGGGCAGGCATCTTGTTTAACAAAGTAACATCCCATACATTCTTCAAGTTCCCCATGTTTTGATCTTGAGTTTGAAACAAGGTTTTCAAGACATTCAATGTGAAGAAGGCTTTTTTTAGTGTTTCATGTTTCTTTCTGCCATTAAAGCTTTAATATGTTTTTTCTGAATCAATCGTGGTTGTCATAGCAATCCATTCCGATAGAGGTCTTTGATTACAGAAGGCAAAATGTTCGTATCGCTGTAAACATCCAGGTGACCTCTTCCCACCACAGCAGCTACACCAAAGAATCTCAGAGAAGTAAATACAGCTAAGGACCCGAAGCAATTAGAAAAAAGACCGATATCAGCTTTTAGGTCTGCGATCGCGCTTTCTTTTTGAACAAATGATGGATCGGCTGAGGCACGGAGAGGTTTCTAAACGCAGGGATAGCTGCAATCAGTACTCAGCATGTATTGCTGAGTGAGAGAAGACATCATGCCAGTTACATTAAAGCTGAATTACATTGTGTCCCCGAGCTGTAACACGTCTGATCTGGTCTGAACATTCTTCGGCGGTTATTCCAGGTGTTTTGAAAGAACTTTTTCTTTTTTTTTCTTTTTATTTTCCCCGAGGCTTAAACTCTGCATTTTGCAGCAGACCACTATAAATACTTTTTTTTTCCCCCTCCTTTGTTCCTGTGGTCCACCTGCATGCTCGCTGATGGGTGAGTCTCTCAGAGAAGCAGTGTGAAATACAGATGAACCTCAGGCTGTGTGCGGGATTCTTTTCAGCTCTTTTACCAAGCAAAAAAAAAAAACACCTTAACAACCTGAAGCTGTGTGCAATAATTTATAGACTGTAAAGGTTTTGTCTCTTAGAACAGTTAAAGTAATGCCTCTTTTTCCTCAGTGTAACACTTTAAGTCTAAACAATGATAGAATAATGCTGGACTTGGACCCAGGCTCATTAGGCGATTCATAATAAATGCTGCACCCTGTTTTGTTTGGAGAGGGCATGAGAGGGGTGTTGGCAGTTTGTCTTTGTGTCTGGGGTTTTCCTCTGAGATTTGGAAGTCTTTGTGTCCCACAGGCCTTCCTTTGTCATGAAAAGGCTTGTATCTGTAAAGCATTGCCACCTAGTGGCGCCGGTTGATATGTGAATCCTAACCTGTTTGTATTCTCTCTCATTGTTCAGCTTGATGAGAAATCCTTCGACAATGGCACAATAACGCATAAGATCGCAGTGGTGCCCTCTGCCAACCTGAGTGTAACTTGCACAGTGTCCAATTCTTTTGGCATTGACACCAGAGTTATAAATGTGTCTTCTCGTAAGTAAAAAGCGTTTGCATGATCCTTTTATTTCTCACCTCTTTGTATTTTTGCCCCAGAAAAAAAAACTCTGGGAGTATTTCTTTCTAAATGTTTTTATTTTTTATTCACTAACTCTTTATGTCTGCATGTTCATATAACAATTGAAGGTAAATTATTTAATCAAGTAAAAATAAAATTTATATTTTGCTATGAGTGGTCTGGGGTGTTCACCTATTCAGTATTATATACTGTAGCACATGTAACCCTGCTTTAGATCATGAAACCCAGATGGTGAAATTGCATTTATTACCACTAATCAAATTTTGTATAAAATACTTTCAAATACTATACTGTTTATCATAATTAGAGGTGCCCTAATCATAATTTAGTGTTTTTTGATCTTAGATTTTTTGTTCAACTTTGACCTGATGAGCTAGAGGATATAATAACTATTAAAACTATTTTTAAGCTTTCCTGTCGGTAACAGTCGTCAATTATTTAAAAAGGAAGCAGTCTTTTGCTTCTTAACATGATGATTAGTGTGGCTAGCATTACTAAAATTCTCCATGCATATTTCCTAGAGAATGGGGATCCTCACCTTAACACTGAAACCAATTAAAAAATGTCCGCCTTCAGCCAGACAGAAGCTGAAAGCTCAAAAGGATAAAGCAGAGCTATTTTTCTGAACCCCTTTAGCTTTCCTGTTATCTGCCAGCAGTTAGGCTCTCCTTCACCCTGACTAACATATCTCTCTACATTTTGTATTTGTTTACAATTCAAGAATACCGATACAATTTCTGTAGCGTCTAATGTCTATGTGCTTCCTTTGAAATTGTTTTAAAATGGCTCAATGATGCTGAAAATGGCAAACTTAGCAATTAATAACACGTAATTTTCTTTTGGGTTTTCAAAAGGCGAGTCAATCAAGGGTAACATATGCTGATTCCTTTCAACCAATTATTTCTTGGTGCATCTATAACCATAATTGTTACAGAAGACATAAACAATCATAAATTGATAAATGTGGTTTGTGGAGGCTGTTTCGGGCTGCACATCAGCAAAACCTGGATACTTTTATCAGGAGTAATCCTTATTCTCTGTGATTCAGAAACTGAGTCTCTACTAATTTATTTACCGGGAAGATCTAATTTATAAGGAATTTGACTGAAAATTAATAAACTACAAAAAAATGTATTATAATAAATGTAAAGTGGAAGCTTCAGCATATTATCTAGTAATAGTTCAGTTTGTTGGTACACTGTTGTTTGTTGTCTGATTTTGTGTCACACTCTGAACTCTCACCTTCGCTATCACAATCCAAATCATGCATGAATTTATTCTAAACGTGTGCAGTAGTTATACCATCTTGTCCCCCTTTATTGATCACTCATCCCTGTTTGGGAAGGCTTTTCACATCTTCTTCACACCGTGTTGGGATGCTGGATTTGATCTGTTCCCTCTTTGCATGCAACACTAGAGTAGAAGTAGAGTAGAACGTTCTCTGGACGACAAGCCTGGTTTTGGTTTTTTTGTTTTTTTTTCTCTACCCCCTTTTTGGTTGGACGTTAATTTTATTTCATATCTGATTTCAGTATTTGAGGATGTGAGAGTGGATAAACGAGGTAAGTTGAAGCAGTCTTCTACGTCTAGAGTCTAACGTCTAAAGTTGGAATTATGTAGTGCCGACTGAAAGAAGGCTCTTTATCAAATATCTATCCCTGCATCACGTTTGACTGTACAACTAGTGAAGCAGTGTGAGGCTGTGTGATTTTAAATGAAACTGTAAGAGGAATGGAGCTACCAGCATCCTGGCAAGACGTCAACGCTGCTCATATTCCCATTGACTGATAAAATCTAAATGGATACCAGTCATTAGCAGTCCAATCGATGGTTCACAGTCATGCTCAGCGCAGATGTGCCCATTCATCAACGCATTTGAAGCACGTTCTTGTTTTCTTGATTCTCTACATGCATCCGGGATTTATTTTTACCCAAAAAGGTGGGTATCAGCTCAGCGATTTTTCCGGTTTGTCTTACAGATCCATCAGAAGACGATGACCAAACCAAACTGGTTGTTGGAGTTGTTGTCGGTCTCCTCGTCGCAGCTGTGGTTATAGGTGTGGCTTACTGGATGTACATGAAGAAATCCAAGTAAGTAGGCCTCTTAAACCTTTGTTAAATATATTATTATGACAACCTTCATAAAATTTTCTAATTTATAAAGTAATTTTTTACCAGAAGCCCATTAAAACAATGACACTAATTTCCTGAATAGCTTCCACACTTTGAATGATGAGCACATCAGAACAACTTTACATCAACTTTGGGTTTACGTTTTTGAAGCAGACAAAATTACTTTCTAATACAGATCTAATAAAAAGGCATTTATCTCAAAAGCTTAAATATATTAGGCGAAAGAAAGACTTCTAATTACCTTCCCTGCAGTCACTCATTTCTAAATAAATTTGGTGTGGAGAAACAGAGACTGGTCCTGCTTTAAAAAGAAAACAAATTTCTGCAAATTTCTGCAACCCTGAGTAACCTTGAACAACTTTAGACTCAAATATTTTTACATAAGTTCATGCCGAAATAAATAAATGTTTTCTACACTGTTATGATTTTTACATTAAATTTTACAAAAGTAATCCCAGACTTCATGTACGACTAGTTCAGGAAATCATTAAAAAAGATTTACAACATCTAAAGTAATGAAGGAGTCTTTAAAGAGAACACAAGAGAACACAAAGGCCAAGCTCACATTTTCAACAAAAAAAGACAAACTTTTTTGGTAGGTGTGTGTATCTTGTTTGATCTGACTTAAAAATAACAAACCTTTTCAGAAAAAGAACATCAAAAAAACCAGCAGGCCCACCTCTAAAGATTTTGAAGTGGCCTAGTCAAAGTTTACACTTAATTCTGTCTGAGATTCTGTGGCATTACTTCAATCAGATCAATTCTGCAAATAAGATTGGGCTAAGATTCCTCGTCAGCTACGTACTAAACTTATTTTCACTCATGGGAAACACTTGAGTGAATCTGTTGTTGTCATAAGTCTTGCACATCCTGTTAGGTTTAGGAGTATATACCTTTTCACGTCGAGCTAGCTATTGCAGAAGAGATACCGACTCCTCATGACCTATTCAGAACCCCACTTAAAAAAATCAAAACGATCATTCTCAGAAACCCAAGGGTAAAAGGAGTTAAAAAAAAACATGTGTAGCACAAATTGTGGTTCTGAAGGAAATGCTTTAAATTATTCTGAGAAATTGTTTGTTTTACTTCTTGCTCAAAATTAGGTACAAGATTATGAACACTTTAAGTTGGTTGAATAAACAAAATATTAGTTCTTATAGTGTTTTGTCCATCATTGCACATATAAGTAGTTTAGAGGCTGAACAGGTAACCTGCGGTGGGTGTTTTGACCGCCTGATCCTGCCCAAGGCAACATTAAAACCACCTACTCCCACTAGGATTGTCTCAGCTCCTGCCAAATCACATCTGCAGTGCAGCGCATGGTATGGAGTTCATACACCTCCATACCAAGAGCTTTCTTTTTTTTTTTTTCTTTTTTTTTTTGGAAACTTTTACCGCAATGAGGATTACTACAATGTTATACAACAGCATTTTAATCCTTATAGGCAAGGAAGCTGGAAAACGGGCGAGAAGGAGAACGGGTCTTCTGAGGAGGAGAAAAAGTTGGAGGAAAAGGTGGAGGAGAACAGCCAGAAAGCCGACGTCTAGACAAAACCGTTCCTGAAAGGGTGAAGTGAAAGGTAGAGACCTGTGCAATTTTTTTTTCATGTCCTGATATGAAGCAGGACAAAAATCATCCTTTTCTAACTAACCTTGTTCACGTTTTCTTTCCAGTGAGGACGCAGAACCTTTGCACATTTCTCTTCACCTCTGTACTTGGACACATTAAACAACGTACAATGGGATGACGACAGCTTGGATTTTGGTTTCAGGGACGCTTTTACAAAAAGCATATCCAGACATTCCTCACCCTCCACCAAAAAAAAAAAAAGAAAAAGAATGGATACTGTATGTGACGCATAAGTTGTCTGCACTACTGATACATGTGTACACTCGTCTACCATTAGGATTCATGTTTCTTAGAATGAAATTTTGGAAAGTGAGAACACGCAGACCTTTCTTCGGTTTCTTAGTTTGATGCGATTTTGAGTTACTCGTAGACCTGTCGCCTTTGCTGTAAGGAAACAAAGGTCTGCGTTAGTCTGTGTTTGTGTCTCTGGCTCTTGAGGAAGTTGCAGGAACCAAGAGATGATTCCATTGCTTCTTTAGTTTCATGCCATCTCAGGCCAACCACCTCTGCCTTCAGTGTCAGAACGTAGTAGTAGTAGTAAATCTGTTTGTTTGTGCATTTATTTCACTTTGTACATTTATTGGATGAAAAAGCTGATGATCAGATTTCTGGAAGGGCTAAGTGTGCAGTGCCTTGAGAAAGTATCCAGACCCCTTTGAACTTTCCCACATTTTGTCAAGTTGTCATGACTGCGGAGTAAAATGAAAACACATGGTTTCTGGGTTTTTTCCCTAACAAAAAACAATTCAGAGAATCGAATCATCCTCATCGCTCTTAAGCCATTTTAGATCAAGACTTTGCGATCACAGCCTTTTTGGAGAATGTCCGTACCAGCTTTGCGCATCTAGACCCTGAAATGTTTGCCGTTTCTTCTCTGTAAAATACCTTCAGCTCCGTCAGAATGGATGAATGAGCAGCAATATTCACGTCTTTCCACAATTGTCTGTGTGATTTAGGGGTGGACGTTGACAAGGCCGCTCTAACAGACAGACGCGCTTGATCTAAACCATTTCATTGCAGCTCTCGCCGTCTATTTAGGGTTGTCTTACTACCTAAAGGTGCCCTACATTAAGCATCATCTACCTCCCATCCAACTGACCAGTGTCGGTGTCCTTTCTGGAGAAAAGCATGATACTGCCACCACCATGTTTCGCCAGATGGATAGTGTTTTCAGGGTGACGCTCGTGGCTCTTTTAGAATTACAAGCAGCGTTTTCCTGCATGCGACAAAGTTTAAGATTATTGTCAGAGGAGAACCTATGACTGCCATGTTCCCCGCATGGCTTGTGGCAAACGTTACAGAGGACTTCCTCTGGCTTTGTTTCAACACTGGCTCCCTTCTTAACACTCTTTCATTAAGGCCACGTCTGTGGAGTGCATGGCTAATAGTTGTTCACCGATTCTTCCACGTGAGCTGTGGAGCAGATTTCTAACCAGGGGACTCCTGGAGGCAAGTACTTGCACTTGATTTCATCTAGGGGTATCAGATTAGACTCGGACTACGTTGTTGATCCCGTTGGGATGACTCCTTCAGAGAAATTGAATGATGAGATTAAAAAATGAACGCCGCGCTTTTTCCTATTTGCAAGCAACTTTCAAAACCAGCCAAACCTTTTTTTCTTCTTCTTTTTTTTTTTTTGGTTTATGATATCATGGTGGTAACCTGAATACACCGAAAAGGTTTGAGGCTTTCGGATACTTTCACAAGGCACCGTATGTTCTTACTGTCGGCATTAAGTAAAAATGGCTAAAATTATTTTCATGTTAAGCAGGAACTAGGTTATCTGTTACAAAGCTTTGCATTGTTAATAAACATGTGTTTGTTTTTATTTGTGTGTTACCCAGGAGATTTGATCATTGTTGCCTTTTGCTTTTCTTACTGCTTATGAACTGTGCATCCAGCGTAACCACGGCACAACACAAGAAGGTAGATTACTCGGAGAATGTACAGCACCACTCAGCTCCTGGCTTTAGTTCGGCTACACACGTTTGGACTTAATGTCTCTGGTCATGCATCTCTCTTGAAAATGTCTTTCAGCTTGCAGTTATGAGAAGACATGTTAGTTTGTGAAAACCTTGAGCCACATATTATCCGTTTGTGCTCGATCAGTGTTGAGGAATGATTGTAGCCATGGCATCACTTTGTGAATGAGAGTCGACAGAATGCGTGTCTCAAAGTAGCCTTTATGATACGTTTGCCTTCTTTTCGAAATCTACCTGTAACTACTTAAGTTTGTGATGTGCACTAGGGTTCATGTTTCATGTTTCAAATTTGTGTAGAATAATATGAGATACGCGCAGCTGTACATGTCACGACCTTTGGTCCATTTAAGAGCATTAGTAAAACTGAAAAAAAAAAAAAAGTGTTTTAACATCGGGATGTAATTGTGAAGTGTGTGAATTTAATTTTCTTGATGCTATTTATATTGTACGCAATTAAAGACCCTGGTAGGCATATTAAATTACCGTCACATATCTTTGATTTAAACTGTCGCTCAATTGCTTGCTGACTTTACAACAAAAAAAAAAATAAGAGAGAGATTAACTCATCCGTAGTTTGCTCAGAGTCTGGTTGAATTATATATCGAGCATGTAATAATCTCAGATCTCCCAGCTGCTTTTGCCGCCTACCTTGTGGGGAAAAAATAAAACGTAAAATTGGAAGAATGACCAAAGAAAGTGAACATTGCCATGCAAGTATTGTAAATATCTGATGTTTGTTTTTGTACTTTTGTTTAAAATAAAGTGTACATTTGGAAAAGTTATGGATGCTGAATTGATCAGATTTTTGTGGGGGTTCTCATCTGATCATCTTTTGAAATAAAGAGACAACTATAGCAGAGGTTAGATTTTATTCTTTTATACTTTACAATCTGAGGTGTTGTTTATTTATGGCCCCCTGATTTTTTGGTGTTGCTTTTTTTAAATAATTTCTAATTAGTTCATGTCGGAAAGATATTCGCTCTGGTTCAGTGAAGTAGTAAAGCGACTACTTCACTAATCATAAAAGATGCTCTCTGACACACCATCCCACCTTTAAAAAGGTGCCAATAGGGAAATAAAATTAATATTTTATTTAAAAAAGAGATTTGAGTGGCACAACGGCAAAAGTCTGAGCTCATATTAGCGGCAGGTGGCAGCTATGTAAAAGTGTATATTTTATGTCAATCATGGCATGTTGGACTCCAACATGGACTCCTTGTGATCTAGGTGTCGTGAAAAAGCCGCCGTCATCATGTGATCTGAAAAACTGAAAGCAACAGACGATCAGATGTTAATACTAAATGCGGCAGATTGATCCAGTGAAACGAGAAGAAAAGGCTCCAACTTTAGGCCCATAATAAACAACGGATACTGCGGAGTCTAACTCTTATATGAGCTGCTGGTGAATTTGAATCAGATTTAATGCCTGATAAAATTATTTAATCTTAAAAAGGGTCTCTCTTATAATCACCTAATTCATTGCATACAAAAGATAAAATCAATGACCTTGTCAGAGATTTAGCAAAAAAATCCGTCAGTGTGCATTTACTGGAGAGTTAATTCCTACAGTTTTTTTTTTCCCCGCCATTTTTTTAATCGCGCATTTGTTCAAAGGTATGTCCAACAACAGTCCTTTTCTGCAAATTAAAAAAGTTAAGTAAAGTCTGGGCCTTTTATTTCTATTATGCTGGCAAATTGGTAGTTTCTCAATATGGCCGTTAAACTAACAATTATTATCGTTTTCCTAGACTATGGAAGAAAAGTGTATGACAGGTTGATCAAGTGAGCATTGAGCCCACAACGAGAGTTTAGGCGTGGGGCCTAGAATGCTGCTACACTGCTGCATACAGCAGAAAATGTTGGATTGTAGTACTGTCAACATCAAAGTAAAAAAATGCTCCACTTAAAAAACCAAAGTTACACAAAAATAATTAGCCAAACCAGAATCATTCATCCACTGTCTGTATTCGCTGTGTGTGTCTTTTCAATTCCACTGTATCAGTTTGATGACTGTCACATCTAAAACACATTTTTTAAATATTGAACCCTAAAGTGTGTCTTACAAACATGTGCAGTCATGGTCCCATTTAAAATGTTTGCTCCACCAAATTGTGACTTTAGTCTTGTGTTTACCTTCGTCACTTATCGTAAAAAGATCTAATATCTCTCCAGAAATCTGAGGATAGATTAAATCTGACTAAATCTAAAAAATTAGCATTTATGGAAGAGTTTCTGAATTGGTTTTCTTTCCTCTTCCATTATTTCGCTGATAACCTTTTAAAATGTTGGGTGGTCTATACATAAATCAGTTCCTAAACTTGAAGTAGCTCCAATTTCTGTAGTTGCAGCAGCTGTAACAAAAACCGTCTGTTAAACAAACTTTTAGCATCAGTATGAATCCACTGATATTGCACAGCATAAACTATGATATGATTTGATTGAATCTGAATTTGTAAAGTGCCTTGAAATGACGTGTTGGGAATTGGCGCAATATAAATAAAATTGAATTCAACTGAATTAGAGTGACTAAACTAACACTTTTACATCTCTTACCTTTTTTTTGCAGCTGATCCATAGATGTGTTTATGTGACTGTATTCGCTATTTATGGTGTCACTTTTACTATAGCTGTATCTGAATTACTTCTTTGGGTAAAATTTGAAATGCATTGCTACAAACTAAAATAGTTCAGACACAGATTTAAAACTCCTTTAATGTTTATCCAGGTGTCAAAGATTTTTGAAAACTATACTTGGACTCCTTAAATATTGATTTTGGATGAATAAATATTGGTCCTGTTCACGATGCCTGTAATTTAGGCCATCTTGAATCCATAAATCCTTGCTGTGTATGTTTTATGGAACTGCTACAACAAACTTCAAGGACTTTAGAAGCTCATAAGTTTCCCATATGTTCCCCCATGTCCCTGAAGGTTGGTAATTATGCCTTTTAGGGGAAACCAAAACATTTTAAGTGTAAATGACTAATTATTTGTACGTCCCTGCATATTTAAGGGCCATCAGTGGAGGAAGCACAATTAGTTATCTATTTGCTGTATTCTCATAAACAAACTGAGGAAACAAATGTCCTCTCATAGACACAAATGTTTGATTTGACCCAAATACAAGCCTAATACATCCATCCATCCATCCATCCATCCATTTTCTAACACGTCTATCCCTTGTGGGGTCGCGAGGGGTGCTGGTGCCTATCTCCAGCTGTCAATGGGCAAGAGGCGGGGTACACCCTGGACAGGTCGCCAGTTTATCGCAGAAGCATAATACATATATATATATATATAGATATAGATAGATAGATATAGATATATAGATATAGATATATAGATATACAGTACATATCGTGTATATATATATATATATATATATATATATATATATATATATATATATATATATATATATATATATACATATATATATATATATATATATATATATATATATACATATATATATATATATATACATATAGATATAGATATATAGATATAGATATATAGATATACAGTATATATATAGATACATATATATATATATATATATATATATATATATATATATATATATATATATATATATATATATATATATATATATACACACGATATGTACTGTATATCTATATGTATATATGCATGTATATATGCATGTATATAGCTTCATTCAGAACTTAAAAATTCCTACTATAAATGTGAGAAATTCTTAATTAACATCCAATTGTATCAGCTAGAACAAAGTAATACTAATATGATTTTATTAAAAAAAACAAACATTTGAGACATAATGTTCTGTAAAAATACTTTGTCGGCAGTTACCCCATAAATGATATATATACAAAACCTTTGATACTGTCAATCAATATTCATTGATCAATAACAATTATTATCAAGTTTTCAGCTGAACTACATTTTCATGCAGGTTTAAATGCTGTTACATTAGCCTTAAAAAAATGGAAGTTTAAATACGATTCGTGTATTTTCTTAAAGTGACAGCTTTGTTTAACAATTGGATTAATAATAGGAAACTGTAAGAAGAGAAACAGAAGAAACTCAGAGGAGTGGATAGTCACAGCAGTTTCAAATGACACAGGACAAATTAAATAAGCTCTCTATCTTCAACTGTTGGTGAACGTTCCTGCTTTTAGTAGCAAAAACATAGACACATCTGGCAATTTTTAAAAGTAAAATGAATTGTCAGGAAAAAGAAAAAAAATGTTTTGCTCTTTTGCTTTTCTACATTTATTACTTATTTAAAGCAAGATATTATTTGCTTCTCATATATAATAAAATCTGTACATACTGAAAGTCCCACTTAAAAGAAGTTTTAGTGGCCTTTAGGCAGTACCAGCCAATGTTTAAGGTAAAACCATTACTGGCAGCTGACAGTGTACCTAACCTAAAGGTTAACTTTCAGCAGAACGGTACAGCAGCTAAAGTGAGCTTCTGCTGCCATCCTGTGGTAAAGTGGTAAACTTGTTGAGGATGCTGGAATAGGTATCCTTTTTTTCTCACTACAAGAGACGGCTCACTCAAGATTTCAAACAAGTTGGAGCAGCATTGCAACTATATTGAAGAAATTATACACCAATTAAGTTCCTCCTCCTAGTGTCTAGATATTTTACCCACAAACTACTTTATTACCACTTTATAAGAACGTTTTCTCTGCCATAGCATCTGATTTTATTCAAATAATAAACTCATCCCTTTTATCAAGAGTTGGACAAGTTGCTATTGCAACATAATAGGCCCATTTCAAATCTGTGCTGAAACATTTCAATTCCATATTTTTTCAATTTTATTTATATAGCGCAAATTCACAACACACTTCATTTCAAGGCACTTTACAAAGTCAAATTCAATCAAATCATCCAGACAGATTGGTCAAAAGGTTTCCTATCTAAGGAAACCCAGCAGGTTGCATCGAGTCTTGACAAGCAGCATTCACTCCTCCTGAAAGAGCGTAGAGCCACAGGGACAGTCGTCTGTATTGTCCATGGCTTTGCAGCAATCCCTCATACTGAGCATGCATGAAGCAGCAGTGGAGAGGAAAACTCCCCTTTAATAGGAAGGAAAACCTCCAACAGAACCAGGCTCAGTTTGAATGGTCATCTGCTTCAACTGACTGGGGTTTAGAGAAGACAGAGCAGAGAGACACAAGGCCCCGAAGGACACATTGGTCTAGGAATCCTTTCTATGTTATATGGAAATAGCGGATGATCTGCCACCTGGATGGTGTCACAGCAAACATATAATTAGACAAGGTGTACCTACTATGAAGAGAAAAAAAACAGAGAGAACAAAAATTGAAAAGTTGAAATAACAAACAATGCAAATTGGAGAACAGTAGGAGAACTCAGTAGAGTGAGAAAAATAGATCTTGATGTCCTTCACCAGCCTAAGCCTATAGCAGCATAACTACAGAGATAGCTCAGGACAACCCAATCCACTCTAACTATAAGCTTTGTCAAAAAAGAAAGTTTTAAGATTAGTCTTAAAAGTAGACAGGGTGTCTGCCTCACGGACCAAAACTGGGAGTTGGTTCCACAGGAGAGGAGCCTGATAGCTAAAGGATCTGCCTCCCATTCTACTTTTAGAGACTCTAGGAACCACCAGCAGACCTGCAGTCTGAGAGCGAAGTGCTCTGTTAGGAACATACGGGGTAATCAGAGCTCTGATATATGATGGAGCTTGGTTATTAAGGGCTTTATACGTGAGAGTAAGATTTTTAAAGGAGCAAAAAGCTAAATTTCCTTATTTTAGATAGAAAGAACTAAATGCAGTATTTCAGATGGACTATGGTATGACGTCACGCCGCATCTATCTCTGTCGTTCTCCAGTCTCTTGTTTACATAGCTGGGCCAGCCGCCTATGCGTGTACGTGCTTGTCACTCAGGGCTTAGCCCCTCCCTGCCCTAAAACACCACTGTCAGATTGGTGCAGCGTTCTCTTACTAACAGCATTATAAAATTATGAGTTACTTACATCTCCACTAGAAATGTTCCTCAGAAAGGTAATGCTGTTTTGCTGTGGTTTTTATCCTTTACAAATATGCGGATAAGAGGTGACGTGTGAGAAGGGAAGGAGGAGTCAGGTGGCAGCCGAAGTAAAGTTAGAAAGAGGCTTGTCACATATCTTGTTTTGGTCTACAGGCAGTGCTCAAGCACCACCTAGTGGAGATTATTACTCATTTAAAGCCATACTAAGTAATTTTCAAGTGGTACTGCCCCTACAGGACCTTTTGAAAATAAAGCTGTTCGTCTTACCGCGAGAATGACAACAGAGCTGCAAGACCGCCTCCGGGTCAAAGGCATGGAAAGTTGCAAGTGTGGTTTTTCACCCAGAGGCTCTAGGGGGAGGTGACAGACCCCTCAATCGTCTCATAAACACTTGGATTACCATCACAGAAACATATAAGATGATATATTAAGGTAAAAATGTTACTTAGTATACCTTTAAATTCTATGTTCTAACTGTTAAATACCTTCTTACCAACGACCGGTCGCTTTGACCTCATCCATTATGATTTTCATGCTCACCACAATACTGAGACTGCCGCTTGTAAATGTGTTCACTAATATCTGCGTAATATAAACTCTGGAAGATCCACAGTGGTGATACCATTGGACCTCGGTGCAATATTCAACTCTTTTGAACATGATATATTACTGAAGAGACTGGAGAACTGGGTCGGTCATTCTGATGCACTATTACACTGGTTTGACTCTTGAAGGACACAGACCTTTTGTTTCGATATGTAACTTTACATCAGAGTTGACAAAAACCAGACGCTGGGTTCCCCAAGGGTCCAAACTGAATGGTACAAAAGTGGATTTTGTAATTGCTCAAGTTATCCTTGACTAGTGTAAAATGTTACTGATGATCTGAAACATGTATTTATGACCAAAAAAAAGGCATAAACAGGTGAAAACTGCAAGTTCACATCTTTCAGTATTCATGTCATTATGATTGATTGCCTGTGATGCATGCTTTAACACTGTTTTTGTTTTTTGTTATTTATTATACCAAAATAAAACATTACTGAAACACAGCCGATCCATGATCATAACATCGTGTTTTATTTACAAAGAAACAAACCTGATATACTTTATGTCAGTTAAAGCTGAAGCGATTTTATGTGCTCTTACCAAAAGATATGCTTTTAGCTGTTCAAATCCGTTCAAATGTGAATTGGTCTTAACACTATGAAATATAAGAAATGAAACTAAAATGTTTTCAAAATGATCCAGGCAACTCTTCGTGTTTTTTGTTACTGTGACAGATACGTCAGATGACTAGGATATTTTCTTGTTTAAACTGGCATGACGTAACACTTTTTTCCTGAACTTTAAATCGATTTGAACGAAATTTGCTCTAAGTATGTTAGATACAATCATTAATGTGCAATTGAAGCGTTATTACTTAAATTACTTATTTTAAAGGAGAATTGTGCAAGTTTAAAGGGGCATAGTTCAAGTTCCAGGATTTTTGCCCAGACGTTTCCCCCTTCTGGCGACAAGTAGAAATTACGCCAGTGTCGCGTGTGGCACGCGTGTGGGAGAAGAGGAAAAGCATAAGCAGCTACGACTGCACAGGTCTTTTGTTTAGAGGCGTGATGTCTTCTGAGGTAAGAAAGCTATAAATATTGAAGTTAGCTCGTGTTCTCTCGTTAATGTATCAATAACAGTGGAGACTAAAAAAAAGTAGCCAGGTGAACGAGAGTGCATAGCATGTCCCATCCACGCGCACACCCAGAGGATTCGGCCCAAATCATTTTCTCATGAACTAACAAATAGAGCCTATAGAGGCAACTGTGGCAAATAGCGGATAACTAATTTTACACGTCGGGCAATTGTAAGGGCATGTATGGGAAAGAAAAGTAATAATATTTAACTTCCAAACTTGCACAATGCACCTTTAAAAATTAAGTTATATTTTTCCTTTGATATTTTTTCTTTTTTTCCATTGACAGATTAGCGAGAGAACAGGGGCTAACTTCAATATTTATAACTTTCTTACCTCAGAAGACGTTTTGCCTCTAAACAAAAGACCTGTGTAGTTGCAGCTGTTTATGCTTTTCCTCTTCTCTTTTGCACGTGCAACACTGATGTAATTTCCACTGGTCGCCAGAGGGGGCAAACCTAAAACTTTGAAACTTGCATTATGCTCCTTTAAACTGATAAAATTGTACTTTTAGAGACAAAAAAACAAGCTTTTAAAAAAATCTGCTGAATGACAGGTCAAATAAACGCCACATTGTATCATGGTGTAGATAAATCTAAATAAAAAAAACTTCCAGAGCAATAAAATTGTATATCCAATGTCTATCATAGTACTTCTTTATGGAATTAAAACAAAAAAAATTACTTTTATAGACACAATTTAATCTGAAGATAAACATAACATCAAAC
The DNA here is from genome assembly GCA_037039145.1 of Fundulus diaphanus. NCBI lineage: Eukaryota > Metazoa > Chordata > Actinopteri > Cyprinodontiformes > Fundulidae > Fundulus > Fundulus diaphanus. The sequence continues at coordinate 19,560,500 of CM073124.1, forward strand.
ATTGAATACAAATATTTGAAATGCATTAGCATTAATTCACAGTATAAATAAAACTGTTCTGTTTGCCATGGTTGGTTAACAAAGACAACCTGGGAGATCATACTTCTATCATATAGTAAATAGTTAAAGCCCAAAAGCTTGAATTACACCCTTCCTTAAAAAAGTCAAGCCTGGCATTGTATCTGACCTGATCCAAATAGTAAATTCATCTCTCTCATCAGGGGTTTTCTCCCAGGCTTTAAAACAGCAGTTATTAAACTATACATAAAAAAGAGCAATCTGGACAAATCATATCTGCAGAGTTACAGGCCAATCTCCTACCTGCCATTTATCAGTAACATTAATGAAAAAGCTGTGTTTCAACAGTTAAATAGCTTCCTTACAATGACCAACCACTTTGATGTTTCTTCAGTCTGGTTTCCGTGCTCACTACTGAGAATGCCTTCGTCAAAGTGTTAAATGACATCCACATAAATACAGACTGTGGAAGAACCACAGTGCTGGTTCTGGAGGACTCAGCGCAGCATTTGACACAGTTGACCATGACATATTATAAAAGCGACTGGAGAGCAGGATCAGACTCTAGTACAGCACTCAATTAGTTCAATTGAGTGCCTAAAGAACAGGGATTTCTTTGTGTCAATAGGTAACTTCTCATCAGAGACGACAAAAGTCACATGTGGTGTGGTGGGACCCCTCTATTCAATATCTATATGCCCTCGCTAGCTGAGACTTTAACAAGAAACAAGTTTAGTTACCATAACTACGCAGATGATACACAGCTCTACGTTTTTCTGAATTGAGAAAGCTTCCTGGAGAGGAAGCGAAACGTCTTCAACTACGGAAAACAAATCCAGTTGCTTTGTTTTTTTACTTTTTTTGGAATGATCATGACCTGGATGACTGAGAATCTTCACCAGCTCTACATTACGATGTCACGAGGTGACTCTGAACCCATCCATGCACTGAACGAAAACTTAGAACAAATCAGTGAATAGATGTGCCAAAACTTTCTCTAGCTGAACAGAAACTAACTTGAGTTATTATCTTTGGACCTAAATAGGAATGGACTAGAGTCAGCACGTAGCTTCAGTTATTACAACTACAAACTAGTGATCAGGCCCGAAATCTGGATGTAGTGATAAGTTGGTGAAGATTATCAGTCATCCAGGTCATGATCAATCCAAAAAAGGTTAAAAAAAAGTTTGAATTGAGAAAGCTTCCTGGATGGGAAGCAAATCGTCTTCAGCTTGAAAATAGAAGTCTAGTTGTTTTATTTTTTAAACTTTTTTGGATTGGGTGTAGTGATGGACTCAGACCTGAGTCCATGGACACATAATGACAGCTACAAAATCAGCCTTCTATCACCTGAAGAAAATTTCCAGGATTAAAGGACTGACTGTCCTGTTGAGATCTACATAAACTCATCCATGGGTTTATCTTTAGTCGCATTGATTACTGCAATGGTGTCTTCACAGGTCTGCTAAAAAAAAACAATCAGACAGCTGCAGCTGATCCAGAGTGCTGCTGCTTGCATTCTCACTAATACCAGGAAGATAGGGCACATCACCCCAGTCCTAAAGTCCTTACACTGGTTTCCTGTAGCTCAGACTTTAAAATATTCCTGTTAATTTATAAGTCACTGAACGACTTAGCACCAAAATACAATAAAGACCTGTTGTTGCTGTATCAACCCTCCAGATCTTCTGGTTCTGGTATACTCTGCATACCAAGAACCAAAACCAAACATGGAGAAGCAGCATTTAGCTTCTATGCTCCACAAATCTGGAACAAACAGCGGAAACACTGAGTTCCTTTAAATCAAGACTTAAAACCCACCTATTTTGAATGGCTTCCGGCCCAAAATAACAGCAACATTACCCAACATAGTAATGTGTATAGATGTTTTTACTTGATACAATTTAATGTTTGTTACTGGTCTCACAACCAGTGACTGTTTTGATGTGTTTGATGTTTTTATGTTTTCATGATGTAAAGCACTTTGAACTGCCTTGCTGCTGAAATGTGCTATACAAATAAACTTGACTTGACCTAAGAAGATAAATGGAATATGCTAAATTGGTAACACTGTTGCCTTGCAGCAACAAGGTCCTGGGTTCAAATCCCAGCCTGGGGTCTTTCTGCATTTAGTTTTGGCGCAAGTCAGTCTGGTGAGGCTCCATAATCTCCAGCCTAAACCAGACCGGACCAATCACAGTGTGGGACTTTACGATGCGTGACTCAATAGCAGAATTACCCATAATCCAACAGTGCTTTTCTGTAACCATAACAGTCAAAATACATACAGAGATTTTTGTTGCTGGGTGCCTTGGAAAATTAAAAAAGTACTTATGAGTACATTATATATCCTCAGATGTTTTATCGCAATCTATTAGGCGTCTGCCCGCCATGCGGCCATGGAGGCGTTTACCCTCCAGTTTGAGTTGCTTGCTTTGTCATTAACTGTGACTTAAGTCTCTTGACTTTAATTACTTTTGACTTTTGTTACTTCAAGGCTGTACTATTGTAATTCTTTACTACCAGGAAGTCCACAAAATGCAGTTTGAAGCCTTCAGCTGATCCAAAATGCTGCAGCAAGAGTTCTGATGAAAATCAACAAGAGGGATCATATTTCTCCTATTTTAGCTTCCCTTCATTGGGTACCTGTTAAATCAAGAATAGAATTTAAAATTCTCTTTCCCACGTATAAATAGCTGGCTCTTTAATAATCAAGCTCCGTCATAAATCAGAGATCTGCTTACTCCGTATCTTCCTAACAGAGCACTTTGCTTTCAAACTGAAAGTCTACTGGTGGTTCCTAGAGTCTCTAAAAGTAGAATGGGAGGCACATCTTTTAATTATCAGGCTTTATGAATATTAGTTCTTAACATAAGAATCTTTGGGTGTTTTGGCTCTCACAATATCATACAACCTCCCCCAGTCAACCCTGCCAGGGTTGATCAGGTCCTGGCTTGTGTGCCCTAGCCCTCTGCTTGATCCACAGCCTTCTTGATGCCTTTTTGGAAGCTTCAGTGCTGTTATTAGGGGCTTTTCTGATGTAAGATCCCTTCACCCCAACAGTTTTGAGGCCTCTGATGAGTAAGTCACTGACAAAGCCTATGGTACTAATAGTATAGTATTAATTAAACTTAGTCCCTTATTCTTCAACTTAAGTCCCTTATAAAACACTAAAATATTCATATCTCTTGAGTTTCATTTTGTCACATCACAACAAATTTCCATTTTATTCTGATTTTGTGGGATGGACTAACTCTAAGCACTGCATAATTGAGTAGCCACATTTTTTTGCATTCTAATTGTTTTTGCTTGCAAATTGAAAAGGTGTGATGTCTCTTTACAATTTATCCCTTAACTCAATACTTTCACTGGAATTACAGTTGCTAGTCTTTTGGGGTATAATAATAATAATTTAACTTTATTGATCTCACAATGGAGAAATTCACTTCTGCATCTTAACCCATCCCCTTGGGGAGCAGTGGGCTGCCACTGTGTGCGGCGCCTGGGGAGCAATTGGGGGTTAAGGGTCTTGCTCAGGGACCCAGAGTGGCACTCAGTGGGAGTTGAACTCAGAGCCTCTGGGACCGAAGTTCTGTGCTCTAACCACTAGGCCACCACTCCCCCCATGGTCAAAGTGTGTATGTCTCAACTAGAGTTGTATGTTTAGGGTTGTTGTACAGTTGGAAGGTGAACCTTTACTTTGGTCCTAAGTCTTTTGCTGCTCTTCCAGGATTGCCCAACCAGAATTGTCCTATATACATCTCCATCCATCTTTCCATCATGTTTGATCAGCTTCCTGCTTCAGAAAAGCCTCCTCAAAGCATTATGCTGCCACCAATAGAAAATAATAGAATAAAAACCTTATTGATCTTCCAAAAGGGAAATTCATATTGTCACAGCAGCAGCAGATACAACAAGACAGACAAAAAAGGTAACAGTACCGCTGTCCCTGTGCAATAACAGCAATAAAAGCTAACAATGATAACTAAGAACAAACCCCATGTTAATAGTGCAACATCTGTGCTAGGACCTGTGTGTGTACCTGATTTCTTCCAGCCTGATGGCTGGGAGAATAAAAGAGTGCCCGAATCTCTCTGTTCTGAACCTTGGTAGAGTAAGTCTCTGGCTGAAATTGCCGCCCCTCCGCTACATCTCCTCATAGAGGGAGTGTGAGGGCTTTTGTAAGATGCAGTTAATCTTGTCCCTTATCCTCCTCTCCGTCACTGCCTCCAGACTGTCCAGTTTGTGTCCCACCACACTACAAGCCTTCTTCACCAGCCTGTTGATCCTATTCCTCTCTCCCTCATTAATACCTCCACCCCAGCACACCACTGCAAAAAACAACGTTCTGGCCACCATGGCTTGGTAAAAGGTGGCCAACAGTTTGCTGCACACATTGAAGGACCTGAGCCTCCATAGGAAATACATACGGCTCTGCTCCTTCCTGTATACCGCATCCGTGTTGTCTTTCCAGTCCAACTTGTTATTGATGTGGACCCCCAGGAACTTATGGGAGTCCACTATCTCCACCTCCTCCCCCTGGATGGTAATAAGGATTGAGGGACTCCTCCTCCTCCGGAAGTCCATCACCAGCTCTTTGGTTTTTGTGATGTTGAGCTTGAGATGGTTCTCCTCCTACCAGTGGACAAAGTTTCCTTTCCAGTGGACTCCTCCTCATCACCTTCACTGATACAGCCGACAAGAGTGATCAGAGAATTTCTGGAGATTACACTTGCTGGTGTTGTGTTTGTAGTCAGTGGTGTAGATGGTGAAAAGGAATGGTGAACACTGTTCCCTGGGGTGCACCATTGTTTCCTGTCACCACATCAGACAGTGTTGACTGCAGTCTGACATATTGTGGCCTGCTGGATAGGTAGTTTATGATCCAGGCCACCATGTCATGGTCCACCTGCATGGCATGAAGCTTCTCTGCAAGCAGGGAGGACTGGATGGTGTTGAAGAACATCACTCTCACTGAGCTCCCCGATTACTCCAGGTGTGAGGCAGCCCTATGCACCAGCTTTGGCCCAGTTAGGAAAACGCAGAGGATCCATGTAACTTCTCATCTGGGTCCTCAGCTGCTGTGGAACCAGTCTCTCAAATACTTTCATGATATGCGATGTCGGTGCCACTGGCCTACAGTCCTGTAGAGAGTCCTGGGATGCTTCACCTTTAGCACAGCTGGAGAACCCTCCTCATTTCCAGAGAGAGGCGGAGCATGCAGTGGAACACCTCAGCCAGCTATCCTGTACATACCCTGAGCAGTCTGGGGTGGATGTGGTTTAAGCCCATTGCCTTCTTGGCCCTTAGCTCCTTTAGGAGAAGTGAATTGTCGAGAAGTCCAAAGCAGATTTAGGTTCACAAGTTTTGGCATCTCACAGAGCACTGTTTGATCTATAATCTGAAAATGAAAAGAGTATGACACAGCTGCAAGCGCACCATGATATGGCTGTCCACCCAAACTGGCAGGCCTTGTAAAAGGAGCATTAATATTAGCAGCAGCAAAGAGGCCCTTGGTAACTCTAGAGCAGCTGCAGGTATCCACAGCTTAAGGGGAGAATCGCACTAAGTGATACAGTTCGCAAATCTGGCCTTTATGTAAAAGAGGCAAAAATAAACTGATTGTTGAAAGAAAGGCATAAGAAGTCAAATGAGACCAAAATTAAGACATTTTGGCCAAAATTTAAAATACTACCTGTGGCAGAAAATTAACAGTCTATTGTCCTGAATACATCCTAATATGGCACCTGACGTGTGGCAGCCTGTTGCAGCAGTGTCTCATCTCTAACTTGTCTTGTTGTTTTTGGGTAATATCCAGCTCTGTGCTGTGGACTATTGTGTTGATGTGTGTGTGCTAACTGAATCTGCGGGGCTATTTAACATGACAAGGCTCATCTATATAAGGGAAGAGATACTGAAGTATCAAGCCCACACCGGGACACCGCCGACAGACGGAGCTACAGACGCGTGGGAAAAGAGCCGGTGTGAAGACAAGGGAAAGACGGCAGAGGAACCGGTTGAAATACAAAAATCGTGTAATGGATGACGTTGGTGAACCCGATATTCAGGCAGAGTCCCATGAGTTTGGAAGATTTGCAAGATTAAAAACACTTTTCTGTTTAGGATTGCCTTCGACTGTTCTAATTGAACTGTATTACTGAAATATAATTAGCTTACTTTGTATTCCAACTTTTTTTACTTGTTTGCTTTTCATTTTTATTTTCCCATGTTCTATTTTTCCTGCTTGCTTTTATTCTGTTTTATTTTCCTATATTTTAATCATGTAAAGCACTTTGCATTGTCCCTGTACTGAAATGTGCTATATAAATAAATTTGCCTTTGCCTTTGGAAAAGTTTCTTAAGTCAGGTCGCACCAACTTGCCAGATGCTAGTGAAATTGGCTATGGCACTTGTAGTAACTTGGTTTTGGAGAATGAAAGCCAGCCAAGTCATTGTAGTTTCATCATGCTAAAGGAAAGAGTTGCACCTCTGAAAACACAATCTCAGACTTGAGTTTACTGTAGCTGCAAAAATGGACAATGTGTTGAGGTCTGAACTAGATTTTGAACTTTAGAAAGCTGTGTTCTGGCCAGATTGCACTACAGTTGTCAAGTATATAGGAAACAAATCTGCAAGGTTTCGTACTTTTGTTGCAAACAGGGTTAACATCATCGGAGAGCTGTCAGATCCAAGACAGTGGAGAAAAAACCTGTCCAACGCATTATTAAAAACTGGATGGATAGTGGAGACTCATCTTCTTCCAGGAAAAAATGTGGCCAGAAAAAAATCCTGAATGATTGTGATCAGCGATCTTTTAAACATTTGGTGAAATTAAATCAAAGAAAAACAACAGTAGCACTTTGGGCTATGTTTAATAGTGAAAGTAAGAGCATTTCCACACGCACAATGCGAAGGGAACTCAAGGTGTTGGGACTGAACAGTTGTGTAGCCTTGAGAAAACCACTAGTCAGTGAGGCTAACCAGAAAATAGGCTTCAATTTGCTGGGAAGCATAAGGTTTGGACTCAGGAGCAATGGGAGAAGGTCATACGGTCTGATGAGTCCAGATTTACCCTGTTCCAGAGTGATGGGTGCATTAGGGTAAGAAGAGAGACAGGTGAAGTGATGCTCCCATCATGCCTAGTGCCTACTGTACAAGCCTGTGGGGGCAGAGCTATGATCTGGGGTTGCTGCAGTTGGTCAGGTCCAGGTTCAGCAACAGTATGAGCTCAATGAATGAGGTCAGCTGACAACCTGAATATACTGAATGACCAGGTTATTCATCAATGTATTTTTTCTTCCCTGATGGCACGGGCATATTCCAAGAGGACAATCCCAGGATTCATCAGGCTCAAACTGTGGAAGAGTGGTTCAGGGAGCATGAGACAGAATTTTCACACATGGATTGGCCACCAGAGTCTAGACCTTAACCCCATTGAGAATCTTTGGGATGGGCTGGAGAAGGATTTGCGCAGCGGGCAGACTCTACCATCATCAATGCAAGACCTTGGTGAAAAATGAATGCAACACTGGGTGGAAATAAATCTTTTGACATTGCAGAAGCTTATCAAAACAATGCCACAGCGAATGCGTTCCGTAATCAAAGCTAAAGGCGGTCCAACAAAATATTAGAGTTTGTGACCTATTTTTGGTGGTGACTTTTTTTAGCCGGGCAGTGTATATGAACAAGGGTTCTGGTGTCTGTGAGATAAAGCAATGGGTTCTTATGGAACCAGAGCGTAGAACTGCGTGTGAATGCAACAATGACAATGTGTCAAAATCTGAAGAGCCAGAAAAAACAGGCCTGTGTGCATGTGTTGTTATGTTGTTCGGTTTGTGAATCTGTCTCTATAACACTTGTCTGTGTGCGTAAATTATGTGTTGGTAGAATGATTAATGCCACGGTTTCGAAATTGTTCATTTATGTCAGAGGCTGCAGCTTTGACATATATACATTTTCTTACTTCAGGAATCATCGATAAAAGAAGACCGCTTCTCCAGTGTAAAGCACTGGGAGAACCGCAGACAGGGGTCAAAGGAGGGTCAAAGTTACAATGGTGGGACAAGGAAAGCTGGTTCCAAATAACAGTCCCCTCTACAAGTCGTTTCCTATCCTGCAAGACAATATTTTAAAGGTTCAGAGGCAGACTGACTGGACCAGCGACGCCAGACACATTCAACAGGGAGAAGATTCAGACAGAAATGATTCAGAAAAATTAAAAATGGATCTTCAATCCCCCAACAGCATCACCATGGTGGAGCATGGCAGCGCCAGATCAGATTTGTGTGAGAAATACTCAGTTCTGTGCTGAGACAACAAACATTGGATGAGGAAGGTCAGCAGACGTTAATGTGTGACGTTTAGGTGATCATAAATAACCCTCCTCTTACAAAAGCATCTAATGCTCCAGGGGATTTGGAAGCTTTGACAGTGAATCACTTGCTTTTGCTAAAAAATAAATAAATAAACCATCCATACCACCAGGGGGGATATAAATGTTGCTGAGGTACATGGAAATTTGCAAAAGTGTCTTTGGATCGGATATTATATTATATTATATTATATTATATTAGATTAGATTAGATTAGATTAGATTAGATTAGATTAGATTAGATTCAACTTTATTGTCATTACACAGGTACAGGTACAAGGCAACGAAATGCAGTCTAGGTAAGGTAAGAAAAATATAATGCTAATATAATTTTTTTTTTTAGACTGATGGTCAAAATGTGCTCCAATTTGGCTGACCTCACCGATAAGGCTGAAATGTTTAGGAATACATTTTAAGTACCTTTATGTCATTAAAAATACAAGAATTCAAATAAAGGGAAAATGTTACGACAAGAATATTATGAATGAACTCCTGAATGAACTTATGTTTCATGCTTCAAATTGATTTTGAAGGAATCCCCTTCTCTCTTGTTACAAAAGCACAATACATTTTCTTCTTTAAAACATTAGATAAAAATATAGAAACATTTTTTCCAAGGTTTATTAAATCTGAAACTTTGAGAAACATAAACATATGTGTCCAGTCTTATGTCTGTTTTTAGGAAAAAGAAAATAACAACCACTTCAACTTTTCTCAACATTTAAATTTATGTCCTCAAATTGTATTTATTTTTTTAATTAAGAAAAACAATGTTTTCTGAGTGACCCCATTGCACAGACCTCTATTTCCTGTGCTGTGTCAGTTTATAAGGTAAAGTGAATAAACAAGAAATATGCAACTTAATTCACAAACATTTTGACTTTGTGTTTGACATTTTATCTTACTTTCTCCTCAAACAGGACAATAAGATAAAGTCTCATTTATTTTACATGACATCACAGTTGCATTTAGTTTTCTGGGTTGTTTCTGTTTCTAAGAAAAACTGAAAAAAGAAGTATTCGACTTAATTCTCAACATATTGACACTTTTTCTGGAAACTGGAAAAAAAAAACAATATATAGAGAGGAAGATTAGAATAGATGAATATTATCATTACTTTTCCCTTCTGAGAAATTGTTGCTTCACAGCAGTTGCAGTGACATTACGATTCAGATAAACATTAGTCAATGATAATAAATATGTATAAATTAGTAACACAAGCTATGCAAGAAGGAAAGATGCTCCATCATTTTTCCATACACAGGATAATAAATAATTATATATGAAGATAAATGAGTGAACGCACTGTCCTGGTTATTAACATTTATTGAAGAGCCTCACTGCTGTAAACATGAATGAGCAACTGAAGTGTTTTGTCCTGCACCTCAGAGGTAATTAGTCGGTGGCTCAAGTTTCTTCTCTGTAAAAAAAGGTCCAGAGGTGTTACTGATGACAGAGTTCAGTTTACGGAGCATTCTCACTTCTGCCACCTACTGATCTGTGGCTAGAAGTGCTCCACATTAGGAGCTTGCCTTTCGGATCAGTTTATTTTATCCCTGTTCGTGTCTGCCATGCGGTCTCCCTCCCCACCAATTAAACAAAGACAAAACACAGAGCCACCACAATCTGGTAGAAATGGCAGAGTAGTAGTCTGGATATTTTAAAGGATCTCAGTGGTTTTAGAAAGTAGACAGCTTTGATCCCTGTTGTACAGTTTACTGTCCAGCTGCTTTCCCATGTGGCAGGAGACAACAAATCTTCTCCCTGGATAGTCACTGGAGTTGGTGTGGACCTATCTGCTTCTACAGTCCACAACAGCCTCCTTGGACTTCAATTTAATTCAATTTTATTTATATATCGCCAATTCACAACACATGTCATCTCAAGGCACTTTACAAAGTCAAATTCAATCAAATCATCCAGACAGATTGGTCAAAACGTTTCCTATCAAAGGAAACCCAGTAGATTGCATCAATCTTGACAAGCAGCATTCACTCCTCCTGAAAGAGCGTAGAGCCACAGTGGACAGTCTTCTGCATTGTCGCTGGCTTTGCAGCAATCCCTCATACTGAGCATGCATGAAGCGACAGTGGAGAGTAAAACTCCCCTTTAACAGGGAGGAAAACCTCCAGCAGAACCAGGCTCAGTATGAACGGTCATCTGCCTCGAGTGACTGGGGTTAGAGAAGACAGAGCAGAGAGACAAAAAAGCACAGAAGCACACATTGATTCAGGAATCCTTTCTATGTTATATGGTAATAGCAGATTACCTGCCCCCCTGGATGGTGTCACAACTATCAGAACACCAGACCAGGTGTACCTACTATGAAGAGAAAAAAGACAGAGAACATAAAGTTAAAAGTTTAAATAACAACAAACAATGCTAAATTGGGGAACAGTAGGAGAACTCAGCAGGGTGAGAAAAATAGATCTTGATGTCTTTCACCAGCCTAAGTCTATAGCAGCAAGTAATTCCATTCCAACTATAAACTTTATCAAAAAGGAAAGTTTTAAGCCTGGTCTTAAAAGACAGGGTGTCAGCCTCATAGACCAAAACTGGGAGTTGGGTCCACAGGAGAGGAGCCTGATAACTAAAGGATCTGCCTCCCATTCTACTTTTAGAGATTACATACGGGGTAATCAGATCTCTGATATATGATGGAGCTTCATTATTAAGGGCTTTATATAAGAGCATTTTAAATTCTATTCCTGATTTAACAGGAAGCCAATGAATGGAAGCTAAAATAGGAGAAAATTGATCCCTCTTGTTGATTTTCATCAGAACTCTTGCTGCAGCATTTTGGATCAGCTGAAGGCCTCGAACTGCATTTTGTGGACTTTCTGATAGTAAACAATTACAATAGTTCAGCCTTGAAGTAACAAATACATTGACTAGTTTTTCAGCGTTACTCCTGGACAGAATATTTCTAATTTTGGCAATATTCCGGAGGTGAAAAAAAGGAAACCCTGGAAACATGTTTAATATGGGATTTAAATTACATGTCCTGGTCACAAATGACACCAAGGTTTTTTATTGCATTACCAGAGGCCAATTTAATACCATCCAGGTGATTGATTTAGAAGTTGTTGTTGTTTTTTCTTGGTGGTGTTGAGCTGCAGACGGTTGTGGCTGCGCTCTCTTTTACATTCTCCTTCAACACAGCAAATGAGTGTCTTTCAAGAGACAGTTATGCAAGCAGATGGAGTGAGGTTTGTGTGTCAAATAGCCCAAGACCCAAAAAAACTTGAATTCAACTCCATGACCCCCATCTTCTCCCGAAGCACCCCTGGCTGGATGGTGTTGAAGGCAAGTCAAAGTACATAATTCCTCACAGATACTCCACAGGTCCCCAGCTCTGCACACACCCTTTCGGAGTATGCACATGAAGGTGTTGTCCACACCGACCCCCTGCTAGTATACGCAAACTGTATAGAGGAGACATGTATGCAATCAGAGCCAGCCCAAGGCATAGGGGAATTAAGCCTTTACTTAGGGCCCCCAAATCAGTAGGGGGCCCTACATAAAAGCTTGAATTTGAATAGTTATCACACATCTAAAATGTCTGTTGTATTGAGAATGAGGATACTATTAAATTTGAGTTAATGGTTTCAGCAGAGAAGATTTCAAAGGTTATTTTATGTTTAGTATTTAAATTTTGGAATTTCATATTTAAAGGACTATTTATTCTTTTATTTAATATTTACTTTGTAAAAACATAATCCTCATTTGTTGTTCGTCCTTAGTTGTCGTGTTGCCATAGCTACACTCTGATGCTACAAGTTTCATCTTTTCTTTGTGACACAGCTCAGTTTGTTCACAAATACATCTCAGCAAATAATAACCAGTTATCCCTGACTGGTTTTAAGTTCACCTTAATTAAACGTGGCCCCCTCTCCCAGATTCCACCGAATCTGTGTGGAAACACTGCTTGAGGGGCCCTGAATATAGTTCTGCTTAAGGCCCCATACAAACTTGTGCCGGCCCTGTACGCAGTCAACATGCATGTGGTTTGAGAAAGGAGCAGTCTCTGTAGGGTCTTCATGAGTAAAAGATTCTTCTCACGCTATTTTTACTTCATCTATTTCAAGTCATGCCTCTGTTTATTAGAAAGGGAAAACATGCACTCAGCTTTGATCTTGACATGTCAACTTTCTTCCTAAAACCAAAAGCCAATAAGACAAAATAAAAAAGTTTACTACTTTTCCTCAGTGACATCATACTATGTCATGAGTGCAAGGATAAGATTTAATTGAATAACTTTAAAAAAAAAAAAAAAAAAGAAGAAAGTAGCTCAAGAAGCAGTTGTATAGCCTTTTTCCTCGTAGCTAAAGATGATTTTTTTCAGCCTCGAGTTTCGGGGATATCACCTTTTCTATGGGTTATCCCATATGCCAATCATTATGACGCACTCACGTAACACCCATGTGCGTGCACGTTCCTTGTTAGTTTACGCTTGCTGGCCGCTTGCTGGCCGCTTGTTGGCCGCTTGCTGGCCGCTAGTGTTTTTGTATCCAGCTTCGGTGTTAGCTGTTCATTGTACCTCTGCTGCTCTCACCGCACACTTTGAAAATGGCTGAGAGTCGCAAGAAGCAAACTGTCTCACAAGTTTATGAGAAGAAGAGGAAGGCCTCATAAGAAAGAAATATGACCAGATTGTATTTGTGAGATTTTTTTCTCACTCCCCCTGAGGAGTAGAAGAGCAGGGAGGATGGTCTTGTGCATGTGCAGTTACTTAATAAAGATACTTGGGCATTTCTTACCTACATTTCTGGAAATATTCTGCACTCTATCTTTAAGTAGCTGTTGGCTGTGTCAAGTGCTCTGCCTTGACACAGCCAACGTGTGGAAGACTCTAAGCAGTCAACCCGCGGAAGGCCCCAGGTCCCGACAACATACCTGGGCGGGTGCTCAAGGAGTGTGCAGGTCAGCTGGCTGGTGTCCTCACAGACATTTTTAACACCTCGCTGGACCAAGCCACAGTGCCTGCATGCTTCAAGTCTGCCTCCATCATTCCGGTGCCAAAGAAACCTCAAGTCACCTGTTTCAACGACTACCGGCCTGTTGCACTGACTCCCATCATGATGAAGTGCTTTGAAAGGCTGGTGAAACAACACATCGTCTCCAGTCTCCCCCCAACACTCGACCCGTTCCAGTTCGCCTACCGGCAGAACCGCTCCACTGAGGACGCCATCTCCTCCGCTCTTCACCTGAGCCTGGCACACCTGGAGGAGAAGAACACGCACGTGCGGATGCTGTTCCTGGACTTCAGTTCAGCATTCAACACCATCATCCCACAGCATCTGGTGGGAAAACTGGAGCATCTGGGCTTCAACACACCCCTTCGCAACTGGCTGCTAGACTTTCTAACCAACAGACCTCAGTCGGTCTGGGTCGGACAGAACACCTCTGATGTCATCACCCTCAGCACGGGCTCCCCTCAGGGCAGCGTCCTGAGCCCCCTGCTGTTCACCCTGATGACACATGACTGCGTCCCCAGGTTCACCACCAATCACATCGTGAAGTTTGCAGACGACACAACGGTGGTGGGCCTGATCAGAGACGACAACGACCAGGACTACAGAGAGGAGGTGGAGCAGCTGGTGGGCTGGTGCAGAGACAACAGCCTGATCCTGAACGTGGAGAAGACGAAGGAGATCATCGTCGACTTCAGGAAGAACCAGCCTCACCACGCTCCACTGCTCATCAACAGCTCAGCTGTGGAGGTGGTCAGCAGCACCAAGTTCCTGGGGGTGCACATCACGGACAACCTCACCTGGACTGTAAACACCACGTCACTGGCGAAGAGGGCACAGAAGCGACTGTACTTTCTGCGGAGGATGAGGAGAGCCCGCCTGCCCCCGCCCATCCTCACGACCTTCTACAGAAGCACCATAGAGAGCATTCTGACCAGCTGTCTCTCTGTGTGGTGTGGAGCCTGCAGTACCTCCGACTGGAAGAACGTGAGGAGAGTGGTGAGGACAGCAGAAGGGATCATCGGGGCTCCTCTTCCCTCCAATAAAGACATTTCATCGCAGCGCTGTGTGTCTCGAGCCCGAAACATCATCAGGGACCCCTCACACCCCCACCATGGACTGTTCTCCCTGCTGCCCTCTGGGAAGAGGTTCCACAGCATCCGCTGCAGGACCACCAGGTTCTGCAAAAGCTTTTTCCCTGCTGCCATCAGACTGTTGAACTGCTGAAGTATAAAATGGACTGTGTACCACACTCGCTGATTTGCACATTTGTATCGTATCCTTATCCAGCATTATAAATGCTGCTTAACTCTTAGTCTCCAATATCACTACTACACTTTATCCGGAAACTTACTGCATAATTGTTTACACTGCAACTGTCTACTGTTAAATCACTGCTGCACTTTACTGGAAACTACTGCATATTTGTTACATTTGTTTAAATTTGTTTACATTTCAACTGCCTACTGTTCACTGCTGCACTTTATCCGGAAGTCAATTGAAACTTATCCTGTAACTGACTGCAATTTATTACTGCATTTGTATCCTGTACTGAAATTCACTACAAGGTATCCTGTAGAGTTACTGCCATTTTTCTGAGCTGTATGGAAACGAAATTTCGTTCTGTATGCATTCTGTGCATACAAAATGACAATAAAGAAAGTCTAAGTCTAAGTAATATTATTTTGAGGTAACGCTACTCTTAGTTGAGAACAATTTCTTAAACCAAAACTTTCCCCAGACACAGACACACATATAGATTATGTTAAAGGGGGACACGTTTCAAAGTTCTAATGTCATTTTCCATCTGCTGAGCATTTTGGAGGTTGTTTCAGTATACAGGAAACACATGTCAGTGGAAGTACTTTACCCTGTACTAACGTAGATACCATAGATATCTACTACTGGTTTCCAAAACATTGTGTTGTGAACAAAATTAGATAATGAAATTTTTGTTTGCACTGCCTTAGTTTTTCTTAATAGGGTAATGTTGCATTCTTTAAAAAAACAGAATACCAGAATAAAACAAAGGAGATAATTGTAGATTTCAGGAGAAACAGAATTAGGTTCAATACTATTATCATTTTAGGAGAAGAAGTGGAGGTAGTGGAGGAGTATAAATACCTCTGTGTTCACCTGGACAACAAACTGGACTGGAGACACAACTGTGAAGCTGTCTACAAGAAGGGACAGAGCAGATTGTACTTCCTGAGGAAGCTTGGGTCCATCTAGGTTTGCACCAAGATGCTGCAGATCTTCTATGTTGTGGAGAGTGTGATCTTCACTGCCATTATCTGTTGGAGTAGTAGCATCAGAGCAATTGAGCTAAAGAAGCTCACCAAGCTAATAAAGAACGCTGGCTCTGTTCTAGGTACTCCTCTGGAGATTGTTTTACAAAGAAGGATTCTTCATAAAATGAAGAGCATAATGGACAACCTTGAGCATCCTCTTCATCAGATTGTTGCTTAACAACAGTGTCTTCAGTCGGAGGCTTCTACAGATATGCGGTGACAAACCACTACCGGAGATCCTCCCTGCCTGCTGCCATCAGTATCTGGAACAACTCCTTGAGGAAACCCCTATAACATGAATTACACCAGCATTTAATTTCGTTTTGGGATTAATAAAGTATTTTTGAATTGGATTGAATTTGCACAGAACCTTAGATTATTATTTTCTGTCTGATAAAATTATTCTTACAAATTAAATTGAAGATTTTGATTTAAAGTTACTGAATACTAGAGTAGCCTCTTTACTAAATAGTTTTTTTTTTACTCTGACTTAAGTAGGCCTAATGTTTTGGGTTATTTCATAATTATTTTTATTATTTGACTTCTTTCTTGATATTTTATCTAATGATATTTTTATATTATTTAATTTCATCATTCTTTATTTCTTAAATTGTGAAAAAAAAATAGATTGGATCGTTGTGCCACTCCTTTTTGTAAGAAATAAAAATATGTAATTTGATTCTAAATATTGTTGACAACATTTAAGTGTTTTTCTTAAAACAATAAAGTGAAATAGTCCTTTGTTGTTTTCTGCTTTACTTTTGTTTACAAGGCAGTTGATTATTCTCAGTATTTCTATTTTACATTAACTGTGAAAAAATATTTAAGTGACCCTAATATTCTTGCATCTGTTCATAAGAAAGGAAAAACAAAATTAACTTAACTTTAATGTCAACCTTGATTTTATGGAGGGAAAGACGTTGGTTCTATACATGTCTGTGTATAGGCTCGTTGGTCAAATTAAAAAGTGCCTTTTAAAAATATCAACCCTTAAGCAGGTATTTAACATACTTTTCATTAGGCCCACATTTCTGTATTTTTTTCCCCTTAGTGATCTGAGGTAATATTCTAATCTTAAATGTCATACTTTCATTAGCAGCAATAGGCTTGATAACATCAGTCTGTTTGTAATTAATCTATATCATTCACTTTGTGAATTGAGTTACTGAAATAAATTGTGTGTGTATATATCTATATATCTATATATATATATATATATATATATATATATATATATATATATATATATACACACAAGTATATTTGTACCGCTAACTCTTGTTTAAAGAAAAATATTTTTTAAACGGGAATCGAATTTTTTTTTTTTAATAAAATGGATAGAAAGTTAAAGTACAAATTATTAAATGAAAAAAACCAACAACTATATAAGCCAAAATCCTATGGACCTAAGAAGCACCCTCTCACTTTACTTCATTGCTGCATTTTGAAAAAAAACGGTAGAGTATATTCTTTACCAGTCTTATCCACATTATTACTTTATTTCTAGCATCTATAAGGAGTCGGTTTGTGTGTGAGTGCTGGCCACCTCAGAATTTATTCGTCATTGGTACATCCGGGTACTCATTTTTATTTGATTGACAGTTGCCATGGCAACAAGCTAGAGCATCGCCATTTTGTCAGGAGGCTTTTTTTCCCCCCCAGCTCAGTCTTTTTCAAATGTTCTCCCTTCCCGCCGGAATAATGCTGTCAGTGGATATATGTTTCAAGTTTTCGGATATCGAAACGCGTCTACTGAAACGGATTAAGAAGATCGAGAGGCCGACGTTTTAACAGAGTAGGGAATAATTAGGCGGCGCCGCTCTAACTCAGTTGTCCGTGTCTCTGGTCCACCGGGCCGGTTCACTGCGCAGGTTTGGACCGCGCGCCATTTTGTGAAAATTGACACAAAATTCCTGACCAAAAATTATAAGAGGACACGGCTTCTTTTTGGCGATTAGGATGCTCTGGATGTAACCGCGTTGTCGCGCCCGTCGAAGAGTCCGAGGCATTGGCTGCAAAGACTGCGTTAAATCAGAATTTGGCGTAACGTTTATTTAGCGGCAGCTACAGTCGTTAGCTTCGGGCTAGTCAGGGCAAGCGGCTAACGTTAGCTGCGTTCATTTTGTCAGCTAGCGCTAGTTAGCATGTCGCTTCTCATCAGCTGATAAAAACATCAGATAAATTTGCATCGATCGTGGATGTTGGTCATCAAAGCTTTGGACATGAAGCGCTCATTGGATATGACTGACGAGTTTTTTTAGGAGTTTTTTTGCCGGCCAGAGGACGGTGGATTGGATTTACTCGCTAACCCGTACAGGGAGGGGAGAATCTCGGGCTGGATAAGTTTCCTCATCATACAGTTTATTGGACTTTAAATGAAGATCGTGCCATCAGAGGTGAGCAATTCCAACCTGTGCTATTGTATATTTAGTGTCCATTTGTTGCGTTTTTCTTATGTATATCCTCTGAATGGTTAACGATGATGGACGCGGTAGTGAAGTTGAAAATGGTAGCTTTTTTTTTTTTTTTTTTTTTTTTTTTTTGGTGTGGCGGCTAGCTAACAATTCGCAAATCCAGCTCCGCTTAACGTTTGTTTTCAGTCAGTAGGTCAAGGGATGGATTTAAATGTTGGACGGGAGGAGCATTCCAGCTGACTGTGAATCATATGTCTGAGTTTGGACGAAGTGTCATGCTGGCACAGTTACGGCTAGCCCTGCTATATTAGACCCTGTCATTGTATGATTGAAGCTCCGTTAGCTTACCTCCTCCGATTTGATGTGCTGTCATTGGTTGACTGCGTTAATATCAGGGGTGTATTTCAGGTTTTACCTTTCTAATTCAGCTAACCCGGCTAATGGTCAGCGTTGACTTGTTGACGAACCAGCTGAATGGGCCCCGCAGCCCGCTGGCTGAATACAGCGTCACCAGCTAACGTCGGGTTGGTGAGGAGATATGCTCGTCTGTCCCGCAGTTTTCAGGGTAACGACGGCAGCGTTAGCTAGTTAGTCTGCTAACGGTAACGTGAGCCCGAATCCGTTTGACATCTATTTGAGGATTTCGAGTCTCTGGCGGACGATATGTAGCGAGCGAGGTGGGGAATTGACACTGAATATGCGTCCTAAATCCTAACCATGACGAGATCTACCCAATCTTCTGTAAGTATAGAGACGCTGGGGATGCGTCTATTTACATGGGGCTTTTATAATTGTGAGGATGAGTTAGATTTGATTCAGCTTTGGAACAGATCCATCGGCTGGGCGTGAGAAGATGGCACACGGGCTTGTTACTGCGATCTCTACCCATCTCTTTATGGCAGTATTCGGCTTCTAATGTCAAGCTAACCATCGTTATATTTACACATAAGGCCCGCCGATGCCATAATGACTAGAGCCAGGAAAGGAACTGTTCATAGGTTAGTACTGAACATTAAACGATCAAGCAGACGATTAGAAGAAACTAAAAAGCTACAAGTGTGCTTCTAAAAATGTTCCATTTCTAGTTTAAATTGTTCCTGTTGGATTTTCGCCATATATATATATATTTTTTTTTTTTTTACAGTATGAAATTAAACCCCTAGGTGTCTTAGTTAAATGCCAGCTGGTGGGTTTATAAAATACATTTTAAATCAAAGTTTAAACGTTTTCCTTCTAGGTAAATTTGCAAAGACCTGTATTGCAAATATAGCTGCTCCACCTGGGGTATGGCTAACAACTGTCTATTTTGAAAGAGTATTTCATGTCATAAATAGCAGATTTTAAATAGCATATGTACTGAGAGGAGTGCAGCTCTCCTTTAGGCCCACAGCAGTAATAATTCCTATTTCACTGTTCAGGACTCTGAGCTTCTCTAACCTAATTTATTCTTTCACACTTTTACTACAGCTTCTTGTGTTGTTTTGTAATCTCGGCACAAAATAGTTTTGTCCGAACCACAAGAAACTCACTTTTTTAAATTTACACGTTTATTTCTTTTTAAAAAACAGATGTATTTTAAATTGTTGAACTCCCACAGAATTCCGGCACTTAAAAACACTTTTAAAAGTTTTTGCGGTGTCCTCTCCTTTGCTCCCTTTGTCCCCTTTCCCCAACTAAAGTTTAACTTCTGCACAATTAGAAGAGGCAGTAGAAGTACACATTTATAATTTTGTTTTTATTCTTTATAGTGGGTTGTGGTTTGCTGCTGGACTCTCCTCCCAGGATGATATGAAATTGTACAGAAGATGCCTCCAGGTTAGCTGATAAATGTTAAGCCTTAACCCATTGGTGGGGGTATAGTTTACTGTTAATCCACTCCTCTTTCCTTTGTGTTGCTGGTTTTACATTTGGTATCTGAACTAATAGTTTTGCACAATCTGAAATTGGAAAAGATAAAAACAATTTTAAATATATATTATAAGTTTACCTCTTATTAAAGAAGGGGTGCGTAAAGTGGTTAAAATGTGTTGTTTTAAAACAGCAGCAAAATAATTAAAGCTGAAGTCCTCAAAATATCAGGGTTTATATTTTCTTTAACTGCTTAAATCTATCAAGTAATTTTGAACAATTATTAAAATGTTGTTTTTAGTTCAAATCAAATGTTATGCATATATATACATTTAAATATGAAAATGCTGTGGTTAGGGGCAAAAAAGGATATGCATTAGTTCTCAGCTACGTTGCTGGTCTGTGGTCTGTCATCTTACAGTTCCTCTTCTTTCTGTCAGTGGATGTGTAATTTTTTGCTTTTCCAAAGCTGGGTCAGCTTTCTAACGCTCTTAGATGGAGTGCAGGTTTTGGGCTGTGCAGCTATTTTGCTGTCAGGCTCTTGTGTTGAAAGCAACGTCTAAGTGTGCCAAAGTTCAATTTTATTTCTTGTTTATTTCTTGTTTTCTCATTGGAAAATGGGAGCAGCTCTGCCCTGGCAACAAAAGTAGGCTATTTGCATACTGCGTTGTGATTGGTCTGTGCATTGATGGGCTTGCCAAATCACGCTGTATCTCTGTGGTGATAGGCTATGCTAATTAGGTGCTGTTGCTGGGATTCTGAATAGTGGTTACTGTGTAGCGCTGGTGAATTGTGTTGTCTGGTGAGAGATGCTGATAGCTGAACATGCTATTTAATAATTTTTTGATTCCTTCTGGCTTAAAATGAAGGATGATTCACTGTACAGTGTGGAGATGCTGTATTTTCACCCCTTCTCACTGCTAAACCTGCTGTTTTTCTCTCTTTTCCTCAGAAAGGTTGATTTTAATGCTGTTGTATTTTACATTTCTCTTATCCTCAGATGCTTTTCATTTTAAATTTGTTTAACAAATCATCCTATTTATTAAAGTGACATTTATCTTAATATACTGATCTTTTATTATTTTTCACATATTTTGTTGTATATTTTTATGTTTAGGCTTTCATAATTTAACTGTGTAAATGATATACTTTTTTGCATTTAGTAATTGTATTACGCATAAAGATAAATGTATACATTTACATTTTTGTAATGTATTAGCTGCACTAAACTGAATAGACGTTTGCTTGTATTGTTTCTGTACAGTAAAATAGAATCTTTAGCTGTTTTATTTATAGACTGAAAATCAGATGCAACAAAAAGGATACGCAGTTGATTCATATCTAGATGATCACCCTTTCCTTCCTTGTGGTTTAATAAATGTTATATGTTAAAGCATCTATGCATCTTCTAACTGTTAATTTCTCCCAGGAGGAGAGACTTAAGCATGCAAACCTTCGTCCGTCCGGCTTGCGCCCTCTTTTTCTTTACACACTGCTGGTCTTCAGATGGCTGCTCCAATGCCCCATACGCACCAGCAGTACAGTGACCGCCACCAGCCAAGCACTGACCAATCTGTTACGGTTTTACCGTACAGCGACCAGACACCTCAGCTCACTGCCAATCAGGTATCCAAACCCCTTCCTGTTGCATGTCTTAGATTTAAAACCCTAAGAAGAATCATCATACTCACTGAAACATACAAACTGCCTCCCTCGTCTCTGTCACTAGGCAAAAGTAGCCGCTTGAAAAATGTCTGTTTCAATTTAGCCATCTTATGCAAAATTGCTTCTTGTTAGTAGCAGTGATATGTGAAATAAGCTGTTAGCTATAGTGTTGAGGTGTTGTTTTTGGTAATGAGTTGTTGTGATTTTTTTTTTTTTTTTTTTACTTCTGACACTCCAGAGGCACATGCCCCAGTGCTTTCGTGACCCAACTTCAGCTCCCCTGAGGAAGCTCTCCATTGACCTTATCAAAACATACAAACACATCAATGAGGTATGCTTCTCTTTATTTCACTGGATCCAATTTTTCTCCGACGTGATGGTTTAATAATCTAAACAAGTTTCTGAACTTCATTTGCAAACATTCAGCGCACAAAACAGACTGGCTAATAAAACAAACGCCAGACTGAAATAGATTGTAAATATAGCTAAATCTTAAGTCAGTTGACACCTGTGTGTGATTCTATGTTTCATTTGTCAATTCACAGGTGTATTATGCAAAAAAGAAGCGGCGGCACCAACAGGGTCAGGGTGAAGACTCAAGTCACAAGAAGGAGAGGAAAGTCTTTAATGATGGCTATGACGATGATAACTATGACTACATCGTCAAGAATGGGGAGAAGTGGATGGACCGTTATGAGATTGATTCCTTGATAGGAAAAGGATCATTTGGACAGGTTTGTTTACATGTTGTTGGGGGAAAAAAAATTATGCTTTTTGTAAAAGTCATTTCGTCCCGGTGTAAAGAGTTTAATTTGATTTTGTTTGGCTGAAATCTCCTCCTCAGGTTGTAAAAGCATACGACCGAGTAGAGCAAGAATGGGTCGCCATTAAGATCATCAAGAACAAGAAGGCTTTCCTCAACCAAGCCCAAATAGAAGTGCGCCTCCTGGAGCTGATGAACAAACATGATACCGAGATGAAATACTACATCGGTAATCCACTCCCCAAAAAGCATCGCCAGTCTGACCAAACAATTTTGTTGTGCTTGACTAACATTAAAATTTGATTTGCTCCAGTTCACCTAAAGCGACACTTCATGTTTCGGAACCACCTCTGCCTCGTGTTCGAGATGCTTTCATACAACCTATACGACCTGCTCCGAAATACCAACTTCCGCGGAGTCTCACTCAATCTCACCCGGAAGTTTGCCCAGCAGCTATGCACGGCACTACTCTTCCTGGCCACGCCTGAGCTCAGCATCATCCACTGTGACCTGAAGCCGGAGAACATTCTCCTCTGTAACCCGAAGAGGAGCGCCATTAAAATAGTGGACTTTGGCAGCTCATGCCAACTGGGACAAAGGGTGCGAAGCCGCAAGTCGTCTTATCAGCAGTGAAATAAGTGATAAGTGTGAAAGTGCCTTCTTCTATTTATGTCATCTTTCACCTTGTGTGTCCAGATATACCAGTATATCCAGAGTCGCTTCTACCGTTCCCCAGAGGTGCTGCTGGGAATGCCCTATGACCTGGCAATCGACATGTGGTCCTTGGGTTGCATCTTGGTAGAGATGCACACTGGAGAGCCTCTCTTTAGTGGAGCCAATGAGGTACACAGTTTAAAAGATTACGCAGATATGTTCACTCTCAGGATTTACGTACTACAACAGGATTAAGTAATCTGATTGATCTTTTTTTTCCGTTTTTTACCAGGTTGACCAGATGAACAAAATAGTTGAGGTTCTTGGCATCCCACCTAATCACATAATGGACCTAGCCCCCAAAGCCAGGAAGTTCTTTGAGAAGCTTTCGGATGGTACATGGAGTGTTAAGAAGACCAAAGATGGCAAAAGGGTGAAGCCAATTTTCTTCTCATACCAGTAGAATGTTTGTTTTCAAAAACTGCAAAAGATTTTTGCAATTAGGAAATGACTTGCAATGTTATTTTAGTTTTTTTTAAACTCCTGCTTTGTTTTATTCTATTTTTTTACAGTATAAGCCTCCAGCTTCACGGAAGCTCCACTCCATCCTCGGTGTGGAAACAGGGGGTCCAGGTGGCCGGCGGGCGGGGGAGTCCGGCCATGCCGTTGCTGACTACTTGAAGTTCAAGGACCTGATCCTCCGGATGTTGGATTATGACCCTAAGAGTCGCATCCAACCCTACTATGCCCTGCAGCACAGCTTCTTTAAGAAGACTGCGGACGAGGGGACCAATACGAGCAGTAGCGTGTCTACGAGCCCCGCATTAGAGCAGTCCCAGTCTTCAGGAACCACCTCCAGCACCTCCTCTAGTTCAGGTAGTGGTCCCCTGGAGTAGTGACATGCCTCAATTAGAGATTTACCAATCAGGCTTTTTTTTTGGCTGATACAAGTTTCTGTTTTCATTTAGGTCTGACCTTCTGATTCTATGTTTTTGTTTTTTTTTAAGTAGCACAAAAGAAAAGCTGTGGTACTTTGGTAGAAGTAGTATCTCAGAACCTGACAACAACTACACAAATGACAAGATTATCCCAGTTTATGCACCAAAGCTTGTGCACTTAAGCATTTTTTTAATTCTTAACTGAAGTTAAAATGCACTTTAGAAACCAAGTTCTTGTTTTTTTTTTTTATTATTGGACCTCCGATCACCGTTTAGAGCAGGTCAGGGGACTATTATCCAAAACCAATGGATTGGTGCATCTCCAACCTTGGCATTTCAGCTGTTTGATTTCAGGATAATTTATTAAACATATCCTGGTTTGACGCAGCGTCCTTGTAGCTATTTTTAATCATTTTATCCATTACTGTGACGTTATAGCCTAAGAAAGCTAAACCTGTTGGAAGTTGGCAAAGATGTGCTTTATGACATTTATTCTTTACACTCAGGAGGATCGTCTGGGACTAGTACCAGTGGCAGAGCGAGATCAGACCCTACCCATCACCACTTGCACAGTGGAGGACACTTTGGGACGACCATGCCTGCCATGGATGGTGACAGCCTCTGTCCACAGGTCAGTAAATTACTCAGAAAGAAATGTGATTTATTTATTTATATATGACACATGTCATAGAGTAAGTCTTAGTAAAACAAATTAGATCTCTAGTTAACACGTTAACTGGAAATCAACCAAAACACACTTTTTCCATGTTTTAAAAAAGCTCCAGGTGTCACAGCGGGTCATGAAATCTGTTTCCTAAAGTTTTATTTAGCTGTGATTAATAAAGTTTTTATAGTTATAGAATGCAGATGTTTTAACGTGGCAAAGTAGGCTTTTACTGGTCCCACTTAGACTTCCCTTTATCTGCTAAACAAATCTCTGCTTTATTAATGTTATAATGGAAAGAGCAAAACATTTACTAGATTTAAAAAAAAAAAAAAAAAGGCTCCAGATCATTTCCCATTTGGCCAGTTTGTAGTCTCATTTGTACCTACACATCCCCATTCTATCCCTTTTTACTTTCACTTTCTGAGTCATTGAAACAAAAATATGTATATAAACCATGAAGCATGAGTTTGTTTTTCATTGCAGTAAAATATTATATTGAATTATGGAGCTAAAAGATCATAGAAATGTTTAAAACATAAATTATCTTCAAACTTAGTACTGCAGCTTATTCCCATTTATTTTGTTTTTGATTCCAGTTGAGACCGGTTGATTCTTGTAAATGACATACTAGGATCCCAGATCAAATAAAAAAAATGGCCTCCTGTTGCTAGATGCTATTTCTTAGAGTGATAGAATCACGTTTCCCTACTGTACACTGAGAATAATGTAGAAAATGACCTCATTATTGGATGGGACCATCTCTTTGTCATGTGTGATGGATTGACTGCTCAATACTGACTCCTGTCTGTTGACGTCCACAGGCAAGACAGCCTTACCCACCCCCACTAGTGTGGGGAGGCGGCGTTGGACCCGAGTCAGTCACTGGAGAAACCCACCCAGTTCAGGAGACCACCTTCCACGTCCCCCCTCAGCACCCCAAGGCCCTGCATCCCCACTCCCATTTTCATCACCACCACGGGCAGATGATGGCGACGCGTCCGCGCCCACGCCACTACACCTCCCCGACGCATAGCTCTTCAACGCAGGACTCCATGGAGGTGGTTCATGGCCATCTGTCCATGACCTCCCTGTCTTCCTCTGCCTCCTCTTCCTCAACATCATCCTCTTCCACTGGGAACCATGGGAACCAGGCCTACCAGCTCCGCCACTTGCCCGCCGGAGCCCTTGACTTTGGTCAGAACGGTGGGCTCAGCATGGGGCTAGGTGCCTTCTCGAACCCCCGGCAGGAGACTGGCATGGCCGCGCACCCTGCTTTCTCCATGGGCACGAACACGGGGCCTGGCCATTACCTAGCGGAAGGCCACCTGGGCATGAGGCAGGGCATGGACCGGGAGGAGTCTCCAATGACTGGAGTATGTGTGCAGCAGAGTTCTATGGCCAGCTCGTGACTGCACTGACATTTGGCTGTGTGTTCCCCCCCTGTGCGTCATTTTTAAGGTGGTGTTTTTTACTACGAGGTGTGTTGAGAACAAAAGCTGCTCACGTCAGAAGGGAGATATCACTGAACCGCTACTACAGAGAAAAACCTTTGTTTAAAAGTATATATGTAATTTTTATCAGTTTTTCTTTTGCAATCATTAGGCACAAAATAATACTGCGGAATAACCATAGTGAGATTGAGACATCCATCTTACCATTTCATCAATTTCATGTAACCACGAAGTAATCACCATATGGTATTAAGTGGCAAAATCTTTTTAATGAGCATTTCAGGAGCAAAGATGGAAGCTGTTTTCTCAGCTAGCTGTTGGTAAAGAAATGCTTGGCGTCTTCTTTAGGTTCAAACTGTGGAGCGCCTGACATTACTGTTCCACCGGTCAGTAATTATTTTTGCCCTTTTTTTTTTTTCTTCTTCTTTTTTTTTCTTCTTCTTCTTTTTTCTCAAAGTGAAATTTCACATAAAAGCTGCTTGTAAATCCTGTAGCTTGACAGCGAGGGGAAGTGTTTGCGGTGATATTTCTTGTTGTTGGTCGGTTTTGTGTGACTCTGTTAAAGGGGAGCACATAGCAGTGGAGTCCCTACGCGTGTGCTGGCCGGGTGGAAAAGGAAGATCCCCGCGGGGTGGAACTGACACCAGCCGGGGTTTAAAGGCGGAGGAAAGCACCACCACCACCACCCCCGCCCCTCAGGCCTAGAGGCCCCGGTGTCCCGCGAGCCGCAGCCCGGGGCCCGGCACAGGCGAGAGCAGCGATGGGCACGGGAGACGAGAGGATCCGGCCCGGTTAAAGGAAGACAGTCAGTGGCTGGTTCTAGATAACCCTTTGGCCTTATGACTCATGGACTTGGAATGAAAATGGAGCTGGACATTATCATTTGAATTAAGATGGCTTTTCTCTATTTTTTTGTTTCTCTCTAGACAGCCCTTAATTCTTTAAGGAAATAAAAACAACTTAGAAATGGTAAATAAGAATGGTAATCTGAGGCCTTTCTCGACAAAGATTTCGTCTTCAGCAGGGGCCCCACATAACAGGGTCTTATTGTACACAACAACCTCCTAAACATTACTTCCTTGAAAATTCACTGGCTAAGGATTTTTTCAGTGGAAAGAACTTTCTATTCCAGAGTCTACCCTTTTTTTTTTTTCTTTTTTTCTTTTTTAATAGTTTTTATTATTTCCCACCCCCCCACCCCCCCTCCGGCATGTAGTCCCTCATCAGAACCACCTGCACAAGTCTCTCCATCCAAAACATGGAAACTGAAGAAAAAAAAAATGAGTTAAGTGACTGCCTTTTTTCTCCTCAAATTATGCTGTGAATTTTTCAAGAATTTATTTTCCCTTTGGATATGTTTTTATACCAAAGCAGTTGTTTTATAGCATATAGGTGTCTGTAACCAATAATGTAGCAGTTCACCACTTTGACGCAAAGTTTATCGAGATCTTATTTTAACGTCAACACAAACAGCTGCAATATATTCCTTTTAGCAAAACTGGAGACCGTCGTCGAGACCGTTGGCTATCGTGTATCTCTGGCCAGATTTGTTTGCAACGTTTTACCAAAACTTTTTTTTTTTTTCCTCCATAATAATTGGTAGATTATTTTGGGAGTCTTTTAAAAACCTTTGGTATGTTAGAGAACTTGGTAGTTACTCTGCAGGCTACAGAGTAGCAAGATAGAGGCTGATGGTTTAAAAAAAAAAAAGAGAAAAAAAAAGGAGACTAATGCGTTCTATTTCTGTGTCGTCGTTTTTCTTTTTGCCCTCCCCTTTCCCCTACCCCACTCCCCTCCCCCCCCATCATACTATTTCAAAGGGTGTTGCTGCCTTTCATACATCATTTGGTCAACTTAGCTAGTTTCTGCCGTGATGCAAGACTTTGTCATTGTCTTGCCAGGGTAAGGGTATTTGTGGTAAACCAGTTTGTGTTGAATGGTATAGTTCTGATTTGGTAGGGCAAATCCCCATGATTGTTGTCCTATTCAAAGGGAAAAAAAAGGTGTCTTGTCAGCCCCACCATAACAGTGCTTTGCCTAGGCAGACATGCATGTCCTCAAAACATTAGTCAATAACCAGATTTTTTTTTTTATATCAGGGATTTTAAAGTGCTTTCTTTGTTCTGTTGTTCATGTTTACCACTTTTGAAATTTGAAAAATAAAAACAAACATAATTTAAAAAAAAACTGCCCACTGTCACCTTGCCAATTAAGGGCAGGCCGCAGGTCATGCTGTTGTCATTTCCTAAGAGAAACCATCCTTTTAAGCAGTCATGCTTGGTATTTCCACGAACACAAATGTAAAGCTACCTATATTGAAGATTGGGGTTTGATCTGGATGTCAAGGTTAATTGCAGATTTGCAATCATTTTTTTCATACCCCGCTGAATTTGAGACATTTAGATCTTTGTCAGTGGTTTTTATTACTGGCATTCATACTGGTACTAAACATTCCAAAAATAAAGACTGAAAAAGAAAAAAAAATTGACTGCAGTGACTCGTAAGTGTGCGCCTATTTCAGATCATGCTGATTGACCTCTTATTTAGAGCAGTTGTCATGAAATGCAGCCCCTTTTTAATAGTTGAAATAGAATTTATGTATATATTTATATTTTTTTAATAAAGGAAGTATAGAACTCACTACCTTGCTCCTGCTGGTATGTTGATTATGTTTGTCAATTTGGTGACCATTCAGTGGGCAGGAACTCCTGTTTTCTTAGTGGCAAAACCTTGCCTTTTGGCAAAGGTACTTGACTACATCAGGACAACACTATGAGGTAGGGTTTGAATCAAACAGGGAAAGCTAGATCTTCAAACCTTAATAATTTTCACAGGGTATATTGTAAGTGCATGTACATCACAAACCTTACTTTTTGGTTATATGAGAAGCACATGGTTGAAAAAAAAAATGGTTCCATCATTCATAAGCCTGTTGAGTTTGTGGGTTATACACAAACACAGATAATCGTCGACATATCTGAACACCCGACCGAAGTTGAAGTCCTTTTTATTTAACTTTATTATTTAGCTTTTTTTTTTTCTTCATTTTTTTTTCTTTTTCTTTTTTTTTTGATTTCACATTTTTTCACTTTTTTGTACATGCAACATGCACTATAGAATTGAACAGCATGGGGGAAAGGATAAGTCCATGTATCCACAGATTGTAAGATCTAGTCAAGACTTTGCTGTGTTTATGACAATGCCCTTTGTATTATATTAAGACAGTCTTATGTATGATATATAAAAGAAGTTAATTGAATCGCTTCGTGTCATCATTGTTTTTCTTTCCAATTACATTTACACCACTGCTGCATTAGATAAAACCCTACTTATACAGATGCATATATATTAAATGTATACAAATATGGTCCATCAATAGAAAAATCTTGTTCAGTAGTATGCATAAGGATAGCCAACCGTGTGGAGCGGGTAAATATTTAATGACAAGTTACGTCACCTGATGTGCCGCGGCTCGTTGGTCTAGGGGTATGATTCTCGCTTCGGGTGCGAGAGGTCCCGGGTTCAAATCCCGGACGAGCCCTCTTTTATTTACCATGATAAATGCATTCCAAATTTTAAGAAAGAACATGGGTGCAGGGTGCAGCTCTTAAGAATTGTTAATAGCAAGCACTATTGTTATTGAGAGTTTATTAATGTATCTCATTAAACATGGTACAGTTCATTGCGGATATGCGACACCGTTTTCTTCAACGAAGCAAAATGACAAGAAGCCATTCGCGGATTGTATCGCGTGTCTGAAAATGATGAAAACCAATGCTGATATCAAAACGAGGGCTCGTCCGGGATTTGAACCCGGGACCTCTCGCACCCTAAGCGAGAATCATACCCCTAGACCAACGAGCCGTCGAGATCCGGGATTGACCAAGCTTTCTTGAAGATGTATAGCGTGTCTAATGCCTAATGTTTAATGGTTTTAGCAGCCGGAGGGAATTACAATGAGAGCGTTTTTTACTTTATATAAGTACAACCCACAACTCGACTTTCAAAAATGATTACTACATAACTTAAAATAACAAACGCCACATGAACGTAAAGGTCACCGCCATATTGGGAGTGGCATTTTTGTTTCAACACATGCAACAAGTTGTCCAGCACAGTTTTCTTAAAAGGGTCTTAGTAGGTTAAGCGTTGTGAATGAGTGTCCTGTTGGTTCACCATATATCTACGCAACGGGAAACTTTCTACATCTACAAACCTGTTGAATCGCATCTTACCCATTAGCTCAAATATGGAGTACCCCAGGGAACTCTATTTATGGGCCAGTCCATTTTTAATATGCATTCCCTCAGAAATATTATCAAAATGTACTAAATTTCTTTTCCCTTTTATGCTAATGGACCCCATCCTGTGACGTACCTCAAGAGACCATTTGAGACAGGTAATTTTACTTTCTCAGTATATGCTCTCCCTCTGAAACATTAGCGGAAAGTTTATTTATTTCTTTGCCAATCAACAGATTTCTTTATCATAGATGGATGAAAATAAATGGTGTGGTAATTATTTTGGGTCTTCGTTACACTTCTACATCCCGAACAGGCTATACCATCTTTCTTTGCACAGCTAAAGTTGATCTAAAATTAGACCTCAACTTGGTTAAACTGAGTGGCACATTTGTGAAAAACAGCTTGCACCCAATAAGTTTCATAACAACATCTTATGCTGATGACATCTCACAAACTGCCTTCTTTACATCCTATTCAGACTACTTTAGCTCTTGATTTTTGGACCGTCCGCTGTTTCAGTTGTGATTCTGCAGACTGCAGCTTGTCCAAAATGCTGCTAAAATGCTGCTAAAAATATGAACACATCAACCCCTAGCATCTTTGTTGTCTAATTCAGAATTACTTTTGAAATTCTGTTGATTGTGTATCCTGGTGTAGATTGCTGCAAACAACCTTTTTTAAGATCTTGTAGAGCACATTGGACAGGGTGAACTGCATAAATGTGTTATTCAAGTAAATAACTTAGTTACAAGGTTCTTCATTTTCATGTTAGATACTACCTGAATAAAATAAAGTGTGTTATACAACTTGATAACTTAATAACTCCATATATGTATTTGATGTTGAGTTACCTTCCTCAGTAGAAATGATATAACAATATTAAGACCTTCATATCTTCAACAGTGTTTAGATACTAAACTACATGCCTTCGGGGAACCAACTCCTTAATTTCAAATTATAGAGTTCTCAATTTTTCTTTATAAGCAGGGTAATGGTGGACCAGTAAGAATGTATTACTTTACAATTGAATTCAAATGTATAGCTAAATAAAGTTAAGCATTTTTAATTAAAGCTAAATTAAATGATTTGATTTATATATTTTCAGAATTTAATCAACATAAATTCAAGGTAATTGCTCATTGGGTTTCGTTGTGGATGTGTTGTTACCTTTTTTTAGCAATGAATCACCATTATTGTCACTAAAATTAATAAAAGACATTTATTCAAACTATTTATGAAACGTTAGCTGGACGTATAGTTTAGTGCGGTTTTATTCAGAATACCCAGCGTACTTTTAATTGGTCTGGCTAACATAGACGCACAAACGTAAAGTTTCACCGAACAATGAAAGCTGTAGGCGTCTGTCCTCAGCCTGCTCCATTGAGTGTATTATCGTCAGTGACCCGTGGATGGCAGCAGAGTGCTATAAGAGGTTCAGGTCACTATGTCAGATGGGAGGAGAAGAAGAAGAAAATGTAGACAT
This sequence comes from Fundulus diaphanus, assembly GCA_037039145.1. Taxonomy (NCBI): domain Eukaryota; kingdom Metazoa; phylum Chordata; class Actinopteri; order Cyprinodontiformes; family Fundulidae; genus Fundulus; species Fundulus diaphanus. Next base: position 19,592,280 of record CM073124.1, read on the forward strand.
TTAATTGGTCTAACTGATGATTCGATTGACCAATAGTTATACGCGAGGTTTTGCTTGTCTCCGTTTACGTTCGTCGTGGGCGGGGACACGGTGTAGCAAAATGAAGTAGCATGGATCCAAATCTAACCGTTGTGTGAGGCGGTTCCAGGCAGTCCTTATCGGTTTTCGATGTGTTTATGAGACTCTTATTTGTGAACGTCAAAGCTTTGCTTTGATTGAATTATCCTTTCCGTAAACCTTGCTCCTTTAAAGGCATATTAAGGTATTAAACGCCATTAGCCAGCGAAGTTAGCTAAGCTAACTGCCAAAAGACTCAACATGCCAAATTTTTGCGCGGCTCCAAACTGTACACGGAAGAGTACTCAGTCAGATTTGGCTTTTTTTCGGTTTCCTCGGGACCCTGAGAGGTGAGCAACATAAAACGCGTCACTCACAAGAACGGTCTTAAAGTACTTCCAAAACATGCGCAAACTTTGTTAACGCTATTTGTTTAAGTTGAGTTTATGTTAATGTGAAGTAATGTTTTAACCACAAAACCCATAACCCATTTATTAGTCTGAGAATCATTCGTAACTGTTTATGAAGTCTCATTCATTTAACCTGGACTTTAACTTGGACAGACGCTGCATTATTTTACTTGCATTTAGAGATATTGCTCTGAAAAAACATGTTTACTCTAGTCCATTGAGATTTTGGCAAACTTAAATTCCCCATTTTCACAGTTCTTCATTTGCTTGTATTTGAAGTAAGAATACAAACGTAAAGAGTTAATATCAAGCAGATATTTCTACAGGTAAGCAAGTAAATATGGAATCTTCATAAACCTCAGGCTAGATGGACGAGGGATCGGTTAAAATTGGCAGATGGATAGATAGCGGATCAATAGAGTCTTGGACAAGCAGATAGCTGATAAATAAATAAACAGAGTGGAGGTTCGATAGATGATGAATAAACAGATGAAGGGATTTAGAGAATGGAGCAGGAAATACAAATATTCTTTCCATACTCTTCAGTTTTCATACCTATTCAGATCTGGAAAACTTAATTCAAATGTCTTAGTCCTCAAATGGTTCAAAAACTCACAAGCACAGAACTTCCAATCTGGCATCTTCCTAAATCAAATCTATATATAGGATTTGACTTTGAAGAAAGATTTCTACTTGAGAAGTAATCAGGAATTACTCATTTGACAATACACGTTCCTAAAAAAGTTTCAGCTTCCTACCATAAAACAGATTTGAGAACATTCTATGATGCTGCTGGATTCCAAGTTCAAACAGGAAAAAAATAATTAGAAAAAATAGTTTTAGTAACCTGGTGTGTGTTTCTGTTTCTAGATGCAGGATCTGGGTGGAGAATTGCCGCAGGGCAGATCTAGAAGCCAAAACAGCGGACCAGTTAAATAAGCACTACAGATTATGTGCCAAACACTTTGACCCAGCCATGGTGTGCAAAACTGTGAGTGTCACACGACTCTTGTAGATGTCTTTCGTTGTCTTTTAGCATTTTTTGGGACAATTCTAGGATCTCGTAGTTCTATTTAATTTATGGAAGTTTTCTGTTTCAGAGCCCCTATAGGACTGTCCTGAAGGATACGGCCATCCCAACCATATTTGATTTTAAAAGCCATCTGAAAAACCCTCGCGCCAGGCATCGGAAGGCGATTAAAGAACTTGTAAGAAGGAGGGGAAAAAAATCCAGTTTAATCATTTAACTAACTTGGCAAATGTTTGTGAATTAATTCCAGTTTCTAATTCTCCCCAGACTGACGAAGATATACAGAGGATGAAAGAAAGGAGCTGTAAGTATATAGAAACTAGGCATACTTTAGTACATCTGTGTTAGCATTTTATTATCAGGGAGATGCACCAAGAAATCAACTAGAACTGACAGTTGACTCTAATTGAACAACTTCCAGCTTGATCGTCATTGGCTTGCAACTAGCAGGGCGAAAATGTCAAAATCCTGTTTTTCAAATCAGTTTGCCACTGTAATTTTCTTTTTCAGGGGAGTTTAAAACATCCAGTCAGAGGATATAAAAAAGGTTTGAGAAGCAGTTTGAGAAACGACTGTGATACATTCAGGCTGCTTAAGAATGAGATTGAAGGAAGATAACAGTAAGGCTGTACAGAGTTCTGCAAGGTTATTCTGTTTTAACCTATTGATTTTTAATTTGGAGATGTTGGCTAGATTATGGAAATCTACATCCTGTAGGGAGTGCAGTGAGACGGCGCTAATTGACTTTTTCATTTGTAATCATTTTGTCTTTGTTTTACAATATTTCTAAAACCCTTTTTACAGGATACTGCTGCAGACTGCAGAGTAGGTGCACTTAATCCAAAAAAGGCTAAAAATAAATAAATAAAACAACTGACTTCTATTCTCAAGATGAAGACGTTTCGCTTCCCGGAAGCGAAACGTCTTCAGCTTGAGAATAGAAGTCAGTTGTTTTATCTTTTTTAACCTTTTTTTTTGGATTGATTATGACCTGGATGACTGAGAGTCTTCACCAACATAGGTGAATTTAGCAAACACCTACATTCAATGAAAAATAGAATTAAAAAAATAAAACGGTATCAAATTTTTGTTTAAACCAAAAATATTAATATTGAATGGTTATTGTAGTTAGTCATCAATTACAACAACAAAAATCATAAAGTGTGATTTCGCTGCATTAAACCTAGAAGAAATCCTTTGCTGAGCTTATATATCCCAGTGTTTCCCCTACCATTCAACAAGGGGTACGCCCCGCCAACAAAAGTTGACCACCACCCACAAGAAAGTCACGGCATGCAGTAATTTATTATACGTCTGTGCGTGTTCGTGGTTAATTTTATTCAAATTACCCTTTCTAAATAGCGGTAGATTGCATCCTGAGTTATTTCTGTCTCAAGGCTCCCACATAATAAGGTGGACATGAGTCCATGGGCAGGTACGTTCAGAGTTCAATTTTAAAAGCGCGGACGTGATGTCACACAAGAAACTGCTCAGTGGGAAGACAACGAGCCAGTCGCGACTCGCAAACATCTGTGGCGTCAGACTCTCTGTGCCACGGACTGATAGTTGTGCGGTGGGTGCCTGCTGAGGGAAATGTAGCCGATAAGTGCGCTCGTCTATGAAGTTTAAAATGTCCGCATAGTCCACGCGGTGGACAGTACTATAACCAAGTGTGCAGCCGCCTTTAATGTTTCTCCTAAGCTGAGTTGTCGCTCCTTTACTTTCAGCTCAGTCAGCTGGGTTCACACGCAGGTAAACTCACATTCCCGCCAGGTGAGAGAGCGCTAAAAGTCACGACTTATTTGTACCTTCCTTGGTAAATATTTCTGCGTTTTGTAAACAGGCTCAATTTCTGAGGATGACTGCACCAAAAACTCCCACAGTCAGGAATTCTGAGCGCCTACTGTCTGCAAAGAGGTCGGTGGAGTCTGTTCTGATGGGGGAACATGGGGCGAACATTAAAGAGAAACGCTTAAATGACCAAGAATGATCCTCGACAGAATTAGTGTCACTTGTGTTGGGAGCGCAGGATCCAACAGGATAGATGCGTTTATTTCACGTGGTGCCTTAATATACTGAGAAAGTTTGCCTAGTACAAATAAGAGGATCATCATGTCTCTTTAAACTCGATTATTCTTATCATTAAAGGTATACTATGCAACCGGGGTTGATTTTCCAGCGAGGCTCCCCCCAGAGGGCGAAAGTAAAAGTGCACTGTCGTAAATATGCTCAGCTGTTCTACTGGTTTCTCCGTCAAGCCAGGCGCGGTTGTTTTGAGCTTAGCAGACAGGCGAACGCAACGAAAAGTCGAAAAAACGGCAGTACAAACAATGACTAACACAGTGAAAGTATGAACATGCACACAGAGAGAGAGAAACCATTCCAATGTTACTTACAATCGCATCAGCAGAAACGCGAGGTCCGCGTCAGCCTTGCAGCCTTCTCTTTCTTTTAGCTCTCGCCATTCGGAAAAAGCTTTCCCGATGTTCACCCGTGTACGACTCCTCTCTCTGTCCAGAGCCCTTTTCCTCTTTCTTGCCTGCTCCGACATGGGCTTTCGCTGTTTTGTCGCCGGTTCCGCCATGATAACTGCACAAATATCGCCACTGCGCTAGCACCAAGCATGCCTTTCACTGGGGGCGTGTAGCAGTTCTCGCCGTAAAGCAAGACCGACTCTCGCGATCTTGCACGAGATTCTGAGCCTGTGGGCGCGGGCCGAGGGCTCCTGCAGTTGCAAGTGCGGTATTTCCCCCACAGATCACCAGGGCGGCCGAGAAAACCTTTGTTCAACCTGAAATTACTCATTTAATCATCCAAAACGGTATGGAACACATTAATTAACTGAAAAATGTTGCATAGTGTGCCTTTAACGCTTGACATATCGCGTTCTCAACAAGTAAACTCTATGGACGTTTTCAGATATCCTGTAAAAATACCATTTGCTTAGATTGTTGCACATCACCAATTCTGTCTGTTGGAAACAAAAATCCACCTTCCTGAGTCCATCTATGAAATAAAATGGCTGCTTTATTCTCCGAACACACATTTTTGTTGCTGATAGACTCCATGAATGGACCAGAAACAGATCCCAAATGTAATAAAATTAAAATTGGATAAAGTTACGCTCAAAAATATACTAAGCTCTGGCAGAGATCGATTTTAAAGAGATTTTCATTTTCATTAATGTCTTTAAAATGAAAATCCTTTAAAGATTTCATTCCTACAAGAAGAAGGAATGGAGAAAGGCAGGTAGCCTTTAAAATATAATCATGTATAAAGATCCATGATGGAAACAGAAACATAAAAAGAGACCGAAAGAGAAACACGAGAAAGGTTAAGAGAGACAGAAGCTGGCTACTCGTATAAAGTTGTATTCTATGATATTAATGGAAAGCTTAGTGGAAGAAAAATATTTTCAATCGCTCAAAAAAGAGGCAGCACTGTATTAATGTACCCCCCCCCCCCCCCCCCCCAACACGACATTTCTAGGTGAAACGCCGTATCCCTGTGTTGTAGTTCCTAAAGGGAGATCAGAATCAGCTCAAACTGGAACTGGCAGCTCTATAAAACTATGGCTAAAACTAATCAGTGCATCTCCATTGAGTGTATATTTATCTGAAACAATCTGTGCTCCTCTGGTCTCTTTCCTCAGTGGCATCTTCTGCTGAGAAGGCTGCCAAAAAAGATGAGGATTCCTCAAGCGCTGCTGACAATGAGCCTCAGTTTTCAGCCGAGGAGAAAGAGTACCGGGACTATTTGAGGTCTTTGTTCGAGATCCTGTTCATGCTGGCAAAACAAGCGATCCCTCTGACCACCGACAGAGTGTCGGAGGAAGAGCTCAAGGCCGACAACTTCCAGGCCGTTCTAGATTACTGCATGAATGCCGGAGATGAAGCTCTGAGGAAGAGGTTTGAGGTGACGGCGGTGAACAGCGAGTACCTCACTGCCACCCAGCTGAATCAGCTCCTGGACGTCTGCGAGAACACGGTGAGGGAGGAGATGCTCATGGAGGTGAGGGAGAGCCGCTTCTACTCCCTGGTGACGGGCGACGTGGTCGAATTCGCCGACAGCAAACACTTGCCCGTGTTCCTCCGCTTCGTCAACCAGCAGAACGTCCTCAGGGAGGAGTTCGTGGACTTCCTCCAGTTCGTGGACGGAGACGAGGCGGCGCTGGTGGAGAGGCTGGAGGCTCAGCTGGTGGACCGCTGGGGGCTCAGCATGGAGGACTGCCGCGGTCAGGCCCACAAGGCCACTGGCACCTCCTCCACCAAAATGAAAGCCGTGGCCGTGCTGATCATGGAGAAGTACCCGCTCGCGCTGCACATGCCGTGCTGCCATACGGCGCTGAACATCCACCTGGCCAACAACCTGCCTTACCCCAATGTGCAGATCGTCATGGAGAATCTGAGGAGGATCACGTCGTTGTTCAAAGCGCCACGCGCTCAGGACGAGCTCGAGAAGGCCATCTCGGCTCACTTCCAGAAGAATCCGGAGAAAGGAATCGCGCTCAAACAGATGTGTTCCTCAGGGTGGACGGAGCAGCACAGCGTCTTTGATGTGCTGCTGGATGCACTGCCTTCACTCCTGCTATGCATGGACGGCATACGCGACAACGCCGACGGCCAGTTCCCCAGCTGCGTCACAGTAGATGCGTATTCAATAGGCGAGAGCCTGGCGGACTTCGAGGTGGTCGTCACCATCGTCATCTTAAAGAACGTCCTGACGTTCACCAGAGCCTTCGGGAGGAACCTCCAGGGGGAAACGCTCGACGTGTTCTCCGCCGCCAACAGTCTCACGGCGGTCCTCTACTCTCTGAACGAGGTCAACGATAACATCGACGTGTACCACGAGTTCTGGTACAGCGAGGCCGTGAGCTTGGCCGCCCTCATGGACATCCCCGTGTCCGTGCCGAGGCTCTTCCTCCGCAAGCAGCGGGCGGCCGACCTCGGCGAAATCCAAGCCGAGACCTACTTCAAGGAGTATGTGACCGTACCGGTGATTCGCGGCATCATGCAGGAGGTGGAGGAGATGTTCTCCGACAACAACACCAAAGCCCTGAAGTGCCTCTCGCTGGTTCCGGCCGTCATGGGCCACATGAAGTTTAACACCACGGAGGAGAACTACGCCGAGGACTACCGCAGCGACCTGCCGAACCCGGACACGCTTCCCGCCGAGCTGCACTGCTGGAGAATCAAGTGGAAGCACCGGGGGAAAGAGGTGCGCTTGCCCACCACCATCCACGAAACCCTGCAGCTGGCGGACGTCAAGTTCTTCCCCAACGTGGAAGCCTTCCTGAAGGTGCTCTCCACCATGCCGGCGCTCAAAGTGGAGGACAGCACGGGCGACGCCGCCGGCGAGCGCCTGCAGGCCTATCTCAGCAGCATGCCTGCGAAGCATTTGAACAAAAGCCTCGCGATGCTCCACATCAACACCCACGTCAAACATGACCTGGATGTCATGGTGGACAAATACTGCCGGCTCTACCCCGAGGACGACTCGGAGGCCGAGCCCGAGGACGTGGGCGACGACGTTATTGTGACGAAGGTGGTCTGACGCTGTGGGTCAGACCTTGGCGTGGGCCGGTATCAGGTTCCCGGTGTTTGGGTAACTTTAATACAAAAAGCAGAAAAAAATTGTAACGTCATCTAGTTGCGTTTGTTTAAAACGGAGAAGCAGCAGTTGTTCCTATTATTGGATAATGTAGAGCTTTTATGCGTTAGTTTGGTTTATTATGCATAGATTAAAGCAAAAGCGTTGACTATAAAGCGGAGGAGGTCTTCAGCTCCAGCCGCCGCCCTGCAGCTTTTAGACGCACCCTGTCGGAGCAGGGAGGTTTTCAAAGGCAGCAGGACAGGTGGCTCCTCCAGGGCCGCAAACAGAGACCCCTGTGACAGAGTAGAGCAAGATGATACATTTCTCACCTCAGCTGCTTGGGTAGTAAGTATGGAGTTTTGTGTTTTGTTCATGGCCTTTCAACCGTAGTTACAAAACAGGTTTAGCCTAAAAAGAGTTATAGGTGGTGACGCTATATGTGCCCCATCACCGGACATATTTCCAAACAAATGAGTCTTTCTCGGAAGGATGAGGAATGTCTTTGTGCCAGTTGAACAGCAGCGAGGAGCCACAAGTGCTCCACGCTGCCAGAGCAACCTCCAGATGGCCGAAAACCGCTGTGCAGCAGCGGGTGGGGGAGGGGCAGCGCCGCAATAGTCTGATATCCAGCTCCACCCCGGTGCTTTGTGTGCATTCTGATTAAAAGCGTTTTAAAAGGCAGTAAACGTGAGAGGTTTTTGGCCGCGAGTTTAGAAAAGCCGTAAACCTTAAGAAGAGCAACCGAAGCTTCGACTAGTCAGCAGGACGACGCGGATCTCTGATGCTCCAACAGGTTCGCACTGAAATTCAAACCGATGTGAAAAGTTATTGTTTTTTTTTCCCCCGCCATCAGTTTATGTTTTTAACTAAAAATGTCAAAAGGTTGAACATTTAAAGAGGCGTCCATTGCCTGATGTGTAAATATTCAGCGTATCTCCGGCAGACTGTTCAGTTCTTGTTTGTGATGAAACCGTAACGCAGTGAATCAAATCCTAATATTTTTTGTTTTGTCTTGCTTTTTTTTTTTTTGTAGCCTTTTGATATTTGTAACTTTGGTAGCTGAGCTGATGATGTGTTTTTAAATCAAGCCACATGATGGAGGCAGATCGCCCAGTTTATGAAGCCGCTCTTCATCTGACTTTCAAACCAGAGTAACAGCTGAAGTGAGGCTGTCTGTCGCCTAACGTGGTTCTTTCTTGTAATTCCTAATTAGTCTGCCGTACATTCGCATATTAAAGACCCAGCATATGTTGTAAGTTACTCAGTACTATGTTAATGTATCGTGTTATAAACGGGCTTGGTTTTTCTCATGTATAGTGAAGTTGAAACTTGTTTGGTATTTTTTTCTACAAGTATTTTCAGAGGAATGTTTTTTTCATTTCTTTTAATTAAACACCCTATAATGGGGGGAAAAAAATCTCTTGTCTTTTTTTTTTTTTGGGTCATGAAGACACATTTTTACTCTAGCAGAAATATAAAATATAGTTGTGAATAATAATTATTAAAACTAAAGAAGAACCTACTCCCCAGGTTCTTTAGTTTTGTTCTTCTCGAGATATGTAATGTGTCAATGTTTGAAGAAATTGCTAAATTTGTATTCTTTTAGTTTCTTTGCTACAATACACCATAAAATATTGTGAACCGTCCCTGTGGCTCATCAAGTGGACCCCAACATCCAGTTAGTTCATCTGGGCAGCTCGTCCTCTTGACACCGGTAACCTCCGTCCTCTCTAAGCTACAACAGCTCCAGTCCTGACCTCTGATTCTCTAAAGCTGAGCACTGTGATGCACAAATCATTAAACAATTGCTTTAACCTGTCTGTAAAATCTGTCTGTAAAATGTTAGAGATGGCCACATGAACAATTCATTGCAGATAAATGTTGAAAAGCGACTTCTATGACAGGTTTTCTGTTGGGCAATTTAATTAAATCCTTCCTAAACTTCATTGTTAAAAGTATCGACTGCAAAGTTGCTAAGTCATGATTCGCAAACCTGTCTTTAACGAGTGTTGACACGGTACTCACCGTAATGGGACATACGTTATTCAAGTTTATTTCAATAGATTAGAATATAATTTAAAAGTTGATTTATTGGTGTAATTCGATTTGGGAAAAAAAAGGAAACTCGTGGATTAATACAATTTCAATTGCTATTTTTGTTTTTAATCATGTTTTACAGGTCAATCTGTTTCTCAACAAAGAATTTTACATTAGACTAATACAAATATTTTTCATACTGAAATGTTGGCCTTCTGAAACCTAGGTCCATGTTCTCCGCCTACATGGAGTCAGGACTAAAGCTCCATGAATCACTGGATTAGTGGCATGGAGGTGATCAGGAAGCGGGGACCGGGGTTGCTGTGGCTCAGTGGGAGCAGAGGTTCCCTTGGTGTTGGATTGGCTCCAGTGTGACTGCGTAAATGCAGCTCTATTTCAAAGTACTTCAAGTGGTTAGTATGAAAAAAAAAGCCATTTATGAGTTCAGACCAACTACCTTTGCTTTGACGTCGGCCTTCAGCAGGTCTGCATTTTTGGGTCTGGCGCATCCCATCCTTTGTTTGACATCTACCACGTAGACTCTCTGTGGGCTCTAGGTCAGGTGAGTTTGCTGGACAATCTACCTCAAAGGTAATTAAAACAGGTACTGATACTTCTGTCAGTGTGGGCCGGTGCCAAGTCCTGTTCGAAAATGAAATAATCCTCATGAAGCTTATCTACGGGCGGAAGATTTTCCTGGTGGGTGGCTGCGCTGAAGTTGGACTTCACAAAGCAGAGCGGACCAACAGCAGCAGATGACACGGCTCCACAAACCCTCACTGTGAAAGCTTCATATTGGACTTCAAGTAAACTTGGGTTCTGATCCTCTCCGCTCTTTGCTCCATTACTCTGGGCGGTTGATTCACAAAATAAAGGGTAAGCTTTACTTTAAATGGGACATATGCAAAAATAAAATAAAAAAAATTAGCCCCTAAATACATTTAGTTGTGAACATAGTCTCTAGGAGTGGAGAAAATGTGCATGTGGTCTCTCCGCGTTCTGCATAGATATCTTTATATTCTGTTTGTGTCACATTTTTTAAGTCGTTAATTTTTTCAGTTCTCTATTACGCTTTTTGAACAGTAACGTCACAGAATTTGTAGCAGGACTGCTAAACAAGGTCAAAGACTGCATCCGAAAACGTCTTCTGGGGAAGGACTCTTCACAGCCAAAGTGGAAGTGTGTCAACGGTCGCCATGAGTGCTGAGTAGAAAAGGAGTCTATGCTTCCTCTCATAGCCCCTTTAGCATGGGAACCTCACGAGGTCCCTTACCGGCGCTATGGAGCTATAAGGAATCCCACAATCCTTTGCGTGACACGACGTATACAAGCTCAGCCCGCCTCACAGAAATTAAGAAAAATGGCCGGAGAGAACAGAGTGTGCGCTTTGTAGTTCTTTTTCGGAAGGCTGTAGGCCCGTATTTTAGTAGAATCATCACAGTGTGTTTCTGTTGCGTGATGACTTGTTAGTTAAAGGCTGTCCGACACCGGCACAGCAGTCCGAAGCTCCTTCCCACAATACATTCTTACTGTTGGCCTCTTGAAAGGTCAAGGAACAGGAGCTAGGAAGCTGAGCTAGGAGCTATAATTAGAACATTTCGGAGGCAGCCGTAGACTTCCAGATTACTAATTTGGCCATTTTTATGTTTTTATATTACTATATTTAATAGTCCTGGCTGAAGGATGGCGAAGCTACAGGGGGATAAGTGAAAATGCTCAGTTGTTGGGTGACACAAATTATTACACCGCATAGGCTACTACTAAAATGGGAGCGCCTTGCGGCCTGGAGGGAGCGGAGTGTGAAACAAGTAACTCTCAGGCCAACAGGGGTTAAAGAGGAGCTGTGGGACAACATTAACAAAGAATTAGAACCAGTGCATTGCGGTTCCTCTTGTAGACGACTGAATGATTTAAATATGGACAAAGAAGGCATAAAAAGCATGATATGTCTCCTTTAATCTGAAAAGAGGTTTTTGAACCGCTGAGCCACAGTTCTTTTTATCTCCTTGCCCCAGCTAAAATGTTTTTGACCGTCTCTGCCTGGTTCAATGGCTTAAATACAAGTAATGCCTCTGCTGTAGCCCTTTCTTACTATAGGGGCTGCAGTAATTACTATTGCTTTTTGCCCCTTTTTATTATTATTATATTTTTTATTTTCCTTCCACTAAAATTTCCACTAAAATGATTGAATACAGCACTTTTAAAAAGCTATCTTTTTATCAATATACTTTGTGGGTTGCTCTGCTTGTGGAGGGTGTCAGCGACTGCTAGAGATCAGATCAGCAGTCTTCCACATGATTGTGTCTAGAGCACAAAACGGACATAGATATTTATTTATTTAATCGCATTAAAACGATCTTTTTGTTATTCGTTTTTGCACTGACCAACATGGCAGCACGGGGTTAACTGTATCTCCTCCCTCCTTCATGCCGGACGGACGCAGACGAGCTCAGGTGATGTTTCGCCGTACCACCACGCAGGGCATCGCACAAATGTGGGGTGGGGTCGCTTTGATGCGCAACCAGACAGCGATGTGCACTCCACGGCGAGCCCCAAAGTCTTAAACTTCAGTAGGACCAAACACCCTGCAGGAGGAGGCAGAGGGCGGCGAGCGCGATCCGTTCCGGCCGGGGGGAAGCTGCAACATTGGAGACGTTTGCGTTGCACGCATAGCGCGTCTTTCTACGCGTTCGTCCGCGGACAGAGCCTTTTCTCTCCCCCCTGTCCATCGTTTCCAGTCACCTTCGTGGGGTTGAGCGTAATGGCGTGGCCGTGCATCACGCGTGCTTGCTGCATCAACCGCTTTTGGACCGAGCTGGACAAGGCGGATATCGCGGTGCCTTTGGTTTTCACCAAATACTCGGATGCGACCGACGTGCAGCACCTGCCTCATCACCCGCAGCCCAGGCTGAAGAGGGCCGCGGCCATTGCCGTAGAAGCCCAGCCGCATCCCGAAGATCGAGAGGCCGCCAAGGCACCGCCCGAGACGGGGGGTGCCGCAGCGGCCAGAGACGGTGCGTCCGCTGCGTCCGTCATGCGCCAAGACTTCAAGGCGTGGAGAGTGCGCCCCGAGCCCAGCTGCAAACCCAGGAGCGAGTACCAGCCTCCGCCGGCGCCGTTCAGCAACGAGACCCAGTACCAGAAGGATTACAAGCCCTGGCCCATACCCAAGAAACACGACCACCCGTGGATCCCCAAACCCAGTCCCACCGCCGCCTCCAAACTGGAGCATGCGGCTGCCGAGACCGAGTGCGGCGTGGAGAAGAGCGAGATCGAGGAGCAAATTCAAGAGAAGGAGTCAAAGGAGGCGGCGAGGAGGGAGAAGTCTGCAGAGAGGAGAGCGGCGGAGAAGACAGAGGGAGCCGCAGAGGTGAGCGCAGAGCAGCGGAGAGGCAGAGCAGCTGCGGACGCTCTCAACAGACAGATCAAGGAGGTCATGTCGACTTCCAGCAGCTACAGGTAAGAGTGAGAGGGCAAGCCAGGGCAAAGCTGGAGCGTATATCCTGTAACCCTTTCATGCATGGTGGGATTGTTGCGTCTTCTCTGGGCCTAAAACAAATTTCAGTTGTCCACTTAGGAGGTCAACACGTCTAGATGTTGTTCTGTAGCCTAAATGGAAAGTCAGAGCTTCTAGGAGGTCCTAAGCAGGTAAGCAGAATTTCCTCAGGTCCCACCACCTCCAGTTAGGCCACACATCCTGAGTTATAGATATACTGACCAGTAAGCCAATTAGATTAACTCTCTGACAGACTGTGTTTTGATTGAATATGAAATCATTCACTTTACATGTTTTACTATAAGGCTGTTCATTAAAAACGTTTTGAATTGAGAAAGCTTCCTGGATGGGAAGCGAAACGTCTTCAGATTCAGAACACAAGTCCAGTTGTTTTGTTTTTTAACCTTTTTCGGATTCATTAAAAATGTTTTCTTTTAAACTTTACCGAGTTCAGAAGATAAAATACAGCACTAAAGAAATAAATAAATATTGAATTCATGCTGGGGTTTATTCCATTGTGATTGATGAGTTTGCAGTAACAGTTAAACAAATAAAATAAAAGGGACCATTCAATAGTCAATTCCAGAATATGAAACCTTAAGAGCTTTTAGGTATTTAACTCAAATAAATTGCACAATTAACCCTAACATTGTGTTCACTGTCAGCCGTGGGGGAAAAAAAGGCTATTACTCGCTGATTTATTTACTGAAAGTATGCCTGAAAGGTTTCCCAGCTCAGTGACAAGTAGCAGAAATAGTGAAACTAGCTTTAAATTTCGACTGCTGAAATAAATATCAATGTTTTCTGGCTACATGTGCAACTGGTGCTTTTATCAACCTGCCCTGGGTTAATTCAAGCTTTCTCAGGGCAGGGCAACTCTGCTTATACCGGTGTGACAAATAATGTTTATATTGGTTGTAAACTAATAGGTATTTTTATAATATTGCTGTTTACTATATTGCATTGTTCAGGTTCATTAAAAAAACTGACAAATATTGTGTTTGACTCCTCTGTGTATGTCCACCATATACTTTCTTTGATCCATCTCCTTGCTCCTCCTAATTCTTCTACGCTGTATTTTGACAGAATAAAATTTTATAGTGACAACCAAAATGTTTCTCAGAGCACCAACCACAAAGGGAATTAGTCATTTGTGAACGTGGTGGTACAAACCGCTGATAAAATTTGTCATTATTTGTCCATCTGACATGTTCTGCAGCATTCATAGATCCTGTCATCATTTTCATTCTCTTACTACGATCTCAACAAGGCTTCAGTATACAAAACACTAACTGCAACTCACACGAATAAAATATTCAGCAAATAAAAACAATTCTTGTGACAAAAAAAACATGCAAGTTTAATATAGTCAGTAATGCATGAAGTCCATTTGAAAAGATTAGCATTTTACTCACAACATAAAATCAGTTTTCTAAAATGTTAACCATTATATTAGTGCGTAGTAAATTATTTTGTTGCCAGTAATTATTATTTGTTTATTTATTTATTTTTTACCTGTGAGGGTGTCCTATTATAAAAGAACTGGGCGCACATGCGTTGGAAGAAATGGTTTTTGATCTTATATTGGGTTGCCAGTAGGGGGCAGCGTATGGCACATCACACTAGACTCCTTTCGGTTGCTCCTTTAATTTGGGGTTACTCAGGCGTCGCCACAGCAAGTCATTATAACTTGCACACACAGATTTGGCAGAGTTTGTACTCCAGACGCTCCTCCTGACGCAACTGGTATTCCAACCCAGGTTCCCTCGACTCAAATGCATGGACCAGTGAAGTGGCATAAATGCTAGTAGGCTATACCATCAACAATGAAAAAAATAATCAACTTTAGCTTAACTTTCAACTGTAGTGGATAAAGCAGTCTAAGATCAGATTTACTGTACTTTTTTTTTTTTTTTGCTAACATCAACCCAAAAGGTAGCCACTGAATGCCACACTGGCTTGGGTAGCGTTGAAGAATCGCCTGAAGATCATCAGGAGATATTTGCCGTTTCAAGGTCTCTTATTTCAGTCTTTCCAGAAAGCAAGTGGTCCTGCAACCGATAAGGGTTTCGTCATCGATTTTCCCCTTTCAATCGCCACCACCATACACTTGCTGGGATTTCAACCAAATCAATGCTCTTGACCCCAACTAAAAGGGTCTGAATGTAACCGTGTGTGTCTGAACATCTGCAGAGATGCACAGATCTGTATATTGGCCAGTAACAATTTTTGGTTTCCTTTTATGATCCAACTAATCGATTTTATCTAAAGGACTGTAATGCAAACTTAGCTTTAGTAAATGCAACAAATGTCGAATAATTCTCTTAGATTTAAATTTAACGTGAAAACTAAGCTTTGTCTCATGTTTCCCAAAATTAAAAAGTAGCTAATTATGTGACATGATGTTTGTTGATGCATTTACAGAATGGAAACAAGTAGCGATGTTCAAGTTTGATGCATTTCATGAGCAGGAAAAACACACTTTGATTCTAGTGGAGTCTTCAGTCCGCTAGAATCAAAGTCACCAATTAGAACCGGTCAAAGAAAATCAATGTTATAGATTGGTTTACTGTAAAGACAAGTTTAAACAAATAAAGGATGAGTGGTATAAAAGGAACACTATCCAATGATGCGTACAGTAGCTCACTTTCTGCATCATTATATAAAAACTTTGACCTTTAGAGGTAAAATTGTACAGTTTTACCTCAATAAACACCCAGAGTATCCAACCCATACTTTGATGAGACAAAGAAGCATCACAAAATACTTCAGATTATACTGAAAAATGTTGTTCTATGCATCCATCACCCTACATTTGTGCATTTTTTTGTCCAATTAACCCCGACAAATTAGATTACACAGATTTTAAAGTAGAACTCTTAGCATTACATTTTGACACAAAAGGCAGCTCATTAAGGAATAAACAGGCAGAGATACATTGACATAATTTTTTCTATTTTTAAATGGACAACAATTTGCATTGTGTTGCATTTAAACATTAGCTCAGTCTATACTCCTCTTAAAAATCTATACAGTGGAGAGCATGCATCTTTGAACAATTCCTGCAACACAAAACCCGTTGGAGTAGACAGAGAGCCTTTCATCGGCAAGTTTATCTCTCATATCCCATCTTCTCCATTTTGAGAAAATCCCCATTTACAGCCTTTAAATAGATATATATATTTTTTTACTGTTCTTCTTAGGACTGAGTTTAAGGCGTACAAGGATGTGAAACCAGTGAAGCCGATCAAAGCTCCAACCCAGTATAAACTACCCGGAGAGGAGAGCACCCTGGAGACCAGCTACAGTGCCACATACAAGGGGGAGCAGTTGAAGGCCCAGGCGACTGACAACAAGCAGCTGGAGCGTCGGAGGATACGCAGCCTGTACAATGAGCCCGGCAAGGAGCCCGCCAAGGTGAGAGACCCCCACCAGTCTTTATATAAATCTGCAAAACCGCACTACCAATCAGCTCCTTAGTTATCTTTCCTCCTTGTAGCTGGAGCTCTTTTCCTGTGCTTACAAAGGAGAGTGTTGTTTAACCCTCCTTGTTCTGGAATCATCTTTTTCTTTTCAATTGTGTTAATTACTTAACTTACAATAGGTCAACAATAGCCTAGCTAATCAGAGGCACCAGGTAAAGTGGCTGCACATCACAATTTACACATTTCTAACCATAAAAAGTAGCTGCTACTATTGTCTTATAGACAAAACAAGTAGAAGCGGTAAAACAAAGAACGACAATGCAGTTTAATAATGAAGTGAAAACTATGCTTTGAATTTACATTGCCCCCCCCGTACTTATTTGTACCCTCGGTAAAATTGTGTCAAAAGTCATAACAGTTCTTTTGTATTTTATTGCATTTTTTTCCATCTTTGAATATTTTAGAAAAATCCAAATTTAGTGCATTTATTTAGCGAGAAAGACAAAATCCTGCATCAAGAAATTCGTTTTTCAACAAAGCTACTGGTGAGACACTATTACCACCCCTAAAATCCCCTTAAGATAAACATAAGTTAAGCATACTTTACTTTTTAAAGTAGATCAAAGGGTTGATTAGTAACTCTTGACTTCCACTCTGCATTTGGTGTAAATATGATGCAACACAAAGGAAAGTTTCTCTCAGCAGCTGCTCAAAATAGGTAAGGCGAGAGAACATGCCATTCAAGTTAGACAGATGTGTGTGGATCTTCAGAAGTCAGGAAATGCCTACAAAAGAATAGCCACTTGTCTAAATGTTCTTACTTTTACAGTCAGGGAGATGATTCAAGGTTTAAAACAATTAAGTGTTATAAATAAGCCCACAATGCAGTGAGAAAAATGGTAAGAAAGGTTAAAAAAAATCTCCAAACCTCAGCGTTACAGTCTTGAGCTTGCCAAGCCTCTTTAACAACGGTTAGACCCAACCTACATGCCAGCTGTTTTTTTTTTTTCAGAGGAATGCCTTAAACAATCTTCAATCTTATGGTCACAAATATCAACTCTATTGAGACTTTAACTGAAAGCATGTGCTTTGGTCAGACAAGACAAGACTTTTGGCAACAACCACTTCTGGCGGGTGTGGCCTGAAACGGAGAACAATTCCAAATACTCTTAGAACCTTGTGAGTGCATTGCATCGTGCGCTTTTGGAAATCCCAGGAAATTATGAACATAGGTTTTGTGTTTTCTGCCGCATGGGTCTAACCTGACAACAGCCAGCTGTATGTTGCTCCGCCTAGCTCCACTCACATACATCTGGGACACCACTGATAGAAAGTGATTTCTCCAACCAAATTTATAGTCTGGCCAATCAGGACGCAGGGCTGGAGTTTCATGGATGTGACGTAGTGGAGACGCGACCATGACGTGAGACTGTTTTGATAGCAATGGCGGCTCGTCGAGGAAGCAAGCGTTAACATTGATGCTGCTATTTCTTCCGTGTTGTCCAATCTACCTAATATTGTTTCATTAAAAGAACATCAGAGAACGGCCCTGAAGGCTTTTGTTGGTGGAAACGATGTTTTCGCCCTTCTCCCGACCGGATTTGGCAAGTTTTGTTTTCCGGGGCGCGTCCGGAATCGTGTTAGGAGGCCTTTAGTCCTCAACGCGGTCGCCCCGGAATCGACTCTGACCCGCGGCGCTTTGCCGCCTGTCTTTCCCCCTCTTCCTGTCAGCTCACTGTCAATAAAACGCGTGCCACTAGAGCCGCAAACACATTATTATTTTTATATATTTTTTTTTCTGCGTCGCTATCATCAGCGTCACGGGTTAGCTTCGATGTGAGTGGTTGAAATAGCACATCAATAAAGATGACAGACAAGTGGCTTATCCAATCATATGCAAGAATTTTTAATAAGGCCCAGCCTTCTGTAAAGGCAATTCCTATGGCGGTGTCCCAGATGTATGTGAGTGGAGCTAGGCGGAGCGACATACAGCTGGCTGTTGTCAGGTTAGCATGGGTCATCATTACGTCTTTCAGCAGGATAATCATCCAAATTATATGGCAAAATCAACACACTAACATCAAACAAAGAAATTCAACCTTACTCCGACCTGCTCCGGCCCCAGACCTAAATCCTACCAAAAACCCCTGTGAGGGTTGACTTTTAAGTGGAGTCCATGTCAGATGCATGCTTTTAGTGTGAGATTCCTGAAATAAATGTACTCAGATTAAAAATTGGATTTTCTAAAATCAGTGAGAAGATGCTTTGAAATTAATAGAGGAAGTCATTTCAAGACATCTTTACCAGGGGTGCCAATAGGTCAAAAGGGTGCTGTATATAAGCTCTTGTTGCTATATCACAACCACTGATGTACAGTACGGCGCAAAAGGCTTAAGTCATCCCTCATTTCTTTATATGTCACTTCCAAGGAGCCAGAGTTCAGCTGTTAAGTAAAAATGAGAGAAAACAACAGCCAAAGTCGAAATTAAAAACATCAAAAGACCTCTAGAAAGCTATTTCCTGCCTGATCAAGACCGGATTAAAACATAACAAGAACATCTTGCCCTTTTAATCAATTTATTCAAAAAGAGGGGTGACTTAAAACGTTTGCACAGTACCGTTTGCATACTTGTAAAACTGGTGTCATCATGTGTCTACGATGGTTTGTTCATGTGGCCGCTCCCTCTCTCGTTCTTGTAGGACCTCTCAGAGACTGAGAGCAGCTCTGCTCTCCACCTGCTGTAGTCAGGTGTGTTCTCTGTTTCTTCCAGAAAAGCATGGAGACTGACCTCAGGCTGATCAAACGAACATGCAAACATGCATTCCGCTCACGCACATTCTCACGTCCCGAATGCATCCTGGCCTTAGCGAGCCGCAGGCGCATCTGTCACCGAGCTGCTGGATGCATCTCATCCTCAGACCTATCAGACACATATTCACTCTGAGCTCACCTCTAAGGCTGCACCACTTTGTAGATCCCATAAGTAGTAAAACATTTGGTCAAGGTGATAATTGACTCGGAGAACAGTGAGACTTTGATGCTTTCCACGAGTTGCAGATAAGAATACCAGCGATTTCTTTATGTTTTGTGACATTATGTGATGCCAAATTAGTTACCCATGGGGGAAAGCGGTCTCTAACAAGTGTCTGGTGAGCCTTTTTTTGCAGATTGTTTAGACCTTTGTCTGATTTGTGTAGCACCAATTTAGTTGTTGTTCTTCTAGACCCCCAGGTTCCAGAAAATCAGAAATAATGTGTTGAACACCATGACACAGAGTAATATATATAGTTTTAGGCCCTTCCACATATTATAAAGGTATTTTTCTGTGTAGCTTGTCTCACTTACTTTCCATTTGACATGGGCTGGTAAAATATCCTCATTGTATGATAACGTAACACGAGCTCGTTGTTTTGATTTAAAACGGTAAAGCCAATATTAGACTCTTTGCCACTAAAATTGTTAACAATATTGATTTTTAGTTGACATAACATAGTCTGTGATATGTATATTTGTGTTCTTTTGATTTCAATACTTAACTTAAGCAAAAATGTAGAATAAATGCCTGCAGATAGTGTTCAAGTACCCGAGCTACAGATTATTATCTCGCTGCTGTTCTAATTTTTTATAGAAATACATAACTATAACCTGCTGTTGGCTGCTTAAAAGCTATGTGCAGGTGGCAAACTTCTTGTCAGAGAGGTGAAAGTGTCGCGGCCTTCTTTCAGCCAGCTGACCGGCAGTGCAGAGCAACAGGCCTGTGTGTGTCTATGCTTTGTTACCTTATGTTCCAAACAACTGGAGAAATTTCTGGTCACACCTCCATGTTTTCTTAAATGGACTTTAAGCCGTTGGAGCGGTATGATGGAAAACTTTAGCTTTTGAAACCAACCAGCCCACTGTTTATACGCAGAAATGCAACACTTCACTATTACTAACAGAACCAGCCTTCCAAAAGACATCTCTCATTGTTGAAATTTTAAGTTTACTGTTTAAAACAAAAGTTGAGCATGTTTTGCAACTTTTCTTTTGCTTTATGCAAGATCGTTTGTAGAAGTTGGAGGCCTTCCTTTGAGCAACTCTCTGCTCTCATAGTTTCACAGTATGTATTTGAACCTGCAACCTACAGCCTCAAGCCTGCTTTTAGGTCTCTACGTGTTGCCACTGCAACAATGTCTGAACCAAAGTATTTCCTTCTTAAAATCATAAGACTAACGTTATATTCTGATGTTATTTTTTTAAATCGATTATTTAAGAGACTGCATGAACCACCATTTTGTGGGAAGAAAGGCCCAAATATTTATTTTGGGCTCTTTCTTTTCTCACTACACTAACCACAAGTTTATTTACATCACCATCAATGGTCATTATTTTAAGAGGAAGGGTAAAAAAGGTATGTATTGCATGCATAAATGGGGCTTTTAATTTATAAAGAATGTAATAGGGCACATTCAGTTAAATGTGCTCTGTGTTTTTTGTTTTTTGGCATACAAATTAACATACTTTTTCCCTTATTAGTGTTATATGTAAAGCTATAGCCAGCAGCTGCATATCTTAGCTGTACACAAAGCTTAACTTATTTTAGCATAAAATGTCCCTATCCGGTTTCAAGTTCAATTCAGTCCATCTTATTTATATAGTGTCAATTTAAAACATGTCGTCCCAAAGGCACTTTACAGAGACAGTTCAATCGAATCGTGCAAACAGATTGGTTAAAAAGTTTCCTATCATAGGAAACCCAGTAGCATCAAGCATTAGATCAGTGTCCAGATCAGGGTAGTAGTTTACTTACTACACTAAACTCCTGATTTCAGTTTGCAGTATGTTTACACAACTGATGTTAAAGAAAAAGCAAAAATACAAAAAACAAAGCAGTGATGGAACATGCTGACATGTCATGGGTATTACTTTATTCCAATATAAAAGATCACAGCAGTTTAGCAGGCATTTAAAGCATTTGCCGCTCAGGTATTTCTCAAGACGGTACCGATCGAGTCTGTGTGTTTTCTACCATGTTTGGGCATGTAGATATCTTTTTTTTTTTTTAAATCTATTTTAACAATAAAAAAATCTAGTAATATAACAAGCAATAAAACTGAACAAAAGAACTTTTAAAAACTCCTGTAAAATGTTATTTTAAAAAACACTCAGCATTGTGAAGGAGGTTCGCCCTGTTCAAACCTCAGACATTTAGTTCGGAGTGCTCCTGACTGGCGATAGGGATCACTGTGGTGTCCTTCAGAAAGAAGATTGTAGCAAGCAATGATTTCGATTAGGGATTCAAAGGGGTTTCAAAACTCTGAAATGAGCCTTTCCGCTGTGTGGGAAAAAAAATTGAACGAGCAATCCCAGACTTGCTTTTTCTCTGAGGTATAAATAAGGTTCGAAATGGATCCAATTTGTCTTATATACTTTTCAAAATGAGAAAGACCAGTGAAGATCCTAAGACTAGATGAAGACCCAAGTTTTCCACAACAAAAAGCTCACTGGTAGAGAACTGTAGCATTTTTAGTATGAAACTATGCAACTGCAATAAACTATGAATTTATCTAAATGGCATTGACACATTTCTATCAGGTCGGCCAATAAACCCGGTGGCTCATGTATCTATGGTATCTAAAGTTGAAGTCTCTTCTCTAAAAAAGAATTCAAGAAAGTCTACTTCACCAAAAACCTAATTTTAAATGAATGTGATTGGGACTGGAATTAAGTGATCTAAGGTGTTTTCCATCTCATCCTTTTTATCTAAAAGTTGTGTTGTGAAATTCAAGTAGATTTGAAATTTAAACAAATCTCTTATGTTCCCTGTCGTTTTTCATTGCTCAATTTTACCTTTACAAAAGGGTAAACTTCAACACCTAAGTAGTCCTGATTACAAAATATTACTCTGACAGTGCTTAAAGACATAACTAAGGTGATGAAAATTAGTCCCTATGGCACATGTAAATAATAGAAAAAAGTTTTCTTTTCTTTGGCCTCCGCTAGTCTCCAATAGTAATTTACCAGTCCTTCCACATTTGTCTGTGCATTTTCTACAGACTGTTTTTTTATTAAAAGACATGGAAAAGGCATATTTGCCTTCAACTAATAAATATGGTTTAAAATTGAAAGGGTCAAAAGCCAATCAAATGCCAACCTCTGCTGAACAATAAAGCAGGGGTTCCCATAGTGGGGGCTGGGACCCCCCGGGGGTTTGCGAGACACTGTGTGTCCAAATGATGATCCAAAACTTCTGACTTTACAATGTCAGACATGTCTTATTTTAATATAGGACATTTATACCTTTAATCATGGAAAGAAAAAAAATTTGCGAAAATGTTTGATTTTTTTGACATCAGAATGAAAACATCCAAGTTCTTCTCGCAAATATGTGAAATTCATCTTAAAATTTCAGATTTTTTTTGTGTAAGTGTACTTTATTTTTTACTTTACTTTATTAACTTTATAGTCAGCAGGAAAAAAAACATTTCTCATTAAAAAGTCTTGCAGGAATTTTATGACAAAAAAATGTCTTGCTCCTTTAAAAGCGTAGCTTTTCAAACACTGCTATAACTTAATACAGGTAACCAGCCTGTGGCTGGTTCTGTGGATATAAGACATGCTGACCTGAAATAGCCATAAAATAGATGCTCATGAACTGTCAGTGTCGTAAGGCTTGTTTATAGGGCGAGTGGCCCTGTCTGCCACTGAAACAGCTGCTGCTGTTGTCTAGTTCTTGTGTTAGTCACCACTCCCTGGCATGAGCACTGAAGTTATACTAATACCAACACTAACTTTAAAGTACTGGCAGGATTTCCCATATTTTTAGCCTGTTGTCCATTTGAACCATTACACTAAGCTATGCTAAGGTAGACAGCAGTTGGCTGCAGCTTCAGTGTAAAACCCAGAAAGGATCTTGTCTCTGAATAAAGGAAAATACTGAATTTCAGATTTTTTTAACCTAGCCTAATACTTTTTCAGGTGGACAAACCAGCGTCTCGCACCAAACCAAAAAAGGCACCAACAACGACTGGAAAGATGGCAAAAAAAGTGAAAGAGAAGCAGATTACTGGTTCCCAGTTGGCCAAGAAGAAACCACCTGCGAGTACATCTGAAACCACACCAGAGGGAACTGTGACGAAGAAGAGCAAAGAGATCAGCAACAGACTGGCTGAGGCCAAACATTAGAAATGGGGTTTTAAGTATGCTTACGTGTGTGGTCACAGGCAATGGAGGAAAAATTATTTTCCTCCCTTTGGTTTATCTCCTCACCTGTTGTCAGGTTACACGTAGGATCACGTTTGAATGATGTTGCGCTTTTAAGATAATGCAAATAATTTCACTGTCAACTGTATGTGAACGTGTGAATGTTTGTGACTTCTTTGTATGTTGGTGCACAGAACCGCTTTTCTATTATTGAGCACATAATTTGCACATTTGAGTTTCACTTGACATTAAACTTGAAAATGAGACATAAGTATGCTTCTACAGTATTGTAAAAAAGCCTTGAGCTACTCCTCATTACTTCAAATGTCCTAAAACAGTCCCAAATTCATGCAGGTTTTAAGCCATATTTCTCCAAATTTTTCAGGTATTTCCCTCTTTGACCTCACCATTTTCAGGAGGTTTTTTTTTGTGCCACATAAGCCATTTAAAAGATCTTGTATTGAAATCTTAATGTTTTTTTGTTGTTTGTTTAACTTGTAAAAATAGGTTTTAAATGCTGTAGGTTAATTTGCAAAATAAAAACAAAATCCTAGTCCTGTAGATGTTGCACAAGAAATAGGAACACAGTGGTTTAAATTGGTTCTTTTGTTTAAGTGTCTTGTTACAGTACAGGCTCATTGCTCAATGTAAGAAACTTCTTATGCTTAAATGATTTGAAGGTTAGTTTGAGGTGGCTTTGTAAAAAGAAAACAAATACATACATCCACCCATTGTCTATACCAGTTTATCCATGCAAGGTTGTAGGAGGCTCATGCATATCTCCAGCAGTCATTGGGCGAGAGGCGGAGTACATCCTTAACAGGTCCCTGATCCATCACAGACGAAACAAATCGTTTCCATGCAAACAGTGATGTACAGGGACTGGAATGAAACCGAGTGAAAAGGCAGCCATTGATCAATGAAACACATTGATACAAAGTCTGGAGAACTTTTGCTTAGACCTGCTTAAAAAAACACGAGAAAGTATTTGCAGTGGTAACCAAATCTAAAGCTGCTGTCACACTTTCTTATCTCACCATGTTTATTGACATACGTAAAAACATGTTTGTAAGTGAAAGCTTAACACTCTTACACACAGCCTTTGAGTCTTCCCAATTTGCCAAATAATTCTAAACTTGAAATAATCAGAAAATAATCAGAGTTCCCTTGCCACGACAGCATAATTAACCATTCAGCATGCTGAGATGAATTTATCTTCATTGGTGCATACAGGGTGTCTGCATATAGAAGCATGAGGCTAAATAGCATTTTTACCAGGTCATTGTTGTGACATTTGAGTAGCATTCACATAAATTTTGTCAGAGTATCACATATGTGTGGTACATATTTGTGGTACTCTGGGCTGCAGTGATGAACCCACATATAATTTTTCAAATATCTGGAACAGTTTGGCTTTTCCACAGATTGAATTACATATATATGCTATAGTATCAGATGCACAGAAAGGTGACAATGGAACATTAATTACTTAAATCTCAGTATATTCATATACCTTTGAAATGCAAGGCAGATTAGCAATAGTGTGATGAGGCTATAAGAAAATGAGGGATGGCTCAAGACTTTTGCACAGTGCTGAAATTTGTCTAAAAGGGCATTTTTCCTTTTCTCTGAATGGATGATGACTAGAACTGATATGATTGTAAAAATATATATGTCAAGGAGATCCTTTTTGCTCCAAGATGTATCACATAAGTTGTTTTGTGAAAGTTTTGTTTCCTACTTACAGTGCCTCCGCTGTATGGTCCTGGTTTTCATTTCATTGTTCCGGGTGAGATCTGGTTTAATCCGATTGGTTGCTGAGAAATCAAATTAGCTGTAATGTAATTGCTACAGCTTGCATGCAAGACCTTACTTTTGGTTGAGTAGCAGACTGTACCCGGTCACAGTCGCACCCTAGCTTGTAAATGGAGCCTTTAAAGATAAATGTATAGGCAAAATACCTTTTTTTAATATAATGCATGAGTAGGAATAGATTCTGGCCACAAGAAAACATTATTTTAACTAGTAATCTCATCGATTAGTGGCTGGTACTGCTGTAAAATAAACACACCACCACCTTTCAATCTAAATGGAGACACAATCTTTTAATTCAACTTGAAAACAGCAGCTTTCTGAAGAAAAAAAAAACAATATTGTGTGGCATTGTCCTCTACACATTCCTCTGAGCTGTGATTACATAGTTGAACTCACTTTAAAAAGTTACGCCAATAGGTCTTATAATAAAGAAACTACCTTTTTGAACGGGCCAATCTCTCCAGGTGTTTAAGGACAAGGAATGCTCCAGGACTTCGAGCTCAGCTTTTTAAAATGCTGCTGAAAGTTTCTGCTGCGCTGTGTGAGTGTGTGTGAGTTGGGAAGCTTGTTTCTGTGTCTGATCTCCTCAAGCCTGCTGCCTGCTAAGATCACAACCACTAGAAGTGCTGCTCTGCACTCCAACGCCTCGGTGCTATATTTCTCATCCTGTACGCTGTGGGCTTCGGACCGCTGTTACTTTTGACCGGAGTGCAGTGACAATGCCATGCGGCTACAGATGTCTTGTGTATTTATTTTTATTTTATTTTTTTGTGCTTGTATCCTTAGCTTGCTCTGAATGAATTGAATTAAAACTAATGGTGCAGACTCCAATGCTGTGACTTGTTGCATCATTGATATTAAACACCAATGAAACATAAAAAAAAATCCAGACTGAACTGCAGTAGTATCATAGTAATTATCGTTGGTCATGTTGTTACATTTAGATTCAAAATCATAAAAATAACGAGAGATGCAAGTATTTGTTTCTCATCAATCTATATAAGGTATGCTTTGCTCATTCAGTTGATTTATCAAAAGCGAAAGACTCAAAATTTACAATGCAGAGGATTATTCACATAGTCCTTTTTAGCACTGATCTGATTATCTATCTTAAGCTGATGTCTTTTCAAATCCGTTTGTCATTTCATTGTACACTAAAGAAAATACAATAAAACAGGTCTCAACTGTCTACAAACGTCTGTTATAATGATATTGCTAAATCATTTCAAAACGGTTTCCTTATATAATGTGACATGTGTCCTGTATAATTCACCTGAAAAACAAACACATATAACAGAGGAAAAAATATATAAAAGGATGCAATGACCGTGTCGCAAAATATGCACACTCATGAACTGAAGCACCTTTTGATTAGATTTAAACATTCATTTATTTAGTTTATACCTGCCAGCAGGTCCAGTGAAATGTCCAACCTGAAATAAAGCTCAGCTGCCCTAGTAGGATTTACCTCATTTTCATCCTTTAGCAAAAGTCACAATGTGCAGAGAAGTTACAAAGGATCAAAAGAACCTCCTTGTTCAAAGGTATCCATCAGGAGAGAAGAGTTCAAGAAAAGTCTACAGCATTGTATAAACACCACAGCTCCTATAAAAGGAGAAATGCAGTATAGTAGGAAGTGTCTCTAAAAATGAAGAAAAGAAAATACTGCAACTTGGCAGAGAGGCAGCCAAGAGGTGATAACAACACTAATGGAGCTGCTGGAATTTTGTTTTGCACTCGTGCTCTACATGTGACAACAATCTCTTGTGTTCCAAATATATCCAGACTAAGGAGAAGGGTTGCACAACAGAAGCTTTCTATTCTAAAGAAAGCATTCATCCCTGGCTAATATCTTCCAAGATCTTGTTGGAGAATGTGTTAAGGTCCAGTGAAACCAAAATTTGGACTGTGAGCCACAGTTTGATGAAGTATGTTTGGCACAGCAGCCAAAATCGTGCACATCAATGATAAAATACCATACGGTGAAAGATCTGGAGTTATCTTTCTTTAGCTTGAACTGGGATTTGTGTCAAGTGGTGTGACGACATGAATCGATCCAAAATATCATTTGGTTTCAGCCCAGTACCTTGTGGTGCCTGCCGGAAAGTTAAAAAATTAAATACATAAATAATAGAAAGTTTTATTTTTCAACCTTGAGAACATTTGCATGGTAGGGGGGAAATTATTTCCAAGTCAAGATGTTGGATGCTGATTGGTTCCTACAGAACAAGTCTAAAGGCAGAAATTGGATCGAGAAATTGCTAAACAAAGTATTAGTTTATGGATGTGCACAATTCTCCAATTAAGGTTACGGCACCTTTTTAATTTTTTTGTTCAACACTAGTTGACGAAGCACACCGCCTTGAGGGGAAGCCAGGCGTAGTGTGATGGAGCTGAATGATTTTTCCAAACAAACTAACCGTGATGTCTCGTGCAGGAAGTCCAGAGAGTCCTGAGACAAGTGGCAGTGTGTTTTCCAACCAGTTAAGGTTTCACTGATTATCTCTTGGGACATACAACATCATTGTAGAGAAGAATGACCGACTCTTATAACTGCATGGCCTGGACTCATTTTTATACACAGTTATGCATAAGGTTTATTTATCCATTACATCTTGTTTGTTTTTTGCTTTGTCATTGCAAGGAGTCACATGTCTGCCTAATGTGTCTCAAGCATATTTTATGATTAGAAAATGGATTATTTAAAAAAACTGGAAGAGGAAAACCATAAAACTTATATTTCTGCACAATAAACCAAATAAAATAGAGGATGGTTACTGTATTGTCTCCGTTTATAGTAGCAAAAATGCATATAAAAGTAGCGTTAAATACAAAAAAAGTGGGTAAGATTGTTTGAAATCTTGTATTAAAATCTATTTCTTATTAATCAGGTAAAGAACCTTTACTCTGTTTTGTTAAATTTGGGAAAGATTTTTAGAAAACCCTTTTTCAAACCTGCCATTTCAAAGATTTCTATTCATGACATTGTAAGAACTGATGTTCTTTGTCATTTTAGCTTTAATGATGGCAAACAGAAAAGTAAATATATTTTAAGTAATCTAAAGACAAAATACCCATTATTTTTGAATATTTT
The DNA here is from genome assembly GCA_037039145.1 of Fundulus diaphanus. Taxonomy (NCBI): domain Eukaryota; kingdom Metazoa; phylum Chordata; class Actinopteri; order Cyprinodontiformes; family Fundulidae; genus Fundulus; species Fundulus diaphanus. Next base: position 19,620,419 of record CM073124.1, read on the forward strand.
TTTTTAAAATTAAATCTAATCTGAGCTCCTACTGAATTATCTAGATACGTTGAAGCAGTGTCCGCTGTTCATGAAACGAAAGGAATAGATCTGAAGCAGAACTTCAAGGAGATTTTTCCTGCTTTTGAATGCTGGTGGTCACATTTTTGTGAACAAGTCATCCAGACAAAAAAATCTGCATTAATAATTCAGCCCTTATGGGCCCTTGTTTTTGCAGAGCACCATGAAATATTGAATATGAGCTGAGTGATGGCTCCCATCTGCTTGGCTAGGGTTTCATCCTATTTCGTGTTCAGTGGTGGGTAGGGTTGCAATTTGACAGTGTTAGAATGTAAGATGTGAAGAAAACGAATCCCTGTGACCTGCCAATGTGAACACAGCATCCACATGTTCGGTCAACCAAAGGTAGGAGAATGTTTAAGCATTAACACACACACACGTGCAGCTATCGTTCAATATTAGATATTGCACTATAACATGAGCAGCTTTTTTGCAACACTTGTATCCTATGTGTGTACATTCACACTGGAAGACTTTCAGCTACTGTATTGCTTCGTTAGACATGCCTTCATGGGGCGTATTGTCAGCAAATCCTGACCTCTAGTGGAGAAAATATAATGTGATGCGATAGCATCATGACCAGCTGAATAGGAGAGTGACTCAGGTTTCATTCTGCTCATCCACCTACTCCTTCATGATCCTTTCTGTGGATCGTGTGAATCTTGATAAGCTCCAGAGATATGACCTAATACTGGGGGGGGGGGGGGGGGGGGGAAATAACTATGGTCATTAAAAAGATTATTATAATATATTGTTTCATTTTTACATTTATGGTTGATTCCTTGTAGCTGGTTTACAGTTAGTTGGAAAACAGGCTATTGTGTGATGCTTTAAGTTAAAAACTAATTATGTCTTTACAACACGGCCGGATTCTGGAAGATACCGACCCTTGGATTAGAGCTAGTTTTGGGACCCTATTATATATTTATTTTATGCATGCAAAACATATTAGATTAATGTTTATGTACACATCTTGGACTTGTGTCTATACTTGTCCTGCTAGATCTCAGTGCTACATTTGACACAGTTGATCACAATATTCTCCTACAAAGACTTGAACATACTGTAGGGATTAAGGGGAAAGCATTAGGCTGGTTTAAATCTTATCTGTCGGACAGATTCCAGTTTGTTCATGTTAATAATAAATCTTCTTCAAGCTCTAGGGTCACTTGTGGAGTACCACAGGGTTCAGTCCTTAGACCAATTCTCTTTACTATATATATGCTTCCAATCGGCAAAATTATCAGACAGCAAGGGATTAATTTCCATTGTTATGCTGATGACACTCAGCTATATTTATCCATAAATCCTGATGAATCCAATCAATTACTTCGACTGCAGTCATGTCTTGATGACATCAAAACCTGGATGACTTTAAATTTCCTGCACTTAAATTCTGACAAGACAGAAGTTATAATCTTTGGACCAGAGTCCTCAAAAAATAAACTTCTTAACCAATCACTTAATCTGGATGGCATTAACTTGGCCTCTGGTAATAAAGTAAAAAACCTTGGTGTTATTTTAGACCAAGACATGTCATTTAAATCCCATATTAAACAGGTTTCCAGAGTTTCCTTTTTTCACCTCAGGAATATCGCCAAAATTAAAAAAATTCTGTCCAGAGGTGATGCTGAAAAACTAGTCCATGCATTTGTTACTTCAAGGCTGGACTATTGTAATTCTTTACTATCAGGAAGTCCACAAAATGCATTTCAAAGCCTTCAGCTGATCCAAAATGCTGCAGCAAGAGTTCTGATGAAAATCAACAAGAGGGATCATATTTCTCCAATTTTAGCTTCCCTTCATTGGCTTCCTGTTAAATCAAGAATATAATTAAAAATTCTCCTTCTCACGTATAAAACCATTAATAATCAAGCTCCATCATATATCAGAGCTCTGATTACCCCGTATGTTCCTAACAGAGCACTTCGCTCTCAGACTGCAGGTCTGCTGGTGGTTCCTAGAGTCTCTAAAAGTAGAATGGGAGGCAGATCCTTTAGCTATCAGGCTCCTCTCCTGTGGAACCAACTCCCAGTTTTGGTCCGTGAAGCAGACACCCTGTCTACTTTTAAGATTAGGCTTAAAACTTTCTTTTTGACAAAGCTTATAGTTAGAGTGGCTCATGTTACCCTGAGCTACCTCTATAGTTATGCTGCTATAGGCTTAGGCTACTGGAGGACATCAGGGCCTATTTTCCTCACTGTACTGATTTCTATTGTTCTCCAGTCTACTGTTCTCCAGATTTGCATTGCAATACATTGAAATGACTGTTGTCATTTCAGCTTTTAACTTTTTGTTCTCTCTCTTTTTTCTTCATAGTAGGTACACCTGGTCTGACGTTCTGTTGATTGTGACATCATCCAGGGAAGACAGATCACCCGCTATTACCATCTAAGGTAGAACAGATTACTAGATCAATGTGTGCTTCTGTGCTTTTTGTCTGTCTTGTTGTGTCTCTGCTCTGTCTTCTGTAACCCCCAGTCGGTCGAGGCAGATGACCGTTCATACTGAGCCCGGTTCTGCTGGAGGTTTTTCCTTCCCGTTAATGGGGAGTTTTTCTTTCCACTGTCGCTTCATGCTTGCTCAGTATGAGGGATTGCAGCAAAGCCATGTACAATGCAGACGACTCTCCCTGTAGCTCTACGCTTCTCCAGGAGTGAGTGCTGCTTGTTGGGACTTTGATGCAATCAACTGGTTTCCTTATATAGGAACATTTTTGACCAATCTGTATAATCTGACCCAATCTGTATAATAAGATTGAACTTAACTTTGTAAAGTGCCTTGAGATGACATGTTTCATGAATTGGCGCTATATAAATAAAATTAAATTGAATTGAATTGAAATCTTCAATGATTGTACTTCTTTCCCATATGAAAAAAATAAGTTTCTCTCCAAAGTTATTATTAATTTGATATTTTTAAGAAGTTTCTCATCATTATTTCTAGAAATCTGCTGCATTCATACTAAAGTATTAAAATGACCCATAACATTAAAGAACTTATGCCATACTTGTACAGTTAAGCCCCAAATTATGAATACCTCTGGAAAAGTTTGATAGGAAATGATTTTCATTTAAACAAGTGGTTTGTTTCTAAACGGAAATGAGACAGACGTCGCTCACAAAAGATGATAAAGCAATGTGAAATCAGTATCAGTTTTGAAAAATGATAATCTGTTTTTATTTCTATTTCATGAATGGTCTAAATTGTGTAAAAGTAGTTGTCAAAGTAGTATTTCTGCTATCCAACTCTTATAATTGATTGCTTACCAGCTTTTTGAAGGTTCCCACTGGTAGTTTGGTGATTTATCTGTGGTGATGATCTCCATGTCGTTGGCATGGACAGACCTCCTTGGAGACTCAAGACAGCTAAGTAGGAGTGGTTGGGCCACCCCAGAACGTTATATGACCTCCGGTCAGAAAAAAATACATTAAAATTGTTGGTTAGATCAAAAGAATACTTTAAACCTAAATTTGCCAGGAGTCTGAATAATTTGGGGATTTATTGTATGTGGTCATTGAAATAAACTATAAATGAAGGTGTTGTGGAGCATATGCACAAATCTTGCTGTTGTTACATCTGAGACGTTTGGGTTTTGAGCCCAGAGATGGGGCGACGACTGTGACATCACTGATTTTAATAGGTTGTGTTTTAGTTAAGTACATGCAAATGCAACAAGTAAAAACATCCTATAGGGACGCATATTTGTACTTAATAAAAGTACAAACACCTATTCATTAAAAAAATCCCTGTTCTGACCATACCAACGTCTGGGACATTTTAAAGTAGAGACTGTCAGAGGTGTCGCAAATGTCAGTTTGCAGTTTTAGGGCAACGTTTTTAAGCCAGTAGGCTACTAAAACCAAAATAGCTGCTCCTAAACACAGAAAATTGAACATTGTTCAGCGCTCGCTTTAGAATGTAATTATATAATTTTTTTATTTGCTTGGTTAAAACATTTACCTTGCATCTAACTTTTATGCTTTTCAGTCATCAGCAGAAATGTATTCAGATGTTAGGATTCCTGAATGGAGCTGTCCTAGTTGAGCTTTTCTGTCCCAGGTGCTGATCTGAATCCAATTAGCCATTTTCCAGGACTAGTTCCCAGTCTGATAACGTAGTCTCTGTTCTTTTTTTTCCTTGACGAAAGGGATATTTTTGTCCATAAATGAGCTTCCACAAGTAAGCCCTAATATGCTGCTTAACTGCACTATGTTAGCAAGTTTGGAAAGCTGCCATATTTTATTGTTCTAATAACGTGTCACATAAAACGAGCTTTATTCTTTGTTTATTTTTTAAGATAAATCTAATTAGAAAAATACAGCTACAATATTCAGTAAACTCACTTCTTGCTCCTTTTGATTCTGTTTCTATGAGACTCCTGTGCTAAGATAAAACTAAACATGTTTACTCTTTGTTTCAACATAATTTATTCATAATTTGGTTTGTGGCACATTTCCACATAGTTTATTACGTTTTTTGTCTTAACAAAGGCAGTAGTAATTTTAAAACAATGGTTTGTTATTTACTCAGGTTATCTTTAACTGATATTAACATTATTATAATAATCTATAAGATTTAAGAGGGGCAAATAAGAAAACACCAAAAAAATCTGTAAATGTATTTTTTAATTTCTATTTCACAGCACTATGTTATATTTCATATGGCATAATTATTTTTATATTTTATGGTGATTGACAGGTAAGCTGTCCGGAGCGTATGGCTGCAGAACTAGAAGAGCAGAATTTCAAACTACAACAGTTTGAAATATGAAAACTACTTAACATTTTTTATTTGTGAATATTGTGCAATCATTGTACACATTTAAGTTCAGATGGAATAAGCCGTCGTAAAGAGGTAGGTACCTGTGCCGATAATTTAAAAGGACAAAAATGTCAGAAGTGCAAATTAAACAGTATTTTCCAGCAACTTCTACAACATTTTACACGTGTGACAGTAATATTTAATGTAAGACAGGCTTTTTCTTTTTCTCTCTCTCTCAACTTGGAAATTCCAACTCCCAAGGATAAACCGAACGCATCACTGCACTCAGCTAAAACTGGATGTACAGAAAACAGAAAGGTTGGTGGAGGTGGTGCTGTAATAATCCTGTTGATTTTGACCAAAAACCACTGAGCTATATTATACACTGGAGTGCTGATTTTGCCGAAAAACTGAAGTCACTGGCCGCCATCTTGCTCCTCCCTACTCTCACAGAATCCCATAGGATTTGGTTGCAACAACAAGCAGTTTTCTGGCTCAGTGAAAACGTTTCACAGGTAATTCTACAGTCAGTGGATGTACTAACACTATCAACTACTACAAAATTAGGTGCTGAAATATTTTACATGTTATTCATATTAGATATATATATATATATGTATATATAAGTATGTGTATATGTATATATGTATATATATGTATACACATATGTAAATATATGTTTTTGTATATTGTTATTTATATATTTATAAATGTTAAACATATATATTTAAATAAATAAAATGCAAAATATTTCAGCACATGACTTTCTCAGTACTTGATATTTTTAGAACATAACATAAAACTATATGGCATTTGACATTTTAAAAGTTTTAAGCTCCCCCTGAACATGAGAAAATCCTCGTTATTCGATGCTATAGCGCACATATTCCTTAGTTACTGGGGGGAAATAGGGAGTACCAATATGGCGGCTGGTGGCTTCAAAGCGACTCGTTCTAACAGACGGTGATTAGCACTCCAGTGTATTATATAGCTCAGTGCCAAAAACACGCCGCAGCCATTTTATTAAAACATCATAAAAGTGTCACAACCATGAAGACGGGGCACGATTTATCCACTTAAAGATGTGCCACTTCCCTTCGTTCGGGTCACTGAATGGAGGTGAGTTGCGGACGTTATGCTCCTGATCAAGCGACGAAGAAGAGCAACTTCCGCTTTCGTCGTGAGACAGGAAGTAAACAAAGCAGATAAGCTGCAAGGAGGGAAGGAGGAACAGAGAAGTAAGAGCTGCTGAAGTAAAATAAAAATGTAAAATGTTACGTTAAAATAACCAAACCCTTTGGTTTTAAAAGCGCTATAAACATTTGTGCATTTATAAGATGACGATAAAAAGTATTTACGTTTTATCAAAGTCCGACAAATGTGGTAACTGGTCGAAACTATGTTAGCCAAATTGCTTTTATAGACGCAACTTGTGCGGGGAAAACCTGACTAATATCGGCTAAAGCAATTACCAATCTGCTCACTGCTAATGTTACATTTATTTGGTAACTAGAGTTTTGAAGGTTAATATTATTAAAATAAAATAAGATGTGGGGTTGTCTTGTTGTTTTAGTTGCAGCTGAGCTCTGATCCCTTATCACGATGACAGCGAAGAGGCTGGACAGCTTGGAAGTGGGCTGTGAGTGGGCCTCCTGCAGCTTCAGGGGCCACAGCATGGAGGAGCTGAGCGACCACATGTCTGTGCATCTGAGGGATTATCTGGGAGATAAGGATGCCCTGGAGGAGCTTGGTAGGTTTGGAGGAAAACACGTCAGAAACCTCTAGCTCAGAAGACAAAGTTTAGGAAAGGATTGTGTGTTATTGTTTGAGGTCATCTTGAGTGACTGCTCTTTGAGCGTCTGGAGGTAAGAACTACATCTAAATAAATAAGAATGTCATCAAAAAGTTAATTTATTTTAGTATTTTCAACAAAAAAAAGTGTGAAACCATTAAGTCCCGTTGTGTCCGCGTGTAATGTGTAATCTACCGGTATGTGCATTCTGAGGTGTCGCTCCAAAATTTCATTCTGGCAACACATAATGACAAGAAAGATTCTTTAAAAACAGAAACGTATATATGTTCTGTAAACACAGAGGAGATACAGAGTCTCTCACTTTTAAATATCGTAAAAAAAGTTACTAAATATATGGATTATCTTTCCTTTCTAAATAAAAAGGAAAATGCTGTTGTTCTTCAGGGAAGTCAGGATTGTTAACCAAAACCTAAAATGTTTCCCGACCATATGTTTAGTTATGTCATCCATGTTCTGACACTATTATAATTGTCATTTACTGAGATCCAAATCTATTTTCATTTGTTTCTTCCAGGTTAACATGCCTGTTTTTAAACCACTTAATGTTCATGCTGTTTTTTTAATACAATTTCTAGATAACAAAAATAAGAACATGTTTCAAAATTATTTTGACTAAACTGTGAGATCCTGTACAAAAGGTATTAGTAAGATATTAATGGTGGAATACCATAATGATCCTTCCCAGGTGTTGTACTGATGCTGCGTTTTTAGTTGATGGCCTCTCTTTTTATTTCAGATGAGTTCGCCTGCCTGTGGAACGGATGTGACTTCCTTTCCATGGGCAGCCCTACGGAGCTGGAGGTTCATGCATATTTCCACAACTACCACGGTAAACTCAAGGTCATCGGGTCACAGCTGCTGAAGTCTCGTCCCGACCTCCCCAACTGCAACCAGGGCGTGCACAGCCTTAATCTGGTGCCAGAGGGCTCGGAGGGATACGTTTGCCAGTGGGAGCATTGTGATGTGGGTGTTTTTAGTTGAACTCGCTGGTTGTGCAATGATTGATTGTTGTGGTGACTACATGTTTCTGTTTTTATTTTTTGCAGAGCACATTTAACAACCCAGAGTGGTTCTACCGCCACGTGGACAATCACGTAGAAAGTGCCGAGCAGCAGTCTCTTTCCCAACAGCAGGCGCTCTTCTGCAGCTGGGCAGGTATGAGCAGGTTTTCACCGATTGTGTTACCGTTGTCGCTCCCGCTTGATGTTGCTTCGGCCTTCTGTCTCAGGGTGCGACGCCTTCTTCAAGATCAGGTACCGACTGAGGGAGCACATGCGGAGCCACACTCAGGAGCGACTCGTGGCCTGTCCCACGTGCGGCAGCATGTTCTCTAGCAACACAAAGCTGTTCGACCACCTCCAGAGGCAGGCGGAGCCCATAGGTGGGATAGACAATTTGGATTGGTTAGGACTGAAATGTTTTACGGCTACCAAGTGTTTGCTGATGTGTTTGTAAATTCTAATTGAATCAGAGTCCCTGGTGTGTGAACATTGTGGCAAAGCTTTTCCCAGTGAGAGGCTCCTGAGGGATCACATTCGCCAGCATGGTAAAAACAGCCCTGAGTTTATTACTAAATAAAAGTTACTTTCCGCTGTTTGTGAGCTGAATTACACTTTAAATGCTGTCCCACTAAGATGTTTACGTTCGGACATTTTGGTATTCAGCTAGTTAAATGACTTCAGAGCATCATTGTCCTTGATTGTTATATAATATCTGTCTAAGATGTGTTTGCGTGCTGTAAATTTTCCATTTAGGTGTTCTTTATAAAAGCTTCTGTCTGTTGCTTTCAGTGAATCAGGTCAAGTGTCCCTTCTGTGATATGACGTGCACCACGTTAGCAGCTCTGAAGATCCACATCAGGTTTCGGCACTGTGACGAGCGGCCCTTTCCGTGCGACTTCTGCGACAAAAGGTAGACGTTTAAAAATGATTATTGGTAGCTGTTGTGGAAACACAACCCATTTTAGACTTGAAGTTTTCTCTTATGGCATTTAAGCTGCAGTAGGGCTGCACAACTGATAAAATGTATCAGTAGGTTTAGCTTTTTACTCCAAGAAAATGGCTAAAACAATTATGACACATTCCATTGTCTTATTTTGTATCCGTTAGCGACAGATGAACTCTTTAAAAGGCTAAACTCATAAGCACAGTGAGGTGGTGTTTTGAAAACGCAGTGCATGTGAATTTCGTTGAAAGAGGAGATTAAGAGTGGCAGCAGTTGCCTTTAGTGAACTAAAATAGTTAATTTATGTGTAATTATTGTAAATTCTTAGACAGACATGGATCAAAGACACGATGGTGTGAGGTTTGCCACTCGGTGGTGTCAGCACCACCCTGCAACAAGAATCTGTGCAACCACCTGTAATTAGGCAAAAACTAGCAGCTGATACAGAAACTAACTGGAGATTATGGAGCATATTTTGACTGAATTTAGATAGGTTTAAAGGATCTTTCAGTAGCTAAGTGCACTAAAAATAAATTTGTTTGGTCAACTTGAACCCGGGATGGCCGCATTGAGGACTGAGAGCTCTGAACACGTGTCGCGTCCCCTGGTTTCTCCTTTGTGCTCTCTGATCTTCTGTTCTGCTCCCTCCATGGGGTTTCTGTAGTATTTAGGTCTGGGGCTGATTTTTGTGCCTGTTGAATCATTCGCTGTTGACTTGGACGTAGAATTTAGATTATTATCCTGCTGAAAGATTTAGGGAGAACCATTTTTCAGGTTGTTTTTTTCATTTTTATTTACAAAATGTCTTTTTGTTTGGGGTCTGAATGATCTAATGCAATTTGCCTCCATGCTGCAGCTAATAGGCTCATGGCTATGATGCAGTTTGAGAAAGATGATAAACCCAACCACCCATCTACCTACCTAGCTAGTTAATGTTGGATATTGGCAACAAAAAAAAAAAAAGTGTAGGCACTCCCTTGCGTGCTGGTGCCTGTTTTTTGTTTTTGTAATTTGTTTAAAAAGGAGGATAGCGATTTATTTGGCAATAAAATTATACAAATTTCTGTAATAATAAGCATAAACTATTATTTCAGTATCCCTTTCTGCTAAAATGTTCTGTATTCATTCATTACTTCCTAACCCTTTGTACTAAAATGCCTCCTGTTCATTTTGTTTTAGCGCTCACTCGAGGCGTCGCTTGCTGAAACAGATCAGTTTAAAAACCAATTCAGGCTCATCTTATAGCTGTATTAAAGTGAATCAAATTGTTGACTTTTTTTCTTCCAAATGACAGGTTTAAAAACCAACGTGATCTCCAGAAGCACACGGACGTTCACAATGAGGGCACCGTGTATCACTGCACAGTGGAGGGGTGTGAATATTCCTGTTACACACTTCAGACCATGAACCACCACTTCAAGAGAGTCCATGAGGTTTGTCAGCTGTGGTCGTGCTGGAATGCAGATGCGGTTTTGAAAGATATTTTATTGAAATGACTTGTTTTTGATCGACAGGCCGGGGGGATGTCCAAGTATAAATGTCACATCTGTGAGAAGGTCTTCTCCTGGTGTTACACCCTCACGCTTCACCTCCGTAAGAAGCACGAACTGAAGTGGCCCTCTGGACACTCACGCTTCAGGTAAACAACAATTGCCTGAATTTGTCTTTAATTTCTACAGCCCCTTGCAAACGTATTCACACCCCTTTAAATTATTTTACATGTTGTCACATTACACAACCCAAAATGTTATTTATTTATTCAGATTTCATATAGGCCGGCACAAAGTAGTCTTAGTGGAAGGCGAAAGTGGAAGAAAAGTTCAATCCGTGATTAGAAAATAAAAACCTGAAATGTGTGGATTACATGTGCATTAAGTCCTGTTCACTCTGATACCCCTAAATAAAATCCAATGTATTTAGTTTCATTCATTTCCCCATCAACTCTGACCAGCTTTCTTATTCTTGTGGAGGAAAATCATGGCCGCCGCATGATGCTGCCTCTACCATGTTTTATCATTGGGAACGGGTGTTCAGAACATTGTCCAGTGTTACCGTATTTTTCAAACTATAAGTCGCTCCGGAATATTAGTCGCATCAGTCAAAAAATGTGCCATAAAGAGCGAAAAGAATATATATAAGTTGCATTTATTTCACACAATCCAAGACTAAAAACTGACATTTAATCTAGTATAGCAATTTATTCAATTACACAGCTGCATCCACAACCAGCTGAATAATATGGAACATACCTGGGAGATTGAATGGGGTAAATTAGCATAACAAGCCACCGAGCCGGAAAGTTCTCGTCGGCGCATTTCAGCCTACCGGCCCGTTACACTGACACTTGTCAACAGCTATCAGACTGTGAGGATAGCGGTGCTAGTGCTAGCGGTGCATAGCGGTGCTAGCAACATAAAGCTCATGTGCATCAGCGAAGTTGTAACCCGCCCGGACAACAGACCTGTAAGCTAGCGCTAGCTGTTATTAGCTTCACGGACAGCCCAATAACAGGGTTGTGATGCGGTCTGGGCCCTTTGAGCTGCAACACACAACGCTCCGCTGCGTGAACGCAGACTGAAGCAGGAAAACATACAAACATGTGTTCAGTCTTTGTTGTAATGTTTCAATTAATTTTTAAGTGGTACAAGAGCAGCACATTGTTTTCACAAGCCTAGAGCACCCTCTTCTGGCTATAGATGGTAATGTTTACTACTTGGTTCATGTTGGTCAGTATGATTTACCATTTAAAATTGATATACAAGTCACACCTGACTATAAGTCGCAGGATTGGCCAAACTATGAAAAAAAAGTGCGACTTATAGTCCGAAAAATACGGTAGTTTTCTGCCCTAATAATTTTGAAAACCATTTATGATTATCCTTCCACTTAAAATTTGATGCACTATTTTGTTTTGGTCGATCTGATAAAATCGTAATAAAAGCTCTTGAAGTTGCGACAGGCCATGCAAAGTGGCTCGGGCTTTAAATGTTAACATGTGGCGTTTGTTAATGCTTGATAGCTGTCCCTGTGCAAATCAGCTAATAAATAACATTAGGGGTCAGCTCCCTCGTTAAAACTGTCCTGTATGATTTGCACACAGATACAGAAAGGATGTCGATGGCTTCCTGAAAGTAAACATGGTGCGCTTCGAGACCGTCGAGGTGACGAAGGAGATCATGAAGAACATGGCCAAGAAGCCGCGGAACCTCCGGCAAAGTCAGAGATCCACCGGCGTGAAGAAGAGGGCCGCCGTCGCCCCGGAGAGCAGCCGGAGCTCCCCCGCTGGTTCCTCGTCGCCCTCCTCCAGCTCCTCTTCCTCGTGCTCCTCAGACCTCTCAGGAGGGGAGGAAGCCTCCTCCCAGCACAGCCCCAGAGGGGGGGACTCTCCCATCTACTGCATGATGACTACGATTCCTCACATTGAGGACGAGCCTGGAGGGGCGTCGGAGGACGGCTGCGACGGCGGCGGCGGCACTTCCGGCGCCGTCCAGGCTCTGACGGAGGTGGCCCGGGGTCTCGGGATGGACGTGGTTTGATCGCTCAGACTTGAGCTGAGACTCCTACTGGCGTTTCTGCTGTTTTGTGTTTTTAGCCTTGCAGCTGTCAGCAGAAACATGGCTGGACCAGTAGTTTTATTTTTAGCAGAAGCTTCCTGCACCGTGCGCTTGTTGCCCCGAAGTGATCCCTGGATTTAAAAACTACCTTTAGGATCGGGGGGGGGGGACTTATTGAGATTTTTCAGTGAGCTTTCATGGACACAGCTGGAAAATGCACTGCTATAGTTAAGCAGCTCTGGAAAATACAGGATTACTTCTTTTAAATTTGATATTTACTCATGTAAAGATTTTATTTTTAATATGGCAAAATAATGTTCAATGTTAGTCTTTTGAATTTTAAATATATTTAAAGAAATCTAAGTCTTGTTTGTTTTTGTTTTTTTTGCACGCTTAAGTTTTTAACTATTGGATGAGTTTTACATCCAATCTGAGATGATCAGATTCCACCATTAACTAAATACACTAAATATATCTTTGGGATGTTAATCTATTATACATTTTGACTAGAACTTAATTATTGACCTGTGCAAAGATTGAAAGACTGAATTTGAAAAAAAATTATCCACAGCAATTTAAAAGACTGACTCCCAATAACAAAAATGCTTGTTGGCAACTGTTGCTGCTCAGGGGCCCAGGTTGGTTTGAAAAGCCTTTTTTTTTACCTTAATAAAATCATGATTGTAAAATCCCTTTTTGTATTTAATCTGGTTATCTTGGATTTTAAAATTTATTTTAAAAGAAATTTCAAGGGGGCAAATACTATTTCACCGTACTGTACATTGGACTATAATGTAATTGACGATAAAAAGGCTTTAATTGAGGTCAAAGACCTTTAAAACAGACTTTTATTATAATGTACCGGTCTATAAACCCAACATGAGACATACAACAGTGAGTGCATTACTAGTTAAAATGCATGTGTTCAGCCAGCTGTAAATGGGCATCTTTACAACCTACGTGTGATATTTTAAAGCAGACTCAACCTGAATAGCAAATGTCTTTTTAGAGGAATGGCATTTGTCAGCAAATCCTTTACAGACCAGATTAGAGAGCCGACTATAGAGAACAATTCACTGTTACGGGAGAATCGGCTCTCTGGTGTTTGGAAATCCAGAGAAAGAAGCCAGAAGGAGAGCGTTGTCGTCTACCGCGGGGATAAAAACGTCTCGGAGGTAGACGGTGTCCTGGTGTCTCGGCGCAAGAGGAGAGTACTGCTGAGGTGCTAAGAAACGCTGAAACCTGTCGCAGAAATACTCTTTGAAGATTTTATGCCTCAGATGGGCATCCATGCTGTGGTTCCATGTTTGCTCCCATGATGCACTTTGGTAGGGATGCGGCTCAATGCCGAGATGAGAGACGGTGGGGCTGCATCCGTTGCAACAGGACACACATAAACCACTGACGCTCATGTTCTGCACCAGTATCCTCTGTATGGAAGGGTTTACGCGCGGTGTAGTGACTGAAGACGAGTCAAACGGCTCGTCTTCAGCGTTTTGCCTCAGTCTCTTCACGTCATCCAAGCTGCAGCCCTCCAGGAGCCTCTTCCTGTCGAGTGAGCTCCTCTGCTGTCCGCCGGGTTCCACGATCACCTTTGGATCCCAGGGTTTGTCCCGGAAAGGTGGACTCAACGTGGTGTTAGTTCGGTGGCTCTTGGGTCTCTCCGGATCCAGGTTCTCCTCCAGGAGGAGCTTCACTGGCCGCCCCATCTTTTCCCCGTCGTCCTGCTGTGTTTCACTGCTTAGGTGGAAAGCAGGTTTGTATGGGAGCATTTCTGGTAGGTCGCTCCTGTCATGGCTGATAGCTGCTTCTTTTTCTTTAGTTTCACCTGTGCCACTTGAGTTTTTAAATGAAGAATCTAAAAAAAGAGAGGAAAGTAAGTTTTCTAAACCCATTTTGGGTGCAACAGACATTTCATGCGTTGCTGGGCTAAAAACTCACCTAAATGTGGGTGCCTGCAGGAGGGCAGGGGTTCTTTGGGTTGTTCTGAGTCAGGAGGACTTGTGATTGGAAGTTGCGGTAACCTCTCTTGAGGAAGACTGTTGGATTTCTGTTGCATTTTCTGTCCAATCAGAAATCAAAATCAAAATTTCGATGCAGTGTTTTCAAAAATAATTCATCCTGTGTTGTAAGGTGGTGCTGGTTACCAATTCATCAAGACGTTGTTGAATTTTAAACATTGCAGAGCAGATTTTTTTTTGGAAGCTTTGCTTATATTCAAGTTTTCACGATGAACACACATAAATGGATAAAGCCATTGATACCTTGAGTTGTTTGTGGTAATAAATCCGCCATGCAATACAGACATGTAGGGCACTGCTGCTTCTTCGTGTCTGAAAAAAAATGTCATAAATTAGGAAAACTGCTGGTCTAGTTTTAATCAAGGCATCTCTCTACATACGTCTTATCACACCCTTTTCTATCCACTAATTTAAACCTAATGATTTATTTTTAATATTGACTTTGACCAACTACTATACAGTGTCTTGCAAAAGTCTTCGCTCTAACTCAAGGTCATCGGATCGCAGATCATTGCATGGGGCAAACATTGAGATATTCTTACTTTCATTAATGGCTGCATTCATGTTGAGCTTAACCGTGACCCTAAATAGATTGTAGTAGATTTCAAAATGTTTTGCGAATAAAATCTGAAAACACAAGACGGGTTCAGCCATCTTGAGACAGAACCACTTTTTGCAGCTGTGACAGAAAGCATCTGCAAACAGAAATTTTAAATTTTGTCACAGATTCGTAGCTGGGTTTAGGTCTGGACTTTGACTGGGCCACTCCAACCCAATTGAATTATGCACAACTTTGTCTTTAAAGGCTAACAAAATGCATTAAAGTGTGTAAGTTGATGACTTTGCGTTTATGAATATGTAAAACGATGGAGAAAAATTTATTGAATGGTAAAAACACATATGCTGCATCTATTCTGAATATGTTAACATTGTCAAACCCACATTAATGGATTCGTTTTGCAGAACTCACCGCTGATCTGGAGGACTTCGGTGTTGCGCTGTGAAAGGCACTGGCAGGTCCAAAATATAGCCTCTGTCTTTGTCTGTCAGGATGCAGGTCGAACTGTAAGGATGACAGGTGGCAGTGCCAGCTGGGTCAAAAC
Source organism: Fundulus diaphanus (assembly GCA_037039145.1). NCBI lineage: Eukaryota > Metazoa > Chordata > Actinopteri > Cyprinodontiformes > Fundulidae > Fundulus > Fundulus diaphanus. Next base: position 19,635,678 of record CM073124.1, read on the forward strand.
AAGAGCACATTCAAATATGGGTTGTAAATTTGGAAATGGTTTGCGTCCTTACATTTCTGTTCTGGTGTCCCATCGGGTGGTGAGTCAGGGGTCTGTGCAGGAGTGGGGCGATGGCGTGCGGCTCAGCGTGCCGATGCATAATGAAGCTAAAATACAGACGACAAGCAGAAGTGTGAGCTTACCGAGAATCAAAAGCAGGTCACTTTTCCCACCCTTAAGTCTAATGTGTGAGAAAAATTACATTAAACAGTCTACAAAATTAGCCGAGTTAATTTCTACAATGAATCCAGTTTTATGTCCAGTTGCGTTGATCGGAATCGGGGAGGCAAGAGCATCTTTGGGAGCCAGTTTCGCCTGACAAACAACACAGTATCTTGTTACAGAAGATTGCATTACAGATGGTAATCCTGCTCTGCTAATCAGAGTCAATCCATTTATTAACTTTAGAATGTATCCACTCCAAGGACACATGATTAGTAATGCAGGTTGGGAATACCACGACTGGAGGCTAGCCTCAGTTTAGCATACATTTACAGCTGCATGTCGTAACGGCGGGCAAAGGTTTTATCCAGACGGCTGTCTTCATAAAGATCTGCAGAAAACAATAACAAGTTCAACATTTTCTTGAAAATAAAACTGGTTTATCCTCTAATTTATTTCCTGGCAAAATTATTTTCTAGATTCATTTGCTGTTTAGATTAGTGGTTTTTCCCCAGAAGTGCTATTTTTGATTTAGCAAATGTTAAAAAAAAAAATGAACTGGAAGACAAAAGCATCTGCAAATGGATCTTTGACAAATATTAGTAAAGGTTGCTGCTGATATCATTGTTAAATTTAGTTTGTTAAGGCAATGGGTTAGAGACACTTGAAAAATTGTATTCTGTTTTCTGCTGCATGACAATCACAGACTCTTTTTTTGTCACTGTTTCAGTTCTTTGTAAGGCATTTTGTTTGAATTAATGCAGGAGATTCAATATTCTTTTCTTTAACTGGTCACTGCTCCTTTTAATTCCCCTTTATTGGATTCAGCCTAACAACTTTTTTTAATAATGGAAAGGTTAGATCAAGGTTGCACATCAAAGGTTTACTAAATTTCATCCCTGATATTTGTTGGGACCAGAAGCAAAGTGTTGCATTAACAAGCTTAACGGGTTTAAAAGTCTGAATCTAGGTTGTTGATCGGAATATTGAGGATGACGGCAGGTAACCTGGTGTGGGAAAAGCAAATCTGCAGTAATTCTTACGTTTAAAGTCCATCCATCCATCCATTTTCTTACTCGCTTTATCCCTCATGGGGTCGCGAGGGGTGCTGGTGCCTATCTCCAGCATTTCAATGGGCGAGAGGCGGGGTACACCCTTGACAGATCGCCAGTCTGTCACAGTAGGTTTAAAGTGTTTCGAATTATTAGAACTTTTTATTGACATCTGAAATGTTACCTAAGAATGTTGTCATAGATTTTTTTTTACTATATGGTCATCAGGCTTTAGCCAGAATGAGATGAAAGTTCTTCTATAAAAGTTTGTTTTGAAAAAAAAGTGTATCATGATCCAATTGCTTTCATTTAAAGCAGGAAAGCAACAACAATTGCTACTGATGCTAAAACACATTGGTTATTGCATTTTTAATGTACATATCCTAACCATTTATTAATTATAATAATTTTGATACACAGATTTCATGGATGTATGGTCCAGCTCTGATGGCTGTTAGATGAAAATGCGACCTTACTGTAACGTAAAGAAATCGTTTTACGATGTGAATACAACATTGTGTGATTCACTTCTTTCTGTCTTGGGGATATTAAATAAATTAATTCCCTGTTGACATGAGAAGTGGAGCTGAATACACGCTGCTCAGGTTTGCTTTTTTTAATCCAGCTCCTTATGTTGTTGCGCAATTTACAAATAATGAAAAAAACTGAAAATATAGAGATAAGAAAGCTCACCTGAATTTGTTTGATTGAATTATAAATATTTTTTCCCCTTTTACTTTAAATTGTGGTTTTCTGAGTACACTGACTTTTGTCATGGCTGGAAATCCTTGTTTGTGTGTGTGTGTGTGTGTGTGTGTGTGTGTGTGTGTGTGTGTGTGTGTGTGTGTGTGTGTGTGTGTGTGTGTGTGTGTGTGTGTGTGTGTGTGTGTGTATGTGTGTGTGTGTGTGTGTTTAAAAAAAAAAATTAAAACAAGGTGGCGCAGCTGTTAGCCCTGGAGGTCCTGGGTTCGAATCCCAACTGGGGTCTTTCTGCATGTAGTTTGCATGATTTCTCAGTAACTATGGGGGTCCTCTCTGGTTACTCCTGCTCCCCCAACAGTTCAAAAGATGCATGTTGGGTTAATAGGTCATTATAAATCGCCCCCAGGTCTGAGTGTGTGCTGGCATGATTAGCTGCCCAGCGAGGGGCCGGTGACCTGTCCAGCCTGATCACAGACATCAGCTGACCCCTGCAAACATACGTGGGTATAGGGGATGGATGGATGGATGGATGGATGGATGGATGGATGGATGGATGGATGGATGGATGGATGGATGAATGAATGGAACCATGCCCTTGATGTTTTTTATCTGGCCCATGTCTAGTGGGTATATTCTAAAAACAAAAATGACTGACATTAAATGTTTGATCCCAGCTCTATAGAATATAAATGAGCTGATAAATGGACACACTTCTGTGGCGAACTTAACTTTCTGACACAATACCCAAGACCGGTGTTTGATAATAAAGTTGCTTCTGAGACAGAAAATCAAACATATTTCTCCTAAAATCTGAATCTTACCTGGCTGAGGAAACCAAAGGAGCAAAAAGTCCCGTCTGTCAGCTGAAGTTCGTATCCTGGTGGAGAACATCCAGCAGCTCCTCCTTATATCCACATCTCAGCATCACAGACGGTGCTGATCCACCTCTGTTAGCTGCAGAAAGAAACCACCTGTTCCCGTGAGCTGGTGTCGGTCCTCTGCTGCTGGCCCTGGCCAATTAGTCAGTGTTACTTATCAACACCAGCAAAGACCATTAACTACTCCCAGCAGCTTATACTAAACTAATCAGCTCCCTAAACCTTTCTGATTGAGTTTAGGGGAAGACAGCTTACTGTGGCAGCCAGCGAATTTAGCTCTGGATCCTTTTGTGTGACATTTATGCCATTTTTGGGGATCATTTTAGATGATTTTGGCCTTACTAGCTAATGAGATTGTCAGGATCATTGATGTAATCACTTTTGTTCAGATTATTATTGACAATTCATTGTCCATTGACTTAAAAAATGTTTTATTTGGTTTTCAGGGAGCAAACATGTGGGTATTTATCCAAAAATTATCTAAAATGCAATCACTGTCAAGTCCAGTTTTCAGCTGTAATTATGAACACTCAATAAGTGGATTCTCAACATAAAAATGTGTTATCTTCTTGTTGTACGGTACTTCAACACCAAAACAAACTTAATAGTAATAGCATCAATGCTACAGCATGCAATAAATAGAACAGGAATTATCTCTATAAAGTTTTACAGTAACAGTTTTATTAGCTGTGGAGCTTCATTGTGTAAATTTAATACCTCATTTTTCTTTCACAAGCAGAATCCAAATAATTTTTTATTTCATTGCAAGTATAAAGAAATCCTCTCATAAAACCAAACAGCAAAAACAAGTTTGAAACGTTACAAAAAAAAAACTAATTAAATAAATAATTAAATGCTGTATCTGTTTTTACTAAATAGATAAGTATGTGTGCAGAATTATAACTGTGAAAAAAATAAATGATGGGAAATAGGAGTTAAAATCACTGAATTCAAGGAACAAGCATTTAACAGAGGTTAGTTTGAATCCAACTAAAATGTGCTTTTTGTAGCACAAAATTGATTTAGTTAGAAAATTAGGCTCTATTTTCACCAAGATATTTTAGGGACCGGATGCGTCTGAGTCGAACAGCATTGTTTAAGCTCACAGTTAAGCTCAACATGAAAGCAGCCATTACTGAAAGTGAGAATATCTCCATGTTTGCTGAGATATTCAGTGGACGGGGCAAACTTGGGGTTTCCTTATTAAACTTCCTGTTTCCTTGAATTCCGGGGCCCGCTTCAGAGCAGGTTGTCTGAAATGGCCCCCGATTTAGACAATGTGGGCTACCCTTCAACTGGATCCCATTAAGAGGAACATAAGACGGTGATTGGATGAGGCTTTGGGATGACATGTTCTCCTCGATTAGCTAATTCCTTTCTCACAACTGTTCAAATCCTGTTAGTGTGGGTAGGGTTAAGGCTGCCACGCTGTTCGCCCGCACAACAGAACTTTACCCGTGATAAGCTACATCGCCGGCGTGTGCCTCGGCTCCTGAAAGGGCCCTCAGAAAAAAAAGATAAATGAGCTTTAGCCTCTAACCTCCCAGGTTTTTCTTTTCCTTCAGTGCATAAAATGGCTGTTTCCAGCTAATTTTGAGGATTTGCCCTTTAAAGTAGAACAACCTAAAACACAGTAATTTCAAAGTTTAATTTTTATTTTACATTTTTAACAAGGCACGTTTGTCATAGAGATATTATTTGTGGGCTTTTACTGGACTTCCTTTTCCAGTAAGTAATCACATTTAAGAACTAGAATTGGGTAGCTTACACGCTGTTGTATTTCTTGTGTGTTTTCTCTAATCCACTCGGGGACAAAAACTTGTCAAGTCGCAACCACAAATTTCAATGTATTTCATTAGGATTTTATGTGTTCGAGCAACGCAATGTAGTGTATAACTGTGAAGGAAAATAACACTGAGATGATGGCAGATTTAGGTTCAAAGCTGATCATTTATTCCCCCAACATGTTTCATAACGCAACCTTTTTGCAGCAGTCCAGCCACAGTAGCCACTGCCTTGATCTGACAGAGGATCTCTGGAGAGAGCTGAAGATTATTGTGAAAACAAGGAAGCCTTTAAAGACTTGGAATTCAAGGATGAATCAATAAAACATCAGCAGAAACATTTAAAAAGCTGGATGGCAATTAGAAGAAGTGTCAGCCTGGTATTTTACATATATATTAGTCATTTTTAGGAGAAAGTTTTAGATAGAGCTCATTCGAACCATTTTTCACACCCTATTTTTGCTAAACACTTGTAGTAGTTGTCACTTTACCTTAAAGATAAACTGGTGAAATATTTTGCATGAAAAGAATAGTCAACAAATTGCCATAACACTAAAATATGGACACCTCCAGGCCTATAGCTGATTATGTTCTTTACATATAGCATATAAGCTCGTGTGGAAATTGTTCGACAAAGCCAACTCAGAGAACGTTTTCTGCAGGGAGACCCCAAGGGTAGATACCATACATGATCCCCTTCGTAGTCTAATGGGCTTATAAAGTTAAACTTTCCCTTTTTCACTCCACAGGTCCTCAGAAGGATGAATCGGCTCAGTGAACCCCGTGTGTATGACACATCCTGGCCTGGAGCCTGTTTGTCTGGATGTTTTTCATTGCAAACCGCAAGAAACATTTACATGGAGGATTATGGTCATTTACCTTTTGGGGGCAATGAGAGGCAAGCTTTATTCGGCATCAAATAACGTTAGATTAATAAAGAAAATCAAATATCCTATGAGAACTGCATTCCAGAGAGCAAGCTGTTTGCTCGTGACATTGTGTTCGTGTGCTATAAATGGTAGGTTAGCAATTTCTCATTTTGTCATATATAATAAAAAAAAGAGATATGGCTAACTAATTTACTAATTTACTTGTGTGTGTGTGTGTGTGTGTGTGTGTATATATATATATATATATATATATATATATATATATATATATATATATATATATACACATTTTTTCTGGTACACAAATACAATCTCATCAGCAAATTCCTTGAATGCAATGTAAAACGAAGATTTAAAATTCTAGTGTTTTTATTAAGTGTAAAGATCTTTTTACACGTCAAACAAAATAAGTTAAAATGACAACTTTGTATATTCTTTTACAGTGAATACAGGTTCCTTGCACACGGGTCCTTTGTGAGTTGGTGCCGGGGTCCTTTTGGCTACAGGATAAGATCTGTCATCCCAGCATGTGAGGTGCTGCGCATTCGCAGAGAGTTTCCTGATGCCGATGGTCATTATGAAGGCGTCAGAGTCAACTGAATCGAGAACCATGGCGGGATATGGCATCCTCCTTCTCTGGCCTATCATATGGTGAGCAGAGCGGCTCTGGCACAGGAATCTGCTTCAGCTGACTCACGAAAGGCGCCGGATCAAGAAACACCACATCAAACACCAGCTGCATCAGCTCATCCACGTACTCTGTAGAGCAAAAAAAAAAAACAACAGCACCATATTTTATTTACTTTTGGAATCTACATGCATTTCTATTGATCATGTTTGATTTGTGTGCAATAAAAACTGAATAACTGTGAAGTGAACTTACTGAATGTTGACTTTTCTTTGAGTGGCTTGACGGTGCATGTTCCCTGTCTACCTTTTGGCCAGCAAAGCTTGAAGCTGACTTTCCCGTTACCCTGCCTTTGTGGGCGCTCAGCGTTTTCATTATAATGCATGGCTGCCAGGCAAAGTCTATTGGGAGAAAAATAAAATCCTAAACAATTACAGCAACTTTTGGTAGCATTTTTGGCCTCTGATTTTACACATTTTCACATAAACACCTTATTTACCTGCACAGCGTTCCCAATGACGGCAAGGGTACACGTTTGGGAACAAAGCGTGTCACTGCTGAGCGAAATGCCTCAAGCGACGGTGCTTGGTGATGGGGGCTAAGCTTCGACACATCCTTCAGGACTCTCTTACCAGTGAACAGCTTCTGCAGCTTGTACAGAACAGTTGTCCCTGAAAGTAGGACGTTAAACATTCACTAGTGACCAAATTGCTATGAGCAACTTGTTAACCATAACATCCACAATCTATTTCTAAACATTTAAAGTTAGGCTTATGTTTATATTTAAAAAACTCACCTCCTTTCAACCATTTCTCTTTACCCTTGGACACGCGGGGGAGGTGAGTACACTTTGGGTAAAAAGGGTAATCGTGGGTGTGGATGTCCTGGACGTGGTTTATTACAGATAACCACTTGGCAACCCTCTCTTTCCCTGAGCTGGATGAAGCTGCAATCCAGTAGATCTGGTTCTTGATCATAGGGAGCCATTTCTTGACCTTCTCGCACTCTTTTGTTTTGGAAATTGCCTTCAGTTTTTTGCTAATTCCTGTGAATGAATCATAGACTACATTTAGGCTGTGATCCCCCCCACCACCAACCACAACATGCTTTACCATTTCCAAACAATACCTGTTCCTAAACAATGGCCAAGTTGAGTAAATCCCTAAGATGTTGGTTTACAGGTGAAATAATTGAATTAACTGAATGATGATTACCTTTCTCAAAGCGCCACACATCGTGGTACTGTGTGATTTTGGCATCAGCCAGGAATTTCTGTATCTGGGGGCGCCGATCAGAAACAATGCATTCCAGTTTGATGCCAGATTCCTCCAAGAGTGTAAGGCTCCTTTTAAGAGCTTCCCTCTCCATGTTTGTACTACCACCAACTTCATTGCTCTGTTAGGGGTTGTGGAACGGGAGAGTTTAAAATTCACATGACATCTCAGAGGAATTCCCTCAAAATGTTATCGGCACATCCCACAACAGTTTAAGACCCTAAGGAGCGACTTTTGTTAAAACGTCAGTCTAGGGTTCAGATAGCAAGTTTAATCAAATGGCAAGAATTTTGGAATGAACATTATCAAATTATTCACACGGCACAAGTGAACTTAATCAGGAGCGCTCAGGTACAGTTTATCAGGTAAATGAGGTTGCAGATAAACATTTAGAATTTAGAATTAGGGCTGGACAATATAAAAAAAAAAGCATTGATAAAATAAAACTCATATTATCGATATCAATAATTGTCAACAAATTCAAAACATATATTTTAAGTGCAGCCCTGGCCATATTATGCTGTTGCTTAGCGACCTATTTTTAGATACAGAACACGCAAACACTAATTGAAACTCAAGCCTTTATTCAACCAACTTTTTATTACCAAAACTGCCAGTTTTTAAAACACAAAAAAGAACACGTCCTCTTTGAACTCTCTGAAGGGGGCGGAGCTTGGTGACAGAAAATTCCTGGGTCTGTGTTTGTGATTGGTTGGGAGGATGTAACGACTGTAGTTTTAACCTATATGGCTAGAATGCAAAAGGAAAGAAAACTGTTATTGAACTTTTTATTGAACCTTTTTTGCCTATCATCGATACACGTCTATCGATCGATATACATTGTTATTGAATTATCGTCCAGCCCTATTTAGAATAACTATGGAAAATGTAAAAGTCAACCTGAGTTTTCAGATTTCTTGTCAATTATTCTAGAATAATGTACACGCCACATCTTCCATAGACTGTTTTTCAAAAACACGAGTCCTGAAAATAGGAGGCCGTCTAACAAACACAGCTGTGATGTCACTAACCTGCACGAGCTGAATGTCAACGACGTTGTTTCTTTTCAAGTCCATCATGCTGTAACTGCCATACTTTGCGCCGGGTCCTGAAAACATAAATAAATGTTACTAATATTTCAGACAATGTTTGATTATTTTCTAACTGTATTTTATTTTGTTTATTTTTTTAATTCCCTATTTCAACAGCTTGTCCGAAGCTTGATGTTGCACTCTCAAAGAAACTTAAACAATCTATAAGTAATGCGGTGACGTGCATCCATGTGGCGATACTTCCTACAACATGAAGAGTGGATTTTAAAACTACCTGGCGAGTCAGTTCTCATATCACCGCCGAGGATGGCCCTCCCCTCTTGGCTGAGCTGTTGCAAAATGGCTGTCTGGTCACTCTTCCACTTATGCAGCACAGCGGGCTCTATGAAGTTGCAGCAATGTTTTCTGAACTGTTTATAGCTGTGAATCTGTAACTGCATGGCCTTGAAAACCTCAAAGAATCAAAAGACAAGTTAAACACACTATAGATTTGGTAAAATAGCATTTGGAGATGAAATGCTTGTCCTATTTTATGCATGCTTTTTCACCTCAATACACTTTGACTGAGGTTCCTGTGCCAAGTACAGCAAAGCAATCTCACTCAGTGACTCAAGACCACCAGCATTTCATCCCCGACATGCCATAAATGCATCTTGGAGAAATGGTAAAATACACACCTTTTGTACACTGAAAAACGATGCCCCACTGAGGCAGACTGCAGCAGAAAGTTGCAAATTCCCAGCTGGTGTAGAATGTCCAATCACTGGCTGGCTCTTCCACAGTCTCCCATGTTGGCAATGTGGACATTTTTGTACAATAGCACAGAATGTTCCTCTGATACTCTTTTGGATTTCACAAACTCGACCGCAGACAGGGCACTTCTCAAAGAGCTCCATGAGGCATGACTCAAAGACAATCAGTTTCCGGATTTTGCGAACGCTTACGGGCTCCCCGTGAGGGCTGCTGGGGTCCTTCCTATAACGAGGAGGGGAAAAATAAATAAAAAGAAGGGAAACTTGTACAATACATTCAACTATAGAGGCATTTGAAAAACCAATGCATCTACCATGGTTCTAGTCAACATTAATTTATGTTCAAACTAATTTATGTACTAAACCTAACGTGCAAAATACTGTTTTATCTTTGGGAAAAACATATATAAGGGTTTGCTAAGTATCTTAAAAGAGTAAATGCTTCTCTTGATTAAAATCACGTTCTTTCGAAATATAACAAAGAACTGGTTCAAAAACATAAGAAAATAAAATAACCAATGCATTAAATTACTCTATGGCAAAAAAAAGATCCATAACTAGGAAATTGGATAGATAGTGATGTTGAATGCTAAACAAATGGATGGAATAGAAAAAAAACAACATATACATCACACTTCATTTACAAAACAACTTTTAGGCTAGATTGTACTTGAATATAATGTATACTAGATAAAAGTTTCCTCTTCATAATCACCAGATTCCCCCCTCCCTCAATTCCATGTCATGATTATCTGATGTGTGTTTTTGTGAATAGAAGTTTAGCAAACTTAAATACACCATGTGAAATCTAAAAACATAGGCTGGTGTAAAAAAAAAGGTCAGATAATGGTAAAAAAAAAAGAAGTCTCAAACAAGTTGACCAGAATCAGACTTACAAACTACCCACTGATTCAGTTAACACGTTAACTGAGTCTTCTGGGTTATATGTGGAGTCTTCGGGACCTGCCAAAGAACAGGTAGCATCCACAGAGCTGGCCCCATCTCCATCCTCCGCCAGACTGAGACGAGGCCTCTTTAGTGGTGGCTTTGCTGGCATGAAGGACCAGGGAACGTCAGGAAACACCGCAATAGTTGATGTGTAGACTCCAACATCTTTAGTTGTCTTCGCCTCTGTCGTCTGGGTACCTTTTAAGCACATAAACGGACAAAGACATCAAAGCAAGCATTAGAAAAACAACTGAACTGTTTCTTATAGGAACCTTTTTTTTAAAAAAAAATTGGCTTAATTTTAATTTTTCTTTATGTCAACAACATTTAAGACCACATACCTACACTTCGGAAGTGAGGTCCCAAAGTTCTGTATGAAAGCTGTGTGCCTGCCGATGCATGCATTTGGGGTTTTGTCTGGCAGCCAACATCTACCCTTTGAGGCGTTAGGATGCTACTGGGCACAGCTTGAAATGTCCTAGCCTAATAAAAGCAAATATAGATTTTTCAAGTAAAATAAAAAATAACCGACTTAATGGAAGTAACAGGACATCGGGAATAGGAAGAAATCACATTTGGAAAAGATGTGTTTCACGAAGAGCCAAATATAAAACATTACATGTGACGCAGAGTATTGTCAATAGAGTAATCAAAGTAAAACTATGAAGATGTGTACACCATTCCATCCAAGATTCTCAGTCCCCTGCTGTCAGCTTCTTTCAGGGGCTAATTTCTGCCCTGTTACTGTAGGATCTAACTGCAGAGCAGCAAACAGTCTGCATGATTCGTATTTTACACGCAGCACTCGGGTTGTTGTGCTGATCGTCATGATGGTTGCATCCTCGTATTCGTACATCATAAAAACTAACAGTCACGTACGTAGGGTTAGGGCTGGACGATAATGCAGTTACAATATATATCGATCGATAGACGTATATCGATGATAGAAAAGAAAGGTTCAATAAAAAGTTAAATAATAGTTTCCCTTCCTTTTGCATTATAGCCATGTAGGTTAATACTACAGTCGTTACATCCTCCCACTATGACCCTGTTTGTAAGATGGCCCCCTATTTTCAAGACTCGTGTTTTTGAAAAACAGTCTATGAAAGATTTGGTGTGTGCGTAATTCTAGAAAAATTTACAAGAAATTTGAAAACTCAGGTTAACTTTTGTATTTTCCATAGTTATTCTAAATAGGGCTGGATTATAATCCAATAACAACGTATATCGATGATAGAAAAAAAAAAAAGCTTAAATAAAAAGTTCAATAACAGTTTTCCTTCCTTTTGCATTCTAGCCCATCAATACTACAGTCGTCAAATCCTCCCAACCAATCACAAACGCAGACCCAGGAAATCTCCGTCACCAAGCTCCGCCCCCTTTAAGGAGTTCAGAGAGCACGTGTTCTTTTTTTGTTTTTAGAAACTTGCAGTTTTGGTAAAAAAAAAAAAAAGTTGGTTGAATAAAGGTTTGAGTTTCAATTCAGTGTTTGCGTGTTCTGTGTCTAAAAATGGGTCGCTAAGCAACTGCACCAGGGCTGCACTTAAAATATATGTTTTCAATTTCTTGACAATCATCGATGTCGAATACGATTTTTATTTTATCGATCTGCTTTTTTCGTGAAAATTGTCACGGTGAGGCAGGAAAAGTCCCCCGTTTAACGTCATGTTAGCATCAGAATGTCTATCTGCACCGATCCCAGTGCTTTGATTGTAACTCATGTTACCGTGATATTAGCACTTTCTGTGACAGCGCTCCTCTTTGCTCGGGCAACACACAAACACGTGGATCAGTTTACAAACACCCTCGTAGCAAAGCAACGAAACGAGGCGATTTTTAAACCGCAAACGGCAGAAATGTGTATCGCGTCGCGTTAGCAACATTAGCAGTTTGCCATGGTTCGCTTCCCATCGCCTGCCGGTCTCTTACTGCCAAAAAGTTACACACGGAACAACGCTTACCGTGTGCGCTGCAGACGAGTCCCTGATTGTTGGAATCACCCCTTTCTCCAAACGCAGGCTCGATGCCATCTTCGCCTGGTATTGTCCCAAATTAACGAAACACTCGGGTGCAAAATGTGAAGCGCATACATAGAGGGTTGCAGGGAGAGTCACCGGGACATTGTTATCAAAGATGAACTTAATCCACTGCTGCCTGGTAGTTTGGTCCACAGATGCAGTCAGACTGAAAACATTTGCATGTTTATTTGTGCAACCAACAACGGAGCAGTTGACATGAGCGCGACGTTTGGACATCTTTACTTTGAACACAACTCGTTAGTGTGGCAGGAGAAGGACCTGTCTGCAGCAAACAGAAAGGGGGCGGGGACAGACCACGCGACAGACCCATACCATATATGGACATGGCACCATTGCACTCCGGAAATTGAGGGGGCGCCATTTCTCACATTTTTTTCTTTCGAAATTTTTTATTGATTTCTGCCGTTAAAACATAACTTAGCTGCGGTATCAACAGTTTTTAAAGCAAATCGTTATTCCAGTCATAGTTAAAGCTGAACTATGAAACAATAAATACATTTACACCTAATGTAGGTCATTTGCTTGTATTCCTAATGTATTATCTTTTTTTTCAAAACTCTTTTTCTGGGTTTTTATGGCACTAGTGGCTTATTTTATCATACAGTAGACTAACAGGAAAGAGGGTTTGAAAGAGGGGGGAAGACATGTGGCAAAGAACCTCAGGCCAGAATCGCACCTGGGTCAGCCACATTGAGGACTAAGGCCTCTGTAAATGGGTCGTAAATATTAATAATTGTGCAATATTACTCTGGCCTTTACTACTTTTATCTTTGGTGTTTCTGATAAAGCTCATCCTCTGTTGCCTTAGAACTAACTTTAACTTAGATTAGCATGTTTTTCCAACCACTACAGACTGTGTGTAACTCTGTCAGTGTCTTTGCCAACATCATGCCCAAATTTCCCCACTGTGGGACAGTAAACAAATTTCTTATCCTACTTATTGCTATCCCACCATGGCTGAGGCAAAAACATCCTCATAAAGCTCCAAATTTAACTCTGAGGCAGATCAGACAGTCTCGTCTCTCACACACACACACAATACCTGTGGAGGAGGAAAAACTTATTTTATTAGTTCAGGCTAATGTGTGATCCAGATATTTATCCTGGTTGATTATTTTATACTTAAAAGATATTCAAAACGATGTTGCACATACAAACGTTTGTATTTTTTTTTATGATTTGTTTTATTCTTTACGATTTCTCACAGATTTTTTTTAGTGTTGATGTTGCAAACAAGACATGGACAGGGGTTAAAGGCCACACCTCCAGGAGGCGCACATTAAAGCCGAGCTGTGGAGAGTGGAGTAGGGCCAGTGGGAAAGGGGCTCATCTTTTCTGTCCCTGCTGAGAATAAGAATAAGCCTCACACCACCATGATGCTGGAACCACACTTCAGTGATTGATTTTTTGCCACATAGACATTTTTGTATGATCCGAGCACCTTTAGTTAGAATGCACTTCTTATAGGCACCTTTTTCCCCTTGCGGCTCTACCAAAAGGGTCATATTTGTGTAACGCAATATGAACAGATTCTCCCCACCTGAGGTGCAGATGTCTGAAGCTCCCCCAGAGATACCACAGGAATTTTCTCAGCTGCTTCTTTGATTAATGCTATCCTGAGACGGCTTGCTAATTTAGGCAGACTGCCAAATCTTGCTTTGAAGTTGTTTAAACTCCATTTTCAGATGGTGGATTTAACAACAACAAATTATTTATCAATTAGGTGACTTCTGCAGGTAATTTGTTAAACTGGACTTTATTTAAGAGGCACCAGAGTAAAATGGTCTGAATACACATGGAAGTCGAACTTTAGATTTTGATTTGGAAAAACAAAATAAAAAAAAAAAAATGTAACATATTTTACCTCCCCCTCACATATAAGCACTAGTTTGTATTGGTGTGTCCTATGAAATCCCAATAAAACTCATAGACAACGTGACAAAACGGGAAACAGTTTGTGTTTGTCTATGAAAGTGCAGGTGTCATAAGCCAACAACGCCACACGGTAAGGTAGACGCACTTTATTCCTAAAACAGAAGCTGCACCATCAGTAGCGGCACACAGGTATATGTACACATATACACACACAATTACCTAAATCTGTTATATAAAATATATAATCTGACAATGTACCTTTTATTCCTCTTCAGAGCTCATTGAATTACTGTGCGAGAGACAGACAGAGAGGTAAGTCTCATCCACTCGGGTGGGACACAAAAAAAAAAAAAAAAAAAATATGCCCAGACCAGTTTTTAAACTTCATTTTTACAGCATGGCAATAAAAAGGTCTGTACCCCCTTTGGAAAAATAAGATTCTAAAAAGCAATCTACAGCAAATTTCACTGGAACAGGTCTCTCTTTCCGTCTTCTAATTGAGAAAAAAAAAAAAAAAAAAAACTACTTTTTTTTTAAACCAATTCCTTTACAGCAAGATGTACACACCCTCTAGGATTTTGTAATATATAAAAGATATTAAGCATTAAAAATTCCACATTTAAAAACTTACAATAAATAATATATGCAGGCATTTTATTAAGATAAAATTTCTTAGATTGCAATCTACTGTCATTAAAAAGACGTTTTTTTTTTTCTCTTTTTATGAAACGCCCCTTAATCGTCCAAAATGCTAGCATGAATTCTTGGCATTTGATTGATTAGGTGGGACTTTCCAGTCAGCGTTCGTAGAAACACACCAGGGAGGAGAGGAAGAGCGCGCCATCTCCTCGTTTGCCCTGATGGGAGTGTGGGGGTGGGGGGGGTTTGGGCACATAGATCCATAGTTTGTCTCGGTGATTCCTCCAATCACGTCTCAGCAGTTTGATCTCATTAAGACTTTCAGAGCATGTTCATGATGAAGTTGTAGATCTGTGTGAGCACCACGAAGTGAACAGGCAGACAGGAGCGCCGGTCCTGGGTGGCAGGGTTGCACGTCAGCCAGGAGAGGGCGTTGTATTGCTCCAGGACGAATCTACAAAAACAAAAAAAACAAAAAAAAAACCAACAAGCAATAGGTTAACTCCGGTTATGGTGCAACAGCTTTCACTTTTCCCACTAGACCAGAAGGCTTAGTTCCTACCTGAGCACGTCAGAAGTGTGGTTAGAGTCCAGGGGGTGGGAGTGTTTACTGTGCAGAAGCTCATCTGATTGGACAGAGGAGACGTGCAAGTGTAGAGACGCCTGGGGAAACGGTGCAAGTACAAACTGAGTGCATGGAGCTTCTAAAACAAAACGCTTCAAGATTGATTTAGCTGAAAAAAAAAATTAAATAAAAAAATAGACTTTGATCTGCACTGAAAACACATGAAAACATTGATACCTTGAGGAAGAGCGGACACTGATTCTGAGCTTCAGGGCAGGCGGACCAGAACCAGTCCGGCAGCGGCCCCGCCTTCGCTGTTGAAATGAAGTAACCCAGAGCCATCGGCTGCTGCAGGATGCTGAGAGCCTCCTCGTGGGACTCCATCCGGTCTGTACCCTGGCCCTGCACGGCACAAACCAACACATCAACTGTCATGCTCGTCCCCCCCGCCCAGATGTTCATGTAACCAATTTAGGGCAGACACAGAGGCAGCAACTAAACCACAGGTTATTTTAATGCAAAAATAAAAAAAAAGCAGGTGAGACATTTAAAGACACAAATTTTTTACTTTTAAACATGTATTGAACAACTTTTTTCAATTGGAGGGATGATTACACTACCAACAACTTCAATTTGGATAAATGTTATAAAAAAACAAAAAAACAAAAAAAACAAAAAAAAACGCTTTTTGCAGCTAGCAACACGCTTCGAGTAAATAATGGTCCGTTTCAAAGAAATCGGTTGGTTTCCTGGCGCAGACCTGGGCTAAACCACACATTTTCACCACCAATGAGATCCGGCAATTACAGAAGCTTCATGGTAGCCTGCTTCATCCAATCAAAAACCAGCTCTCATGCGTGTTTGGGTTCAATTTCCTGTTGGGAAACTCAACTGCTACCAAGTTTCAACCGCCTAGCTCTGGGGTTCTGCGACGGTCACAACCCAAAGAGCCATTTTTGCCCTCATCCCAGCTAAATAAACTCGTTTAGACCCACAAATGTTGCATCAACTATAGATAACAAAATAGGCAGCTTACAATTTTTGACAAACATCTACTGTAGGAAATTTGTCATTTTTAAAGAACCACTATTTTATTTCTATTTTTAAGTATTCAAATAAAGTCAAAACAGAACTTTTTGCGAAAAGAGGACGATGCATTTTATTCTATGTGATGCTGGTATTGTTGAAAATTAGGCTAAAAAAAAAAACTACATAGTTACCTAATGTAAAGAAGGATAAAAAAAAAAACATTATTTGTACTTTGGATTTCATTCCATATTTATATAAATTAAATGCAATTATTTAATAAAAACAGCATTTATTATTATATCTATATTTAAAAATATTTGTTGGTTTAGTATTTCTGTGGAGACTCCAGAGCCGCAGGATGCAGAACCCTGGTTTGGCTTTCAGTTTTGGAGAACTTTGAGCTCGTTCGTTCTCATTATTCTATCCACTGTAAAATGTGCCAAGAAAAAAGGTAAAACTCCAGGATGCTACCGCCACCATGCTTTGTTTAGTATCAATTGCTTTCTTAATGCCTCTCTGTAACTCCTTTAAATAAACATAAGCAATGCAATATTAAATATTGTAATAATGATATTAACCCCCCCCCCCCCTAATTTTTCCTCTACACAAAATGTGGGTGTAAAGGACACTAAGAGCCAAATATTAGGGATGGGTACCGAATTCGGTACTTTTATAGGTACAGACCGGATCTCGATTCACGTAAAATCAAACGGTACCAGGTTTCAGTACCTAAACGCATCACTGTGACACTGAGGGATCTGAAGAGTGGGCGATTTTCCATGCCGGACATGAACACAGCATTGCACGCACAAGAGCGTGATTGGTGTCAGTAGCCGCTGGTCTAGTAAAGAAGACAAGAATGACTGATAGAAAGCGAAAGTAGGGCTCTACTTTTCAAAATGTGCTACAGACTCCGCTCGCTGTAACATTTGTGAGTGGAAGTTCAAGGCCAGTGGCAGGAATACTTCGAATTAGAGACTGACATTTTTTCGGGAATCCCGCGGGTCACGTGATTCCCACGGGAATCCCGCGGGATGGGAGTCAACATCAGTAAATATCACGTGATTGGGACGGTACAGGATTAAATATCAACGGGAGCAGACGGGAGCGGGAGTAAACAAACAACAGGTACAATTAACTAGGATCGATGCCAAAAGATTAAATAAAATAGAAAATCAAAAATGTAGGTTCGCCGCCGCCATTTTGTAGTTTTTTTCCCAAGAAACCGAAACTATAGTGCAGGTCAAAGAACTACACGACCCAGAAGCCAACAGTGCATCCGGTTTATTTTTTCCGCCAGCGCTCAAAAAACAGAATGGGAGGGGGGGGAATCAACCGCTAGTGGCGAACTCAACCTGGAAAAGTTGGATCGGCAACGCAAAGTCAAAAGTAAGGACTTATTTATTAAACTCACAGCGCAACTGTAAAGTTGCAATTATTAACAAAATTGACGAGAGTTGAATGTCACGGTGTTAACACTCAGTACCTGCTTGTAAAACGTGTTTCCTGGACTAATTTCCCAATGTGTAACAGTGTAATAATACGGCCAATAACTTAAAACTACTTTATTATTTTATTTAGTATTGTCTGAACAGTTGTGTTTTTTTTCTGTTTTAACCCAATAACTGAACAATGTGTTAACACTTCTGTTTCACTATTTAACAAAAGTAAAACATGTACTTCCATGTCTGGTCGGGTAAAAATGAGATGGAGCCGACTGGACCGGCTGTTCCTGGGTCCAGTTAGCTCCGCCTCCAGCTCCGCATCATCCCCGAAAATTAAAATAATCTCACTTTTAACTTTTGATAAAAGTTGACAGATCTGTCTAAGAATGTGTTTAATGTTCAATGAATGTATTGGTTCTGATAGTAAACCCTAATTAGTTTGTGGATATTTTATTGCAAATGGAAGAATACTAATATGCTTGAATGATATTCAACTTTTTGAAATTTTTTTTTTTTACTAAACTGAGTTTTTGAACCACATTATCTAAATTGTGACAGTAATGCCTTTATGCACTTTTTTCTTAACTGAGTATAGATCTCTTTCTCGGTGCATTATTCTTTAGTTTCAGCAATTTGAAATATAAAAGTAACTTCATTGTTCATGTGAAACAATTACTTAATGAATTAGTAAAAAGCACCATTGTACATTTTGTTTATTCAACTAAGATAGGCATGGTCTGTTTCCGTGTTTGTTACTTTATTTATTTATTTATTATTATTCCTTTTACTTTAATTGGCCTTTACTACAGCTAAAACAGGAACTTAACTGACCCTTCATAGACATTCAGGTTTAATGTATTGCCAGAAAACTTAATGAAGACAACAAGAATGGGAGTGGGGCAGGAGCGGGAGTCATTCTGAGTGGGAGCGGGATGGGAGTGGGAGTAATTTTACCAGGAGCGGGACGGGACAGGATTTTTTTTTCTACTCTGGCCCGGGATTGGGACGGGACACAATTGTTTTCAGTGGGAGTGGGACGGGACAGGAGTGAAAATCCACTCCCGTGTCACTCTCTACTTCGAATCTGAGGAAGCACCTGGTCACTGCTGTCAATTTAGTGAATTTCTTGCTATATTTAGCGACTTTTCAGACCCATCTGGTTGACCTTTTTTTTCAAAAAAGTGACTAGTGAAAAATCTAGCGTTTCTTTCTGTTATTGGTGACTTCCCATGAAAGCACCAATCGTTCTGCAGTGGTTGTCTCGGGAGAGCGGCGAGTGCTGCTGTGAGCCTCGTCCCAACTTCTCCAAGCGCCGTTTCTCTGACAATCAGCTGCCTCGTTCTGAAACCCACCTGCAGTCA
This sequence comes from Fundulus diaphanus, assembly GCA_037039145.1. NCBI lineage: Eukaryota > Metazoa > Chordata > Actinopteri > Cyprinodontiformes > Fundulidae > Fundulus > Fundulus diaphanus. The sequence continues at coordinate 19,654,792 of CM073124.1, forward strand.
TAGCAAAGAGTGCAGAGAGGAGAGCCTTTCTGTTCCCTCATTGCAAATGTATCCCGCCCTGATTTACAAAGCTGGTTAAAACACAATATTCTTAACAGTGCAACGGTTTCAGAGAAGAAAAAAAACCTAAAACAATTCCCTGAAATCTATTCACACACAGCTTCCATCCCGTATTCATCTCGTTCACTCTTTGTGCCTCTGATAAATATCCTTTTGCCGAAAATGTGTTTTAAGTGCTGTGAATTCAGGAAATGTATTGAAATTCACAATTATTTTAATAAGGTTCATTCCACGATCCTAGCAAGTTTATATCTTGAGAAATAAATATGTTAAATAGAAAAAGTTTGAGATTTTATTTTATACGGTACCGTATTGGTTCAAATGTGAAAGGTACCCATCCCTACCAAATATGTTACCCGCAAGAAGAATCTGAATCCCTGGAACAAAAATATTACACCCTCTCAAATATGGCGCATAGACAGTACTTTGCAATGGTAATATGGCACAGATGGAAAGTGAAGTTGTTACAATATTTACAACTGGATATATTTTGCAGCTCTATGACAGACGACGAAGATGAGTCTGTGGCAGGAAACCAACCGATCTAACTGACTGATGCCAAAACGATCAAATATCCACTCAGAATAATGCTGTGATCTTGTTGGTGTCCAAAAAAAATCAATTTGGTTTCTCTGACACTTGCCAATTAAGACGTATCCAAACATTACTGGGAGTGAATGTATAGATTTCAGCCTCTATGTACACTGTTGAGCCCCTGTGAGTGGGAGGAAACTCCAATCAAGCTTGTGCATCCGACCGCTTCATAAAAGGTCCATAACTAATACGACATTCACGGTATGTTCTGACTGACCTTGCCTACGTCTCCTCCGTGATGGTAGTGGTGACCCGGAGAGTGAACGGGAGAGGTCGTTGGGGAGTTGGGCAGGATGTTGATGAGTTCTGGATCCATGTCGTTGCCAATCAGGTCAAGGAACTCCATGCCTTCGGACCCATCTACAGGGGAAGAAGAGCGCTTTGACTTGGGCAGCCCCTAACGATGGAGACTCATTGAGACTGCGCTGACGGCTCCCTCGGAGACGAGACATACCTGGGTTAATGGGGTTGAAGCTGATGTCGATGGGCTCTGAAGTGTTAGTGTTGACCTGCACCATGGCCGACGTGGGGAACACCAGAATGTGCGTGCAGGACGTGTCCTGTGGCGTGCTCAGCTGGGACGTTTGCATGTTGAGGGTGGTGCTGCGGCCGAACACCGAACCTGTGGAGACCGAGTCTGCCCAAGGAAACACCGTCAGATTTACTACTTTAGAAGATCAACTGGAAGAAGGAACCCCCCCCCCCCCCCCCCGGGTAAGTTTAAGACTCATTTTACCTGGCATGATGACAAAGGAGCCCTGGGGCTCCATGGCAACCAGGCAGGCGCTGAGGATGCTGGGCGTGTCGGCAGCAGAGATGCCGCACATCCTACACGACTCCTTCAGACGCTTACTGAGCGACTGCAAGTTGGTCCGACTGAGCAGAATACTCCAGTCTGAAACATAAATAGAAATAAATCTTAGTGCTCCACGGTACACACTATGCACCACGTGAAGACAACAAGCAGAAGCGCTTATATGTGACCGATAAGTTTGTTTCCACCCATTTATGCTTTATAATGAAAGAAAAACAAAATGTGTTTCTATACTAAAATCCCAGTAAAATATACAGCATGCGTTCCCTAAGTCAAGAAAAAAGTCAAGTCAAGAAAAAAATCCTAAATATTTCAGATCGACTCACAGGATTTTGATCGTTCAGTTTTTGAAGAGGTAAAAACATTTCGTTTGGTTTGGACTTAGAAGAAGCAGCAGATACAGTTGCTCATGTACTCGACCAAATCCAAGTTGTAAATGCTTAAAGGGTCCAGCAGGAGTGGGTGTTGTGCAAAACCTGACAGTATTATCCATATTATAATGTAGTCGACATAAATATTTTGTCCAAGACTATTTATGCAAATACTGAAAAATAATGGGCATAGACTAGGCCAGGGGTCTGCAACCTGTGTTTCCAGAGCTGCATGTGGTCTTTACACCTTCAGCTTTGGCTCTTAAAAACTTGAGGGGGGACATAAATTGGTCAATGTTTCTAAATGTAAAGGTAATTTAAAATTGCTAGCTTTAGAATGCATTTAGTTCTGCAATATCTGCATAACATTTCCAGAAAGAAAGAAACTAATGGTGTATAGAATATTTTACTATAGATAAATGAAGTATCTTTTTGTCAAAAGGTTGCTTTTTCATAATTTTGACGCCATTTGCTATAAAAATCAAATGTCCAATTGAAGAAAATGTATTACACCTAAACATAAAAATACCGTTGGTTAAATAATAGCTGTTAATCTTTAATTAAAAAAAGTATACTACAAAAACAAGCTCTTGTTTCAGAGATGTGTAACTTTTGTGGCTCTAAACAAAATTTGTTTAGCTGGACCAAGGGCAAAAATGGCTCTGCGGGTTGTAAAGGTTTCTGATCCCAGGACTAGGCGATAAATCAGTTTAGTTTATTAATTTGAAGTTCCAATTTTTTTTTTAAGATTTAATTTTTGATAAATCAAGATATTATTTTGCCAGTGCACTCATTGGGCTTCCATGAAGAGAATAGCATGCAATGCTGAATGTAGGTTTAGGAAAACATTCAGTCAAAATATTAGTAAAGAGGAAACTTTTCTACCGTAATACGAGGCACTTTAATTCAAGTTAGTTTGAGCTGAGAACAGACTTCGCTGCACTTGTGAAACTTCATTGTGTAAAACCATTAGCAGCAATCATTTAGTTATATTTTCATGGTTTACAAAGACAGGGCGGCCATCTTGTTTCACAAGCATGTTTCACAGCTTGTACTTTGAATTCAGGTCAACTCAGAGATGAAACGCTTGACACAAAACTAAAATGAGGAAAAATTTGGATTTGGTATAATATAATTGGCGATTTTATTTTTAACCCATACCGCCCACCCCTACCAAGGACATAACTTTGAGAGATGCCCTTTATTACTTTCGATATTTTATATGAAGATAACTCTGAAGAGCGAGGGTTCTGCCTTTGAGGCATTTTGCAGACAAGCCCAACAGAATTAAATATTTTTGAAACATTGATAAAGAGGCAAAAAAGTATTGGGTCTTGTTGGCAACGGTACCAAATCCTGACAAATATTCACACATTAGACTTCTAGGAGAACTTAAGAACCAGCAGAAACTCTATATGCGCATTTGTCGCCTAGCGAAAAGCTCCTTTTAGAGGACAGCGTACCTCTCAGCTCGCCGTGGCCCATCCTGCCAAGCCGCCCAATCACCACCCTCCATGGCAGTGACGTCACCTGAACCAGGCCGACGCACCACTCCCACAGCTTCTGCAAGCCCACTCGTCTGGCAGAGCTCTTTTTCCTGCGAGCCCTGCGGTGAGACATTATTGACAGAACGGCGGTTAGCATTGACTAATGGGGTTATTTTGTTGCCCACGAGATGCGTATTCAGTGTTTCGAGAGACTGCGCACCTGTTGGGTACGTCGATGCTGATGATGCAGGACTCCAGCAGCTCGCCGTGTTGGTCGGTGCAGGACGCCAGCAGCCAGCGCTGGTCGTGAGACAGGCAGTAGCCGACAAAAAGCACGTTGTACTTCTGCGACGCCTCGCCGAACGTCTCCCCGAGCTCCGTCTGCTTGTCTTTCACCGGAGCCAGGATGAAGGACGGCGTGTAGAGGCGGAGACACTCGGGCCGCTGCGCAGACAAAAGCCCGTTAGTTTCTGACCGACGGCCGAAGTCTCAAACGCAAAGCGCCAGAGAGCTCCGCGCGGAGATCGAGACGAAGCAAGCGCTGGAGCAGTCACCTCCGGGTTCTTGAGGGCCGTGTCGAGGGCGAGGCCAGGCCCAAAGCCCGTCAAGGCCTTGAAGTTGGTGGAGTTTGGCAGAGGCCGACGACACTGGGTGTACACAGAAAAGGCCAGCGACTTCAGGTGCTGGCTGTAGATGTGGCGGTCGCCGCTGTGCACCGGTTGCAGCAGATACTGGCAGGGAACAATCTGAGAGATTAAAACAAAAAGAAAGAAAATCATAAAAAAAAAAAAAAAACATAAACTGGCCTTGGCAGCAGGGCGTTCAAGGAACGGCTGAATCTTTCCAACCTTGGTTGACGCGAGACAGAAGTGTGGACAGATTTATGTTGGACATTTCAGCCAGAAGATATCATCCTTTATTTAAACTTTGATGAGTTTAATAACTCCTTGAACAGTAAACTGTATCCAAGCATTGATGTGCTAAAATATTTTACACACTAAGACTAAGAAAAAAAAAAAAAAAAAAAACTTCAATAAATCATTTAGAACAGGTCAGATTTTTAAAAAGTTGACCTCATTAAAAAAATAAATAAAAATATTCCCTTCAAAGTAACCGATCCAAGTGTAACAAATCAAGCTCAATTCATCAACCCTAAAGGTTCCTGCACATTCTGCCTGAATTAATTAAAACACTTTTCCAGAGTTCCTGGTTCCTTATGCCCAAAATTCAATATTTCTATAGTGGCCATGGTTTAAACATGGAGTCTGGGAAATATTCTGACGTAGGAATTTACGAAGAAGGCAAGAAGAAAGGACAAGAATGAACGGGAGTGATGGAATGGAGGACAAGGAAAGAAAGGAGAGAGAACAAAAATAAAGGACGGATGAAAAGACACGTGAAAGGAAAGCAGGAAGGGAACAAGGATTGAAGGCCAAAAGGGGGACAAAGGAATCACAATCAGAAAATGATGGAGGGAAGGAAGGACTGAGGCGACGAGGGTGGAAGGCGAGACACGGGACAGCAGGAAAGGACGGATAGAAAGAACATTTCTTCCAACACCATTATCTGACCTCACTGAGCCCACACTTAGAAAAACAGTAAAGTGCTCAGAGATCCCACATCTAGACACCGACGATGCCTTCCGTCTCTCTGGTACCACAAAGCCTTAAGCTCCTGACTCGATAACACCAAACGCACACGCGCACAAAAACACACTGCAACCCTCATGCTGTTAAATCTCGATTCTGATTGTCTAAGACTGTTACATTTATTTCGAAACGTTTGTATGATATCCAAACACACCGTTTCCCTGACATGTAAAAACATCAGAGCCATAATAAAATCTATTTATTTTAGTACCTGTTGCTGCTGTTGCACCAACACTGAAACCATTAGCTCATATATCCAACCCTCTAGTGTGTTCACGCCCCCCCCCCCCCCCCCACGTGGCATGTTGATGCAACCTTGTGTCACTGTATAACAAGGGGGCGCGGTTTCCACCTCCATTAGTCCCTGCTAATTACTCCCCCGTCTGTTCCAACGGCGGCAGCGGCGTACCTGCACGGAGACGGCGTTTCTGATGCGAGCCGGTAGGAACGGCAGCATCTCCATGTAGCAGCGCAGCAGGCCCAGAGTGTAAGTGCTGGAGTGGACCTCTTTGTCTGCGCTCTCGTAGCTGAAGGGATCAACGATGTAGACAACTATGGCGGGCGGGTAAGAAACAGCGTGGGACTCTCCATCTGTTGGCTTGCCTACTTTGTCTCTCTCCATTGTGCTGTTCGGGCAAAAAAAAAGGAAAAAAGAAAAAAGAAAAGAAAGTTGCACAAAAATGGCAAAAATTATTTCATTTAAATACATCAGAAAACATGTTATGGAACTAGACTAAAGTTTGTAGGTAAAATTTTTCAAATAGCTGAGATCAGAGATCAGTGAAGCATTTTAATTGCATTTTAGCAAAAACAAGTGACTTCAAAAACTGCATGTTCGTTCAGTATTGAAATGCCTCATATTTCAGTTATGAATAACACCAAAATTTCATGTCACTCCAAGGAAAACTAACATTTTTTAGACGGTTCCAAATCCCTCAGATGCCGTGTCCACCATCTTTAAAACGTAAACTACGCAACACATCACTGATGTTAGCAGCCTAAAGCCAACACAAGTATGCCTGCTTTGGTGACAAATTTACCACTAAACCAAAATATTGTCGTACGTTTTGGTGGGGATATAATCACAGGCTGATAAACCCGCATAGAAAAGACTTAAAACTCTTATTAGTTGATGTAAAAACAAGGAGAGAGGCGATAAAAACCAGCTGCCGACCAGAAAAGGACGACTTTCAGCTTTTATAGCGCCTATAATCCGATTTTCTTCAGATCAACGAACGCGTCATGTGCAAGAGTTACAGGATTAAAAAAACGCTCTTTAGTGTGGAAGTTGTCACAGAACGAGGAGGACTCAAAGTTTAGCCATTTTCTGTCAATTATGCAAGGAGCCATTTAAAAAGGAAACAACTTTCTACAGAGACATGAAGGCTGCTGCAACAGATGGCTAACGCTCAGCAGGTGCGGGTCACGCTCCTCCTTTGTAACGCTTTTTGAGTCCTTCGGCGTTTCATGCTTGATATTTTCGAAAAAGGAGATGGCCGCCACAAAAAGTCAATTCATACTCGGGAGAGAATTAACCCGGGGTTGTTTCAGCAGACACATTAAAGAAGATTTGCTCTATTTAATCCTTCAGAGGGTTCAACCTCTTTCCATCTTGGAACCTTTTTGATTGAGAGGTGCTGGCAGCCTTTAAGAAATCTCATGGTTAATGTGAGGTTACATTTTCATACACACAGACGGCAACGTCAAACCTGATAATTGCCGACGTAAAAAAAAAGGCAAAACAAGCGCAAGATCTCACGTCCAAATCGTTTGGTCTGTTTAAAATTAGTAAACCCGTTTTACAGTGACTGCTCGCAGGCAGGTCGGATGCTTCTGTTCCTTAGGAAACCAATTCTTACAATCAGAACCAGATAAACTCGGTACTGGCAGGCCAGACCTCTATGAAAACTGGGCCTCGGAAATCAGCCACAAAATCCTGATCTAAAAACCAAGCGGCCACATACCTCTCCTGTGTCTCCGCGGAGACCTGAGGCTGGCCGGATCCGTTTTCAGCCATTCCTCCAGCGCTTTGTGAGTTTGACTGAGGTCCGTTCTGAGTAGTGCTGCCCTGCAAGCCTCCCGTCCCGAATGGCAAGTAGGAGCCTGGCTTGCCCGAGGCCATCGCTCCGTTAGTTTGAGAGCCTGAGGACGAGGAGGAGGGAGGAGGGGTGCTGTTGACCTGTGCGGGCTGGGTGGAGCTGGTGCTGGTAGTGTTGGTGCTCTGAAGTCCTGAGGAGATGCTGGAAGAGCCGGAGGGCTGCGAGGCGGGCTTGGTGGGATTGCGCTGGGACAAGAGGGAGCAATCCAAAGGCAGCTCCGACAAGTTTGGAGCTGAAAGAGTTCACAAGATAGAAGGAATCCGTTAGTTGTCGATGTTATGAATTAAAACAAGACGTGTGGGATTTTGGCGCTGCAACTGATGCATTACCTAAATCGTAGCGACAAACTTGAGCAAAGATTTTGAGCTTGTTGAAAGCGTCGTTATTTCCTTCCCTGGCAGCCATCTTGAGGAACCAGTCGCTGAGGGGCTGCTCCGTCATGGGCCTGCCTTCTGCGGAGCCGACTGTCAGAACACCCTCCGGGTGGCTCTTGCAGATGGGTTTGTGTTGCCCCAGCTGGCATGCCTGGTACCAGAGCGGCAGGGATTGCATTAGAGAAACAATGATTCGCTTTTTAGGACCTAAGAGTAGAGCTCCTACACAATTTTCAGACTTTTTCCACCATTTTTAGAAGTAATGAAAAGAAAACGCTTAATGAATGTCTAACTGGCAGCTGTAGTGGTCAGATTTTAAATATAGAAATGTCCAAAAACCACAGAGACAAAATAATAATAAAAACAGGAAAGGAAAAAAATGGGAAGGAAAAACAAAACAATTTTAATTATGTCTGGAAATAAAACACAGTTCCATACTTAATTGTATTTTCCCATATTTATCAAATTCGGTAATTTTCCAGACTACCTGCCAAAGACGAGAAACTTTCGGTATAAAGTTGATTAACACGATTCCCCCCCCCCCCCCAGATACGTACCTCATACATAACACTTAGATCTTTGAAGAAGGTCTTGGCTCCACGGAGCAGCGACTGATTTTCTGGGCAGATGACAACGTAGGCCACGTCCCTCTGGGAACCGAAAGGATCCAGGAGCAGCTTCTCCCAATAGGGCAGCCCAAAGGGAGACAGCACCACGAAGTCATACTCAAAACCCACCAGAAAGGTTGGGATGGGCAGAGGCTCGGGAGACTCGTCTGTACCTGCGGGGGAAATGGGAAGAAAGAAGAGAAACGAGATTGGTTTCGTTGTCCGGGCTTCTTTGCATTTTGCAAACCGAAAGGCCAAATTTACCACACAAAAGCTCAGGCTTTAAACATGAAGCCTACGTCAATCTAAGATCTAAAGCCAGTGTAGCGGAAAGTCCGAACAATCCAGTAAATGTGCTCTTCTGAGCTTTAATACCTCCATTTTAAAGAGCATTTTATACTTATTAACGGCAATATTCCCAGAGGTAGACACTCGAGGGGTTCTAAGGCCAAACCAAATTCATTCAGACAACCATCTTTCTCTTTTAAACACCACATGTCATTACTGGTTTCAGTACTGAAAAAAAGCTTTTTCATTTTAGAGCTTTCACATGTCAGGTAAAAAAAAATTAAAAAATAGAAACATCTTAAAACGCATGACTTTCTGCTCGTATCATTTTAAAATGCTGCTTCTGTTATATCTCACCTTTGATCAGCCTAACCACAGACCGCGCCTGTGAATGAGCACTCAGCTGGGCGGCCTTTCAAGGGTAACTCTATGTTTTTATGAATGGAATTATATTTTATGATCTGCCCCGGATTTTATGAATCAAAAGCATGGCTGAAATGCCGGATTGATGGAGAGATGTTTGGACTACGGGATGATGGACTAAACGGATCAATGGACGGACAGATCGATGAAATGCTTCTATTTGCCTCTTTTACTAAAAAAAAAAAAACAGAAAAAGCTTAGAGCAACTTTCAAAAAGCATATGGTTCATATAGACAAAAAGACGGGGGATACAGTTTCAACATACTAATGTTTCTATACTTCCCATTATTATATAGAGCTGGATATTTCAACACGGTGAGTTGAAATATCTGTTTTTTTTTTAACATGTTTACCAACAATACAAAGGCGCTCTCTACAGACTCTCCCCACATACCGTAGGAGCCTCTCCCGGCCATTTTGTGGAACTGCTGCCAGGTGAGCGGTCCCTGAACGCCCCAGGAGCGCACGCCCTTCTTCTGAATGGTGTCCTGAAGCACAGGCTGAAGGGACAACAGCACGCGCAGGACATCCTGAGAGAACAGCTTGCTCATGTCTGCAGCTACACCGGGAAGAGGGAAACACGCGAGCTTAATCTCGGAACAAACAGGAGAAACACAAATCGCGTTAAAACGTACGCGAAGCAATAAAACCGTGCTTACATTTGCATTTGGACCACTGATGAAGGCTGGTGCTTTTCACTAGTGTTTCATCCACTTTGCCGCCCGACATATTGTCCATGAACTGCCTGCCGTGCTCCAGCGCCATGTAGCAGTCGTTGTAGCAGTCCCTTTCTTCGACCCGAAGGAACGAGCTGAGGGCTGAGCTCAGTTTGGGCCACTCCACGCCCGCCATCGGGGCCAGCGGGTTGGTGCACTGGTCCTGCAGCAGCAGGATCAGATCATCTGGAGGCTTCTCCTTCAGACTGCCTCTCAGCTCCTCGAAGCGGCGCTCGGTGTCCCGGCCGGCGTCCGAGCCGCGTCCCACCACGTCCAGCTCGTCCTCCAGGAAGAGCCCGGCCGACTGGCCGAACCGCCGGTTGGCGACGGCGCTGAAGCCGCAGGTGCACGGGTACTGCTCCTCGCCGTTGTCTTTGAGGTAGACGCCCACGTCCGCTCCCCGGATGTTCATGTTGCAGACGCACACGCAGCAGCTGTCGAAGTTGCAGTCTTTGAAGAGGTTCATGACCGACTCCGAGAGGATGAGGGTGACGTAGAGGCTGTGGGCCTCCGGGATGGAGGGCACGGTGGCCGGCTCCACGGAGCTGAGAGGTCGACAGGTGGAGGGCGTGGAGGCCGGGGAGTACAGGTCGGAGTTCTCGTACTTGAGCGAGCCCTGCACGCTGGACGGGCCGCGGGGCGTGCGCGGGGTGCGCGGCGTGCGGGGGGTGGGCACGGAGAAGCGCGGCGTGGCCGGGGAAGGCAGTATGCCGGGGCCGCTGTTGCTGGGAGGAGCGCTGCCGGCCAAGAAGGGCGTGTTGGTCTGCGGGGTGAAGGGCTGGTTGTAGTCCGGCTCCACACTGGGGACGTTACTGTCAGCGGGAGGGCATACGATGATTAAAATCAAAAGGCCCTAAACTTCAAGAACGGGTTAATCATCGTGTCGGTGATTATTACCTGTCTTTGGTGAGGAGACTGACGCTCGACACGGGGGGCATCAGCTCCATTTTCCCCATTGTCCAGCTGGGTGTGTACACGCAGTCCTCGGACAGCTTGACGGGCAACAGACACTGGCTGGGGAGCGTCTTTAGGGGGGCGTACATGGAACAGCCCATGATAGATTGACACGTCTCTGGCTTGTAGACGAAGGAGAAATCCTGCAAACAGCAACAAATCACTTTTTAAAAATCAAATAAATAAAAAATAAAAAAAAAACAGACCTGCTTGTGCAGTTCTGCGTTATTCGCCCGTCCACTTCATCACCTTGATTTCCGACGGCTTCGGGCTGCAGAATCCCTCCTCCACCTCGATCTTGAAGTGGTTGTTGAGCTGGCTGCTGTCCAACAGGGTGAGACCCGCCCCCGTTTCCAGGCCGTCCTTGGTCCCCGAGTTCCCGGGGGAGTAGCCGTTTTGATCCAGGGACGGCGGGGTGGGATACATCATCATGAGGTCTGCTGAACCCACAGAAATGAGACATTAATGAGTAAAAATGACAGCGGGTGTTGCACAACGATTAATACAGCATCTATACCCTAGAACTTTTTTTTTTGCATTTTGTCTCATCACAAACACAAAATGTATGTATTTTGACAGGTTTTATGTGATAGCCTGATAGAAAGCAGTCAACAATTCAAAGTAGAAGGACGTGTACGTGATTTATGGACATGTACTCGGCTCCATTTACTCTTAGACCCCTAAATAAAATCCAGAGCATCCAATAGCCATGAGAAGACCAAGAAACACATGAAACAGTAGAGTTATAGAACGTCGATATAAAAGTATAAACGATGTTTAAGTTATAGAAAGAAAAAAAACATTTCAACGTTTCAACCCATCATCCAAAAATGGAGAGAAATAAAAAAAAAAAGAAGATTCACAACTTGGGGAGAATCTGTAGATAGAACAGGTATTAAAAGTCTACAAATTTGGCCTTTATGAAATAATGGGGGTGGTGGGGTGGATTACTAAAAGAAAGCCAAAAGAGGTCCTATTTGAAGTTGGGCACAAGCCGTGTAGGCGACAATGATGTTGAAAGAAGGAAATGTTTACTTTCTGGCCTTTACGGAAAGCCAACACTGCGTTTATCCACCATCCAAGTGAAACGTGGCGGCGGCATTATGTCACGTAGACGTCTGTCTTTAGCTGAGACATGGAAGTTGGTCGGAGTTGATGGGAAGAAGGAGCTAAATACAGGGTAATCCTGAAAGAAAACCTGCAGGAGCCTGTGGAAAAACTCCAGACTGGGAACAGGTTCCCCTCCCTAATAAACAACCAGAGCTACAAAGGAAGGGAACGGATGGAAGACTATTCATTTGTTAGAACGACTCAGTCAATGGCCGGACCTACGCTTTTTTTTTTTTTTTTATCTTTAACTATCAAGAAAGATTTTCCTTCCACTTTACAATCGAGAAACACGTTTTATTGGTCTATCACATAAAACCCCAATACCACGACAAAAGGTGAAAAAGTTCAGTGGGCTGTGAATGGTTCGTCTACATACACGACGACAAGGGATCCGAGCGTTCCGGTTTGGGCTCTTTAGGGTTGGTCTTGCCGTCCGTGCCGACTCCTGCTCTTCTGGATCCAGGCTGAAGGAGAAAAGCAGCTTTTATCATTGCAAGTTCTTCCTGAACACCGACGAGCATCCGGACATTTATCTAATCAGAGGCATTCTTCCTCCGACTCTTCAGGCATCACTCACCTCCTGCTCATCCTCGTCGGAGTTGAACATCTTTTCGAGGTCGCTGAGGGACACGACCAAGTCTTTCTCATGGATGAGGCTGGTTGAGGCTGAAGGTTTACTGCCTGATGGACCTTGACCGTCTGCAAAGCGTAATAAATCGAAGGGAAACGTCAAGTAAGAAAACTTTGAACACCTCGTCTGAATGAACGTCAAAGCTGAAGGACAACTTGGGCTTTCTCACCATCTGAGGATGTTGCCGTCCCGCCATCGTCCAGCTGAGTCCAAAAAAGAAAGATTCAGCAACTTTCCAACATAGATACAGACTGATCAAGGTTATCTTTACGTATATAAATACACACAGCGACTCACCCCCCCTTTAGACTTTGATAAAATGAAAAGTAGTCAGTGTACAGCTTGTCCCCTCAAAATAACTCAATACAGCTGTAATGTATAAAAGTGAGTCCAGCTATAAGTGAAAAATGACCAAATTGTGCCCAATTAGCCATTTTCCCTCTGGTGTCATGTGACTCGTTAGTGTCACAAGGTCTCAGGTGTGAATGGGGAGCAGGTGTGTTAGATTTGGTGTAATTGCTCTCTCATACTGCTCAGCCAATGTTCAACATGGCACCTCATGGCAAACAACTCTCTGAGGATGCTAAAAAAAAACAAAAAAACAATTGTTGCTCAAAAGACGGTCGAAGCTCTAAGAAGATCATGGCCAAGACCCCCTCCCCATGATTCATAGGGGGATGTGCTCGCTCATTTCTGCATATTCCATCTGCATCTCTATCGATGCCTCTCTCTCTCTCTCCATCTGTACAACATTTTTCACAAAAATAACTTTTCATAGGGAAAATTTGAAACGAACAGGGTTAAAGATTAAAGGTGCACTCCATAATAAATGAATATTCACAGGGAGTGTTGAAAATCTGCCAGCTAATGGAAGTAGACTTCCCACCTTCTGCTTTTTGCTGCCGTCCTTCTCGGGTCCGATCTTGTCCCTCTTCTCCGCAATGCTGAATTCGTCGTCCCCGTCTACAAAGGCGTAAGGGTCGGACTCCTCACAGTGTTCTCCATCCCCCGTGGAGGAGCCAAGATGGCTGTTCCTCCGCTGGGCGTAGGTCCTGACCAGCTCTTGCGACACTTTGAGGGGCTGTGAGGAGTTGCACATGAGCCTGAGAAGAGAGAAATCGTTAGGATGTGCACGGGCTTTTCTTCCTCCCGATTTGCTTTGGCTGCACGTCAAGAGAAGTAGAACGAGCTTACTCGGTGACGGAGACCACCGCTTCGGCGCCTCCTCCGGAATCCTCTCGCGTTTTATCCATGGGTAACTGGGGCGTCGTGAAGTTGGAGGTTTTCTTCCTGGGCAAGTTGAAATACTTCCAGGGGTTGTGAGTGGAGTCTTCGCTGGGGTTTACAGCTGAACCTATGAACACCGTGGGCTCCAAGGCTTCGCTGAAGTTCGAGGGGAAGGACGTGGCCTCCGGCGGCGGCTCCTCCGCGGAGCCCTTCTGAGGCATCAGGCAGGGCTCCACCGACGGCGGGTAGAACGGCTGGTGGATGGGCGTCGACGAATTCTTGGCGCCGCCCGGCGTCAGGTCGGCGTGATCGCAGGGCTGAGGGCTGAGGGGAGGGGGAGGCGGGGAGCCGACGAGGTCCGTGGGAGGGCCGTGCGGGTGGAGGGTGGGGGCTTTGGGCAGCGCCGTGTCCATGTGGTGCAAGCTGGGGTACGAGCCCTCCTCCTGCGGCCTCGGGCAGAGTCTGGGGGTCTGCGGCTCCAGGGACGGCTCCTCGCTCACAGAGTTGCGGTGGTGAAAGGGCGTCTGCGGCCTTCTTTGCTGCTTCTCGCCCTTCTCCAGCTTCTCGCCCAGTTTGTGCTTGGCAGCGGGCTGGGGCGGCTGGCCCGATGACGGCGGGTGTCCTGAGGTGCTGCTGGATCGCTGCTTCGGATTTTTAGGCCTGAGTAGAAAAGCAACAGCATTTAAGATACTTCGTGTACATAACCGAGAAAACAGCTGTCAACCAGAATGCCAGGATTTCTAGCTTAAACATTCCCAGCTGATAAACAGCTTAGAGAGAACGCCGTTATTGAGGGTGGAGGACTTAAAGTTAAATGTTTCACAACATCAGCACGGTTTTCCAAAGGCTAGTCTGAAGAAGCCCATCCTGAAGCTTGTGGGTTTCATTTATGCTGCAAGAGAGCGGGACTTAAAACAGGTAACAGGAAGGCTAAACAGTACCGCCGTTTTATCTTGTAACCTGTCAACATCTTCTCTTCATGTCTGTATCCAGGATGTACACACGGAGACTGCCGTTTTAGTAATGTCGACCTCACAGTCCACTAACAAGAGTTTGAAAAAGCGGAACTCAAAACAGATTCATTAAACACAGTAATATCCGCGTTAGCATTTATTTCTATTCATTTTGATGATCCAACCGTACTCTTAACTAAAACCAAATTCAGTCTCAGAAAATGAACATTTTTGCCAAAGAAAATAATTTTTGGAGGAAATGTTATGACCTACACAACCGCTGGGAAGCTAGTCGACAAAAAACGCCGTAAACATGGCGCATCAGTCTGGAAAGCCGCTGGTAGCGCTCCATCTGAAAGGCGGGGCTAACGGGGGCCAGCAGAAACGGGTTAGAACCAATCAGATAACTACGGATGTTTTAATGTTCTTTTTTGTTTCTACATTCTATCCCTACTTGCTTTTTCTGTTTTATTTTCCTATATTTTAATCATGTAAAGCACTTTGCATTGTCTCTGTACTGAATTGTGCTATACAAATAAATTTGCCTTGCCTTACGGATGTGACGCAAACTCCAAGCAACGTGCTTGGTTTTAGCTCTTAGAGCAGCCAGTTGAGTTTTTAAGGATACATCCAGCTCATGAAAACATGGCATCTCGACTGTTATGTGTACAAAAAAAGCGCTGCTGCATTATGGGTAAAGAGAGACGCATCGCAGACTCCCGCCCCCAGCGCTGTGATTGGTCCGGTAGGCTTTAGACGGGACCAATCACAGTGAGTCCGGCGGGCCAGGCTAATTGACACCCTCCACAAGGTGGGTAAACAAAAATGCTCGTGGCTAAAAGAAACTGGGATAGCCGCAGCTTATTTAAGAGAGCTGTTTCCTAGACATGGGCTACATGTCTTTATGCGTCAAGTCACTCCTAAACAAGTATGCCGTGGCGAATTAAATTCACTTTTTGATTCTATCCAAATTTACCGAGGTGCCCCTGTAGGATTACAAAAAAAAAAAAAAAAAAAAAAAAGGGGAGCTGCATTGCGTTTTTGTAGAGAAAGCATATCACAGGGTGCCGAGTGGGGAGCTGTGCTATTGTGCGAGGAAGTCTGGGGTAGCAGAGAAACACGTTTGTGGGGCAGGACGTGCATGAGAGCTGTCAAACAGCGGTGAGGTGTGCTGCAGGTCAGGAAAAAACAGAGTTCAAGGCGGCAGATAAAAGAGTGAATGAAAGGAAAGCTGCACGAGAGCGGCGAGATCTTTGATGTTGTACGATTTAGCAACAGAGGCAATGAGGAAGAGTGGCGGCAGAGCTGGAGGCAGCAGGGGTGAAGACGTTGGGGTTCTCTTTGAAAGTGATGAGGATGGATGGGATCAGGAACGAGTATATCAGAAGGACAGCTCGTGTTAGACGTGTTGGAGATAAAGCCAGAGAGGCCAGAATGTGACGGTTTGGACATGTGCAGAGTAGGGCTGAACGATTAATTGCATTTGCAATAATATCGCGATAGGATAAGACGCGATTTTCTAACCGCAATGGACGCGATTTGACGGGTCACGTGATCGGGGATGACTCGCTAGCAAAGTAACACGGAGGGAAAGTTGATATCGTCTGCGACTTACCTGCCGAACAATGGCCTCAGACTGGACAAAAACCGACAACTGAAGGTATGTTAGCAAAGAGGAGCGTCACGTCACTTGTGTGGAATTATTTTGGGTTTAAAAAAGAAGACGCTGCGCAAAGTTAGGTGTTGTGCCGGTGTTCTGTCAGGTCAGCATACCGCGTCAGACCAGCATACCCATAGTCTTACGCATGCGCGAACTGGCTCTTAACCGGCTAAAAATTACCACCCAGCTGCCGGCAGCGGATGATCGCTGGTAACTGTATTGCTGGGACTATTTTTGCAAGCTAACCGTGGCTTTAGCCGAGCACCGCTATGGTTCTCCCGGCTCCAACAGCTCGCTATCGGAGCTGTGCCGCATAATTAATTACTTAGTTTTTGGTTTTTTTTTTGAGTGGTATTGCAATCTGAGTGCTTCTCCAAGTTTTTGCAACTTTGTGCAGTTATACGCATGCGCAACCATGTTTGCGCATGCTTAACACTATGGGTATGCTGGTCTGACGCGGTATGCTGACCTGACAGAACACCGGACATGCCTCGCTATTGTTGCTACCTCACAAGGTAACACGACGAACCTTTATCAACACTTGAAAAAACAAGGCCGTATGGTGGAAGATGCACAGAATTAACTTTCCACAACTGTGCAATATGGCCCGCAAGTATCTTTGTGTCCCTGCCACAAGTGCTCCTTCAGAGCGTCTTTTCAGTGCTGGAGGGAATATAGTGACTCGCTCCTCTTTGAAACCAGCAAAAGTTGACATGCTGATTTTCCTGGCAAAAAATCTGTGAGCTTCTAAAAAGATACAGAGACAAATCTTTGTGGCTGACAGTGCCATACGTTTTTTTGCACATTACAATGGTTGTTTGCTGCCCTTACTGAGTGAATATATAATTTATATGATTGTTAAAAAAATTCTTAGGATTTAAAAAGGTCATACACTCATTTATTTTCTGTTTATTTGAGAGTTTGATTTACCTATAAAAATGTCAACAAGAAGACATTCGTTCGCTATACTATCCTGCACTTTAGTATGTTTGATGCCACTGACTGGAGATCAGTCATTAATTTCGTATCTTATTTTATTTATTTATTTAAAGACTGTCCTGTTAAAATCTGACAGTGTTTAAGGAGTGGAGCCCATATATTTATATATCATGTTTCATGAAACATGAAAAGATGTTAACAAGGTAAAGCCACAGATTTGTTTCGTTTATTGTTGTAATCTGTGCTTTAAATAAATCTGATTTATTATGAAACAGATTTGTTTGTATATGTTTAAAAAGACATGAGAAATTAAACTGGGAGGAAAAAAATCGCATTAAATCGCAATATTAAGATAAAAAATCGCAATTAGATTATTTTCCAAAATCGTTCAGCCCTAGTGCAGAGGCGGGAGAGTGAAAACATTGGTAGAAGGAGGGTAGGAGGAGGCTGGAACTGCCAGGGAGGAAGACCAAAGAGGAGATTTATGGATGGAGTGAAAGAGGACATGAAGGTAGTTGGCGTGAGAGACGATGATGCAGGAGATAGGAGAAAAATGCCTCGCTGTGGCGACCCCTGAGAGGGAGAAGTCGAAAGAAGACCTGCAGGATAATAAAAGTTTGAAATATATTTCAAATATTAAAACGCAGTTTTACAGCGTCTGCTGCCTTATCTCCTCTGTGACGGTGCCTTTGCTCCTAATATAACAAATGACCATTCATGCAGGACAGCCAGAGAAAAATATTTCTATCTTCTTGTGGTTCTTAGGAAGAGCTTGTTGAAGGTCGAAATCTGTCTCAGCACCGCCCAACAAAAAAAAGACAGACAATTGGCCACAGAGGTCTCAGCAGAGCATCTGCACTGTCTTTGAAATAAATAAATACTGACAGGTCCGTGCTCTTGGTTTACCTTGAACAATTGCAAGTTGGCCTGTGAGTCGGTTCCACAAAATCCCAGAGTCCACTTTTGTCTGACTCCTCCTCACAGGCGCCATTTGTCAAGGTTGTAAACTTCCTCCTGGTAAGCGAAGCAAAGCCACAGTTTGGGTCAGGATGGAAGGAATAAATCAGCCAGGAAACGGTCGATCCGTTTTCAGAAAAGCACGGCGGTAAACATACTTGTTCCCTGCACGGTTTATGTTGTACTCCTGCCACACCGTTTCCACCATCTGGCCGGAAAGCCTGCGGGGGATTTTTCCACCGTGAAGAGTGTTGTTGGAGCTGTAGCAATCAGACCCCGAAGACAACTTCAGCCATCTCTGGGCCGGCTGGTAGTCTAAGGGAAGGAAAACAAAACACGGGAGATCAACGATGTTAGTCTGGAGAATACGACACGGGGAAAGAGCTTATGAGATTAATGTCCGGGTCTGAGCTGTACCGGTGTGGGCCTCTTCCGGTGACGTCGGAGGAGTCAGCGTGACTGAGGACATGGCGGAGTCTCTGTGAGCTGCCTGGCCCTGGTGAGCGCCGCTCTGGGCTCCTGGGGTGTTAGCTGAGCCCTGAGGAACCATGGCTGGGAGGTCCGACAGAGGGAGAAGCACCAGGCAGGAGGGGTAAACCATCCTGACTCCAGCTGGAAGAAAGCACATTTACTCATTTTTAAAAATCTGCCAACGATACAAGGTCTTTTAATGGAATTACACCATACGTCAACGTCAGTCGACCCTCTTAAAGTTGAGTTTAGGTTACAAACATTCCAAGTCTGAAGAAATTCAAATTAATTTCCCAACTTCCTTAATCTTTAAAACCAATTTAAGGTTACTATAAATAAAATGACCAAACAAGGACAACAGACTTAAATATTAAAGGTTTATTGCATCTTACCTGCTTGCATTCCCGCCGCCCATCGGCGCCTTATAGAATAATTATAAAACCTTACCGACAAGGACCTCCACAGCAGCCAGGGAGTCATCCTCCCAGTCTGCATCCTCCATCTTGTCTTCCGGGACCTCCTTCGGATTGGGGAAAATGGGATAAAACTGCCTCCACTCCTCTATGAGCTTCTGCGTGGGGTGATCGGACATCTTGAAAGCTTGACTGGTGAGGGTCCCGTTCAGGCCGTACGGGCTGAGGATGACTGCGGAGGAGAGGATTAACGAGAGATTGAAGAGAGCAGCCTTGCCAAGAACAGGGCCTTTGCAACTAAATAAAACTAGTTTCATTTAAATTTGAACATTTAAGTTGGTTTACATTTCGGCCATAAAAGGTAAAAGGCTATTACTTTGATCAGCTTCTTTTTCAGATTTATTCTTCACAGACCAGTTAACCATTTTTGTTATTTATGGGGGAAAAATGGTTTCAATGCTTGGTTTGGCATCTGATTTAAATCTAAATCCTCTCATGGTGACTTTCTGAGAATATGGTTTGAACTTCCAATTGAATAAAAAAAAAAAAAAAAAAAGGCAAATAAAGCCTATTTAAGTCAATATGAAACAAAATGTTTAAGTTTGAATTCAACTAAATGTGATAAATATATTTTATTTTATTGGTAAACTTAAATACTTTTCAGATATACTGCATAAAAAAATCTACCCAACTAAAATAAATACAACGTGTTACACCAGCTTCATAGGTGTGAACCAGTTCATCAGTTTGTGGTTGTGGAAAGCATAACATGATCTTTAGGCCCTTCAAACCAAACTTTAGGCACTTTTAAATCTTTGAAAACACCTCTTAAACCATTTTAAAGCTCTCATGCATCTGCAAATCTAACCAAGCCTAAGATCCCCACGTTCCAGGCCAGCTCTATCCTGGGAGGCTCCCTGGACCCAGTGCAGGTGGTGGGAGACAGAAGGACTCTAGCTAAAATGCCATCGCTGTTGGTCAGCGTCTCCCACCCCATCAGCAGCGTGAAGCTGTTGCAGAGCTGAAGAGATCCATCAGTGACAGATCGCTGCACCCCAGGTGCACAAAGGCGCGATATCACAGATCCTTCCTCCCAGCAGCCGGTAAGACTTTAGAACCGTCAGAGCTCCCAATAAACCAAATATATGTGTTTACATCCCTGCTGCTGTTGTTTCTGACATGGTCTGTACCAGTTTTTTGTTTTTGAACACTTTAGAGTCACCCTGCTCAGTAGCACATTTCATTTAATCAGAGCATGTCATTTTTAATAGTGGTACAGTATTTTTTTTTCTTCTGTTGTGAACCTTTCCCTTACTTTCTGTGGTACACCTAAATTTAAAACAATGAAGGTTATTCTATTTTATTCTAAGAGGGTCTAGAGGTAAAAAATAAAATAATAATTATGTAAATGCCTTTTTTTCAATTCTGCATAACATTTTTGTTCAACTCAGTCTTTGTCCAATTTGTTCACCAATTTGTTCACTATAACTATCCTTAAAAAGACCAAACTTTTAGAAATTTTTATATTTATTCCTTTAGGAGTGGGTAGAAACCTGGTAGATAAAATAATTAGGAATAAATTGAGACCGCTGACGCTGATCTCACCTTGCAAGGGGCTGGAGCTCTGCTGTGCGAGGCTGAGATGCTCCTCGCCGAGTCTCTGAAGAGGCTGGTGTTGGGCAATCTCCACACTCGTGCAGACGTTGCTGTCGCCATGAACGAAAAAGGTGAAGGCGCAGGACAGATGCTCGCTGCGAAGAAAGACAACGGTTAAAGAAACACCAGGGTTTAGAATAATGAGTTACCAAAAAAAACCCTAATGGTCAAAGATCCCCTCAGGAAATCCTACTTCACACTTTAAAATGAAGGTCTGCTGGCGTGCCGTGTACGGATTAACTTCCACAAAGAGTGATACACTGAGATGCCATGAAGCATTTAAATAATTAATGTGAACAAAGCATGGCTCCGTTACTGGTATCAAAATGTAGAAGATACATTTTCATTGGAACAGCAATAATATAAAGCATTTTAAGCAATAACTCCCCATAGCAAACTTTTGAAATCAATAGTTCTAAAAGAATAAAAAAAAAAAAAAAAAATACTGTCAAGTAATAAAAATACCTTTAAACTCAATTAGACAACAAAAAGTGTACTAAATCCTTAAATATAAAGGAGCAATCTTGAAACATAATTATAGAGTCATAACTTTTTATTTAAAAATGTTAAAAAATTAAGCTTCAAAGGCTTAGAGGTTGTTCATTTTTTAACACATCGTTATCAGTCTGATACGTAAAAATGTGTTCCCTGCTTGTTAACGTTAGTGTACGAGTTTCATGAGTTTTATTGATCATGTAATATTTGTTTGATCATGTGATTGTGATGCAGCAGATGATGGGGGGGTGTCGAACAGAAGCAATTTCCGCGGTGTGGCCATTTATTCACAATGTCATAAGGGTAACAAATATATAAATATAGGTCGTTGGTAACAACGGCAACATTAATATTGGCTATCAATATCTGCACACATTTTTAAATAGCTGCATGATATAGCTGCATCACCAAGCGTGGCATTATGGGGCTGTTGAAAAGTTTAGAAGGAGTGGTTCTCCCTGAGAAAAGAAAATGTTCTTCCATATCGATATTCTTAGAAGGTTTTAGTAATGTTCCTTCTGTTTAAAACCCATCCAAAGAGGAGTCTGATCAGGTGCCTGAAAGCTATGTAGACCATAAATGAATGCAATGCTGCCCCTCCCCCACCTGTTGCTCCACAATGCTGGACAGCCGGCTGAGCGAAAGCACCAAACACTTTCCAGTCTCATACAAAAAAAAAAAAAAAAAACAACAACAATGAATTTGGAAATATTTCCAGCCATGAAAAAAGATGGCCAGGCATGGAGTGAGAACTTCAGCGCCACCCATTGCTCTAAAGATAACACAGTTTTAAGGCTGCGAATGTCAAGTTACGACAAAGGTTGTCTGTTAAACAGCTGAGCTCTGCCCGACAACACAGCCTGTCCAACCAGCCAATATCTGCTTTCTGTTCTCGTGCCATCCTATAAACATGAAAAGACAGAACATTGTGTCCAATATGCACTTTTATTTGAAAACGACAACATTTAGCAGATGTCAAGTTCACTGACAAGTGATCTAGACACAAGTTGAATCAGTTTGATTTTACCACAATTGGCTCCGAATAATGATTGGAAGAAGAATGTTTGTTCAGCCATATCTGGGCTGCCAATTATTGAAATGCATTAAAACTAAAGGGTACTATTTTCTGTCTATGAAACGTGTCGACCAACAGCATGCATTTTAAATTGGACTTATTCCAAATTTAATAGAATTGGATAAAAGTTAGGGAATTGTATGCTTTGGTAAATGTGCATGATTTTGTAATGACATCAGGCCTAATTTTCTCACTCTACTGATTTCTACTGTTCTTCATTCTACGGTTCTCCAGTTTTGCATTGTATTACATTGAAATGACTGTCGTCATTTCAGCTTTTAACTTTTTGCTCTCTCTCTTTTTCTTCATAGTAGGTACACCTGGTCTGGCGTTCTGTTAACTTTGACATCATCCAGAGAAGACGGCTCACCCGTTACTACCATCTAATGTAGAACAGATTACTAGATCAATGTGTGCTTCTGTGCTTTTTTGTCTCTCTTGTTGTGTCTCTGCTCTGTCTTCTGTAACCCCAGTCGGTCGAGGCAGATGACCGTTCATACTGAGCCCGGTTCTGCCGGAGGTTTTTTTTCCCCGTTAATGGGTGGTTTTTCTTCCCACTGTCGCTTCATGCTTGCTCAGTATGAGGGATTGCAGCAAAGCCATGTACAATGCAGACGACTCTCCCTGTGGCTCTACGGTTCCCCAGGAGTGAATGCTGCTTGTCGAGACTTTGATGCAATCAACTGGTTTCCTTATATAGGAACATTTTGACCAATCTGTATAATCTGACCCAATCTGTATAATATGATTGAACTTGATTTTGTAAAGTGCCTTGAGATGACATGTTTCATGATTTGGCGCTATATAAATAAAATTGAATTGAATTGAAAATTTTCTCATAGGCTTATAAACCTTAAGGAAAAAAATTTAATAAAAATAAAATAAGGGAAAAATCTGTCCATCTGAATTTGGCCGTCAAGGAAAATACTGAATTTGGTATCAACCACAAAGGGGACAAACTGTTTCATTTATCTAAATGACTTAAATCTGTGTGTAAATACCTTGATGTTGTGGTATTTGTACTCAAGGTAATCATACTGGCTTGTGCCCAGTTTAAAGCCCGCATAAACGCCTCATACTGACTTAAATTATTCACCAAATCTTCCTGCAGCTCCAAGCAGAAATAAACCACAAACATTAGAAAGAATTGTATGCCTTAAATATTACATGTGTATTTCCTAGCCGTCTAGAAATCCACAAAATGCACTGAAATAGTATTTGTTGACGCGGCTGCTGTAAAACCACAGTGCGCACTCAGCATTTTCCAAAGACTCGTGTGTTTACGAGCCAGAGAGGGCAGGCGACAGCAAGGCTGACACACAGAAACTCTTCAGTTAAAGGTGCTCCTGTTTACGTCGTGCCTGAGGACACAGAGAGTTTGCTGAGGAGCTGATGCATTTCATTGTTAACGTGTTGTGATCACTTCATGTTACAAAAAGAAACTGAAAGCTCATTAGGCGACCAGAAGCGAATGATTAAAAATGAATAAAAATCACACCCTCTTGAACGCAGCGGTTCTTTGAAATAGCTGCAAGCGCATCCCTGAAATCAAAGGGAAAGTTGCCAGAGGGAGCCGGACCGACGGGCCGCCGCGCTTCAAACGCTCCAGTCACATGAGCCCGGCCAAAATGCAGAGGCTCGAATTAGCTCGTCAGGAAACTCTAGGGTTCCCCTGGCCCTTGTTTCGAGCGCAAACACTAAATCTATTTTAGTACCCTTCTAGAATAAAAAAGAAAGAAAAAAAAAAAAAAGACAGCTGTGCATAACTCCGTTTAGGATCATCTAGATATTTATGTGCCGTTTGTTTGCCTCAAGCTTTTATTTTTATGACTACTTAAAAACACAGAACAATCTTGCTTTGCTCTCAGGAAATGCATCAGCGCAGACTTCAAACAGATGCACAGTGCATAAATTATGCAAAACGATTTTCTGCTTAAGATAAAGCCAGGTGAAGATTTCTGGAACAATCTCATCAAGTCATCAAACTAAACCCAATTTCAGGAACAATCCAGCTCATAATCCTCTACTAGTAGTAAGCTAACTAAACGGTTCTCTTTCATTTGTTTCCTCGCAGAGGTCAGAAACTACTTTTTGTCATTGAATGCATCACTAAACGAAACTGAGCCAGAAAATCCAGCTGCTCCCTTATTCAGGGGTGGCCACAGCAAGTCACTGCACCTTCCACACGGACCTGGCAGAGGTTTTACGCCGGACCCCAAACCCGGGTCCCCCCTATCAAAAACACGGACTTAGCCCACTATGCCATGAAGGGCCTCACCAATTAACGTAAAACATAATAAAACCAAATACACCCAATAGGTCAGTGTTCAATTTGTCTACTTAAGCAACAAGTTTTAAATAATAAATCAGTGCTTAGATGCTTTCAAATAGATAAATAAATTCAAGCAGAATCTCACATTATTCTGAATTCAGTTTGTTGGACTTGGCTGCTTTAAACTGTAGACATGTTTGCATAGAAGCAATAAAAAAAAGGAGGAAAAAAGTGGAGACGAAGCTTCCACACACAGCCAGTAAAACTAAAGATAAAAAAAAGACAACTTTTCTGGACCCCTTAATTTCCCATTGATCGATTCTAAGTGGTGATCAGCAGGTAAAATACTAATTTGTTTTCCCTGTTATTTTAACGCGTCCGAACTAAAAACTCCCACTATTTCGGGTTTTTAAACACATCGCCCAACAACATGAGATTTGATGCACTTTCTTGTATTTAATATAATCAGATAAAAGTACAATATACTATGCCTATATTAGTTTTGAGTTTGACTTAAAACTACTACCTCTAACAAAGTACATGCAAGATGTTTTTTAGGTATTATAGTCCTATTGACAAATTAATCAGAAACAGTCAAAAATTAAAATTGGTAAGCCTTGAAGCTTGTTGGGTCAGAGAGAATCTATGTGCCATCTCTCTAAAGTCTCTAAAGATGGCTCCAAAGAAGCTAAATGGGTGGCATTTATACTGCATATGTTCATTGATTTAATATTTTTTCTTTAATTTTGCTCAGTTGTTTTTATTCTTTATGACCCTAAACTGAATAGGTTAAGAGAAAAAAAAAAGATGCACTTGGTGAAATGCATAATAGTAATAACTGAAAGCAGCATGCAAACGATAGACAGCTGCAGATCTCTCAGAGTTTGGAAAAAAAAAATTATCTTTCCATTTCTTTTTGTCTCATAGCAAGAAACCAACGTTCTAATAATAGCCATCCCAGTTTCAGCAGCACGTCTCCAGCCGAATCCCAAAAGAGAATTTTAATCATTAAAAGGATGTGAAAGGCCAGTAACTGTTGAGCTAACTTTCCACCACAACTTTCACAACATCTGCTGAGAAAGACTTCCCTCCGCAATACGCACAAACACACAGATGTCTGTCATGGATGACGAAGCTTTTAACAGTTTAAAAAGGACAAAAAAAAAAAAAAAGAAAATACCTTCACCAGCAAATTTTTTCCCCTTTTTCTAGCTCAACAAAGTGCTCAGAAAAAAACATATCAGACGATAGCTGCGTGCTGAAAATGTCAATTAATACCCAAACACCAGACACTGAGTAATGTTTGGCCCGATGGCGCAAGCACAAATCAGATGAATCTCCTCGACAGCCATTTTTGACCTCGGTGCTTGTTTTGGGTTTTAAAGAAATGACTTTTAGTGTGAAATTTATGACAGCTGTGAAAAAGATCTGTCACCGAGATATGTGCCAACGATGTTAAGAGCATACCCTTAAAAAGAGATGTTTGGCCTCTAACCCTTTTGAACTCTTCCTTTTGAGTGGAATTTGCTCTATAAAAAACATCTTCAGCAAGCCCTTTTCTCCTTACACAGCTTAACACCTAAAGAGCATTTAGTTTGAATTAAAGAGGACTTATGCCTGAGACATTTTTCTTAAAAACGTAATTCTACTGATCGGGAATTCTTACAAGCGTTTCATACGCATGTCAGCAGTAAACAATGCCAATACCTTTTATTGATGATCTTCTCCTCCTTTTGGTATGGCTTAACGAACCACTTGCCGATGCGAACGAAGCCGCGGTTCATGAGGCAGCGCTCCAACAGGTTGTGAATGGCTTTGAACAGGAGCGTCCGACACTCGTAGGACAGGCCACTCTCCCACTCACCGTCCTCCTCGCCTGAAACAAGACACCGGTGTTATATCCCATAGTTTGACAAAAGAGTTTACATTTATTTCCCCCTCATATGTCTGATATTAAATGTATACAGGGGTGAGCAACATCCATCAGAAATTTCCCCCCATAACTTATTTTTGCAAACTCGTTGGCGACGCTAAAGTTTTTGAAAATATGAAAAGATTAGCTATAAAACATCTGTTGACCAGAAAAGGCACGACTTTCAGCCGGACGGGCTTTGACTGGAGAGTGTTCGGTCCGAGACGCACTGTACGCAAACCCAACCAGGTCTCACTGACTGCAACACTCTTTAGTGTACAAGTTGTGACTGGGGGAAGAAGTCTCCGAGTTAGCCATTTTAAGTGTCTGTGAGGTTTGCCAAAAAGGAGGACAAGGGAAGTACAAAAGATGGAAAAGGTTATTTAAAAAAGGAAACTGGAGTCACGTTCATTCAGGCTGCCACAAGGGAAAGCTCAACTTCCTGAGGTTCTTGACTTTTTACCGCTTTTCAATTTTGCACGTGACTTTAACGAGTACGAAAAGGAACTGGCTAGCACCTGACATCATTCCTACCTCCACTTCAGGGACAGCCTGTCAAATTTGCAAAACAGGAAATTGACCTGGAGTACACTTCAGCAGCTAACTACAACGTTTGTCTGTTTACTCTTTTCTGTTATTAAACTTTGAAAGTTGGCAGCCTTTTAGAAACCGTCTCCATTTTCTAAGGAATACACACAGAGACTAATGCTTTTTGTTACTGTACAGTTAGCTAGATGCTAATATATGAGATTGAAGACAGCTTAATCCATTGTGGACTGTTGTTGCTAATTTGCATCGTACTGCTTTTGGTCCAAATGCAGCTAGATAGCTGACAAACAGTTTAATAAAAAAATCCACATATACAGAGGATCATTCTGTATCTAGCAGGCGGATTTATGCCCAATTAGCCACATTTGCATATCAAATACTTACATTTATATCTACCGCAGGAGCTACAGCAAAAATCAAGTCTTTCAGTCGGGATCAGTTATGCTTTCAAATACAAGCAATACTAACGTTTTAGAAGCCTACCAGAGATTTCTCCAAGTCTTCCTCAACCTGTTTAATGGCTGTGTTTTAGAAGTGGAAAAATCTGCAAAGTCTTAAAAGATCTGATTACTTATGTAGGATTAGCTCATTTTAATTATTTTCAGTAAATCCTGATGCAGTTTATAACAAAACGGCTTGCCTGTCCAACACCAGACGTGTTTAAACCTGAACAAAGTTTCAACAAATGGTAATATTTTTCCTGCAAGCGCCAGCACTGCTGCTCAAATGAGAGCCCATTATCGAGACCAATCATTACAAATATTAGACAGGAGCAAAAGTGAACACACACACACACACATTAATTAGGGCAGATGAAGGTCTGAACAATAAGTTACTTAAGTTTCATTCTGTGGAAAAAAACAACAACCAATGAAGTTGAGCACTTTCTCCGCTGGCACTCAAACACAAACAGGCATCTGAGTTTTGACAGTAATGAGAGCTATCGTCGTTTCCGTGGAGATGGCTGCAAGTACGGGCTTTGCAAGTCAACAATTTTGATTAACGACAAGAGTCCCTGAGGGTTTAGCAGTAATGCCAAGGAGAGGTAGTGTTATCTGAGAGATCAGGAAATGGTTTGACTCTGCACGGCTCAATATGGACCAACCCCCGTTCTGTTGAGTCTTTTAAGGCATTTACAGGAACTACAAGAAGAAGCCCAACACACCTGTTGTGGTATTACAAAAGGAAAAGCATGCAGTGGAATGCGTCAACGTCAACATTTGAGTGTTAATGTTTTGACATTTGTTGCCAACCAGCTTTAAAAAAAAAAAAAAAGGTAAATATCAATGAAACTTGTTGCTTCTGTTACTGGTGTTGAATTTAGGGTGGCACATTATAAATTCATTGGTTGAAGGGTAAAAAATATTTAAATTTAAAATCATCCATATGCATCTATATTGGATAAATTGAGGCAAATCAAATCTGGATTAATTCCTTCAACTGCGACATCCACCACTATGTACCAGGCATGAGTAACAAAGCTTTTACAGTTTAAAAACTCTTAATTTTTTTAATGATAGTGTTCCTACAGTTCAAAGTCCTTTTAATGCTACTACATTGGGCGTATTAGTTAACAGACAACGAATCCGAGAAAGCCGATGAAAGCAAAGGCTGCTGCAAATTTGGCCACAAAAATCCGTCGTCAACATTTTAGCTGCCTCGTAATTTGCATGATTTCATCTTCTCTTACATTTCTGGACAATAGTTAGTACAGTTTTCCTCTGCCATGTGTGCGCAGAGTCCTTTATCTGAAGTCTGGAGCCGCACATATTCATATGTGCCTTTTATACAGTCGGAAGTTCTGCTCCATTCATCGGATGGCTCTGTCTGTGCTACAGTCTGTAAGGTTTTGCTAGCAGCGCAGCAGGAGGCATAAGAAGCTGCAGAAATGAACCAACGGGCTAGTTATGGGCAAGACGAAAAAGAAATACCCCAGTTTTTGGGTTATTTTCAGGCTGCTGTTGATGCTCTCTGGGTTTAGACCACCTGCCTGTATGCTTTCTTTCCCCCCCCCCCGCACCTTCGTCTAATTCGATGCCGGGCTGTCCCTGAATTTCTTTTTTTATCAGAAGAATCTGAGCAGAAGTCCAAATTACTTCCACTTCATCCCATCATAGTCACATTTAACTGTGTAAATAATGTGACTAAGTTAAAACAAATTCCTATATAACACATTCATTTAATACTGGTTAGTTTAAACTTACAACCTCTAGTTTTAATCAATCTCATAAAGATTTTTTTTTTAATTTAATGTGACTGAATAGTCCTGTTAATTTTGTTTTATTTTGTGGGAAGCAAAAAAATTGACTTTTTGCAGAAAGGGAACTTTTTTTAGAATAAAATTTTTTTTGTAAAATATTTGATTTAAGGAAACCCAACCTAATGAAAGCTAAGCCTTTGCCTGCGGTACTAGGTCTACTCACTGCTCGTCAGCTGGCTGAAAGGAGGCTACTTCACTAAGTGAATTCCTGAACAGTTAGTCAGCGGGTGACCCTGGATGAGGTGATTAGAAGCCACGTCTTCACCTGGGCCACAAGGCCATAGTCGGCCTATCAGAGCAATCTGAGTTTATTATCTTAAATACCTTTTGGTGACGCAAATGCAGAAATACCAAAGAAACTACCAGAGATCGCCTGCTGGTCATAGTGCCCAGTATCACTGATTTTAATTCTTTATTGAAGATTTTCCATCACAGCACCCAGAGATCTGTTAATGTGGATCTTGGTCGCATGGTCCCAGGGGACGTCCACTGCTCTGCTCCCAGGCTGATGAACCCTTGGAAGTGGCATGCAAACCAAGCCTACGCAGAGCACGGAGTTCCTCGCCTGGTGACAGATGACTCTGATGCTTACGAGAAAGACAAACTCCACTGTCTGTAAATGTTCCGGAAACATATAAAACACAGACGGCCATGGTGCGAAAATTAAAGGACCTCCATTTACCAGTGACTGAAAGTGGACCACCTCAGTAGATAGCCTAACTAATTAACCAGTTAATATCAGCTATACTACTACTTATACTACCGATTAAATAATGGTGCTTATCTTAGTTTGAAAAAGTTGTAACACTCTGATGATCTTCTATAGGCCCCTGCCTAACAAAGCACACAAAATGTCCCCGTAATTTAGTGCGAGCAAAACGGGATAATGCAAGTGGCACAAGTCCTGCTGAAAACCTGCCAACGGCCGCGTTCGCTTACTTGAGAGTTCATTGTGGATAAGCTCCGCGAAACTGGGGTCATCCCCCCACCAGAAGAGCCAGAGCTCCCTGCGACCCGGGGTGTGGTGCCTTCTCCACACACTCAGCACATCGGCTGCCAGGCATCGGCTGAAGCTGCACAGGATGGGGTCCTCCTCGGTGACCGGGAAGAGGATGGGCGACGAAGTGGGTCCCTGCCACACGAAACGCCGCCACTTGATTCCCGTCAAGTCAGCCTGGAGGGAAGGAAGCAAACAAAGTGAACATGTCAGCATAAAGTGACCAGACAACTGTCAAGTCGTTGATTGCATAGTTATGCGCGAGCGCATCTCCTCTACATAGGAGACACGGCACTAAACTGAAGGCAGGATGTTTTTTTTTTTGTTGTTGTTGTTTTTTATTTCACACAGCAGACAGAAAAAAAAATGGTAACTGTTGGAAACATTGCAGGCACTGCAAACCTTAGCCATAGCACATAACTTTCTCACGTTGCTAAATACCTAGAGATCAGGTTAATTAGTGTAATTTAAGCCAGTAGTTGGCTTGTGTGATCAAAGTGCAGAACTATAAAAGACACACGGCGTGTTTAGGTTAATTCGCCCGTTGACCCGACCTGTTACTACAGTAGCTAGCTCCGAAATTTCCAGTAACAACTGCATTGTAAACACAGGATCGTCCGCACTCGTAAACAACTCTTTAAAAACATTTTTTCCCTTTTATTTTTTTTTACGGAAAGCGTAACGCAATACGGGGGTTATGAAAACCAGGTCAGATCACGGTGTGCAAGTTGCAGGGCCAGTAATTCCTTCACGCCAGTCTGCAACTGACGTTACAGAGCTTGTTGCCTTATTAGCCAAAATGGCTTTCTGGCCTCTCGGCAACACAGCGGACGGCGCTAGCAGCGGAGACTTACCAGGCAGAAGATGTTGGAGTGGCAGTCCTCCAAACTGGCCCCGTTTGGTACAAAGCACGAACTCATCCTTTCACACCGTCGCGGCGACGTTAAAGTCCATTGTCTCAATCGCCTTTCGGGGCAGGAGCCGATAGGTGGAAACTCAGCTTCGAGGCGACGTCTGAAACGCTCAGCAACTTCTAACCGGCGCTAGCCGCCGCTAGCCTGGCGGCTAAGCTAACGTTAGACAGGCTGCCAGGGAGCGACAACTGTAGGCTTCTAGCAATTTGATTCATCAATCCTATTTGAAATGTATTGTCTGATCCGGTTAGGCACAAGCCCACGGCCACATTACCGAAAGAGCGAACGGCCCACGTTAACCGAAACGCAACATTGTGCGTGTTTAAAAATAGAAAAACCCAACAAGAGAAAAGTTAAAAGCGAAACGAAAGAAAAAACCGAGCTAGAAAAACTTCATCACAAAAGCTTGGTCCCTGGTATGCTAATGCTAATGTCAGCTAGAAACAATTTCAAAGCAAAGGAACTCTCCCCTCCCCCTGAGCTCAGCTAGCCTGTGCTAGCAGCCGAGCTAACATACCAGAGCCTCAATAAAACAATGAGCTACACCGCCCTCCTGTACGCTAAAACCCCACGTCGCTCCGTCATAGTAAAACCGAACCCTAAAACAGATTAGACGCCACAATCTCCGAGACTACTCGTCGGCGGATCTTCTCTGCCTGGATCCATGGCTCCTGCAGATTTCCATTATTTCACTACATGGATTGAATTCTTTTAATGGCGGCCAGGAGGACAACTCTGCCTCTCAGCTCCCATTGGTCAAAATGTGTTGATGGGGGGCGTCATCCGGCTTCAAGAAGCTCCATGACTTCACAGTTTACAAGATGAGAGCTCCAGAGCGTCTGTCATAGCTGCTAAATGCACCTTTTGTAGCGCTGAACAACAAACTGTCATTAAGCCGTTTTGTCATCCTGACAGTTTGGCTACGATGTGCTGCAGTTCTTTTCTGACAAGACCGGATATTCTGTGACGGTCACATCGAGTAGAAGAAGAATTAGCAGGTCAAACATTTCATCTAGAAATTTAAAAGTAATCTTTTGCTTTAATATTTCTGAGGACGCACCTAATTATTATTATTATTATTATTATTATTATTATTATGCAAAAAGGCGTGGAAAGGTATTTCTAGATCTATTACTACTAGTCAAAATTACTTAATATTTCTGACATTTTAACACTTTTATTATATTATGAGAAAATAAATACTTTTAATTTTCACAAAAACCAAAATAAATTAATGGTCGGGCTTTGATACTAATGAAAAGGGGCTTTTTAAATGTAGAAGTTCCTTGGGTCATATAGATTTATCAAATGATTGGCAGATTGAAGGAGTACAACCTAAAAACACATTAAGAAACTAACAAAAACAT
This sequence comes from Fundulus diaphanus, assembly GCA_037039145.1. Classification (NCBI taxonomy): domain Eukaryota; kingdom Metazoa; phylum Chordata; class Actinopteri; order Cyprinodontiformes; family Fundulidae; genus Fundulus; species Fundulus diaphanus. The sequence goes on from CM073124.1 coordinate 19,687,087, forward strand.
GACATGTAAAATTATTATTTATTTAGAAAGCAAATCATATGAGGTGTTGCAAATTTCCAAGCTGAGAAGCCCTTTGTCCCGAATGGTACAAATAGTTCCCTTAAGTTTTATTTCTATTTGACAGAATGTGATTTTGTCCTCCTCATATTTTTAAGTGGAAGGGAGCCAGTCAATGCAAAATCTTATACAAAGTTAGAAATGGACTGGCAGGATTCTCATAGAATCATAAACTTCACTCAAATTACAACACAGCGTTACCGTGTCCTGGTAAAGCCTTCACATACCTTGATACTAGTAATATGCGCATGCTTATTTACACACAAACAAAATAAATGCACTTGAATAATATTTCACCTGATTAGCAATCCGTATTTAGCTAACAGTTGCAATGAGAAAGGTCTTTCTGGCTGTGGTATTTCCTGCTTGTGTCCACCTGATCAAACATGACAGAATCATTGTGTTCGTGCACAACTTTAAAGCGTCAGCAGGTGTTTGTTCCTTGCATATTGAAAATTGATTCCAATATTTGTATTGAAAGTGGAGTGAAATCTGGGCTTCTTTCACAGTAAATGCCGTTAAATAAACATAAATATCAATGCTGTGGCTCCAGTCCAGTTTGTTGAACACCCAGGTACTTATAGGAGTTCACTCATCTCACTGTCAGTTCCCTGGATGATTATCGGTGTCAAGGAGGTGGGCCTGCACCTGCAGAAGCCCACGACCAGCTCTTTGGTTTTCCAGTTTTCCAGAAAGTCCCACTGGCACCAGTACACAATGTCCTGTGTCCATTGTCTGTAGTCAGAGCCGCCCTCACTTGTGAGAAGGCCAGCTATGGCACAGTCGTCCTAGAACGTCTGACGATGGCAGCTTAGGGAGCTGATAAGAGAGGTCTGAGCAGGAGGTGTGCCAGCACAGTTCCCTGTGGCGCTTCCATACTGCAGACCAGCCTGTCACAGACACAGCTCTGTGTCCTCAAATGATGTGGGCGGGCAGTCCCAGACAGGATCCACTGGGGATCGGTGGGCGTACACACACCTAATGACTCTAACTTGTCCCTCAGAAGCATGGTATTAAAGGCACTGGGAAAAAAATGATCCTCACAGTGCTTCCAGGCTTCTCAGGTGTGTTCGAGCTCAATGGTTGAGGTAGATGATGGCATCATCCGCCCTGATGCCAGGCTGAATCCAACATAGAGCTCACCAGGGGGTGAAGATAGGTGAGGACCAACCTTCTCAAGGGTCTCCATCGGTTGAGAGGTCAGCGCTCCCAGTCCTTCAGATGTGTGGCCTTTGCCACTCGTACCACACAGGTCTTCCACAGCTGTGGCACTTTCCCCAGCTGCGGGCTTATGTTTTCCCATGATGCCACACAGTTGATCTGTGGAGCACCACAGGAGCCTGGAGGTGATGCCATCCGTACCTGCAGCCTTTCGCACCTTGATCTTTCGCAGCTTGTTCCTCACTTGATGTGTTGAAAGGGACAGGATGGTGGTGGGCTGAGAGGTGTGACGTTTTGCGATGAAAAGCAGGTAGTTGACAAATATGGCTGTGGTTGCAGCAGGGGAGACCGGGCTGGGGGAGGGACGAGTGATCAAACCTGTTGAAAAACCTGCTCAGACCATTCACCCATACTAAATCTCCTCCACCCCAGGAGTTTTGGTTGATCCGAAATCGTTTTCTGGCACTTTTAAACCCCACTGATTTTCTTTGCCAGCAACTGGTCCTCCATCTTCTCTCTGTGGATGTTGCTTCAGCCCAGCTCCCAGTTCCTCCTTGTTTCCCGATTTAAAGGCTTTTTTCGTCTCCTTGAGTAGGGCCTGTACTTCAGGGCTCATCCAGGGCTTGTTATTGGAGAAAAACTTCATGAGGGGCACAGGGTTGTCCACACGGAAGTTCATGTAGTCCGTGATACAGTCTGTGGTGC